>CM048919.1:6859287-8070120 GCA_026686955.1 Epinephelus cyanopodus
ATGACAGAGAACTGTTAAAAAAAAAAGTTAATTTAGTCTGCTAAACTGTTGTGGTTTCAATTTAATTCAAGCCCCTACCTTAACTCACCATGTCATTAAAAGCACAGTCTTAATGGTAGCCTCTAACTTACATAGCATTAGTTTATGTTAGCATGTTTCGGAATAGTTTCTGATATTAAGAACTGTAATAAGTATTTGTAATGCAAATGCCCATCATTGCATATTGAACAGTGAGTTGACATTTTCTTTTTAATGACATATGAATTAATACTCTTTGTTGTCTATTAATTATTTTAAGTATTTAAAAAGCTCTCCTCTTGTTATTGCACTGCATGTGAAATAGTCACAGTCATTTGGTCATTCTTTTCACATTCTAAATGAGCAGCTTTTCACTTCTGTAATAAGATATTCATGGAAATTCATTTCCTTACATATGTTTCATAGTTTCGCCCCTGAAGCCCCTTCTGTCTTGTGTCACTAACAGGGAACTCAAATCTATGATGCCAAGTGCGGCACCCTGGTGGATCTGGGCATCCTAGACGTCATGCAGATTTTCGGGCGTGCAGGTCGCCCCCAGTTTGACAAGTACGGTGAGGGCACCATCATCACAACCCATGAGAAACTGAGCCACTATCTGACCCTGCTCACCCAGCAGAACCCCATCGAGAGTCAGTTCCTGAGCAGCCTGGCCGACAACCTCAACGCTGAGGTCAGTCTCTATAAGCACCGTTTGGACAGAACTGATTATAATGTTTTCTTTTTCTTTCAGTCTAGATGCAACATCACTTTCTGTTTCCCTTTTTTTGTTTTGTTTTTTTTTTAAATAAAGGCAGTTGTGGAGAGTAGGGGGGTTGAATGTAGTTTTGCTCAAGACTTAAAGTTTTGCTGTTTCAGAAGAGGCCAAAAATTCACTTAGATCTTGACAGATTTAACCAAAGTGTCATCATACTGAATGATGTTGGGGGAAACGTCTTTACAATAGCCTGTGTGTGTTATTCATTTATTACTGTTGAATAAGTATCTCCTTTTTTTAAAACTTCACCATATGATGTATTAATGCGGAGTTACTAGGCAGTATGGGAAAGTATGGAATTTGATGTGAGGAATTTTTACATCTGGATAAGTATGGGAAAAAGGAAAGAGAGCATGAAGACACTGTTTTGTTTTCAGACTATTGCTCTTATTCTGTTTTCCAAAATATAATACTCAGAATTTCTAAAAACTGTTTACCACTGTGGATGAGTGCAGGCCAGAGCGAGCTTGATGTCATAAGCAAAAGAAGAAGTATGCTGTGTGACTGAATGCACTCTTACACAGAGTAGCTCTCCAGCTGTACATCACAGCCTGCGAAAGAGCTCTGCCCAAAGTGACTTATAACTGCTCCAAATCCAGGTATCTGTGAGCAAATTAGTCTGATAGAAAATGTGGCAATATCTCTAAATGGCATAGTATCACAAATAACCAAATATAAAGCTTGTCTGAGTTTATGAGCATTGATGTTAAGAAAAAGTAAACCATCTCTTCTGCATAAAGAAACCTTTATGGCTGCGTACATTGTTGTTTCCATAAACACAGTGAATGAATAAGGCTTCGCAGATGCCTGGAAAATGAAATGATTTAACTGTTTTAACCAATGTTCTGTTCTTATTTATAAAAAGATAACAAAACATGATGTGAACCACAAGATAATGTCATTTATTCAATATGTTATGGGAAAAAATATGAGTATAGGAAGCCCTGGATAGCATAATAATAATAATAAAATCAGCTTTATGTATATAGCACCTTTAAGAACAGAGTTTACAAAATGATTTGACAAGCAAAGTAAAAGCAGAAACAGGATACTCAGAACAACAGAAAGCTAAACATTCATTCATTCATCTTCTAACCGCTTCATCCTCGTGAGGGTCGCGGGGGGCTGGAGCCTGTCCCAGCTGACATCGGGCCACCCTGGACAGGTCGCCAGACTATCGCAGGGCTGACACATAGAGACAACCATTCACGCTCACATTCACACCTACGGACAATTTATCAATTAACCTAGTCCCAAAACTTGCATGTCTTTGGACTGTGGGAGGAAGCCGGAGTGCCCAGAGAGAACCCACACTGACACTGGGAGAACATGCAAACTCCACACAGAAGGGTTCCCACACCCGGGATCGAACCGGCAACCCTCTTGCTGTGAGGCGACAGTGCTAACCACCACACCACCATGCTGCCCTAAAGCTAAACAGCCCTACCAAAAAAGCAAGTCAAAATTATAGCTGCTGCGCAGCGATGGGTCGGGTCCAGGCACAATGTAACAATGATTGATTTGCTCCATAAGTGAAAAACTGATGTTTAAAATTGCCATTTTTACATTGACTCCAATTGTTCACATTCTAGCAAAACTCAAAATGCTGTCAAAAATTCAGTTTTTGAGATAAAATTCTGAAATTTGCCACACATCATCTACCATGACTCTGGAATTTTGTCTTTTTTTCATGAACATTGAAGATTCATTTAGCAAGAATTTGCATGTATATGTGTACGGTACAGTTTACAGTCAAACATTTTGATGCACTGTAGGCTCAATTTTTGATAAATCAAACAACTGAGAAACGTAGTTTTTGTAGGACAGTCTGAAGATGCTCTGTAGCAGGTTTGGTGTCAATTGAGCAAAAATTGTGGGAGGAGATAGGTTTAAGAAGTTTTACAGTTCTTGAAAGAACAGTGATGGACTTCATAATTTTTATGTAAATGTACAAAAGTTTCTTCACTATTGCGGGTACAGTTTGATGAAAGTTGTGAAGTTGTAGCACATATGGTTGCTTTGTTATGAATTTTGAACTTTAGACGCTTGCTGTAGCGCCACCATCGGGACTATTGGCTTGAGTTTACAGCTGAGGATATCTGGCATGAGACTGGACCTTTTTTGCAAAGATTGGTGAGTTTTCACCCATGGGAAGTAGGATTTCCTCGGAAGAAGAAAGAAGAAGAATACCTAGGATTATAATAGTGTCCTGGCAGCTTAGCTGCCTGGACCCTAACTAAGGTAGAGTGAGGATAAATTTCAAACAAAATGACAAAGAAATGCAAAATGCCAGGCGCAAAAATGTCAATATAAGTAAGCACAAGTAAAAAGACCTAAAACGAAAAAAGCAGTACAACAACAAAATAAAAATGAAATAAAAATAAAAATCAATTAAAAGAAGACATCACAGAAAAGAAAGTCTCTATAATTGATATGTATGAGCTGCAGGACCTGGCTACAATCTTCTGACAGTTATGTGGCAACATTTTGGCATCCATTACATTGGTATCATATGTTACATTCTGACAGTTGGATTTTATTTACACAATAAAAAGCTAGCTACTTGTAATCAATGGTCAAATATGTTCTACAAAGATCTACCAAGTCAGGAAACTTGAGTCTTGAAGAGTATGGAATTTTGGAATGAGAGATATGTAGAAACCGGGTTGATTATAACTTTATGAGAACTGTAAGGTGTTTGTTTCTTTCTCAAAAAAATTAAATTAAAGAAAAAGTGGCCCTCATTAGGTAAGAAAAAAATAGGAGACCTATGTCTTGATCATTTATGGTGGTTTCATTTCTACTAAAGGACTGAAACCTGCTGATGCATCAGCTGGTATGAGACATCAATGAGTCCTCTTTTTACAGAGCATGTCATGCGTTCTCGGAACCCATCAGCTGTATTCGGCGTCTGACTTCCAGCAGATGGCTGTAGAGTCTGTATATGGAGACTTACATGTCATGCAAATCAACAATAACCAGGAAACCAGTTTACCCCAAAAAATAAAGAGTGAGTGACAATAAATAAAAAAAAAAAAAGGCAAAAAAACAAAAGAAAAGAAAAAACAGGTGACGTAGTTATTCCTGTGAAGTGCTTCATGATGAAGGGCATCAGAAGATTTGTCAGTCTATTAGTAAAATATCACCAAAATGATCCTTTTTCTGTTTGGATGGTAACAGACACATTGATGCAGTTTGCATGCCTGATTCTCTTCCTCAGCTGGGTTGGAAAGGAGGGCAAATTGTTCTCAACTGAATCTTCACACATCTGGTTCCTTTGTGTTCAGTTTTATGGCTGTTTGAACTGGGAGGGTCCTGACTGTGCAAAGCATATTCTAGCACTGACAAAACTGACGTAAGTGTAGGTGGAAACAGAACTGGGCTATTTGTGTTGAGAGTGCAGTGTCCAGGATTGTCCACTAGATGGCGACAGAGACCACCCATGTTATTGCCTGTGTGTGACAAGTCTTTCTCTCGTCCCTCTCCTGGATTCAGATTGCTCTGGGGACAGTCACCAATGTGGAGGAGGCAGTGAAGTGGCTCAGTTATACTTACCTCTATGTTCGCATGAGGGCCAACCCACTGGCATACGGCATCAACCACAAGGCTTATCAGGTTGGTCATAAGACTGTGATCTATTTCATTCTGCTTGTATGTCTTTTTAATATCATAGCAGAACAGGAGTGTCCCCTGAGTTATTGGTTTTGTTGTTGTTGGGTTTTAATGGACTATGATGACAGTAAAAATGATAAAGGTAGCAGTAAAAAGTGATAAATGGTGAATATCTAATTTCAATCCAGCATCAATCTAAACTTGATTGTGACCGATTGATCCACTTGTGTCAAATACTTCCAGATTTCTGATAATCTTAAGTTTTTCTCTGCTAGAAGATATACAGTTGTATCTGTATGCGGTCATATAGAAGGTTGTGGATAGCTAGAACATTAAGAAAATGAATTTGAGTCAATTGAGTTAATTTTTAAAATCATTATTTTAAGAACAAGTACAATTTTAGAAAGAAAAGACACACCACAACATGTCAAAGAATGTACAGAATGTACATTTTTTTCATCTTATATACTAGAATGTAATTGATGGTTTCAAAATTACATATCTATTTTTTTTCCAGATGGATCCCTCCTTGGAGCTGTACAGGAAGGAGCTTGTGGTGGAGGCAGGCAGAAAGCTAGATAAGGCCAGAATGATCCGCTTTGAGGAGCGCACCGGCTACTTTGCTTCCACTGACTTGGGCAGGACTGCCAGCCACTTCTACATCAGATACAACACCATCGAGGTAGACTCACTTCTACATCAGATACAACACCATAGAGGTAGACTCACTTCTACATCAGATACAACACCATAGAGGTAGACTCACTTCTACATCAGATACGACACCATAGAGGTAGACTCACTTCTACATCAGATACAACACTATCGAGGTAGACTCACTTCTACATCAGATACAACACCATAGAGGTAGACTCACTTCTACATCAGATACGACACCATCGAGGTAGACTCACTTCTACATCAGACACATTGCCATAGAGGTAGACTCACCTCTACATCAGATACGACACCATAGAGGTAGACTCATTTCTACATCAGATACAACACCATAGAAGTAGACTCACCTCTACATCAGATACGACACCATCGAGGTAGACTCACTTCTACATCAGACACATCGCCATAGAGGTAGACTCACTTCTACATCAGATACAACACCATAGAGGTAGACTCAACTCTACATCAGATACGACACCATCGAGGTAGACTCACCTCTACATCAGATACAACACCATCGAGGTAGACTCATTTCTACATCAGATACAACACCATCGAGGTAGACTCATTTCTACATCAGATACAACACCATCGAGGTAGACTCACTTCTACATCAGATACGACACCATTGAGGTAGACTCACCTCTACATCAGATACAACACCATCGAGGTAGACTCATTTCTACATCAGATACAACACCATCGAGGTAGACTCATTTCTACATCAGATACAACACCATCGAGGTAGACTCATTTCTACATCAGATACAACACCATAGAGGTAGACTCACTTCTACATCAGATACAACACCATAGAGGTAGACTCACTTACATCAGATACAACACCATAGAGGTAGACTCACTTCTACATCAGATACAACACCATCGAGGTAGACTCACTTCTACATCAGATACAACACCATCGAGGTAGACTCATTTCTACATCAGATACAACACCATCGAGGTAGACTCACTTCTACATCAGATACAACACCATAGAGGTAGACTCACTTCTACATCAGATACAACACCATCGAGGTAGACTCACTTCTACATCAGATACAACACCATCGAGGTAGACTCACTTCTACATCAGATACAACACCATAGAGGTAGACTCACCTCTACATCAGATACAACACCATCGAGGTAGACTCACTTCTATATCAGATACAACACCATAGAGGTAGACTCATTTCTACATCAGATACGTCACCATAGAGGTAGACTCACTTCTACATCAGATACATCACCATAGAGGTAGACTCACTTCTACATCAGACACGTCACCATAGAGGTAGACTCACTTCTACATCGGATACGTCACCATAGAGGTAGACTCATTTCTACATCAGATACGTCACCATAGAGGTAGACTCACTTCTACATCAGACACATCACCATAGAGGTAGACTCATTTCTACATCGGATACGTCACCATAGAGGTAGACTCATTTCTACATCAGATGCAACACCGTAGAGGTAGACTCACTTCTACATCGGATGGCAAGACCACAAACAGTTAACATCTTACAATATTGTAGCCTCACAAAGAAAGGAAACCTTGTGTGTTCACCTCAGGTATCTGATTCCATATCACATCATATTCAGTGTGTATAACTGTGTCAGATTTACTGATTTGTCCTGATCAAAACTGCATTAACACCTTATATTCCTTTTCCCTCCTTCTATGAAGACTTTCAATGAACTTTTCAACTCTCAGCGAACAGAAGCTGACATCCTCAGTATTGTGTCCAAGGCTGAAGAGTTTGAACAGTTAAAGGTCAGAGCTCATCATGTATAGACTACAACAATGGATGTCGGAGCCTCAGTCAGGCACTGAGATCTTACCAACATATCCAAAATAAGTTGTAATTATAAAACTCCATTCTAATATGAGACTGTCAGTGCATCATGGTGGTGATGTGTTTTGGCAGGTTCGTGAGGAGGAGATGGAGGAGCTGGAACAGTTGCTATGTAACTACTGTGAGCTGCCGGCTAAAGGCGGGGTAGAGAATGGCTATGGCAAGATCAATGTTCTGCTTCAGACATACATCAGCCGAGGAGAGGTGGACAGCTTCTCTCTCATCTCAGACCTGTCGTATGTAGCACAGGTGAGAAAAAAAAGGAACATATACATACACGCTACAGGGTGAGCCAATATATCAGAAAATAGATACCATAAATTTGGAGGGTTTCAGTTCTTTCCACCCTATTAATTAAGTTCCAGTAGCAGTTGGAAATTAAGTAAATGATTAATGTGTGTTGTTCATTTTGATGTTACTCTGGATGTTGGTTTTTGTAATAAAGACAGTTTTCCAGGTTTATTTTTGACTCTGTCAAACACATTAGGCTCAGTCATGCATCTTATGATAATCATTTCCAGTATTTTTTAATGTGACAGTAATTTTTTTGAAGTAACCATATGTTTTATGACGTTTCTGATTTTAAAACTTTGTGACAAAACTGAAACCAGAAGGGATAACTTATAAGGAATGTTTTTTGTTGTTGTTGTTGTTGTAGTGCCAAACAAAAGTTCAGAAATCTCTAAATTTCCAAGCTCTTTTTGTTTAAACTGTGTTGACTTTAATTGATCTCTGTTATTGTTGCCTTTCTTTTGTATGTTCCCTCTTATTCTGACCAGACCATGGCACACCTGTGTTGTTATGATGCTGGATTTATTGGTGTTTTGATATGTCACACATCTCAAGTGGATACTGACTCAGATTTTAACAAATTTACAACCAAAATTTGACTGAAATAAGTCTTTTGTGTGCTTAAAAGAAGTTTGAGATCTTAAAACATGGGAGCAAAACAGAAGTACTGCACTGATATTATTGTTCAGTGTACTTTGGTTTTTATGCCTCTGCAGGGGAAATTGTGTTTTCTGGATATCAGTTTTTCTGTCTGTCCCATTTTCCTAAACACAATATTCCAAGAACAGCTTGAGGGAATTTCACCAAATTTGGCACAAATTTCCACTTGGACTCGATGATCTGATTAGATTTTGGTGGTCATAGGTCATAGGTCAAAGGACAATGCCACTGTGACCTCACAAAATATTTGCGTGCATTTACAAAAAAAAGGGAATGCCCATCTCTTTGACCTAAGCGATTCACAGGTGTTTTGGCACAAGTTTTGCTTTTTGTTTTAATTTTTCCCATTAGCTGCAGAAGAACATCTGTCTTCAGGTGTGTTTAGACAAACTTGCTTCATTCCATGTTTGTAGATTGCAAAAGAAAAGTGGAGTGGCTTTAATGTCACCTGGCTTTTATTTTTTCCCCCTTTTCGTGGTTTGGCAGATCAAATTTAGAGAAAGTTGGATGTTCAGAAGCACTGATTTAGATTTCTTATTAATGAGCAGACAAAGCAATGGGCTTTCACATTCATGTACTGTAGGCTGCCAGCAGTAAGGTCTACATCTACAAGTCAAAATAAAGTTGGATATGAGTGTTCGAACTACAATGGAGCACGTACCATCATAAATCTGATAAGAATCTCCACTCTGGTAAAACGGAGGAAGCATTAGTACTAAAATGTGTGTGGTTGCTTCACTGTAGCAGACTCTTGATGCTCACTTTTCACACTGAATTGATCTAACATTAATTTTTACGATTAAGAACACTTATATACATGATTTTACCATTAAAGGGATAGTCCACCCAAAAATGAAAATTCAGCCATTATCTACTCACCCATATGCCGAGGGAGGCTCAGGTGAAGTTTTAGAGTCCTCACATCCCTTCCGGAGATACCGGGAAAGAGGGGGTAGCTATACAACTCCACCTAATGCAGGCTGAAGGCGCCCCAGATTCAGACATCCAAAAACACATAATTGAAACCACAAAGTATCTCCATACTGCTCGTCTGTAGTCATCCAAGTGTCCTGAAGCCAGACATAAAAAGTTGTTTGGAAAAACGTCATTTGAACTCTGTTTTTAGCCTCATTGTAGCCTGTAGCTCTAACTGCCTCTCTGTGCACCACGTTCACATGTGCACACTTGCGCGAGACCGTGAGACATGGGCACCGCTTTCACGTGTGTTCACGTACTTTCGTTGGTCTCGCACTATGTACCTGGAGGATTAAGAACTTTATCCGCTAATAGGTAGTACAGTTGGCTAGTAGTGCTTAGTAGTACACTGGTAGTAGTTACTGCAGTGGGAGACAGTATTGTAATACGGACAGAAGAGTATGAAAAAGGATTAACAGGATCCTTTTTTGGTGCATCTGTTCTCCCCAGACGTCAGGCCTTCCTGTGGCCAGCCAGACCTCTCAGTCTCACCAAGCTATCAAACAGATTTCAATAATCCCTCTCTAGAGTGCATTCAGACCTCACCAGACAATCAGATCACATTAACACCTGACCAAATCTATCACAGTCTGACCGGACTTGAGCAGTCTATCAGCAAGCAACACTGCCACCTGACCTCTCCTCCAGAACTGACACGAGCAATCCATCAGCTCACAGCTGTGGCCAACCTGGATGTCTGAACCCAGCCAGCCCTCCTTCTGATCACACATGATTAATCACCAGTGTACTGCATGATGTAGCATATAGCTGTTGCCAGTGACTAAAGTACAAAGTGTGTCAGTTGTTTCATTCCAACTTTAGAGTTTAGTAAAACTGTATGCGGCAGTAATACAAGTGCCTCTGGGACTGATGTTGGTTCATTTTTTTTTCCTCTCCTGCTGTTGTCTCGGCTCACAGAATGCTGCTCGGATCGTCAGGGCTTTGTTTGAGATTGCTCTGAGGAAGCGCTGGCCAGCCATGACCTACCGACTGCTCACCCTCTGTAAGGTGATCGACAAGCGGCTGTGGGGCTTCTCCCACCCTCTCCGTCAGTTCCCCAACCTGAGTCATATTGTACTGAACCGCCTGGAGGAGAAGAAGCTCACTGTGGACAAACTGAAGGAGATGAGGAAGGATGAGATCGGTAAAAACAACTGAATACAAGCCTTATTGGTGTACATCTACTCAGACTGTATGAATTACACTAAACTTCACTTCACAGGCGTATAACACACAGATGTCAGGTGTAAATATGCCATCGATTCTCAAATAGTGGCAGGGTTCTTTATTTACCTTTACTGCAGGAAAAAACGGAAACTGTATAAAATAAAGCATTGTTACATTTTGATAGTCATACACCATGCTGCTGTGTGGCTTGCGATCATCAGCTCCAGTTAGTTCTACTTTGTCACTTTTTTATTGTGTTAGGGTACCATCAATTACCCCCCCTACA
Organism: Epinephelus cyanopodus; assembly: GCA_026686955.1. Taxonomy (NCBI): domain Eukaryota; kingdom Metazoa; phylum Chordata; class Actinopteri; order Perciformes; family Serranidae; genus Epinephelus; species Epinephelus cyanopodus. The sequence continues at coordinate 6,869,615 of CM048919.1, forward strand.
TGTCTTTAACAGATGCTTCAAATTAAAAGCCTTTCAGGAGGGTATGATTCCTGTTTTCTCCGGTTGGCTCTAAATATAAAACAGCTGCAGGAAGTTTTGATTTTCATTGAGAGTAGTGACAGAAAAAATCAGTAAAGTATTTAGAATCCGTTAGTGAATGAAAACATATTTTGTTAAAAAGACAAATTGAGAGCAGCAGAGTGATGAAAATTAACCACTCTGTTGTGGTATTAATATTACCAAACATTTGGCTGAATTTCGCTGTTGCAGCTGTTATTTGAACGTTGGATTTTATTTGGGAATTTACTTTCATCTGTATGAAATACATCATGTTTACTCATATTTACAACACCAAACACATGTTAATACCAGGTGTATTGTTCCCAGGTCACATGCTGCACCATGTCAACGTGGGGTTATCAGTCAAACAGTGTGTCCACCAGATCCCATCGATCACAATGGAAGCCAACATTCAGCCAATCACACGCACCGTCCTACGTGTTCGTCTCATCATCACGCCAGACTTTCGCTGGAATGATCAGGTAAATATGGATGGCATTAATATATTCTGTAATATACAAGCATACTGCTGGTGTCGGCTTCTCTCTCTTTTGAAATAGTATGAAAAATTTAATTGAAAGTACATGGCATAGTCTTCGAGGTGTCTGGCCTATTTTTTGTAGCATTTTCAGACACATTTCTCAGCCTACCAGTGTTTGCCACCACCTAAAAATACATTCCCTTTTTTTTTGCAAGCACATAACCAACAGCCCAAATTATAATGTATTATACAGTATTATAGGGATTTACATTGTTGTGTCACTGTATTCCTCAAAAACAGCAGTTGGTCTACTTGGACGCAGAGCTGTTGTATGTTGCCCTGCAGGCTTGAGCAAATATGGTCATGTGTTGATTGTGTGTGCTGCAGTTGTTAAGCAGGTTGAGCTGTGTTGTGCTGTCCTGCTTCTCCCGCTGACAGTGATAGAACAGTAAGTCAATTTCTTCAAATTGAACAAAAATGTCCACTTGGATCTGATTAGCTTTTGGTGGTCAAAGGTCAAGGTCACTGTGACCTCATCATTCTTGTGAACTCGATATCTCAAGAATGCCTGGAGGAAATTTCTTCACATTTGATAAAAACATCCACTCGGACTCAAGGATTAACTGACAGCATTTTGGTAGTCAAAGGTCAGGGTTGCTGTGACCTCATCATTGTTATGAATGCTATATTTGAAGAACGCCTTGAGGGATTGTTTTTTTGTTTTTGTTTGTTTGTTTGTTTGTTTGTTTTTTCAAATTTGACACAAACGTCCACTTGGACAGAACAATTAACTGAGTAGATTTTGGTGGTCAAATGTCAAGGTCACTATGACCTTGTGTCCATCCCATTCTCTTGAGCATGTTATCTCAAGAATGCATTTAGGGAATTCCTTCAGATTTGGCACAGATATAAACTTGGACTCATGGACCATGACCATAGGTCAAAGGTCATGGTGACTGTGACCTTGTCTGTTTCATTTTTGTGAAAGCGATATCTTTCTTTAAATTTGGCACAAATGTTCACTTGGACTTAAGAATAAAGTGATTAGACATTGGTGGTCACTCCTCATGGTCACTTTGACTCATAAAACATGTTTATGGCCATAACTCAAGAATTCCTATGCTAATTATGAAAAAAAAATTACACAAATGTTTGATGGAATATAATATTAAAGTGATGACATTTTAACAGGTCAAAGTTCAACTTCACTGTGACATCACAATATTACTCAACATCATATCTCAGGTTCAGGATGGGAGACAGTTGGTCAGATACTGAATTGGCGACACTAATCTTGCTGATTGTATGGATCTTCTGTGCTGCCCCGGGGAAAGATGCATGTAAGCCATTCGTGTTTTCACAGACATGGATGTAAACTGTAAGTGCTTCCAAAAGTGACAGTGGAAAAGGCCCAGTAGATATTAAATAGAGTGTAGGCTTTACAGGATGATTTATTTCCTTGGCTTTAAAACAGTGCATATAGCTGCTGTAGATGGGAAGCATGCACCCGAACCCCCCTGGGTTTGGGCTTAGCCCTGAATGTTTACAATATTTGGCTCCGCCCCTGTTGAAGTGAGAGATTATTACATCTAACAATGCACCTTCATATTCAAAACAATTTAAAGACTAAACTTCTACTCGGCTGTAGAAGTCCTTATATCACTAATGCACTTAAGTCAGCAATGCTTCCAAAATACGACAGGGGTAGGGGTCTGTCTGACTACTGACTGGCTACATGTGTACGCAGATTTACAGTAACCAGGTTTAGTATCAAGAGTATCAATATGCTGAATAGTTACAAAATTTTCAGAGTTACAGCAAAACATGGCAAACCACTGCTGCGGTCTGACCAACTTCACAAAACACAACATAGCTATATACTACATCATTGTTGCACTTTTGCCTCCACATCACTCCAAAGCTCCACTAGCATATTTAGCAATGATTGTTTGGAACATACTGAATATACAGATCAACTGTAGAGTAGCTGACTACAGCTGCTGTCTTCCATGAAGGAATAAGCTGCAAATGTTTCAGTCATACAGAGTGTGAGGAATTTAATGCCATATATATTTTCAGTAAATCACTTATTTCATTCTTGGCCAGATGTAACCCTGAAACATTCGGGAGAAGTGCAGGTCAGTCAGTCCTTTGAATTTTAGCATTTGTCTCCTCCTCCTCCTGTCTCTAGCAGCACACCCCCACATATGCACCAAAACTGCTTACTGACACAAGCGGTGTAGTCATGGTCACATTTTTACAACGGAGAAAAGAAGAACTGCTCCTCTTACCTTGTTATTCTTATAGCCATGGAATCTCCATCTGTCCTTGAGAGCCAGAATGCCTCCAGCATGTCCCACCTCAGTGGGCAAACATGCCAGAGGGGATCATGGGAAGCTTAGTCCGGAGTTTGTCATGGAATCTGAGAGGAATAGGAAGCTCATTGTAGCAGGGCTGAATATGAAGATGAATGTTTATGTCCGATTAGCGATGCATGCTCCAATCATGGGAGAGTGGTAATGGAAGACTGGCTGGCTTAGCCGTGATCCGGCTGCAGAGCCACGACACATGTACCGACACATGAGCCGCCTCCCTGATGGCACCCAGGAAACACCACACTGACACATTATAATGAATACTGCCATTACTCGGCAAGTATTGTTTATTGTCCTTAATTAAGGGTGGATATATTTATTACAATTAAATTGTCAGTGGATTTGGAATGCTGATATTTCACAATCAGAATCAGTCTTATTGGAACATACACATACAAGGAATCTGATTCTGGTCCTATGTTGCTTTAAATGTACATACACAGAATAGACGTACAGCTAAAAACAAGAACAATGAAGCTGGACAAAGTAAACATAAACACTTGACTACTACAAACATTTCACAACTCTACACCGAATAAATGTAGAAAAGTGTACAAATGTAGAACAACACAATGAAGTATGTTAATTAGTCTGGCAATAATGAAAGATGCAGAGTGCAAATGTTGCTAGAATATATACAGAATGATACACCAATGACTGCACCTCAGGAGACCCTTCTGTGAAAACTTCTGAAGTCTGTGGACGATACCACTGTCATCGGCCTAATCAGGAATTGTGTTGAGTCTGCATGTAGACAGGAGGTGGAGCAGCTGGTCCTCTGGTGCGGTCAGAACCACCTGGACCTGAATCCGCCCAAGACTGTGGAGATGACAGTGGACTTCAGGAGAAACCCCCCGACACTGCTCCGCCTCACCATCCTCAACAGCACAGTGTCTACTGTGGACACCTCCAGGTTTCTGGGTACCACAATCTCTAGGGACCTGAAGTGGACCTCCCACATAGGCACTCTCCTGAAAAATGCCCAGCAGAGGCTGTACTTCCTGCAACTGCTCAGGAAGCTCAACCTGCCTCAGGAACTGCTGATCACGTCCTACACAGCCATAATCCAGTCTGTTCTCTGCACATCCATCACCGTCTAGTTTGTATCTGCCACCAAACTGGACAGGAGCAGACTGTAACGGACAATTGGGTCTGCAGAGAGGATTACTGGGGCTGATCTTCCCTCCATCCAGGACCTGTACCGCTCAAGGGTCAGGAAACGGGCAGGGAACATCTCTGCAGACCCCTCGCACCCTGAACACAAATTGTTTTAGCTCTTCCCCACCAGTAGGCACTACAGAGCACTGTTCGCCAAAACTACCCGTCACAAAGAAAGTTTCTTCCCCCAGGCACTCTGATTAACTCCTAACAGTCACAGAGTGGCACGAGAAACAACACTTGCATTTTTGCTCTATTTTTACCTCACAGACTTGTGTGTTTTTGTGAATTTGATGTATATTTGTTTATTTTTTGTATTTTTCATTTGCTTGTCTAATTTTTAGAACTTATGTCAATACTGGTACATTGAGAGCAAAGTCTACCGAAGTCAAATTCCTTGTATGTACACACGTACTAACAAAGCTGGTTCTGATTCTGCTAAATATAACAAGCTGCTCCTATACCTAAGGCAGCTGGATATGACAGTGTATACTGTTTACCTGGGTTGTGTTTGACAGATATTTACATGTTTGCAGAGTTAACTGACACAATAAGAATATATAATTTACTGGTAAAGTGGATACTTGGGTTATTCCAGAGGAATTGTTCCTGACACTATGGAGTGGTGCTAAGTGTTCATCATGGTGACAGCCTGTGGAAACAAGCTGCTCTTGTGTCTGGTTGTTTTGGCATACAATGTACTCAAAGTTTAGAATATTTTCACTGTTTGACCTTGCTGTCAAACAGCAGTTTTCAGTGGGGAACTGAAGATGTTATATGGCTCTCTATAAAGCCAGACCATTTAGAAAAAGTGATCGAACATGTCTGAACACGGGAGCTGCTGGTGTACCTCTACTTTGATCAGTTAGTTTGTATATGTTATTCTGGTAAGCTGGTGTTGAAAGGGGATAATTTGAAATTACCAAGTCGTACAGTAGTACTAACTAACTGATTGAGGCAGCAGTAAACGAACAACTCCCATGTTCAGTGAGTTTAAATTGTGTTTTTGTCAATGGAGACTGGTGGCTTTGACAAGAACGTAGATGGAGAACTGAAGCAAAATTGGTGGGTTTATGTATTTTTGTGGTTTTTATTTATTTTGTGTGGTTTATTTGAACCCTATCTGTTAAATGATTCAGGTCCATGGGTCAGTGGGTGAGCCATGGTGGTTATGGGTGGAGGATCCCATCAATGATCACATCTACCACTCTGAGTACTTTCTCCTGCAGAAGAAACAGGTTTGTTGTTTTATTGTTTTTTGTCTTGGACCTCAGTTAACATGAGGACAGTGTTCCTCAAAGAGTATGTTATGACTGATGTGTGTCCTTTATCTTTATGAATGTGTGTTCATCCCTCCAGGTGGTAACAGGAGAGCCTCAGCACGTAGTGTTCACCATCCCCATCTTTGAGCCATTGCCCTCCCAGTACTACATCAAGGCGGTGTCTGACCGCTGGCTCGGAGCCGAGGCCGTCTGCATCATTAACTTCCAGAACCTCATCCTACCCGAGAGACACCCTCCACACACTGGTACACACACACACACACACACACACACACATTTATGATGTGACAACAGGGATTTGACTCGACTTGAATTTAAAATAGTAATACTAAGTCTGTTAGTCTGTTATAGCACCAGCAACAGTTGGTGGACACTGTTGAATGTTTCCAGCTGTTATATTCCAGTAGCTGCAGTCCCAGTCCAATCACAATGTAAAAATGTTCCATTACAAGTAAAAGCCCTGCACTGAAAATCCTACTTAGAAGTTGAGATGTATAATCAGCAAAATACACTTAAAAGTATCAAAAGCAAAATAGCTTAAAGAAAGTAGAAAGAAAGCTGTCAAATATGTTTGATGTAGAAAACATTACAATACGTGGAGTATATATGTACACTTCAAAAAATTTTAAATAGTCTTTGGCACTTAGTCACTTGTACTTCACTAAAGTATAGTACCTGTATCGCTGAGTTGAGTCTTTCATTCTCCTTTTTTCCCGTCTGCATAACTATTCACGGTAGCGCTGTATGTCCACAAGCGCAGTTCAGTCTGCTTTTTTTCCTAGATATAGCCGCTGCTATCTTGCAGTGGTAGCATCATTTGGAGCGAGACTCTGTGCAGTACCAATGTCTGTGGTGTTGAGTTCCTGCCCAAACACCTGTCCGTCCAATTGTGAAAACTGGCACTGATTGCAAATACACTGATTGGCAGGCACAGCTGTTAATCATGACGTCAACCCCCTTTTTAAAGTATCAGATAACTAATTAAAACCAGACATTTTTTTCTTACAGCAGTATGAATTAGCCATAAATTGTTGGACTAAACCAGCACAGACATCAAGTAGGCTTTCCATAGACTGATGAAGGATGCATCTTTTGCACAGTGAAAGAAACCTTAGCCTTTACTACAATCTAATACTGGCATAAGCCAAAGGATACTTTTTTCTACAAACCACCAGCTATAACTTTCAGTCAGCTTAAAACAGCGGCTCACCACCACAAAATGGCTTAGTTATTTGGAAGCTACATGGAGACATCAAAACCCCATGTAGACTGGAGAACAAAAGCATCTAATCCTCCCATACTCCACTCATTCACTCCTCCAGACTGTAAGAAAGGAAGCAGACTATTATTTCTGACCGCATTTCCCCTCAGTAAGAAGAGACACAATTACAACAGCTATCAGGGAAAAACCCCACAGCACAGGAGAGATCATATCACAGGCTGAAGGAACGGCACTGTTTGACCAACGTCTTCAGTCTTTCATTAATAAGATAGTCTCTTATATAAAAGCTTCGGTTTGTCATCTTCCATTATACATGTGAGAAAAAAAGGATCTGAAGAAATCTTCACAGTACTTAAGCATTCAATATACAGTTGATTGTTGCTAACATTAGAGCCTAGAGATTTAGAAAAGTCTCATCCAGCAACTGTGACTGTACAGTAAACAGAAAAGATACTGTTGTTCTATTCCGTTTCTGTAGATGTTAATAGAGGAAATGAAAAAAAAACAAACTAATCAATGTTTTGATATAAAGCAGTGGTTCAAATGACTGATAAATTAAAGGATAATCTCCTAGTGATGAACACAAAGAAGTATGCATCATGTATGTCATAATTGAGTTGATTTTATTATCAGTTTCTGCCTTGTAGATTCAAGTCAGCATTTGCTACTGGGTAACTCAGTTGTTTCTGTAAGCTCAAATAAATCAGACTTGGTACTTTTTAACACAGAAGTGCCTTAAAACCAAAGAAACATGGAAACCTCAAGTAAGCCAAAGTCAAAGTCACCATTCAAAATGAAAGCCAAACTTTAAAGTATTTTTTTATGCACAGTGTTTTAACCTTCTCATGACCAACTCTTCAGACATACAGTCATTGTCTGATGCTGTCCGATGACATGACCTCTTGTGCCTCCTAAAGAACAAAAGCTTCTCTACCATCCATCTCACTTGACATGAGCAAAGCATTAACACCCAACCCTGTCTTTAAGCTCAGCAGGCAGCTGCTCTCAGTAAGAAAGCTCTGATAAACCCACTGCACTCCAAGTTAGGGAGTAGCTTTGAAACATAGTGAAACATTTGGCAATTAGTCCTGATACTGGTGTATACGGTATGTGGTGAAATTAAGGCTGATTTATTTTTGTGCATGAGCTCCATGCAGACCCTACATCATAGCCTACACATGTGGTCTACACCATTGTGAGCATTTATACTTGTGCGGTGGTGTGTCTTTGTCACTCTGCTGTTACACCTCCAAAACACTGGTCGGCGGTGGGGTTTCTGTGAAGTGCTGTAAAGTTGATCTAATTCAAAACACACCTAAAATACATGTGAAACATGGCCTAAAAGCAACAATTTTAAACACAAGTACACAAATCAGCTTCATTATTTCTCTCAGGATTCACAGACAAAACACTTGTCTTTTGCTGGATATATTTTTCTTACAAATACAACATGCTAATGTTATTAGCACAAGCCTATGGCATTTTACATTGTATAAATTCGCCTACTGTAGCAGAGATTTCCTCTACTCATATGAAGCCAGGATAAATCACACACTTAAATGCTAATTTGTTGAGGCTTCATTGTCTTCACAATTTATTGTGTCTTATCTGTGAAATAAAAGTAAATAAAAACTTTGTTTTCACTGAGGGAAATGGTTTCAACTTACAAAAACTGCACATCAGGCAACAGCCTAAGATATAGCCTGCAATATATGTATGCTCTACGTAGCCACAGAGCCTGTGCCGTAGGTAAGGCATTAATTAGCTGCAGAAGAAGAATAAATCCTGCTTTAGTGCGCTGCACTGTGCTAGATACACCTTAATTCACTGAATTAGATGTGGAAAATATGCTGTTTCTTTCCACAGTCTCTGTCATTGCAACTGTTAACAGTCCTGTAATGATAGCCCCACCTCTCCCAGTTGCTATGTCTGTCTGCTTGGCATATTGTTTCTGCCAGTATACTGACCTCTGGTGGCATGTGCTGTGCACTACATGCACTACAGCCTCAATACGGCATCTCAGCAACAGTTTAATAAAAAGGGAAGTGTCTAGTTTTGATAGTATTGAAAATCATGCTGTATGGATTTCTAAATATCCTGGTACACAGTAATACTGTATAATGCCTAAGGCTATTCTGAGCTATTTTGTTTTGATTAGATCTTCTCTGGCTGATACTTGAACAACTATATTTCATTCTCATATCTACTTAGCAACTCAGGTTAATTGCATGTCATGAACGTGATAAATGACTAATCATACAAGATACATTTTCCCAGCCACGAATTACTTTAATATAAGCTGCATTGCTTTAGTCAGTATATTTCCTATACATAATGTATTACACTGTCTCTCAGTATTTCTTTGTCATTAATGGGATTTTATGGTTCTAAGTACTTAAATAAACTCTGTACAACATATAGAGAGAATCAATGAATCAAAGTTGGATTGAGGTTGTCTGCACACAGTTCTCAACATAGAGGTGGCTGAGTCGGCAGCTAGCAGTGCATTCAGTGCTAACAACAGCAACGGTGCTGACAGAGCTAACAGTGTTAACTGTTTTGGAACCAGAGGGTAGGCACCACACTTACATGACAACACCATCCTGATATCAGCAGCAACCACAATATGAGTGCAGTGCAAAGCGATATTGATGAGCTAGCTAGTCGGACATGCACACGGGGACTAACACAAATGCGCAGCTCAAATGTCTAACACAACAATGAACAGAGAAGTTTAGATTACAGCACACAAAGCGGAAGTGTGACTTCATTTTCTGCTCAGAAAGCCATTACTCCACTATATCTTTACACAATAAATAGTAATTTGTTCCTGTGTTAGTGCTCAAAATATCACATACAGAACCTTAAATATATTATTTATGGATTTAAATGTTAGCCTTATTACATCCTAAAAACAGTAGGAGTCTTTGTTTTGTAGAAGAGTTCAGATGAAGCTACATCTGATCTCTGGCTTTCATATTGCTGAAAATGAACACTCAATCAATCAATCAATCAATCAGTCAATCAATCAATTTTATTTATAAAGCCCAATATCACAAATCACAATTTGCCCCAGAGGGCTTTACAGCATATGACATCCCTCTGTCCTTTGGACCCTCACAGCAGATAAGGAAAAAAAAACTTAAACAGGGGAAAAAATGGTAGAAACCTCAGGAAGAGCAACTGGGGAGGGATCCCTCTTCCAGGATGGACAGATGTGCAATAGATGACGTACAGAACAGATCAACATAATACATTTACAGTAATGCATATGACAAAAAAATGAGACATAAAGACAGAGAGAGAGAGAGAGAGAGAGATATGCAAGACAGACATTAATGACATTAGCCTACAACAACATTAATTTAAGTAATATTTTTATAATGATAATTACGACTATTATGGTACAATATGTTGTAAGTATATATCAATATATGATAGTATGTACATGTGACATTAATCATATTTCTATAATAAGTATGACTAATAATAACAGAAGCAGTAGGAGGCATCAGCAGGCAGGACCAAGGCAGCAGCACAAAATAGTGTGACTCTTGCAGCCATATTTTGATGTGAATAAATGTCAAGATTTACCATTAGGTAAAAGCTTTATAAGATGCTGTCCATATTGTACTGTATTTGATCTTTATTATTGTACCCCATTTTTGGTACCATAAACAGAGAAGATGAAAAAAGAATCCAGTTTAATCTTCTCCCATTACTCTTTCCCTTTCAGAGCTGCTAGACCTGCAGCCATTGCCAGTGACAGCTCTCGGTAACCGGGAGTTTGAGAGCCTGTACAAGTTCACTCACTTCAACCCCATCCAGACTCAGATCTTCCACACGCTGTATCACACGGACACTAACGTCCTGCTGGGGGCGCCAACGGGCTCTGGAAAAACCATTGCAGCAGAGATGGCCATGTTTCGGGTCTTCAACAAGTATCCAACCTCTAAGGTTTGACTGGCTCCATCTGTCTTACTATTGAATTCAAGGGGATTTTAGTTCAAGAAATATACTGAGTAGGTGCTGTCTTTTCTGTTGATCAACACTGGTACTAAATGCTTTTTTACCAAAGACACTGAGAACCACGGCGAGAGACTGGGGTCTGTTCAGAACAAACAATCTCAGTACACTGTAAATATAAAAAGACTTTCCCATTTAGTCAAACCAATCACAAACTGCATCCTTGTAAATCCACATGTTGTTCCTATGGGTGCACTGCTGGTGATCTGTGGTGAACTGTTTGTAACTTCTGTTGAAGAGGTCGTTATCAGCTGATGATTGTTACTGTTGCCCTATCAAAAAAGGAAAGTAGATCAAGTAATCACATTCAGTCAAATATGAGCTAATGTGTGGCTCTAAGCTGAGCTTAATTGACTTGTCATCCATTTGTTATTTACACTTCAGTTTCTGATGGAGTGTCACAAAGTCACATAAAATCTACTGTGTAATTGCTGTTTGGGAACACTAATAATTTATGTCATGAGGCTAATTCAACAGTGTTACACCGCAAGGAGGACAATCTGTCAAACTCTGTTGTTGGAGATGTCTAAACATTTAACAGTCAGAAAAGACAATAAGAAACATAAATAAACTTGTGGTGAAGCTGATGTGGAAAATGATGATAATGTTTATTTGTATCACATTGTCTTTTTGCGGCTTGATCAGTGTAAGCTTTTTTTTTTGTTTGTTTGTTTGTTTGTTTTTTTCAGTCGTTGCACTAGCTTTCCTAGATATATGGCCTGGTGTGCTCATGGTGTGCATTGTTTGTGACGTTAAACAGGGGCCTGCTCATCGAAAATGTGTCCCTGTCCCTAGTGGTCAAAAACAAGGGTAGCTTTGAAGGGATAGTATAAATCATTTGACGTTGGGCTTAATGATGTACTAGTCCGTAATCAGTGTATTACATAAAGTAGACGTTGATTGGCTCGTCCCCAGTTTGGAGAAGCAGACATGAATAATACCATGCAAGCAAAGCAATGTACTGCTATGGAGGGGTCAGGTATTTTAGCAACCTAAAAAAAACCATCTACATCAGTTTAATTGTACGACAAATTTAGAATATTTTCACTGGATTACTGTGGATAAGTACCTCGTACAACCCTGCTTCAAACGATCCAAACTATCACTTCAACACTGACCCTCTTGTCAGTGATTGGTTGGTTTTTCAGTCAGAAGCAACACAGAAAATAACAGTGTCTTTTGATAACTTTTTGTGGTTGTTGTTTTTAGATTTTCAGTGGCCTTGTGCACCAGGTTTAGGATAAACACAGTCAGGTGTTAAATCACTGTTGCCTGAGAGCAGCTACCAACTGAAGAGATGTTTACAGTTACTCCAACATGGGAAGCTGTGGTGATACAGTCAACATTATCATCTAGCCTGGGGAAACCTAGCACTGTTTCTTTTCATTGAATGGCTGTTTGTATTTCTGTGTGTGTGTGTGTGTGTGTGTTCAGGTGGTGTACATCGCCCCCCTGAAAGCACTGGTCAGAGAGAGAATTGAGGACTGGAAGATCAGGATTGAGGAGAAACTGGGGAAGAAGTAAGTGAAAACAGAGACCACTAGGTGGATGACATCACACAGAGGTGGAATGCCTTTATGTACAATAATACATATTACATAATACATAGTAGGAAATATCATGGATATCATTTTTGTCACACAGGGCTATGATTGTATAAAGTATTACAATTTTATACATAACTGAATAATCCCTTTTTTCTTATCTATGTCTAGGGTGGTGGAATTGACAGGTGATGTGACTCCAGACATGAGAGCTATAGCACAGGCTGACCTCATCGTCACCACACCAGAGAAGTGGGACGGAGTGAGCAGAAGCTGGCAGAACAGAAGCTACGTTCAAAAAGTAGCCATTCTCATCATTGATGAAATTCACCTGCTGGGTAAGAGTCCTCAACAAAGCTGCAGGTATAAATATTTTGGTGGGACAACGTCAGTCCTGTCTGAGGTATAATATTCTACAATGTGCATTGTGCGAGATGTGGGGTTCACCCTGGACAGGTTGCCAGTTAATCAAAGGGTCGACACACAAAGACAGACAGCAGTGCATGCTCACATTTGCATCTAGGGATTATTTAGAGTCACCAGTCAACCTAACGTGCGTATCTCTGGACTATGACAGGAAGCCAGAGGATGTGGAGAAAACATGCAGAGAAAATTCAAACTGCACACATAGGGGAACCCAGAACCATAGGCGTCATTTAGGTATGGCGAGGTATGAATCGTGAGGAAAAAAAAAGAGAGACGTTCTGTAGTCATCTCACTTGTGAGTGTCCTTCATATTTGTTGCAAGTGATCAGATGTGATATGTTAGATAGTCCAAGGCGCACTGGCTGGTTATTTTCATTGTATTGCACTTAAATAGGTCAATAATATGCTCAAATATAGGCTGAAATATGCGCTGAAATAGTGCCGATATTTTCACTGCTCTCACCAAGTCGTGCATTGTCGTGCAGACATGAGGTATTATGAATGTGAGAAACAGCTTCATGTCCGTTGAAACAGTTTTCAATAGCACAGTATGTACTTTGACAGGTCAAAGATCAAAGTGAAGTTTTATACAAGTTCATATTTTTGAAACTCCATCATCAGTAGCTCTGCGACGTCATGTCATATTGCCATTAGCTTTTGCTGAAACAACGCCCCTGCCCAGAACCCTCTTGCTGTGAGGCTCACCACTGCACCACAGTGCCACCTGAGTTAATGGTGTTTATACAGAATATATCCAAAAAGCGTAATATATAATATATGACACGTTATGGTTTCCATATCGGAAAACGCGTACCAGTGTAAAGGCACTTAAGTGTAACTTTTGTTACTTATATAAACATTCTGATTGGACTGTACCACTGTGTCTTTTTCCAGGTGAGGACAGAGGTCCAGTATTGGAGGTCATTGTGTCCAGAACCAACTTCATCTCCTCTCACACATCTAAGAGCGTCCGAGTGGTCGGTCTGTCCACAGCTCTGGCCAACGCTCGAGACCTCGCTGACTGGCTTGGATCGGACAGGTCAGATTTCCATCATGGCACCAAAACATACAGCAGTATGATTCCTCTGCCATAAATATCAGTAAAGCTTACGACTACTTTGTCAGGGTATTGTTGTTACCCTCTGTCTCTTCGCTCTATGGTTAGATGGAGGGATCATGTTCATAACTCCCTTGTTTGAGGAATAGTGAGATCAGCTTTGTGTACCAAAAACACCGCTGCAGTGAAGCCAGCCAGAAACCACAGTCTTTGTCTAAGTCTGTATTTTTATGGTTCATTTGTTGACTGCCTCTTCATATCTGATTGAATGTATGTAATAATAGCAATTAAGATAAACAGATACTTTTGGCCTGGAGTTAATGTTGAAGTTTATCTCTGTAATCGTCTGCAGTCTGTGTCTGGATGCCATGCTTAAATTGTAATCATCAGGAATGACTGCAGTGATGCGGATGGATGAGCCTGCCTGTCAGCCTGAAGCAGAGGGGACTTATTGAAATGATTTGACTGATATGTTTTTATACTGAAGGCCAACACTGATAGTTTACACACCTCCATGAAGGCTCATGTAGCAGCAGTCAGTTTGCCAATGTGAAAAAAATGCTTCGAACCAGATTATTGCTTCAGTCTTTTTTTTTTTACTGTTCATTCTAAGCAGCATATGTAAGTAATTGCTATTGTGTTCCAAGAGTGCTCTGTACCTATGATCTGACCAGTATCATGGGACTGAAGTCGTCTATATTTACTCTTCTAATATCTGCAAGTCTGTCCACTTCATATTAAAAATTTATTAAATGCCTCCACGCTGGCAATGGACATGGCCAGAGGCATTATGTTTACAGGTTGCATGCCTGTCCATACATACAGATGTCTGTCCTATTCTTGTGAACACGATATCTCAAGAATGCCTCAAGGGAATTTCTTCAAATTTGATGTAAATGTCCACTTGGATCCTACGTTGAACTGATAAGTTGTTGGTGGTCATAGGTCAAAGGTCAAGGTCACTGTGACCTTGTCTGTCTCATTCGCGTGAATGCCACATGTCGAGAATGCCTAGAGGGAATTCCTTCAAATTTGGAACAAAATATCAGTTGGATTCAAGTGAAGTGTTTAGATTTTTGTGTTCAAGGGTCAAAAGTCAAGGTTACTGTGACCTTGCATCCATCTTAACGTAACATCTCAAGAACAACTTGAGGGAATTCTTCAGATTAAACACAAATGTCCACTTGGATTTAGCGAAAATTAGTTTTTTGTTCCACCCTAATTCTTTCTTGCTTTAAGAGGTATTTCATTACTGGAGAGATGATCTCTTCATACAACTAGATTGTCTATGTTGTAGAAAGGCACAAATACTTTTGAAATTGGTGCTACATGACCAGGGAAAATAGAGAAAAAGGATTGTGGCATTTCCTTTTGCTCATTAGGTATAAAATCTACCAGAATGCACATGCACTGAACCAATGAGTGCTCCTGCAATGAGGTGACATAATGCAAAATGTTTGTCACAATGAATTGCCAGCTGGTAACTAATGATCTTGTGTTTCAGTTAACAGCTTAGTAACATAATCTTGGTTTACATTTGATTATTGCTTCTTAGTTTAACATTTGATCTCAGTTTTTTCAGCCTCTGTTTTCACTTTGCAGGAAACAGTATGGCGCCCACTTCCTGTTCATTGATTCTCACTGTTACAGCCAAACAGGGCACTAAAATATGTTTCTAAACAATAGTTTTGGTAAGAGCCTGTTTTGGCAGATAAGATAAGCAAACTTTATTGTTCATTACATTACATGAAATGGAAATTTGCTTTTGGCATTCTAGCAAACACAGTGTAAACACAGACAGTAAAGGCCAGCTAAAACATGTTAAGTATATGTTAAACAGCAGCAGTGCTCATGAAATCATTATTCCAGCTGTTGCCAGATGGCAATAGCTAGAATGATGAGAAAAACATCCACTACAGCTTTGCTTGGTGAGTCGTGTTTCGTGTTGGTTTAATTCTCTCGTCATATTTCAAAAGTTAGAAATACCTAGGTTTTACCTTCGATGATAGCAAGGAATAAGAATCTTGTCAGTCTCCGAGGGCTGCTCTAGATAAAGCTATGCATTGTGAAAAATCTTGGTGTAGACAAACAAAAGGTGGTGAAGTGCATACGCAGCCATGTAAGCCTGTCTTGTTTTGTGGATGAGCATAAAATAGCCCCAAAACTGTCAGTATGTGGTGATGTGGGATTGTGGGAGCAAAGTAAAGTTAATTTGTCAGTAGGCATTTGGCTGATAGGCTGCGGCTGTGTAGGAGATTAATTAACATGCTTATTAATAGACACAGTATTGGATGTCTACATGTAAAGAGGAAAAAACAGAGTAGCAGTAGAGGAATCTGGTTTTATTTGGAACTCTAACATTCTAAATTAGAAGAATATTTTCACAAAAAAAAATGAGACAATTTGTGTCCTAGGAAATTTTCCAGAACAGTCGCTCAAAAAAGAGAGAAATCCTGGTAAACCTATATCATGTGGCAACCCTAGATATGACATTGAATAATGGCCAGAAAACATTATGATGTCACAGTGAAGTTGACCTTTGACCTTTTGGATATAAAATGTCATCACTTCATCATTTTATCTTGTTAAAATTTTTTGGCATAATAGCATATGCATTTTTGAGTTATGTCCAAAAACATGTTTTGTGAGATCAAAGTCACCTTGACCTTAACCACCAAATTCTAATCAGCTCATCCTTGATTCCAAGTGAACGTGTGTGCCAAATTTAAAGATTCCCTCATGGCCTTTTTGAGCTGTTCTTTTCAAGAAAATGAGACAGACGCAAGGTAACAGTGACCTTGACCTTTGACCATAAAATTCTAATCAGTTCATTGTTGAGACCAAGTGGATGTTTGCATCAGATTTGAAGAGATTCTCTTCAGGTGTTCTTGAGATACCACGTTCACGAAAATGACATAGTTGCAAAGTCACAGTGACCTTGACCTTTGACCACCAAAATCTGTTCAGATAATTGGTGAGTCCACATTTGGACTCGAGTGGACTTTGGGGCACTTGACGTTCTTGAGATACCGTGTTCACAAGAATAGGACCAACAAAAAACAACCCGAAAGCATAATGCCTCTGGTCACAGCTATCGCCAGCGCAGATCCAAAAAAGGTTAAAAGAAATATTAAGTACACCAAAATTAAGAACGTTAGACATTAATGACTCATTAAGCACATTTATTATAGCAACATATCCTCAACCTGAGCTTCTAACATTACAGTATTTTTTTGTTTTTTTTTTCTCTTTAGGGTCATCAGTATGTCTTGAAATTCTAGTCGTCTGTAGGGATTCATCATCACACATACATTTCATAATACTGTAGCTTGACTTTTGCTTTGTTGCTGTAGAGAGACAGTGTTAGAAAGCAGATTGGCTGCCTGCCATCCATATATCTGACTGGCTGGCGTGCTTTCGGACTGAGCTGCTGCCCAGTCCATTAACAAGGCTTTTAAGGTGTCTGTAGACATGCAGCAGCCCTCAACACAATACACACCAGACACTGCACAGTACTCTGTGCAACATCCTGTAACGCACTTTGAATTCAATTCTGTTCACAAACTGCACCGTATCGCCTCATCACACAAATCAACGCAGCAGACACATCAAAGGTTAAACACACCACAGAAGAGTCCAGCAGTGGCCTGCTGCTTTGGGCCTCAGTGACAGTGACAGACAGTTTACATTACTGCCAGATGGAGCTTCATGTTGCCAGCTGCTCACATTAAATCTCTTCTCTTTTTTCCCCCTTCCCTCCTCCTCCCCTCCCCTCTGTGTAACAGGTGGGTTTGTTTAACTTCCGTCCGTCTGTTCGTCCTGTACCGCTGGAAGTTCACATCCATGGTTTCCCAGGACAACACTACTGCCCCCGCATGGCCAGCATGAACAAGCCTACCTTCCAAGGTACAGCTCCATATCCCCATTTATACATATTGACACATGCTTTATGCACATTTTTACATGTGCAAATTTGATTTGTTGGTGGCTGTTCATGCAGCTGGCTGTAGGTTAAATTACTGTTGCATTATTTGAACTTTTTTAAGAGAAATTGAATCTTTATAAAATGTAGGATTTTTGATATTTCAGAAACATAAAATCCTGTCTTATCTCAGGATAGGAATTTTGCTATTACATAACAGTAATAACTGAAGGATTTCTTATGGTAGGGTGGCATAGAACTGTCAGCAGCACTGTTGTTAGGTCTGCACAGTGACAGTGAAGATTGAGAACTAATGAACACCGAAATATATTGTGTTCTTGGTATTTTTGTGCCTTTGCACCGGCAATACTGTGGCTGTGACACAGTCCATTTGGACTTGAAGATGAACTGATTAGATTTTGGAAGTCAAAGGTCAAGGTCACTGTGACCTCATGTCCATCTTATTCTCATGGATGCTAGGGCTGGGCTATATGACAAAATTTCCTTTTCACGTGTTGTTGTTTTTTTTCCATTTGTGCCGGGCTCGGTTATAATAGTCTCAGACTTGGGTCGGCTTTGGTCGGAAAATGCGCCCGAGTCTCTAGTGTGCTCACCTCTGTGTGTGTGTGTGTGTGTGTGTGTGTGTGTGTGTGTGTGTGCGCGCGCGCGTGCCGTGCGTGATACAGAGAGCAGAGGAGAATTGTAAATGGCAGTGCGCCGCTGCTAGTTGCATATAGGGGAAACTGCTCTTTTTAGTATGAGTTCTTCTGGGTCATCGTGTACGGTTGCTTCACTTTCAGGACTTTCTCCGGCAACCATTCTCGCCTCTAAACTTTTCTCTATGGCCCAATCCCAAACTAGCCCTTATCTCCTCACCCTATTCACTCCCCGTCCGTTTGCTCGGTCACGCGGAGCTCCGCCATATTAAGGGCCGTCCCAAACCAATTATCGCTGAGTGCGCGTGGACTACTCAGCCTGTAGCGAGTGTGCATCAGTGCAGGCTTCTGATGAGCCCAGCAGGAAGCGCAACATCACAATGGAGGAAACAATGTACAAATGAAAGAGTTCCGTCTGTCTACTTTGTAAAGTATTTTAGATCAAACACTCTCATTTGTTTTTCTTCACACTGACGTCACAGTTTCAAACAAACTCACAGAATATTTGGTGTCAAAAGATGAAAACCTCCACATCCATATGCTCAAATAAACTATTTAAAACTGTCTCAAAAAATTCCTCATCCCATTTTCATGTTTTTTTTTAAATCTATAATTCTCTTAATTGACTTATCCAAGTTTATTTTTAATATAACTCATTTTAATTAATATTTAAATGTTGTTGTTTTTTTAAATAGCCTGTTGCTCTACTTTGCTTTCACAAAACGTCTGTCGGTATCCATGGTTACATCTGCTTCCTTCTTGCGGTAGAGTGGTGAGGGCGTCCCATGGTTTGGCTTCTCTTTCATACACTTCCCCTTAATCAGGAGTGCCCTCCGCAGCTGCGAGTGTAACTTGATTTGATTTGACACTCAGTAGTGAAGTGGTAGTGGGTAGGGAGTGGTTTGGGATTGGGCCTATGATCTCACTCTAGCCAACTCTAACAAACCTGTGGTGTGCAGCGGTGAAATGGGTCCCCGCTAAAACACTTTTCCGCCGTGCACGTTCCGGACGTGGTTTGGGTTATTCACTGGTATTGCAGTAAATGAAAAATTCATACATTAAAGATAAACAGATTAGATTGAGCAAAAGGTTAATGAAAACAACCAGTTGATCAGAGCTGCAATCCAGCTGTCAAACTAGGAAGTGCTGATCAAATATGAATCAAGACTCTGTCAGTGCATTGACAATTTCTCGTCTCAGATGTTGTCAGAAACATATTTTAATGTACTGTTCAGTTGTAAGATGAGAAAGTTTGTGAATCGACTGCAATGTTTGAAACAGTTGAACCAAAACAAAGCACTGTCCACCAGCCAGAGCAACCGAGGAACATGATTTTTTTTTTCCCACAGATTGCCTCATCTACTACTGTGTGGAGTAGTGACAGTTTCAGCAAATATGACAAAGTTATCATCATAAATGTTGCCAACTGTAGCTTTAAATGTCCCACAAGAAGAGGCAATTTGTAACACTTAGAACCCAAAATAATCCCAAAACAGCTACTGGAGCAGTAACAAGTAATCAATAAACAATATGTGAAATTTTTAAACATTTTCTCTACAGCGATACGCAGCCACTCCCCAGCCAAGCCAGTGCTAATTTTTGTCTCATCACGACGGCAAACCCGACTGACCGCCCTGGACCTTATCGCCTACCTGGCCACAGAGGACAACCCCAAACAGTGGCTGCATCAGGACGAGAGAGAGGTACGCTAACACTGTGTGTACACGGGAGGCAGAGTGCGAGCAGGATGTTAGCAGAGCAGCAGATTCGGTCATCTGTCTGACACTATACAGAATGTGTTCAGGCACAGTATTGAAAATGAGTTACCCAGAGCGTGCATCACTGTAGTTCCTCCAATAAAACAGACAATAGATTTAAAGTGTGATAAACCAATAAGAATCAAGTGGGTCAGTACTGAGTGCTTGATTTTTTCCTTTCACGTGTAGTTAATATACTTTAGTCAAGTATTAAGCTCTGTGCTAAACAACATCAGACTCAGGCACTCCACTTTAGCCATGAGTGTAGAGAACTGACACATTTAGTGCAAATATTAGCAGATGCCTCCGTCATCGTTATGCACTTCCTTCACTTCTAATGTGTATCTCGATGGATGCCCTTTTCTTTTGCTTTCCCTCCCCCTCTGGCTGAATTGTGCTGATGCTCCAGTTCTCTGTGTAAGTGCCGGTTTAAGTGTAATTACAGATGGAATTCAACCCAACTTGTGCCGGAAAAGCCTGTGTCATCCTCCATTATATTGTCTTTGCATACCTTAGGATCAGTTCAAGATGGGAACAAATGACTCCTCTGGGTTAGCATTTGAAAAGTATGCTAATATTATCACAACACTCAGATATCCAGGCCTGTAATTACCTCGACGTGCATGTCCAACATTGTTACAGGGGGGGGGGGGCTATTAACTGGTTTTACTGTCACTTGGTTTTTGTAAAGTTGTGCATTTATTGAAACTTGAGCAGGATTTGTAGTCTCATCTTTATCAGACACAGCCATCAGTGAACGAGTACCATTTCAACCACCTAATGTTTTACTGTATAGTATAATCTACATTTAATATTGTCGTCTACCATTGCTGTGTTATTTTATATTTGCCCAGTTAGCAAGAGTGCCTCACCTCCCATCCACACATACTCAGTCAAAAGACTGGAGGAGCGACAGAATGCCAGTCATTGTAGAATGACCTTTAATACCTGTAGTTGGGTTCATTTGGTTGCACAAGAGGGAAGAGGACCAACTGACAGGTAACTCCTTGATTGGACAGTTTAAGCGTTTGTCATCCTGCATCATCAGGACCCACATGGGGAAATCAAATTTTAGTGTCACTTTTTTTGGTGTTGCAAAGAGCTCACAGAGAAATAACTGATTGTAAGCATTAGTAGGATATCATCAGAGTAAAAATCAGTGGCATGTTATGATTAACATCGAGACAAGATGAAAAGAAGACGTCTTGTACAGTAATGATTCAGGGCTAAATACTGTGGAACCACTGTCACACACTTTTTAATGTACTTAATGAACAAAGTACACAGAGTAGGATACAATGAAATCAATTTGAACAGAAATACCCTCACTGATGTGCATATGTGTTACCATGGTTAAATGTCTGCATTTGCATAAATAGATTATGGCATATGCGCCGTCTTTATCAGGATCAGTTATAAGATTGCAGATAGATTTCACGATCAGCAACTAGAGAGTCCATACTGAAGCGGACCGAGACCCACCATTTCAAGTGGTCTTGGTTTGGTTGTTTGGTCCACACCAGGGTTCGATTGACAGCTTTCACACCAGCCCAAACAAATTGTACTAACCTCGCAAACGGACCTGACTTCATTTTAACTGAGCCAAAGAGGTTAGTTGTGAAAGCATCCTCAGAACCAAAAGGCTCCCAGCGGTGTGACGCCAGAGAGTTAAGCAAGTTTCATTTTATACAGTTCAATTTCTCATGTCCTCTGATGTGATGGAAACAAATAATGCACATTTTGATTTACATAGGAATGAGTGCAAAAAGTACGCACCTGCACCAAATGGCATTTGAACCAAGAACACATACTTCTGTGTTATGGGACTGTCATGTCAGTCATCTTCTATGTCCTTGTTATATTAAACAGATATTCCAAGGTAAATATACTGCAGAGCACAGAGTTTATGCGAACTAAAATCTAATGGTGAATGAACTACTTTGTTGGTGTGCCCTTCCATTGGACTCTTCGGACTCCTGACAGGCCAGAGACAGCCTGACACTTATTAGTATATGCACATGTCTAAAAGTGTGTTGGTTGGTTAATCTGTCTCTGCGTCAAACATTTTGGTCAGTGGCGGCACAATCTGATTAGATATTGTTTACATTTTTTATTATGGTGGTGACCCAGTGACTGTTCCTCTAACTTCACCATGTAGACAGGTTTATTACTGGTACTAAAGAAATATCTAACCTAACGATCACTTTGACATGAACATTTTCAGAGTACATTCATGCTCACGAAAGGATGAACCCATTCCATTTTGTACAATCCTAGGCATGTTGTGCCATAAATGTGATCAACTGCAATGGACACACATTTGGCGAATAAATCATGATGTGGAGTCAGGGTGTGCCATCATTGCACAGGGTTCTACAAGCTCTCTACATCATCACTAGAGGCTTTTAACATCTTCATGATCGCACAAAGGGCTTTTAACCAGATCTCTTCCAAGAGAACATAACTGGAATATTAGTTGTTCAAAACTCCCTATTTCTATTGTCCAGTCTGCTTTCCATTATTAATCATACATGCATTGTTTCTCCATTTGAGGTTTGACTGGTGCTCTTTTTCTACAGTGGTATGATGGTCCCTTAGTGGAAATTAGCTTCACCTCCTGCGTATCTTGATGGACCAACTGCCAATATTTGCATAACAGCAGTGGATGGAAAAGCACATAAATCTGAATTTTCTTTTGCCAAATTTCTGATGATTCGGTCAAGAATTTGCGCTATGTTTGGATGACAAAGTCCTGGCACTAAGCACACGCTACACACTCCAGCTGTGTTGGCAGCCTACGCCCTATAAATTCAGACGGATTTTTGATTATTTGTATAAGTCATCAAATCACTGTGAAAATGATCAGAACTTAATTGTTTGCCGCTGTCATCATCCTTGAAGTTGCAGTGAGGACTCTGACGTCCACTTGTGTCACAACGATTTTTAAAACTACAGTGGCATGCAAAAGTTTGGGTACCCCTGGTCACAGTTTTATTTTACTGCGAATAGTTAAGTAAGTAGAAGATTAACTGATCTCCAAAAGGCATGAAGTTAAAGATGAAACATGCTTTTCAACATTTTATGCAAGATTAGCATATTATTTTTATTTTGTACAATTTTAGAGTGGGGAAAAAAAGGAAAGCAGCACCATGCAAATGTTTGAGCACCCCAAGACATTTGAGTTTTTAAACAACATTTACCTTAATTAGCTTGTTATGACTATGGCTTGTTCACAATCTTTGTTAGGAAAGGCCAAGTGATGCAACTTTCAGAGCTTTATAAGGCTTCTGAAACCATGTCCCAACAGTCAGCAGCCATGGGCTCACCTAACAGCTGTCTAGCGCTCTGAAAACCAAAATAACTGATGCCCACAAAGCAGAAGAAGACTATAAGAAGATAGCAGCGTGTTTTCAGGGAGCTGTTTCCTCAGTTTATAATGTAATTAAGTGTTGTAAAACTTCACCTGAGCCTCCATTGGCATATGGGTGAGTAGATAATGGGTTAATTTTCATTTTTGGGTGCACTGTCCCTTTAAGTTAAGTTGATGACCAAGAAGATGTGCTACATGGAGATCTAGAATGTTTAATCAGTATTTTTGAGACATTGGAATAATGTAATTTCCATAAACAAACAAAACGGCTAAGCATTACAGAGCATTCAGTTGTGTGCCACTGGGTTATAAATCTTATGTATTACTGTGTGGTACAAAGGGTCATTGTTTTATAGCTCCATATAGGTGGAGGGAGTGATCGTCCAGAGGAAATTATTCCTAATATTTGCTATAATTTGGCAGAAACAGCAAAAAGCTTCTGGAAAAATCACTTCCTGACAATCATTTCAATCATCACCTTCTCTGTTTACCATAAGTATACATGGAGTGGCATTATTCATTCAACTATGGTATATTCAAGTTTTAGAATGATACATAAGAAACCGTTACGTCCTGAATTTGCTTTCCTGAATCCCGTAGATATACTGTCTCAGTGCAAATATGTGCTGTCTTATAACACAGGCCCAGTTTCTATATGTGTGTGCACAGCGTCCCCGGCCTCTGTGTGTGTTCCGCTGACATATGCTGCCGCCTGCTGCTTCTCTGCGCTGGCCCGTGTAGCAGCTCAGCTCCCTGCTGTTTGACTGACAGGCTACTGGTGATAGCTGCTTAACTCTCACCGGGGGTCACCCACTGCCCCAAATCCCCTTTCCAACCTGACAGCTCTTTCTTCCTCTGCTGCTGCCCCAAACCCCCGGCTCTCTTCTCTCAGGCCTGCATTTTCACTATCCTCTTCCATTCTCTTACTTATTACCTCGTATTGTATTTTTCAGTGGATTAGTTGGAATGTTTGAAAGATGTAGATGTGTTATATGTTTAAATAATTGATTCTAATGAGACACATCCAATTTTTGAAGGGAGGGTATTCTTTTTTTGTTTAATGTGGATTCTCTTCTTCTGAGCGTCTGTTAGAAAAAACAATCAACAAAAACAGATTTTCTGTGATTTTGATAGAGTAATCCAGTATTAACTGCATTTTCTTCATTTTACTGGTACATAGGCTATCTCACTGAAATTTTTTTCTTTAATGTTTTTTTTTTTTTTTCATTTTTTATCTTTAAATTATATTAATTTATGTATGTATATTTTTTATATAAAGAACATAAATAACGAGGACAGAAGCCAACTGTTGTGTTTACTCCTGCAGTTCTGCTCTGCTGGCTCTGGCTCTGTTTACTCTGGCAAAGCACAGGTTATACTTTTTTTTTCTTCCTTTCAACTCAGAAACTGTTTGTGTTGGCTGGAAGACATTAGATCTGCACAATACAAGACAAGATGCCTCATCCTTCTGGAACCAGAGGAGAGCCATGCACATGAGCCACATGTCTGCCTTTGAATGACTGTGACTGTGGAGGGCTTGTTCCTGGCTTTTCGTGATTCTTTATATTCTACATCTACTGTATGTCTACAGTTCCCAGTTGTTCAAAAGTAATCTGATTGAATTTCAGCTACGGGATCAAATCCTGACAATGGTTTGTTTAAAATAATAAAATTACTCTAAAATCAGATTAGATCATGTAATCCAGATTTGGGTCTTGTTTATATGACAATAATTTCAACTGAAAACAGTAAAATTTAGTTGCGATTTGGCTGATCATTTACACGACAGCGGTATTTTGGGTGCCTGAAAATGCAACGTTTTGAGAACGGGTTACAGAGTGCATTTTTTTTTTAAACGGCACCATCTCCATTGTCATTTAAACTTGCAATATGTAGTTCCTCTGAAAACGGAGACTTTTCTCACATGTGCATTACACTTCCAGTCACTAGGCACGCGCGAGAAAGTCAACCATCACAACAACAACGGGGGACTCCCGAGCTCTGCTTGTGCTGCTCACCCTATTGAATTTATCAACGCTTCCCCATCATAGTGTGATTTAAGGGTTCCAAACGTTGCATTAACTTTAATTAACTGAAAACACACTGATATTGCAAAAGCTACGGCTACGCTCATATGCTACGCCTGTATATCTGGAGTTACACCATGTTAAATTAAAACAAGCTTGCAACCGCTGTCTTTTGTGAAGATGAATTAGTACAAGTTAACTTTAGTTCATCTGTGCTGTAGACAGTCAGGGTGCCATTATCTAACCAACACTGCTGATGTTGTAGTGACTTGTCAATGGATGGCGCCCACCTGTCACTCAAGTTGACCAGACCCTTAACTGTACATAACTTTAAGACTTAATAACATTTTAACAGGTGAGTTATGTAAAGATTTACAACTGTTAAGGTGTAATGAACAGGGATATTGGCTATAGAGACCAAAACTGTTTTTTGTACCAGGCTGTAAACATGTTCATTGCTGCTGTAAGGTTGGGCTTTTTAACATAGGGGTCTGTGGGATTTGACTTGCTCTTGGAGCCAGCCTCAAGTGGCCATTTAAGGAACTGCAGTTTTTGGCACTGTAGCGTTGGCTAAACTTTTCAGGCCTGGAGGTTGCTGTGTGGGCCAATCTTGACAGATTTTATACATATTTATAGTGTCATGGTTTGTCAGGTCAGCCCTCAGCTGTGTCATTGTATATGACACCTCTTGGTCTTGTGTAAATGGATTTGCATCTGTCCTCAGTCTATCATTGTCTGTGCTCTGGCTTGTCTACAGATAGAGGATATCATTGCCACAGTGAGGGATTCCAACCTGAAGCTGACACTGGCCTTTGGGATCGGCATGCATCATGCAGGCTTGCATGAGAGAGACAGAAAGACTGTGGAGGAGCTGTTTGTCAACTGTAAGATCCAGGTATGACTCCACACAGTACACCACACTTGTACTGACTACTGGACCTACCTCTTGACAATGATGATAACGTTGTTACAAATGTTGTGCTTCTTGATTGATGATATCGTATTAGAAATAATCAGTGCTGTACTGGTTGTCATCTTAAAGCTCATTTTAGTGAAATCTGTTGTATCTGCTTAAAATATTTGCATTTCCTGCAAGAGGGGATGATGAGGTCTTATGCAGATAGAAACATTCACACTATGCTGTACTATAATTTATGTATGATTGATTAATGATCAGTCATACTATTATGGATGTGATAGACACACTGCGTGTACAATACCAAAATTACCCATATTACCATGTTTCCCTCTACACTGATATTACTCCTACTAGAATATTTTATTTTTTCTTGTATTTTTTTCATTTACTTAATTTGTGTAAGGTTTCCTCCTAAGTTGTATCATTCCAATGCGTTCTCATGTCTTAACTCAGGTTCTGATTGCCACAAGTACTCTGGCCTGGGGGGTGAACTTCCCTGCTCACCTGGTGGTTGTTAAGGGAACTGAATACTATGATGGCAAATCCAGACGCTACGTGGACTACCCCATTACAGGTGCACAGTCTTCCTTATGGCTGCCTCACAAGACATAATGGGCAATATCATGAACATAATCATGAAAATTCTCCATGCACTCTTAGCGCTCCATGCACTCTTAGCGCTTATTTATTAGCGCTTATTTATATTCCCATTATCTATGAAAATAGATGTGTCCATTTTAAATGTTCTGAACATCACTGCCCTCATACTTCCATGCTTTTTTTTATGATGACACAGATACATCCACACATCACAGGTTGTGATATTGTACCTATAAACAGGATGGAGAATTATTTTCATTATATTACCAATACATTCTATTCCGCCATAATTTAAATTTCTTTGTCGTCTATGGTCGTGTCTTACTTCGACAGATATTGTTATATGTTTCAGAACTGCAAACACTGTGTCAGCCACTGCTAGCTACAAGCTAAGAAGCTAACAAACAGCATAAACAAATAAAAGATGCTAACTACACTTACTACACTTACACATTCTGATTTGTCTGTTAGTTGCCGATTTTAGTGCACAATACACGTCACCTGGGTCTGTAAAGGGACCGTAAGCCTTGGGAAGTATGAATCAAGTCTCGGAATAAAAAGCAAAATGACAGCAATGAATCACTTTTATTGCAGCTTGTTTAAAGAATAGTGTAATAAACACAGTCTTTGATAACGTATGTGCTGTGTGTGTAGATGTTCTGCAGATGATGGGGCGAGCAGGTCGGCCTCAGTTTGATGACCAGGGCAAAGCAGTTATCCTCGTCCACGACATCAAGAAGGATTTCTACAAGAAGTTCCTCTACGAGCCTTTCCCTGTTGAGTCCAGGTAACAGTCACATGCCTGTTGTCTTGATTATTAAGATTTCTGTCTATGATTTTCTCATGCCTTGTTATGTCAAAGACCAGGAGCTGTTTGTCCAAAAAATATTGAGGTTCAAAATTCAGCTGTACTGGTTTATAATATTGAGGCCCTTATATCAAATGCCCTTGAAACAAGATTGTAAATCAGAACAATTGTGTTAGTGATCTGTCTTTGATTGTGTGTTCTATCCGCAGCCTCCTCAGTGTGCTGTCAGACCATCTGAATGCCGAGATTGCTGCAGGAACCGTCTCATCCAAACAGGATGCAATGGACTACATCACTTGGACATACTTCTTCAGGCGGCTGGTGATGAACCCCAGGTTAGAACAACCTGCTCACACCACATATCATCACAAAGTGCAGCAGATCATGCAGTTCAAGACTAAAGCAAACACACATGCACACATTCTTGGCCTACTCTCTCAACCTGGTTAGAGCAGTGCCATGTTCTTCGGTCAAACATCTGCTGTGTAGACAGAGACCATTCCAGAACATTCCAGCCTGTTGGTATTTGCACGGCTGTCATCCCACATTTACCATTCACCATTCCACCCTGACTGAGGCCTCACAGCAGGATCGTACCAACACAGGTCTGTGAAACCTGAAACTCAGCATTTTGGATTCAAGCTGAGTTTTTGGTCAATATTCAGTGTCTGACAGTTTTCATGCAAAGTGCACAGTGACAAGTTTTTGGTGTTCCTCTGGGATTGGTGGAAAGCCTCAGACACCATTAATGGCCATTTTTTGGGTGATATGGACCATGTAAATATAACACTGGTTTTATATCGGAACCAGGACCTTTAATATAATTTCCGTTCTGTATCTCTCCAAACTTTACTGTCTCTCGCCATAAGTTGAAATAACAAACAGCTTCAAAAACAGTTAGAAACTCACTAGTTCTGCATAGCCAGACCGTGCTGTACCAGTGTTGAAAAAAGGTCTGACTTAACTCGTTAAAATTCTTCTCTAAGCGAGAAAAAATGCTCTGGGTTGTTTGGATTTTTTTACACCAATCACACACATCTCAAGCAGCAAAAAGCCCAGGATGTAGCAACGGTGCTCTTTCAAAACAATCGGGGAAGGATAAGTGTTGGTGGAGAGGCGAGTGCCAGCATTAAAATGGCTAAATCCCTGTAAAAGAAAACTCAGGTGGTGGTTGTTGTTGTTTCATGCACATTGCTAAAACCAGCTGTGGAGATAGGTCCTGCTATGCAAGACTAGAATTTTGAAAATTGTGTCATGCAGGAAGTGTGTCACTCTTGTAGACAGGCTGCCAATGACAGGTTTATACCTACAGAGTACATCCTGAGCCAGACTAGAATACACCAACACTGAGATCCAGGATAGAACAGCTACTGCAAGTACCATTATAGAGTGCTGCATGAGTCCTGAAACATAGAAATGCATTAGCAGTCTTTGCACTTCTGGTTCACTCATGTTAAAGTCAGGGGATTTTTTGAATGGGTTTTTGGTTAGATGCCTGAAATACTTGGAGAGACTTTCATGCTTTGTTCTGCAATATATAATATACATCAGTACATACCCCATTTGCTAATTTCAAAGCTGTAAAATGTTTTAAAAAGGCAGTAGCTAACAAGTGACTAAATGAGACGGCCTTGTTGTGGTAACGTCATTGACGTCATGTGACTGTAGTGTAGTTTTTATAGGCTAATGTTATTTTTTTCTTTCTGCTGATTGCATCAAAAATGATAAAAGTGGTGCTCATTTGAAGAGATTATCTCACTTAATAAAACCTTTAAGTATTAAGTTTTGTTTTGCACAAGGCTCATTTTCTGCAATAATCTAAAATCCAACCTAAAAATCCCCAAGGCTTTCTGTTGACAGAGACACTAATTTCCAGGCTGTCTACAAAAACCGCCATTCTCGCAGCACTCTATTACAAAGATTATTTGAGGTTGCCTAATTTCTAGCAGTGATAGGACGGTAAATTGTTAGCATTTGATGTTTATGATCATTACTTACAACTTATGAATTGCCTTTGTTATTAAAAAAGCCTATTTACCAAATTTGTGACAATTCAATGTATACTGTATACTTTATATAATCAAAATATCTAGAAATCTCTGGATAAATAAGATAAATATCATTTCCATCCATCCATATTCTGCTGCCTATATCATGTCCAAGCTGCAGTGTTAGCAGACTAAGCAAAGTAGACCAGACACTCATCTCCCTAGCTACATCTTCCACTTCCACCTGAGTTATCCAAAGTCATTGCTACTTCAGATGGATTACATTTTCCCTCCAGCTTGTTTTGTGTTGGTCTTGGGTCTCCTCCAAGTTAGACATGCCTGGAAAACCTCCTCAGAGGGCTGTCCAAGAGGCATCCTGTTCAGATGCCCAAACTACCTCACCTGACATTTTTTCAGGCATGGGGGGAACAGCTCTACTGCTCCCATACTTCTTCCATATGTCAGAGCTCCTTACTCTGTTTCTGAGGGATAAGGCCAGGCACCCATTTCAGCTGCTTTTATCTATGTTCATCACAATTTCTTACTGAACACTCCCAACCATAGCTGAGAGCTGGAACTTAACAAAGTGGTAAATCTGAGCCTCCAGCTTCAGCTCCCACTTCACCCTGACACGCAGGCAAAATGGCATGTTGCACTAATCGCCTGTGAGCTCATGTTCCATCGTACCCTCACTTCATAACAAGACTGCAAAATACATGAACTCCTTCGCAAATAGGGGAATCCGCAGTTTTACAGGCTACCATGGCCTGAGATTTTTAGTCACTGATTCTCATCCCTGCTACTTCACACTTGACTTAAGACCATCCCAGTGTGTGCTGGCGGTCATAGGTTGATGAAGGCAACAGAACTGCATCAGCAGCAGAAAGCAGAGGTCACAAAACTGGATGTTCTTCACTTCTCAGCTGCACCTGCAGTTTATGTCAGTGAAAATCACAAGTGAAACCACAACTGAGAGCACGCTTTTGTCACAGCTGGGAATATGAACAAAGCGCATATTGTCATTATGCAAGGACGGCCTTAGATGACTTGTTGCAACATCCAGTCCCATGATCTATTGCAACCTCAAAGGAAACCCCATACAGTAAGCCTTGTCCAAGTTGACAGCGAATTTCATCCAAGTGAATCAAGCTCTTCCACATTTCTGATGTTACAAATCTTTATAGCTAAACATGTGTTTTCTGTTTTAAGAAGTTCAAACATAGACAGACAGAAAGAAGACTACTTACCCATCTTGTAGTGGTTACGCCTATGAGTTGGAGCACATAGCGTGGTTTGTTTACATGAGAGGTGAGAGGCACTCACTTGCTGTTAGGACACGGTGTTAGGCCTAAATATTTGCAAAGTGAAATATTTTTTCCTGCACAAAAGCTGAATACCGGAAAGCCTGAGTGCAGCAGCGCTGATGGTAAAGCTGCTTGCTGTGTGAGAGAGACAGAAAGAAACAGAGAGAGGGATAACAGAAGGTGGAAGTTGGATTATTGCTCAGTGTTTCTGTAAATTATTATGACTTATTTAGAACATTGCTTTGTCACTCTCTGACCAGCCTGCCTAAAACCCACAATATTGGGGCGTCGGTGGCTTAGTGGATAGAGCAGGCACCCCATGTACGAGGCTGTCAATGCAGCGGCCCGGGTTCGACTCCAGCCTGTGGTCCCCCCCCTTCATTCTTCACTATCCTATCGAAGGCAAAAACGCCCTAAAAAAAATCTTTAAAAAAAATAAAAATAAAATAAAACTCACAATATTTTCCAACAAGCTTACCGAACTGCTGGAACCACGGGTCAACCTGTGGGACCCACATGCTGTGGATTGACCAGTGCATCACTACTGTAGGCACCCTGTTGTAGTTATTTGCAAATGTTTAAGAGCTAAACCCAATAAGTACTCCTGTCCAAAATCCAGCCAGACTAATTTTAAAAGGCTTGTTGTTCAAAATAATCTATATGTGGCCCACCACACAATTTTCATTAATCAAGTAAGTTCACTTTGCATTTTTGATGTTCACCTCATGATGGCACTATCATACAGACATGCACCAAGTAGGAGCTATGCAGGTGGAACTAGTATGTTTTCATAAACATACCGTAAACAAGCAAGCTAACAGTTACCTAACAGCAGACATGGCTACAGCAAGGTGAGGGCTGTTGCTTTTATGAGTGGTGGAAAGTTGAAAATAGTTGCTTTGTCTCATTTGTCAGGGATTTTTTTTTTGATAACCCATTCAATCAGCTGGCGCCCAGGTGTTTTCACATCATCAAACATACAGTGAAAAAAAGAAAGAGAAAGCATTGACACAGGAAGAGCAACATTTACACCAGAAGATGTACACCAACCTGACAGTGTTCTTCGGATTACATTGCTTGCACTTACGGTTGATACTGAGTTAGACCCGCAGGCCTTCCACTAAATCAAAACTGAATTTGGTTCCAGTGTGACAAACATATTTTGCCTTTATTGCACATCCTCTAATCAACAGTTGTACATCAGCACCCTTAAATTCAGCTTCATGTTAACATCAGATGATATTCAGTGTCTTAAATTTTGCCTCTGAACGTGCAAATCCCCTGACACTGCTATCTCCATGCAGCTGCGTTTTATATCTGAACAGCTAATCTATCACCACTGCTTTCACACTTTGATTCCCACAACACACACGCACAAATACACACAGACACAGGGTCCCATGGGTATCGTAAACGTCTGCAGGCGGACTCCCTGTGCCATCAGGAACCTAATGGTGATGATGCTAATGGCCATGACTTAATCAGACAGGCCCTGCCACCACTAAAGACCTGTGAAATGTGTTCAGTAATAAACACATTCGGCGCTCAGATCTGCGTGCTGTGAACATGTGGAGCGATGGGAATGGAAGAAATACTTAACATTAAACACACATTAAATTTGACCATCACCCATCTCAACTGCTGCTTCCAGCCCGCAACTGAGGCTGTGATTCCTCTTCCCTGCTCCCAACTGCATGATAGATGGTTCTGTATGATGATCATGAAGATATCATTTGTTTTTGTTTAATATGAGAAGTGGCTGGTTTTTTTTAAAGGTTTGCATGCATTATGCAGACAACATTAAAATGATCTAAATCTAATATATCTCCCTCCACCTGTTAACCTACCTACTGGTAGTCATTCTTACTATTATTTCTTTTTTTTAACTTATCTCTACAACTTGAAGCAAGTATTATGCTGGTATTTTGTTTGCTTTAAATATTTTTTGTCTGTGTTTATGTTTGGAGCTGGTTGATCCCTCTGGCTTCCAGGTTATTAACAGATTTTAATAACATTTTTCTTTTTTCTTTTCTTTTTTTGCCTTTGATTTTTTTTTAATCACTGAAACAAAATGTGTCATGAAAGCAAAATATACTTCCAATCAAAAAATGAAAAACACTCATTATCTAACAAACTGCTATTACAACATGTGTGTATACCGTATGCATTGAAAAAATGTTTCATATGTCTATTCATACATGAGCCACAAAACAAAACAGGAGGAAGCCCATTTAAAAAGAAAAAAGAAATATGAAGAAAAAAAGATGTATATCTAGAGGAGGAGCTAGGGTGTCAAGGGAAAACAACCCAACTGCTAAAAAAAATGTTATGATTTGGCATCTCTGCAAACCATAGATTTATTCAATTTGCACAAATACATTATGTTTGCATGTTTTGGTCTGGAACACCTAGTTTTGGGTGAAATGCAGCAATGTCTTGGTTAAAAAGAACAGCTTTTTAGGGCACTATTCCTGCTGGAAAAATAGCGACGTGTGGGGGCAAAAAAAATTGTTTGAAAAACAGCAATGAGTCGCTGAAAAACATCCAGTTTTGTTGTTTGTCTGAAACAGTGGTCTGTAGCTTATCAGGTGTCTTGCCTTGGTGACACGCTGTTCACCATCCTTTCCCCCTCCCGATGGCAAAAAAATAAATAAAATGTGCAAATGTAATGTATCATGGTTCACAGAAACATACAATGCCAACATTTTCTTTTGGTGACAGGGCTGTCCAGAAGAATTATGATTTAACTGTCTTGAAGTCTTTTTCACAAATGAGGGTACATCAACAGAAAAGATGCAGCACCAGGAGTCACACAGACATAGTGCCAGATTGTTGTGGTGAGTCTGAAGGCAGAATGTGAATTTACTGGTCCTATCAGTCATGAGGTTTGGGGATCAATGAGATTGTGGATGTAAGTGATTTAAATTGAGTTTCCTTCAAAAGGTAGTTGGGCACACCCTTAGAGATTAGAGGTGATGGGTGTAGCCAGCCATTCAAATGGCGCTTGGCGTAGATCCATTGTTCCTTCACATTTAAAGAAGTCAGCTGAGGTGGATTGGGCACGGTCAGCATCATCCCTAGACGCATCCCTGTGAAGATATTCCAAGCACATCCAACTGGTAGGAAACCACTGGGAAGACCTAAGACAGGCTAAGGGATTGTAAATCCTATCTGGCCAGGGAACGTCTTGGGATCCCCCTGGAGGAGCTGGAGTACATGGCTGGGGAAAAGAACTACTGGGCTACCTTACTTAGCTACCTGCCACAACCCAGAGTCAGATAAGTGGTGGATAGATGGAAATTCCAAGCTGTTTTGGCCACTTCTGGCACATAAAGTATTTATTTATTTTACTTGTTTATTGGAGGTTTCCTTCTGTTTGTTGATTATCTGGCTATGGCTCAGGAAGTAGGGCAGGTCTTTCACTCATCAGAAGAGCAACTGTTCAGCCCATGACTCCTCCAGTCCACATGTCCAAATTTCCGTGGGCAAGATACTGAACCCCCAATTGATCCCAATAGCTATCGGTGTGTGAATGTGTAACTGATGAGGGGTGGCACCTCAATGGTAGCCTCAACCACCAGTGTATGAAAGTGTGTAAATGGGTAAATGTGGCATTCAGTGTATTTGCAAGACCATTAACCATTTATGTTCCATTTCTTGTCATTTATCTGATGCAATGGCATTATCCAAAACTATATGATAAATCTGGTTATGGAGGTGAATACCAAAATCCCAATCCTAATAATGTTTAATATTAATTGTGGTCTTATTTATGCTTTATATAAGCAATTAAATGTTTATATTTTAATGAGACTCACAAAATATTAACACTGTGTTCAAGAAATATTAAAATCTTGTCTTTTCATTGTTCAGAAAGTTTTGAATGTATCGCTTGAATACATATCAGAAATGTCACAATGCCAGCAGCCTTCCTTCCCCCAAACTCCACATCCGTGCAAGTGTTTTCAAAGTAGGAATCATTGGCAATAAGCAATGCAGTTTAAAGACTTGCATATGTCTTTAATAGCAGATTTGTATTTCATCTTAGCTCACAAACATTCTGAAAGAAACAAAAGGAGGGTCTCATAACAATACTGTATTGCGGCTTACATAGTAATTTGTAAAGGGCCACTTATTATCTTCATTAACTGACAGTAGAGAACAACCAGATGGCACTGTAATAGCGCGAATAACTACCAGTAATGTTCTGTAAACCCTCATCCAACTTAACCAAGACATTTTTACCTTACTTACATTACAAACTTACACAGGTTTTTTTCCACCTTTCCAAACACACCTCTGGGATTTTAGGCATCTGTCTGTACCAGCTCTATTAAAAGCATGCCTGGTTTCCTTTGGTCTTTTATTTGACTGGCACACACCATGCACATATACTGTATTGGCACTATGAGCTAATGAAGAATGTCTTTGATTACATTTCTGCTGAGCCTCATGTGGTAACTCTTATTCAGCAGTGCTGAGCATGGAACCCATTTTGGCTGGCCACTGGTTGTCTTATTCAGGTAATAGTCTAACCTGGGAATCATTTGCTGGCAAGGGCAGGCCATTTTTCTTACAGCTGTGGCTTTTCTTCACAACACAAGAAGATTCTAACCAGCAACAATGTGTAGACACAGTGGTGATGAGCCATTTGACTCCACCATGTTACCATTATTATTTGGGTTTTCCATTAGGCCCTAATAAGTTCCCATCATCAGTGTTACATCATCAGTGAGAAAAAACTGCAGTCAAGTCTTTTGTCTGGGTTTTGAGTCTTATCCTGTACTTAATAATATTGGGAATATGATGTTTACAGGGAACCTGGTCTGTTCATATCCTTGTGTACAAGTTTGTGATAATATCCAGGTAGTTTTCAGTGGTGTGTGCATGTGCTGGAGTATTTAACATCTACAGTTCTGTCATTTCTGTACCCACTTAATTATGTCATCAGCTGAGGACAAACGCAGTTTTGGTTTATTGCTGGAGTAGTGGGTTGACTAGTTTAGACTGTTGCTTTCATTTCAGTGTGTATATTGTTATGATATTGCTTCCTATCATAATTTTGCACCACTAACATCATCAATTGAATTGAGACACAGCTGGTCTCATGGTAAAGGATCATACGCTTGGTTTAGGTGGTTTCATGCTCTGAAATTAACTCCTGGTTACACTGCAAAGTGGCATGGTGTTTGTTCATTAACCATCGGATAGTAGCCGCTGCGGTCGGATACGCTGTGTTGCACTCATTATCATTACCGCCATTGTTATTTATTGATACTTTTTTGGAAGTGGAAGCCCACAGACAGTGTTGTTATTTCATTCTGTTTGGTTGACTGCTGCATTTGCACTTTTTTTTTTTTTTTTTTTAAATATTTATATACTTATATTGTATTGATAAAAGTTGTTAATGTTATTTTTTCAGTATTCTTAGGCCTATGTAATGTTTGTTATTATGTTTCTGAACGGTATAGGCACAAGCCGACATTTTGGCAACTCCCTCTGAGCCCTTTAAAACGATTTTTAATTAGTCACAGTAATACTGTATACCCGGGAAATGTGGGGAAGGTTTAACGGTAGCAAAATTTGGATACCACCCAACTCTAGTACTTGATGACCTCAGAATGGTACTTGATGACCTCAGAATGGTACTTGATGACATCAGAATGGTACTTGATGACTTCAGAATGGTACTTGATGACATCAAAGTGGTACTTAATGACCTCAGATTGGTACTTGATGACATCAGATTGATACTTGATGACATCAAAGTGGTACTTGATGACATCAGAGTGGTACTTGATGACATCAGAATGGTACTTGATGACATCAGATTGGTACTTGATTACATCAGAATGGTACTTGATGACTTCAGAGTGGTACTTGTTGTTTTCAGATTGGTACTTGATGACTTCAGAGAGGTACTTGATGACATCAGAATGGTACTTGATGCCCTCTTGAGTGGCAAAATTAAGAGGATATGCACTTACTTATTGGTTGCCCTCTTGAAAGATGAAAACGAGCGGATGTGCCCTTTTGACTGCCCTATTGAGTGATCAAAACAAGATGATGTGCGCTCTTGGATGAAAACAAGCGGATGTGCCCTTTTGGCTGCCCTCTTGTCCCCAAGTCATGCAGTAGGTGCCCTTTTCTCCTTTTTGCCCCTGCCCTTCAAACATCCTGAGTCCATCACTGAATAGGTTTATCTGTTTTGGACTCTGTGGCTGTCCACCACCACATAATGCACCAGTGTTACAGTGTTAAAACAGTTTCCAATTGGCTAACTCTGCAGATTTATATGTCAAAATTTATCAAATATACCAATCTTTTGCTCCGTTCAGAATTTGTTCAACAATATTTACATCCTCTTGAGCCTCCCTGTTAAAAGGTCAGTGGGGGATAAAAGCAACTATATGTAAAACAACACAAGTTCAGAACAAATGCACAAAAGGGCTTTTTTCTGTATTTTTACATTCCATCACCAGACATCATTGATGGTATTTGCAATCACACTCCTGTGTCCTATGCTGTTTAGTTATTACAACTTAGAAGACATCAGCCACGAGTCCATCAACAAATACCTGTCCAGCCTGGTGGAGAGAAGCCTGCGGGACCTGGAGTGCTCGTACTGTATGGAGATACAAGAGGTGTGTTGGGTTTTTTTTAAGTAAGTCTGTAGTCCGTAACATGAAACAAATTGTTTAGCATGGGATCAAACTTTTGTTTGTCACGTTGTTTGTCTTAAATGCTCCAGGATGATCGGACCATTGAGCCACTGACTTATGGGCGCATCGCCTCCTATTACTACCTGAAGCATCAGACCATCCGTACGTTTAAAGAACGGCTGAGGGCTGAGCTGCCCATCCATGAGCTGCTCTCCATTCTGACGGTGAGTTTCACACTGTGAACACACAGCGTCTGTTGTTCTGTCACAATTCACTATATCATATCAATACCACGACTATATTAAATATACGCTCTCTTACACTGAAACCTATTTGACAGAGTTAGGAGTAAGTCACATGTGTGTGACTTAAAAGCAAGTGACTGTGGTGAGAATAAAGCAAGTCATGTCAAGCCTCTGCTGTAAGTCAAGCAAGACAAGTCAAGTCAGTGCTTATACTAAGCATGTCACAAGTCAAGTCATATGAAATTCTGATGATCTACCCCAGTTTCCATGTTTAAATCCAGTAAAACACAGTGGTCGTGAAAAAAATTTCAGCATTACCAAAAACTGTTGCAGCCTGTTTATGTTAGCTGGCTAACGTTTGGCCAGCCAATAAACTAAAAAAACACATTTATGTACCTTTCTTTGTGGAATTTGCAGTGACGGATGGATGGTGGATGTTGTGGTGGTCATGTGACTGGGTGATTCATAGTGCAATGTGCACAAATCTGGCAACCTACACACATGCGCACATTGCACTATGAATCACCCAGTCATGTTTGAAAAACAAAACCTAACTCTCAATATCAAGAAAAGGGCAAATATTTAATAAAAACAAAGGTGAAGTCCTTTCTAGGTGTAGTGTCTCAAGTCAAGTCTTGAGTTATGAATACCAAGTCAAAGTCATGTTGAGTTTTTTCATCAGTCTTAGTCAAGCAAGTCTCAAGTCCTCATATTTTTGACTAGAGTCAGACTCAAGTCATGTGTCTAGAGTACCCCACCTCTGCTACGTGATTAATGCAGATCTGCAAAAAACAAGGTATGTGTGCGCGCATTTGTAGTGTGTTCTATAGTAGAGTGTTAAATAAATGTATATCTAGTGCTGCTGTTGTGGCTGTAGGCTTTTAATCCACTTGTTCATAAACCAGCTACTTATTACAAAACTCTAATTTAAGCAAACGTAATTGTTAGCTGGGCACGTTTGGATTTTATTCAGAAATCAACAGTCTGCTGCTGTGTCTTTGCCGAGGCCAAACTAGAGTCTCGATGGATCCAGTACACTCCTGCTTAATGCTCAAGATACTGTCATTTTGAGTTCTTTAGGCAATTTGAGGCAATTTTTGGGGGGTTGTTGATCTGAACGTACGTTTATTAGGGCTGCAGCTATTGATTCTTTTAGTAATCGAGTATTCTATCGATTATTCTGGCGATTAATCGAGTAATTGGATAAGAAATACTGCATGTTTTTATTAGATTACTTTAGCTTTATTTAAGGACATGAGAGAAATGAGCAACACGTTTGTTTCCTTTTTTG
Organism: Epinephelus cyanopodus; assembly: GCA_026686955.1. Taxonomy (NCBI): domain Eukaryota; kingdom Metazoa; phylum Chordata; class Actinopteri; order Perciformes; family Serranidae; genus Epinephelus; species Epinephelus cyanopodus. The sequence continues at coordinate 6,908,796 of CM048919.1, forward strand.
AAAGTCAGAGCTGTCAAATGGCCGATTTCATACGCACTCATGCTATGCAGGTAGCGTCCATTCTTCATAAAAGTTACAAACTTTTCCCAGGAAAAACTCTGAAATGCAGCAGACTCTTTTCCTGTGGAGGGCTGGATAAAAGTAAGGATAGTAAAACTGAGGATAAGTGATGTGACTGATGCCAGTGCCAAACTGAGGCATGAGACGATAGGATTGCCACCCATCCCATATTGAAAAATAAAATGTACTGTCCCTTACTGATTCAGTGCGGGATGCAGTTTGTCCCGTATTTAAGAGTTTAGTGAGACATATTAGGGACATATTAAATCAAGAGGAAAATGTCACATAACGGCAGGTCTGTCACTCAGCGTCATCACTGTAGCCCGCTCACTGACCCGCTGGGTGCTTGATAAAGATATCTGAAGGTCCTTTTACGCCCGGATATTAAACTTATGGAGCTTATGGATTCATAAAGCCTCACATGCACTTATATCTCAGTTATTGTGGTGCTGGGTTCACATGCACAAGCTTTGTTTACTCTCACACAGTAAGACACAAATTGATGCAGAAACACCCTTCAATCAGTTTGCATATTGATATCTGTGCCCGCTCCACCACTCATTAGATCTGTCAGTTAAAAATATGGCAGAGAAGAAGTGCAGTTTTTCACACTGTCTCGCACCAACATGGTTCTCCAACAGAACAGCTGTCTTTACGCGCAACCATTACGCATGGCTGTGGCTATTAATAGCACCTGTGCCACTAATTCATCACATGTAGCCCTACATGCAAACCATCATGGCAGTGATATTTCAGTCTTCATGATAACACGTCAGACAGATTATTGACAATTAATATATAGCTCTACAGCAGAAGTAACATAAGCGGGTTGTCTAACAGAAGTGAACATTTACAAGAAACTCAGTGCGCTGTATAGTTGTACTGAATTTTAACGAAGCCTTTTTAATAATCAAATTATTCAAGTTACTTGAGGAATTGTTTCAGCCCTACTGTTTATATATCCATACATTCCATTCTCATGAACATATCTTGAAGCTCCAGTAGGCAACGTTGTTTTGGTATAATTGAGTAAAAATTGTATAATATCCTCTAAGCATAATGTAAATCAAGTGGTCTGAGACAAACAATAGGTTTCTGCACCTCACCATGGCTCTATGTTCAGCCTCTAAAGAATCAGTATCGTGCCAATGTGCATCAACCAATCAAAGGTCAGCTCAGACCACTGCGTTCCTATTGGCTGTTCTACTGCATATGCGCGTTCCCGTGCCACCGGCAGAAGGGGAGAGCAAGCGGCAATGGCGAACAGTGCACTAGGTAAAATAGTTATTCCAGCATTGGCTACAACTGCCTACACGGCTAAACAACCCAAAGAAAGGAAGACAGAACTTGGTTCCCCGGAGGGAGGGGAAGGGTGAGGTGGGGCCGGGCACAAGGGTTGGCCGTGGGAGCGGAGCCGAGGGCTGTCCATGGAGAGGGAGAGCCGAGGCTCGGGGGTATGTGCGGGGCGGGCTGTTGCGTGGTGAGGGAGAGCCGAGGCTCGGGGGTATGTGAGGGGCCACGAGGGAGGGATGTGGAGGGCTGCTGCACGGTCAGGGAGAGCCTCGGCTCCCAGAGAGGGAAAAATAGAACCAAATAGGATAAAATACTTGCATACTTGTCTGATAGGAGGGGCTCAGGGCGGAGATGAACGAAACCTAACTCAGATGAGACTCAAAAGTCAACCATTTTCAGGCTTTCTACCTACTGCAGCTTTAAGTACTCCTTGAGGGAATTTCTTCAAATTTGGCACAAACGACTCAAGCATGAACTAGTTAATGGTGGCCAAAGGTCAAGGTCACTATGACCTGGTTTGTCTTATTCTTGATAACGTGATATTTCAAGAACAACTTTAGGGAATTTTGGCACAAACATCCACTTGGAATCAACAATGAACTGATTAGAATTTGATGGTCAAAGGTCACTGTGGCCTTGCAAAACATGTTTTTGGGTGTAACTCAAGAAGTTATTCTAATAGGATGAATTGAGTCAAATGTCTAACAAGATAAATTGATGAAGTGAAGTTATTCATATCCAAAAGGTTAAGGGTCAACTTCACTGTGAAGTCATAATGTTTTGTAAAAAAATTTTCAGGCCATTACTCAACACCCTAACAGCTGCTGTTGGATTGAAAATGTGTATGAAGCATCCACATTTTAGAATATAGATTCTTTGCAACATCCAACATCCATATTTAAAGCATCGTCAACTGTCAAGGCCTCATTTGCACAATAATGAATTCAGTAGAATGCCTACATTATACGCTTCTTTTTGGCATTTGCCCACACAAGCTACATCAGGGATTGCTCATGCTCACACACACAGACACACACACTCTCTCTCTCTCTCTCTCTCTCTCTCTCTCTCTCTCTCATTCTATCATATTAGTACCTTTGTCTGAGCTTCATTAACTCTCCTCATTCTGGGGCTTCAGTGTGAGAGGACGCCCTCCTCCTTCTACTGATTGACCTTGTGAATCCTGACGGCAAGGTCATCCACACTACGGCAGGGTCAACACAAGACCTGGTGGTTTCACACCTTTCATTAGGGGGATGAGGGGACATACTTATTTTTACTAGTGCTTCTAATGGCTTTATATCTCTGTTTAGAAATTATGCATAGTGCATTTCATTACATCATGAATTATTTTTAGGCTATCAGTGACAAGGACAATCAGGTACAGTAATTAATGGTAAAAGTGCTTTTGTCTTGTTTCAAGATATTGACACTTATTATTTCTGTCAGGAAGGTTATTTCCTTAGTAGGCAAGATATCTTAAAAAAAAAAAAAGAATTCATAAAATTAAGTGTAAAATTGGGCCGTGTGCCAAGGAACAAATCCGTATTATTTGATGTTGGGGATCCAAGAATATCTATTTTCACTAATGAACTCCTGCAGTTATTTAAATGAAGTTGATGCCACATGATCATTTGTCATCATTAGGGTTGTAACGAGAACCGATACTTCGGTACCAAGTCGATGCCAAAATTCTGAAAATATGACGGTACTGCCTTTTCTGCAATACCCGAAGTATCGGTGGTACCGAGGCAGCAGATCTGGCCGCTGCTTTTTGTGTTTTTGGGGGTGTAAATTAATGAAACAATAATAATAATTAAAAATTGGGGGTGTTAATTAATACAATTTGTATTGTAATTTGTTAATTTGGGGGTGTAATGCGATTATCTGGCAAGCAACCCACGAAGCGGTTGATCACGTGATCACTGCTACCTGTGCGAAGGAAAATAGTAACAACAGTTGATGAATGCAACATGGCAGAGGCACGCACGCCTGCTTTGTTTTCGATTGCAGCGACAGCTAACCCTTAGTTGAGAAGAAAAACGCAAAAAGTCGCGTATGGAGGTTCTTTGGATTCGAGGTTGATGACCATGGATCAATAGTTGATCCTCAAATGCCGGTTTGCAAAAGATGTCGTAGCCGTTTTAAGACGAAAGGGGGGAACACATCCAACCTCGCAAAGCATCTGAAAGATCGACATCCGGACTTATATAAAGAATTCAAGGTGAGTGCATTTGAAATCCCGTGTTATCATTGTTGCCCATATCTAATGACTTCAAGGATCAAGTAGTCTTTATTATTCCCGAGGGGAAAACTTTACTATGATTCGCCCACAAGTAGCCTAAACGAGCTATATAGGGAACGTTTCCAGGCAGCTACTTTACTGAATCACCGGGAGGCCTTTGAAGAGAAGATTGAATTTGAATGGAAGTTAGACCTTTCAAAAATGGCGGGCATCACAACAGACAGTGCCTCAAACAACAAGAGAGCCTTTAAGAATGATGCATACACATGGTTCCCATGTTTTGGCCATACTCTGCACAATGCAGTCAACCAAGCCCTCAGTATTGATAGGGTATCTGGAGCACTCTCACGACTTCGTAAAACCATAGCTTCCTTCACCAGATCACCAAAGCTTACACGTCAATTTGACAAAAAACAATCAGAATTAAATCTCCAGGCCCATAAACTCATCCATGATTCAGCCACAAGGTGGAATTCTACATTTGATATGGTGGAAAGGTTCTTGGAGCAGCAGCAAGCTGTGTGTGCGCGGTGCTGATAGAGGACAGAAAAAAATGGCATGTGATGCCCAAAGACACTGACATTTCAACTTTAGAGATTGTGAAGGATGTCCTTGAACCACTGAGCCCTTTTACTGATGCACTCAGTGGTGAGAAGAACACAACTCTCTCCTCTGTCTTACCAGTGATGTGGAAGATATCCACTAGCCTCAGTGATGAAGAGGATGACTCGGTGCTTGCTGGTCAGATGAAGCGTGCAATCAGAGACTATCTAGATGAACATTATCGGGACAAAAAGTTACAGCTGCTTTTAAACACTGCCACCTACCTTGACCCTAGGTTTAAAGACAGCTTTGTTTCTCTGGAAGAGGATGTCAAACAAAGTCTTGTGGATCAATTCAGGGAGGCTGCTGCTGATGGGGCACTGCCTGGAGGCCCAGGAGAAGCAGGGCCCTCAACAAGCCAAGCCAGGCCATCAAAAAAAAATAAGACTGATTTGAAACATCTGCTGTCAAACATACAAGGGCAAAAGAAAGGCAGTGATACCAGTGCCACTCAGGAAGCAGTTCCCCTGACCCTGAGTGAAAGGTTAAATGGTGAATTTCTGATATACAGCAGGATGCCAGAACTCGATGCAGACTCTGAGCAGGACCCACTGGACTGGTGGAAAACAAATGGGAAGACATTGCCTCTGCTCTCCGATTTTGCCAGGAAGTACATGTGTATTGCAGCCACAAGCTGTGCTTCTGAGAGAGTGTTCAGTACCTCAGGGTTTATTGTCACTCCAAAACGGGCAAGACTGACCCAAGAAAACATTGATATGCTGGTGTTCCTTTCCAAGAACCTTGAATTGGTAAAGAAAAGTTCAATCAGCCAAGAAAGTGATGCCATTTTTATAGGAATAAGGCATCTCTGCAAAATGGTAGCAGTAGCACATAATCATTTTGTATTCTTTTGTATTCAAGCTGTAAGCAGCAGAAACATCGTTTTGGAAATAGTTGAATGCTACATGCCCACTTTGTTGATACCTAAGTAAGCACAGCACACCAGAGTGTTATTATTTTTATACTTGAAGGCTGTATATGCACAGTATGTTATTGTTTGTTACTTGAAGGCTGTATACGTACAGTATGTCATTGTTAATTACTTGAAGGCAAAGTGCACTGTATTCTATTTTATTGTTTAATACTTGAAGGTTACATGCCCCTGGTTAAGCACAGTATTTTTTTTTTAATACTTGAGGCCAACATGCACAGTTTTTAGGTTACCGTTTTATACTTGAAGGCTTACATGCACTGATGCACATTATTTTATTTATTGTTTAATACTTGAAGAAGGCATGCTGCAACTGGTTGGTAAATAAGGACAGTATAGTTATTTTTTGTATACTTGAATGCTACATGCCCTGTGATGCACATATTTTATTGTTTATACTTGAAGAAGGCTTCATGCTGCAACTGGTTGGTAAATAAGGACAGTATAATTATTTTTTATACTTGAATGCTACATGCCCTGTGATGCACAGTATTTTATTGTTTCATACTTGAAGGCTAGCCTATAGTACATGCACAGTATTTTATTTTATTGTTTATTTTATTGTTTAATACTTAAAAGCTACTTGCCAATTGTTCTATGTTGTTATTTGTTGTTCATTTGTAATAAACAAGTGTATGTTTAAGTACATGGGATTTATTTATAATTTTTATTTGTACCGTGGTATCGAAATGGTATCGAGAATCGTGTAATTTCAATGGTATCGGCATCGACTACTAAATTTCTGGTATCGTGACATCCCTAGTCATCATGTATGTGTTGATGCAAATCTGCATCTATATTTGGATTAAAAATTTAAAACATTTATTATTGCTGAAATATATAAAAATAGGAAAATATATAGTTTAATTGAAAAAAAAAGAAAGAAACTCACTAATTTGCTATACCTGCTGGCCTTTGTAGTTTTGCGTAAATGTTGCTGTACTAAGTGTTTTTGGCAGCAGGACAGTTTTAATAGGTTTTAGACAATAATGGAGCTCTATATGTCAGTCTTTGGATACATACACACACAATCATTGCTAATAGGATAAAATAACCATTTGTTTTGGTCTGCACATGATTGATAGGCAATATGAAAAATGTTATATAAATGTTTCCTGTTGTGCCAAATTAAAGACAGCAGTGGGACTTATCTCACCCTAAAACATTAGCCACACAAAGCTGACTGATTTGTCAAGACAGCATTTTGTTAATGTTGTGGCCAAAATACATTTTCACAGTTTCACACTAGAGATTTATTCATGGCTTGTGTGTTTTTAGATCTTCATTAGCTTTTATTCATGTATTGTAGGTATTGTTACCATACAGCTGGAAGTCCATTCATTGGGTTGTTGGTTGAACCTGACTTCAATAATGATGCTAACATATGGAGGGGAGGACTACTCTGAGACACTTAACATCACTCTCCTTTGCACACATGTAGTTGGAAGCAGACCAAAGCATGCCATGCTTAGCTGCCTCCCTCTCCAACAAGCTGCAATACAATAGGCCAGTCACCCCGCCGCCCCGTCCACTCCCCCTCTGTTAGCTACAAAGCACTGGCATGCTCCTCCAGTTCCCCCTAATTGCTGCAGTGTGGCCACTAATGAGCAACACCCACACATCGCTGCACCACCACCTCCTGCCTCCTCCTTACACACTTATTTTTTCTCTCTGAGCACTATGCTACCACTCAGCCAGTCTTTGTCTCTGTTTTTCTTCTTGCCAGATGTGTCCTCTGCTTCCTTAGATGACACTGTTTTCATTGAAGTCAAACTGCGTGAAACATAAAATTTGACAAACAATACAGTCAAACGAGCATATTCCAAAAAATGTGAAGAGTTTGCACATCCAAATTTTTCAGGTAAATGAGGACAACATATTCACTACCCACTTGTTTAATTGGCTCATGTCAAAATAAAATATGTGTACATGTTTTGTCACAGAGCCTTCATCAGGCCATGAATCGGTGACGTCAGACTGATATCCAATGATTATGATGATGATACGTCAGCATTGGAATCCAATACAGATATTGAATCGGATCTGTCCCAGTGCGAGACACGCTCTGATGAAACTGTGCCGAATAGGCTTGGGCGATTGGACGAATATATCGCCAATCGCCCATCGGCCAAGTCCATCACAGTTGGTTTCATTTTTGGTGATTTTTTTGGGCGATTTTTGTCATTTTATTTTGCTAAATTAATGGTTTGTCTCCACAGAATTCAACTCGGGACATATAGTCCATAATTACTATGTAGAGCATAATTCAAAGTGTGTGCGTATTGGAACCTGCAGCTTCACACTGATTTCCGGCGAGTCTTTCACAAAACACGTCAGCGATGGCGGAGCTGAAAGGGGAAACGGGAGCAGCGCGAGTCCTGTAGCAGCTCGCCCCCCTGTTATCAATTACAGCTGCTACACCGGCAACGGCGCAACAACTCTCTATTTTAGGATGCTCTTCTATTTTTGTCGCGCTACGCTCCTCTACGCGACCCTCCAGCAGATAAAAACTACATGAAATAGTGTGCTAAACGAGCACATTGTGTTTTTAAATGTATAAACCATTATCAGAGGAGATATGTGATTTTTTTTTTTTCATGCATTTACCCATGTTTATCCATGACATTGTGTAAATGTCCTTGGCGGACATTTGAAAGCAAGTAGATGATAAACAGTACAGTAAACTTGTAGATAACTCAAATATATGTAATAACTTAGGTGGAAAATGCTTTAACTATCATGGCTCAGCAAACGGTAAACAAGACGCTTGACGTGCAGCTGGTGGAACCCGGCCGTAACGTGAACTCATGTGCATATGGTTAACAATGGGTCTGTTCGAAACCGCATACTTACCTACTACTCATACTAACTCTTTGAGTATGGAGTGTGTTTACACTGCGCAGTATGCGATTTTGAGTATGTGAGAATTTCCCGGATGCATACTAGATTCGCCAGAAATGTTGAATATACAAAAGCTTACTACTCACACTCAAATTACCCACAATGCAATGTAATGTGACGTCATCGATCATCACTTCCTTGCCGTGAACAGGACAAAAGAAAAAAGAAGTTATTTATTTTATTTATATTTATTACTACTGTATATTATAACTTATGAAACTTTATGAAATCATTCAATTCACAACAACTTTGTTGTTCAATGATGTACATTTTTCCCTCCAATTTTTAGGCTGTGAGGTATATTATATTGCGTTGTATATTATGATTAGATTTATAGTTGATTAAAAAGGAAACTTAGATCTGAGAACAATCCCAAGTTGATTGCGAGCATGATGTACCAAAGGCGGCGGGCTGATCTTCGTCTCAGAGCTGACAAGACTCCCCAGTGAGGCATTTTGAATGGTCAAATTCCGTTAACGGGACGAGATTGGTCAAAACGGCGGTTTCAAGCTAGCTACATCAAGGGTAGGTTTGCCTCCCATTTTCAAAATAAAAGCACAAATTTTATCGTTATGGTTTTCTGTATAAAGAAGGGCATCGGGTGTTTTATTTTGTGAAAATAAGCGGAAGTGCATTGCTCACTATGGCTAGCTTGAGTAGCGCCGAAATCTCAGAAATCGTCCGAACAAAATTGTAAACAGCTGGTATTTGGTCAGATTTTCAACACGTTGTGGATCTAAATGGCTACTTTCTCGCCTAAAAATGTTTCAAATGTTGCTAAAGTTATATATTTACAGTCTAGAGCTTAAGGGAAATCAGCTGTAGGCCGGCTGATTTCGGCTCGGGCAGGAGTGAAATGCATTGTGGGTTATCATATAGTATACTACAGTGTAAACGGTCTGCATACTCTCTGTTGATTGAGTATGTAGTATGGCAGTAGGTAGTATGTAGTATGAAGTTTCAAACACAGCCAATGTTACCAGCCATGCTAAACACCCTCTCTAACGGCGTGCTTGTTGCCGGTATGCACAGATATTTCCGTGCCATGTTGGACATGAGTGGGCTCGCAAAGCACGCTGCATTTTTTTGCTGCATTCATGTGGTGTCGGGAGATCCGAGTTGCCGAGTTGTTTTTCTGACATGAGATGGCGTTCAAGAGAATTATCCTATGGAATTATCCCATTCTGAAAGTCCTTTTTCGATTCTTTCAGACATCACATGAATGCAACATCCCCCCTCTTTCTTTTTTTCTCCGCCACACACACAACTGCCGAATATATCGGCAATCGCCGGTTGATGGGCTGATGGTGGCCAGTTGGAAATTTTTAACATATCGCCCAACCCTAGTGCCGAAACGTGTAACCATATTTCTGTTGTGATGTGAGCCAGTTAGATAAGTGAAATGTCAGTGTTTTGTCCTCCTTTACTTGAAATTTGGGATTTGCTACCTATGTTGGAATATGCTCCTTGGATTTTGGGTTCAGCACTACACTGAAAGTCCCGTTTTTTAAGCAAATCCTTCTTCAAAACAGTCTAATGCATTGTCAAACAAAAACATGAATACCTGGTCATTAAGGAAAACCTGATATAATGGTGACACATTGAAAAACAGCAATTGCTCTGGTGAAAGGGCTAAGAGGCATCTCAGAGAAGCTATTCCATGCTAGATGTATTTATGATACTGTAATAAAACTTTGTTAACCAAGTAAATTGCTGAGATCACTAGATAGAAGTTGACAGGACAAAAAACATAAGGTTTTCAGACAGGTTGGAAACATACTCCCTCTCCTCATTTCATGTCTGTCGATCTGTCTTCTCTACAATAAAGGCATAAAATGGCTTAAATTAAATATTGAATTGTGAAGCAAGACAATCACCAGCTCCAGAGGTGAAGTCTTCAGAGTGCTTTTTCTGACTGATGATGTCTTATCAAGACATAAAAGAAAAAATGTACAGTTATATAAAACAGAGAAAAAGTGTTAACTCCTCACAGTGGAATAGGTAACACTAGAGAATGTTTTGCATATTTGCTTGATAACACCTTTTAAAGATTCATTGATTATCAGCATTGCTGTTGATTGATCTTTTGTTAGTTGGGTAATTGGCCTTAAGCACTAACTAAGGCGAAAGAAAAGGAAAAGGCTTTTCTCAAATACAGCACAACCAATTGTGTGTTACTTTTGGACAAACTACAGTCAACACCAAGTGGCAAGACATTAACTATTTTGAACTAGCCTGGGTACCAGATGAAACTGCGAGCTCATGTTTTAATTTTGCAGATACATCTGGTCCCCTCCCGTTCAGACAGATTTCAAGCTGACCTGTCTCAGGTCAAGCCAATCACAACTGTTTATCTAACACGGGGCATGTTTGAGATGATGACTGACAACTTGCGGAGCCTTTACACTCTACTCAAAATATGTGAGGATGTCATTTTTGCCTCACGACAGCAAGCATAAACCTACCTTGGTAAAAAGAAGCTCCATTGAGCCATTTATGAAAACAACCAAGATGGCTACAGCTGATGTGGAACTTCGTGTTGAAGTGCTACACTCAAATTCTGATGGCAAAAATAGCAACACTTGTTTACAGACCTATTGATGCTACCTATTGATGCTCATCACTGCTCATATCTGCATGCTTTAGCCTTTTTACTTTTGTCCGTCACTCCTCCCTTCATCACCTGTTTTGATGCTCTGACCGGTTGTAGTCGTAGGTCTATCCAGCTGCATCCATAGGCATTTTGATCTACGGTCGCTGATAATGCCTGACTGAGAGATCCCTGACTAACTCTTTTTTTCAATTTGGTCTGGTAATGTCAGGCTAAGTTAATACGGCAAACCGGTTCACCAAGTCTGTATGTCCTTTCTTTTTTCAAAAGCACATATTTTCTATAACTTGTAGAAAATGTTTTTTGTAGCAGTTGTATGGTGGACCTCACCCCACAGTAGGCCTCAGCTGTGTATACCTCCCTCCCTTTTTGTTTGCCTAGCCCCACTCTTTTGGTTTTCTCTGCAATTAGTGTTTCAAAGCTCCAGTCTCTCCCATTATTTTCTCCCTCCTCTGTCTCTGTAAATGTTACTAGCAGAGGATGTGAGGCGGTGTGAAGTTGTTGGTTATGATGTCTGCCTAAAGATCTATCGTCTCTCTCCAGCACATCCATATGCACACACAACGGCACTGAAAGATAAATCATTCAGAGATGATTCCTATTCCTATCTCTCATCCCAGCCCCCACCTCACTCAGGTCCTTTTTCAAGTCCTAGCTTTTGAAACATTGGCTTCAGTCAGTGATGGATGGAGCCTTAACAGTCCAGGCTGGGGGAGGCTATGACCGATGCCTCCAGCGCAGCCTGTTGATGGGACTACATTAGCGGAAGTTCAACTGAAGTGAATTAGAGGAGAGGAGCCACGCGTGTCCACGCATCTCTCTGTGTGTTGCACCACAAACAAGGTGCAGCTCACAACCTCAGCACAAAGAGGAGATTGATGGACCAGTTTACTTATCTAGTCATCCACAGCATTTCCCTGTCTTCTTCATTTGTGTAGCATTTTCAGATATTTACTGTAAAGAATTTAGATATAGATAGAAGAGATTTTTATGAACAAGTGTGTTGGATTTTTGGGTCATCAGATCTGGTGAAAAGATCACACTGCCGTCTTAGTGAGGAACGGGAACAGGCGGTTTTCCATGCCAGAAAAGCAGGGAGGTAAATGCAGCTGTTAGAGTACAGATGCTCGCATTAAAAAGGTCTGACCACAACATGTTTTAGACTTCCTGTTTCACTTTTGATCTCTGTCTCGCAGGATGCAGAGGAGTATGCCGAGCTGCCCGTGAGACACAATGAGGACCAGCTGAACAGCCAGCTGGCTCAGCAGCTCCCCCTGCAGGTCAACCCCCACTCCTATGACAGCGCCCACACCAAGACACACCTACTGCTGCAGGCCCACTTCAGCCACGCCCAGCTGCCATGCAGCGACTACACCACCGATACCAAGACAGTACTGGACAATGCCATCCGAATCTGTCAGGTAGGATTTACTAGGCAGTTGATACACAGCTGCAACCAGTGACCAATGTGATAACATTGCATTCATTTAGCTGAGTTTTTTGCCTTCACACCAGCGACAGCTGTGGCCAGAGGCAATATATTTTTGGGTTGTTTGTCTGCACACACGTACTTATGTCTGTCCTATTCTCGTAAACACGATATCTCAAGAATGCCTTGAGGTAATTTCTTCAAATTTGGCACAAACATCCACTTGGACTTAAATATGAATTTATTAGATTTTGGCAGTCAACCCTCAAAGGTCAAGGTCACTGTGACCTTGCATCTGTCCCATTCTTGTGATCAGGATTGCAGGAAAACCTGAGTGACTTGTAATGAGTGTATTTAACTATGTGGATACAAGTGGATACAAGCCCTAAAAGTGCAAGAATCATGTAGGGTCATCATCTTCATCAAATATGCTGAACTGCTTCAGATGCTACATTTAGAAACAACAAGCGATAAAGAAAGAGGCCTTTTGTTTTTTGTTAGTTAGTTAGGTTGTCTGTATATTTGTATGAGTTTTTTTGGGCCAAGGACAGATGAGTTTTTAGTCTGATGATAGGCAAGTACCAGTGCTACAGCTACCTTGGGTAGGTTGAAGTTCAGCCGGGCTGTTGCATTCTGGTTGAGCTCCGGAGGTCAAATGACACCTGTATTGAGTGAAAAACATGGCCAAGTGACATGGTATAAAGAGAAAAGAGGAGGGTACCCAGAACAGAATCCTGAGGGACTCCATTTGTGAGGCTACAATGTATAGACACAGATTCTCTCCAAGTTACCCTGTAAATATGAGCAGAGTTTTTGCGGCTCCAAGCGAGTATGCAAGCAGAGTGTCATCTACCATCTGAAATTACCTTTTTGACACCACACCCACCTCAAATGAACAATGGTTGACATATTCTTTGCCAGTCACAGTTTAAATGCACATGGAGAATGCAGATGTATAGTGATGGCTGCAAAAAAACTAGTTCGCTTCGCTAGGACAGAGGTCGAGGGCTACTCAAAACCCATAACACATTAGGTCAACGACAGTCTGACTCTAGGACTCCTAAACAGCACATTACTACCTTTTCACAAGGGAGATGCAGCAGCTTTCAACTAGGCAATATGGCCTGCTGTTTGTTTTTTCACAGTGATGGTTTTCGGCCTTTCCAAGCTTCTCCCTTTTCTCTTATTACTTTTAAACTTATGTATAGACCATGACACCATGCTAACAGCAACAATAATCACTTCCGGGTAGAAAATGGCCATTCATTTTAATTGCAGAGATATGCAAAAGCAACTGGCTTGTTTATTTTTTTTTTTGCGTAATTTTTAGCCATAACTTTTAAACATTTAAAGATATATAGTTAAACACGGTGGTCTGATCTATCTGATGCTTCTGCTAAGCTTGTTTTATTGACTGTGTTGCTTTGCTATTGTCTTTGATAAACCAAATCTACCGGCACACAAACATTATGCTGCTGTGGACAGGGGCTGCAGCAAAACATATTTTTGCCACCTAAAAAAGATGTTATCAGTTTAAGTCACTATATTTGGATTATTTTTTATCTTACACCGCTTTACCTTACATATAAATGAAACTGAAAAAAGTGGATTGGAGCATCTCTGACTGTGAGTATATCAGTGTGATATTGTTGTAACCAAAACATTAACTCTGTGAGAAACTTGACTAGTGGCCAAGAAGCATCACGGTTTAAAGGAGCTATATGTAAGAAATCTAAAGCAAATAGTTGTAAAATCATCCTAATATGTCAAAGAGACTAAGGAATAATGTTCATATAACATACTGATGTCACCAGAATATTCGCATTTAAAAAACATTTTTACAGTCCGCAAATCATGTTTATGTTTTGAATTTGTGTTTTGGCCTGTTGTGCCACCCATCGCCGTCTACCAGTTACGCAGTCAGTAGAGTCTCAGCATCAGTTACAGTTACGACTGAACTACAGCAGCACGGCAAGCAGCATTAGCAGTGTACCGGTACATAGCATTAGCAGCCGGCTCCTCCTCAGCTGTATCCCGGCAGCAGCGCTAGCAGCAAAGAAGCCAGACTTGCTCGAACGGTCCACTGGAGAAAGATCAAGGACGCGGTGACGTGGCCCTGCCATGGCAGCCGCCCGTGGGCAAACAAATCAGTCTCCAGCATCTTGAATCTGTAGGGGACGGGGGGCGGACACAACTTGCGGCAGTATTTTGAATTTGAGTGCAGTAAGCATTTTGGCCGCATTCTTACATACAGTGCCTTTAACACAGTTGTAAAATCATGGAATATATGTTTTTGCAGTTTGTTAAACCAACACACTGATAAGTGCTCATGGGTGAAATGATCAGCTGATAGCTTCATGTTAGTAGTCTGAATCTACCAGTTAAACCACCAGCTTAACAGAATAGTAAAAACATGTTTAGCAGTATAAACACTAACTACACTTTCAGTTGGATAACGTTTGAATCATGTAATGATAGCAACAAGATGTAAAAAGGTTAAAGAGGACTGCATAACTAATAGATTTGAATTATGTATCACACATGAAAAGAGAGCACATGTTGGAAGTGGTGCTGCACTGTCAATAAAGCAGAGAGTAAGGGGAATGTTAAACATTAGTCAGTGATTTGTAGCTGAACTTGCTGATCCATCTCATAAATAACATGATGCTCAGAGGCTAGATCTAACACCCAGGATTCTCATTGTCTGGCACCCACAAGGGCTCTGTTACTCAGTGTTCATGTGAAAAGTGGCTGCAGACAGAATACTCGGTGCCTGGTCAAGTTATTAGAGTCAGTAACACTGATAACAGTCCTAAAACTTAATTGATCAAAGATTGTCCATGCAGGTTATTTGTATCGAAGGTGTGTTTATTTAGTTTCTGTGTGTATCCTGTTTGAAGTTAGGACCATGTCTTGACGTCTGTAAGCCATTGTCCACAGCTCAGGATGTGTGTGTGCATATGTACATGTGCTTGTGATTTTCCATGCTGTGTGGTTACTTCTCTGGTGTCCTGCTGCTACCGTTTACTAAAATAGTTCTGGACCTCACTTTATTTATGGTTGTTTTTCTTGAATGAATTTATATTTTTATTGACACTTACACTATACATAAAGTAAGTGCAACTGTCTGACAAACTGTCACTACATCACCAGTCTCGTGTTGGGCATCATTTCACCCATGACTGTTAGCTAACCTAACATTGGATACACTCTGTCTCTTTGACATTGCGTATCTAATTGCAACACATGACACACATAGATTCAAATGAGTGTCACTGTCAAAGAGTGAAAGAACAAAATTTACTGATAAATTCCATCTGAAAAGAAAAAAAAAACAATCCAAAGCTTTGTGAAAAAAATGGCTTTGGCAAAACCTGTGGATTGAAAACTCTTCTCAGTTGAAACCCAGTTAACAAGATAAAATGATGAAAGTTTTTGTTCTTCATGAAGACAACAGTGAGATGTCTGTATTTTATTTTTATGCCTCTGCACCGTAGGCATTATGGTGTCAGGTTGTGCATACGTACATCCATCCATCCCATTCTTGTGAATGGAATATCTCAAGATTGCTTTGAGAGTATTTTTTCAACTTTGACGCAAACGTCCACTTGGACACACTTAAGTACAACCTAATTAGATTTTAGGGTCCATAGGTCAAAGTTCAAGGTCATTGTGACCTCAAGTTACAAGTACAAGTACATCTGGAGGTAATTTATGTAACTTTGGCACAAATGTTTACTTGGACTCAAAGATTAACTTATTTGATTTTGGTAGTCAATGGTCAAGGTTACTGTGACCATGTATCTGTCTTATTCTTGTGAACGGGATATCTCAAGAACACCAGGGAATTTCTTCAAATTTGCGCAGAAACACCCACTTGGACTTAGAAATAATCTGATTAGAATTTGGTGGTCTGTTACGGTCTCCGGACCTTTGTACATTTATTTTCTGTGTTTAATGTGCTGTGCACGTCATTGTGTGAGTTATTCGGCCAGCACCTGTCAATCTATTATGTGTATGTCTAATTGTCTGCTCTTCTGGAGGGAATCCCCGGTGAACCACGCCTCCAGCCCGCCCTCTTCTGCTGCTGTTCAGTGTTCCCCCGCTTGCAGGTTGGCAGGCCCTCTCGCTGTCGTCGTTGGTTTCGGCCAATCACCGCCTCGCTCGCCTGTCGCTGAACCTTTAAAAGCTGCACGCAGTCAAGCGCAATGGCGGCTGTGATTTAATCTGAGCAGTCCGCCTCGTTCCTTTGTATTTTGCTGTTGTCGTGATCTGTACCTTGTATGTGTATCTGGGGAATCAGAGGGCATTAGGACTTTGTTTCTTAGCGTAGCCACATATTGTTGTGCTCACACGTAGATACTGGATGTTTAGATCACTAGCTTTATGGGTGTCGGTTTGCATGTAGTTTCATTTTGTCAGGTAAGTTGTAGAGCAGACAGCCAGGTTTGTTTTGTTGTTCTGGGTGGCCTTCCGCCACCATTAGGTAAGTAAGCAGGGGTGTTTACTTGGTGACAGGTAAGAGTTTTGTTTTAATTGTTTTATGGTTTGCCGTCCCCCACCGCCCTTCCCTAAGTTTGTTGTGTTTAAATGTAATTTAACGCCGAGGCTCTTTTCGTGAAGCCCGAGCCGTGGGTTGTTTTACAGAGCCTCCGAGCTGGTTTTTCTTTTCTGTACTGCTTTCTTTATGAAGCGTAGCTGTTATTATTTGTTTGTTGACTGAATAAACGACAGATTGCCTTATTCACTTACTTGTTTGGTTTTATGTTGCTTCCCTTACCCCTAGACATTCACTGGGTTGTAACATGGTCAAGGGTAAAAAATAAAGGTCACTGTGACCTCACAAAACATGCTTTTGGCAATATCTCAAGAATTCATACGATTATGACAAGATTTTAATTTCAATAGGATATAATGATAAAGTGATGACATTTCTAGCCATCAGGATTATTAGTCCCAAAATTTAGTAAAGTAAACTTGGAACTATGTGCAAAGTTTGTTTTTTTTCATGCATGATAAGGCAGATTTTGATGGCAGGAAGACTAAAATCAAAATGGGCAATAACAAAAGGGAGCAGCAGCAAAGCTGTTCGACCCCTAATAATAATAAATTATGATTATTGTTATACATTCTTCTGTTTTCTCTCAGTCAATGCTGGATGTAGCTGCCAATGAAGGCTGGCTCGTTACAGCCATCAGTATCTGCAACCTGGTACAGATGATCGTCCAGGGCCGCTGGCTGCACGACTCCTCATTACTGACGCTGCCACATGTGGAACAACAAGACCTCTATTTGTTCAGGTATACCTCACTACACCACTCACACAGCTGCAATGCCTGTACAATGGTGTGTCGCTAGCTCTAGTAGATTATCTGCCTTGTTGCTCTTCCAGCTGTGATGAGACTCAGTGAAATTAAATATCAGCATGTTCCATTAATGTATGAACAGCTTCTTCACACGTCTTCTTCATAGCTTTAAAGAGGACCTATGCTCACTATCAGGTTCACACTTGTATTTAAGGTTTCTGCTAGAAGATGTTGACATGCTTTAATGGTCAAAAAATATTTTCATTTTCTCATACTGTCTTTACTGGAGCCCCTGTGTTCATCCTCTGTCTCTTTAAGACCCCTACCGAAAAAAAAGAGCCTCAGTCTGCTCTGATTCGAGGTTTCCCACATCTCAGTGTCTCTAAGCCATCACTGCAGCTGGGGAATGACTGGAACGTAGAACAGCAGCACGTTTTATTGTGAAAAATCACAGATAAATGTTTCTTAACACAACTAGACATGTTACGGCAGGAATACAATTTGAAAGCAGGGAAAAAAATTACAACAGCAGAAAACAAGATTACGTGTTTCCCTGACATTAGCATGTAGCTATATGTAGCAGTGCCTGCAGTTGCAGAATGACTGTAAAGGATAATAGCCACCAATAAAGCTTTTAAACAAAATCGGGGAGAAATTTACAACATCGGCAACCAAGATTACATTTCCCTGATGTTACTATGTAGCTACATGTAGCAGTGGTTCCAGCCTGGAAAAGACTGTAACAGATAATAGCAGCACTCTCTACCATGAAAAACCACCAATAAAAGCTTGTGAACACAGGCGGACATTATCCAGCAAGAATCTGATCCAAAATCGGGAACAAGTTTACAACAAGTTTACGTTACCCTGAGGTTAGCATGTAGCTTCATGTAGCAGTAAAGGGTAGATAATGTTGTCATACTTTAGTCAAAGTAGAGTGAACAGTAACTGAGTGAACAGTAGGAAACGTGAGGTTGTTCCTCACAGAGATTCCTTGTACATATGTTCATTAATTGAAACTTTGGCCATGTACGTTTCTCCAGTTTAAAGTTCCCTACCATTCCCACACTTAGCTATGGACCTCCAAAGGCCATCATTTACATTCTGCAAACCTCCCACACAGGTGCAAACACACATGCAGTCACACATATAGGACCTAGTGAGTTAATGTTCAGAGCAAACAGTTGACAGAAAGTAGTTTTCCCATGCACACACCGTATGGATTTCAAGGCCTGCATCCAACAGTGTTGAATAATTTTGTGCAAACACAATAAAAGAAGAGAGCGATGAGCAAGGAAGTCCCACAGTCCCTGTGGTGAGAGACAGCAGGAGGGATAGGGTAGGATTTGTTGTGATGACCAACAACCTTCCCTCTCCTACTCCAAAGGAAATGGGCAAACAGGAAGGGGAGGAGCAATGCAGGGGGCTTCCACGGGCCAATCGAAGGACTTCCTGAGCTGATTGCTGCCTGCAACGGAAAGGAAAGTGTTTTTGCTGATATCATCGGCCAAGAGTTTCAATCAAGTCAGATTGCCCAGGTAAGGTTACAAATATTTACACAAAGAACACACTGGGACTATAAAAATCCCTTAAAGTATCCTCCCTGGAGGAATAATGGGCAAAAAAAAGATATATTGCAAGGACTTGAATGTTGTACGTTTTATAAAAATTAACTTGAGAATTGATCTACTACTATACTCAGTGCTGCAGATCACACGCTACCTCATACCTCACACACACACACACTATTATTAGTGACGTGCCATGAGCAGTCTTGCCACTGTGGTCCCAGATACCTCTAGGATCCCCAATTACAGCTCCATTGATAGGGTTTACAGCTCCAATTTAAGTGCTAATTGCAGCAGTAATGAGAGTGTCCGGGCACAACGGCAGGCCCTGTGGCTTCACCCAATCAGTGTCCCCGCTTTCCTCCTTCTCCACCTGTACTACCCCTCCGCCCCTACCCCCCACAGTGTGGCGGCCTCTCTAATTAAATAATTAGATGTGCAGCAGCGTTTCTGTCTGACTTGCCCGGGGAGAGTAATCCTCACATAAATAGCTTTTGCCCGGTGAATCAGAGAGGCTTTTCTCCTCCTAGCCCTCAATACACTGCCACACACACACACACACACACACACACACACACACACACACACACACACACATACACACACCACCATCATTATCATCTTCCACCAGTGTGTTTTTTCCTGTCACTTTCTCTGTGCCTCCACCTTTTTAATGTCTTGTGTCTGTCTCACGGTGGGGCTTTTGGGTTGAGCTAAATGTTAAATTCCCCATAAAAACACTTAAGAGGCATCTAAAACCAGAGAATCGCGTCTGTTAGAATGAATCAAGCTTTTATCAAACTGCAGACTTACTGTAAAGCAGCTGACGGATCCATCCATCTCACACAGACCCCTCTCAAAATTCTCATTTTCATTTTTCTCAGAATTTCATGCTGCCTCTCTGAGCACCACTTTTATAAGAGAATTTGAAGAAACATGAAGATGTTTCGTATCTGCAGCTTTGGGTTATTTTTGTGCAGAGTGGGGAATTTGGCACTACAGTACACAATTTTCCAAATTCTACCAGGCACTGAAATGATTGACTTTCTTAAATTAATGTAACATAATAATATGACAGTGTGTTCACCTATGGCCACCTCAGGGTACCTTCTTCATTTCAGGACACATTCACACACTTATTTGTCATTGATATACAAATTTCAAAAAATCTGTAAAAGACATACATTCAGTGAGTACAACAAAACAATGTTGACAGTAAGAGCCCTGCTTTCCCATCACCCTGGACAACAACACACAAACAACAGTGCCAGCTCTGTTCCTCATGAGGGAGGATTAGGGCCATGTTAAGAAAATATTTTAGCAGAAAAAAAAAGTCACAGATAAAGACCAGGAAGTCGGGTAACATGGTATAAATGCAACATGTGTGTGCAAAATGTGTACAAACAGTGTTGGGGGTGACATTAACATATGTTTTAGCAGTACCAAAGTAATATAATGTGTTACCAACAATGATTTCAGGTAAAACTATCACTCTGTTTATTGCTTTCATTTTTCATTTATCCACGCAGATCCACATGTAACTCATGTAACCCCACTTTCCAGTCTTTATCTCTTTTTCTCTTAAAATTATGAGTTTAATCTTGTAATATTTTGACTTTATTCTAATAGATATACAACTTTATTCTCTTAGATTTACACATTTATTTTCATAGATATACAACTTTATTCTTGAAATCTACATTTTTTTCTTTAACATGACCCTTCATAGGGCCTCATAATAGTAACAAAACAAGATATAGAGGAAAAAGATGGAAACCATTTTATACAAAGCATAACAATTCATTACTCACTTCATTGATTATTTAAATTCAATTTCATTTTCATTTTTTGATATTTAATAGAGAAAGAAGCTGATAGATTATGCGTGAATGAGGACATGGAGAGCAAAGATGAACAGAGACACTGACCATGAGGTCACTTTTCATGTTAAGACCACACAAGCCTACCTTGACCTAGTGCTCATATCAATGTCTTTGCTGGTTCTCTGTGACTGGAAAAGTAAATAAACACATATGGTTCAATTAAGTGCAGAATGACTAACTGTCTGTCACCAGAATTCGAGTCCATCAGGGTCCATGTATCATTGATGATGCATGATGGAAGTCTCTAATCCTGTCCAATGCATATATTACCTGTCGGTCAATATGACTTTATTTTACACCTTTGGGTTTATTTGTAATAAGGCTGTGTGAACATGAGATGGACCAGAACTAAACGCCCATCTAAAGTAGGTGATATATACACACTCCAGAATGGGAGAAATCATATCTGTAACACACAAGTCCTGAGTGTCTTGGACTCTGATATCTTGCACACCGTAGTATCATACTCAACACCTGCATGTGTCCCTAAGAGTCTTGATCCACCCTTGATGCAATTATTTTCAGTTTAACTGACTTGAGTAGGGTCGCGTTCATTCTCTATGTCAGTATGTTTGATACTTAAGTGTGTCTAAGCCAAGTCTCCATCACCTCTGATCAAGTAGGGCACAGATCCACAGGTTTTTTTGTGGGTGTTGACCAGTGCAACAGAGATATTAATGTCAATTTTAAGTCACCATCTTCTTTTCCATCCGTCAGGCATGGTCCTTCCTGAGTCATCTCCCAGTGCTGGAGGTTGAGATGAGTGTGAAGGGCTGGTGGGAGGATAGCCAGCAGCAGACGGAGCGTCCCCTGCCAGCTGCAGGAGGTAACCTGAAGGAGGCGAGCAGCTGGCTGGATGTCCACGCTGACCAGGAGTACGTCCTGCAGGTGTCACTGAGGCGCATCAACCTGGGCCAGCAGAGGGTCAGTATGCCCAATACCAGTACTTAACTCTGTCAAAATGAGAATCCAAGACATTTAGAATAATATAGTAATAAAGTACAATAACATAAAATGTAATACAGTAGAATATTATACTGTGGCAACTGTTCTCAATGAAAAACTCAGTTACACCCACTGTACTCTACCTGCCCAGCAACAAACAGCAGACAGACACAGTTAGAGACTAGCTAATGAACATACTGGAGTATTTAGCAGTTAAAGAGAGGATTATCTCCCTCAGAAGTTGTCAGAGACCAAAAACAGAGCTAAAAGAGAGTGAATATTGATTTTACATGTGTACGGTGGATACCAAATGAATGATAATGTTGCCCCATAACTGTTTGATGTGTAAATAAGCAACTGTTTGCTAACAAGTTCATTCAGTTCAAGAGGGGATGATATGTAAGTGTTGTGTGCACTAATGTTCTAATGTTAGACCCAGTGCATTATAGTTTGGCGCCAAACCATTTTTTCCTCCCTGCTAGCATGTACAGGTTACATGTCAAGAGTTGGTGGAGACTAAAACAGAGCTAACAGGGGAGTGAATATTAGACCTACATTCATTAGGGGGACATAACATTTTTTAATTAATACTAATGTACATTCTGATTAATACACTCATGTACTCTGTAGCATCCCACTAAGTTGCTGTGTAGGAAATGTAATGCTCTTATGCTCTGCTTCATGTATGTGACAGATAGATGAGACTGCATTGGTCATTACAAACCTGAAAACAGGTACGAAGCGCAGGCAGTCTGTTTTATCTCACATACTTCCATAGAATTAGTGGACTGGTTGATGAAAATCTCTCTGGCCTGCTGTGAATGGCATCTTAGAAACTGAAATGTAGCTCTCTAGGAGCACCACCCTATTAAATAGGGTTATCATAATACCAAAATTAGGATTTTGATACAATACCTGCCTAAATATCTCAATACCAATACTGAAATTATACCATTGCAACAACCTAAAACATCAGGAAATAATTTGACTAAATGGAAAACTAAAAA
This sequence comes from Epinephelus cyanopodus, assembly GCA_026686955.1. Classification (NCBI taxonomy): domain Eukaryota; kingdom Metazoa; phylum Chordata; class Actinopteri; order Perciformes; family Serranidae; genus Epinephelus; species Epinephelus cyanopodus. The sequence goes on from CM048919.1 coordinate 6,931,578, forward strand.
AATGTGCTGAGTAGAGTGCAGACCTCTGCCAAAGGGGTGTATTTCATTATTTGTGTTCAGTCTACTTTAGTGCACTACTATAGTGTGCAGGCTTATAACCCTGGAAGTGCCAGACTTCTGTGAGGTGTTTTTATTTTTGTTTGTTTTTATGTCTCAGCACCGGCAACAGCCATTGCCGAAAGCGCTATGTTTTCAGGTTGTATGTCCATATGTATGTCCGTCCCATTCCCGTGAACACGAATGTCAAGAACACCTTGAGGAAATGTCTTCAGCCTTGGCACAAATATTCTCTTGTACCCAAAGGTTAAAGGTCAAGGTAGTTGTTACTTCATCTGTCCCATTCTCGTAAACGCGATATCTCAAGAATGCCGTTTTTCAAATTTGGCACAAACTTTCCCGTGGACTTAAGGATAAACTGATTCAAATTTGGTGATCAAAAGTCAAACTTCATCACTGGGACCTCATCTGTCGCATTCTCATGATCGCGATATCTAATGAACACCTGAAGAAAATTTCTTCAAATTTGGCTCAAACACCTACTTGGACTTAAGTATGGACTAATTAGACTTTAGTGGTCAAAGGTCACTGTGACCTTGTGTCGGTTTCATTTCGTGAATTTCATGATATCTTTCATGATATCTATCTGATATCTAGGCCTTGAGGGAATTTCCTCAAAGGTCAACTTCAGTGTAACATCATAATATTCTGCAAAAACACTTTCCTGGCCATTATTCAACACTATAACTCAGGAACAGAAGGGGACACATTTGGTCAGATACTGAATTGGTGACTCTAATCTTGGTGTCGTCCTTGAAGCTATGCTGATTGTATAGTATCTCCTGTGCTGTCAGGGGGAAGATGTGTGTAAAGCATCCATGTTTTCACAGACATGGATATAAACTGTATGTGCAATGTGACGGCTTTGTGGAGGCTTGTAGGTATTTTTGACAATTAAGTAGTGCATTTATAACATTATGGATGATTGTTAATAATCAAGATCAAGTTTATAGTGTTGTTAAAGCTTCCACATGGTATACAATAATCTGATGTCCCCTACGTTTTTGTGATTTCTTTGGTAGTAACTTTATATTTGCATTTCTTTGATAGTAACCTTATATTTGCAACCAGATATCAGTTAGTAAACAGCATTTAATAAGACTCAATACACCTCATTGGCAGAGGTCTGAGCTCTAGTTCTAGCTCTAGAGGGAATTTTCTAGTAATAGAAATAACTGTAGACAAAAATGTATGTGCCGTGATTATCAGTACTGATCGAGTGTTTCTAATCATTTATGACTGGTATTCTGCCTCACTGTAAACAACTAATTTTAGCAGCTTGCAGGTTTTTGTGAAGTTAATGTTAGCGGTGTGAAAGTTAGGTTTCCATATAGAGGTGTTTGCCACATTGGTAAGTCAGCTAATAAGATAAAGCCAAATTAGCACAACAGTTATCCTGACATTGCCTGAATGTTAATTGCCTTGTGAAACTCTGATGTTGAAAAAAGCTTGCTTATTACAAAGTAAATCTCACTTGTTTGATTATGTCTGAGGGCATAAACTCTTGCTCTTTAAGCAGGTCAGCATGTTTGCCAGCAAGATGCTAACACAAGTTGGATGTGTTCGCTCCCCTGGTCTGCGTAGGTTTAAAGCATTTTTTTACAGACATGATTTGTGGTCCTTAGGACTTGCCCTGACTGTTTTCTGTGTCAGCCAAATAATGCCATATTTCACTTTGTGCGTCAGAATAGTCAACAAGTCACAGAAGGTCTCTCACTGTGCCTGCTGTGATTAAAAGCAGAACACTTAACACAATTCACAGGAAATAAGGCTTTTTTTGAAACAGTCATTCTTTAAATATTGATGCTAATAACATGGGATATTATGCTGTTTTAATGACATGGTATAATGATACCATTCTAATATTGATATCCTGTGCAACTTTAATATAAAATACATTTAACTACATCCTACTGCATAAATCGTCTCATATACAAAGTAATTAAGAAGAAGAGAATGTTCTTCTGGGTCCTTGGACTGTTAGTTTAAATGTAGAGCTATGATACAGTGATGTGTGACCAAAAGCACAAACGCTCCATATAAAGGCACCTCGGCTAAGATCTCATAATTAAATCAGCTTGATATGATAATTATGTATGCTTCTGTGGAACCGTGGTGATGTACAGTGCGTCTGTTCTTTCAGAGGAAGCAGGACAGCAAGGCCCAGGCTCCCAGGTTCCCCAAGGTGAAGGATGAAGGCTGGTTCCTGGTTGTTGGAGAGGTGGATCGCAGGGAACTGCTTGCTGTCAAACGGGTCGGATACGTGCGCAACCGCACAGCTGTGTCTGTGGCCTTCTACACACCAGAGAAGACTGGAAAGTAAGCAGCTGCACATAAACATCCCCATACACTCCTCATACAGTGACTGAGAGGAAGTGCAATATTAGCTTGAGAAACACTTTGATTTAACAGTCAAAGACCAGATTGCAAGTTGTGACATGGTCCCTACTGGTCTAAGAACTCATGAATTACGATGGGTTTTACAAACAGGAATCTCAATCATATTGATCAAAACTCGGGAGAGAGTAACAGTTTTAATCATTTCTTAAATAGGGCTGGGTATTGTTTTAAAAAAAATTACAATACCAGTCCCCGTAAAGTGAAACTGACCAATAGAGTACTTTATTTGATACCTTTTTCTACTTTACTCTACCCATACCTATGATGTATCTCACAATCCATTGCTTATCGGTCTGATGATGATTAGCCTCTGAGGGCAACGGCCAATATGTAAGGAGATCCAGTGTAGCCAGCTGATACCCAGGCCAAGACTTCCACTTCCGTGCACCACTCATTTCGACCAATCTCTACAAGCAGATATCTGTGTATGAACTCAGACAGACTTTAAAAAAGCTAATATAAAGCTAACACATCGACAGGGCATAGTCAATGAGTTCTGAGGCTATGATGTGGCCAATGCGTCTGCCTCTTCTGCTCTCCACACGGACTGTTTACCTGCTGCTCAAACATGATGGGTCAATACAATACAAACGGACAACAAAAGAAAGCCAAAATGATTCTGCATACAGATACAGATATCTGTTTAGGCTACATGTGAATGGAGGCATTCAGTTGAGTAAATGACCACCAGATGCAGGTGGTACACAGGTATGTAGTATAACCATACTTTCAAAGGTTTCGTGGCATCTCAGCAATCTCAACTGCCAGCTCTGCCAAACAGACCGCACTCGACTCCACCACGCTACAGACTGTAGGGGTTGTAGCTGCTGCGGTAGTTGGCCAATTACACATTGCGTTAAAATCGAAGAAAGTTTGAGGTGATTGGCTGCATGTAAAACCATACTAATAGTCTTTTTGTCTCTAGATCTAGATACAAGTTTTGATAATACTTGCTACTGGGTTATTTCAGTCGATAACTTAAAGGTATCAAGTACCATTACCCAGACCTGTAACTAAAAAACTTCCACTGTAGCTTTTAGCAAACCTTTTTCTTTGGTGCTGTCGTGACTACTTGGGGCAGCAGAATGATGTATGTGAGACTTAGTCAAATAGGATTTATTGACAATAAGAAAAATACAGATTATCACCAGAGTTATCATGGAACCAAACAGAAGGAACAAATATTTAATGCTGTGTAGCAGCTCTGGAGAAGCTAAAAAATGTGATCTCAAAGTTTTGTATGGAACAAACACAAACTACAGGGAAGTGCATTTCAGGAAAAAACCACTGGTATCAGAAAACATATCATAACAACAACAAGCCCTGTGTGTCCATGCTTGTGTTCTTACTGCTGATCCATGTGCCTTCTGTTTCCAGGTGTATCTACACGCTGTACCTGATGAGTGACAGCTACCTGGGTCTGGACCAGCAGTACGATATCCACCTGAATGTAACACCTCCCAGCATCGCTGCTCAGGTCAACACAGAGGTGTCCGACTCAGTGACTGAGCTGTCCCGCACCTGAGGAGCACTGACAGAAAAACTCAGTCATCAACACGAGTGGGAAGAATCTAAAACACATCTGACTGTGTTAAAGGCTTTTTGATATCATTGATTGTTTTATGGTGACAAGTTCAAATTTACTATTTTGCCTTACACACTTTGTATCAGCCTCACTTACCTACTTCTGTTTCAGTTTGCAATTTCTAAGTGAACTTCACCTCTTGCTTAAAACATGTATTTTGAATGCATTGCATTCTGGTTAACTGAAGCTACTGTTAGCACAGAAAAAATAAATTTTTGCCTATTTTATGAATTTCTTTTTTTCAGTGTGAAATGGAAGGTATAGAAAAATATCTTGTGATTCTATCAAAGAGAACTTTTAGTTTACTTATTTAACACTGATTTTCGTCAGGAACGTTCAAGTGTTTTATGCTGTGGCCACACCTTAATCAGTGATGTCGCCACAGGTGTTTATCCTTTGACCAATGCTGCACAACACCATCACTGATGGACAACAGTTATGTCCCATTTCAGAGGGTGTCTCCCTCATGGTCCTTTTTTTGACCAAATACATTGATATTGGGTATCAAGGCTGTCCCATTCCACATGTGGCCCTGAAATAAAGCTTTCCTTTGCCAAAGGTTCTCGGTGTCCAAAAATTCCTTCAAAGCTGGTCACTTGTCTCATTCAGTGCATTTACATGACATTATAGAAAATTGATTAGTTGTGTTAGTTCGATTAAAACCAGACTATAAAAATACATGTGAACATGCTAGCCCGACCGAAATTTTACCAAATCAAATTTCTCACAGTCAGACCAATACACCCACATGATTGAGAGTCGAATTACTCCTGCATGTATACAGTCAGTTGGGCCCAAACTGGCCTAGGCGGTCTACGCATGCCCCACAGTTTCTGCCCTGGGCTTTAATGCAGAAGTCAAATAGCATTAAATGTGTAACAGAAGAAGAAGCTGTTAATAGCGTGACAAAATCTACATCCAGAGCCGTGCATTTTAGGATGGACGAGGAGACACAGCTCATGCTGTGTCAGCTGAAAGAGTTAAATATTTTAAAATACACAGATGGCATGCTGCTAGCTAACCATAGCTAACTTGTTTGCTGATTGTTTGGTCTGTGATGTAATAGGTTAACCGGAAAAAGGTCCAGTACTCACAAACTGAAAGGGGGCATATCACCACCTATCAGAGTCAGACATACTTCGGTCAATAAATCGATTCCCCTCCCGTGCTTGTATACTGGGAGAAGGAGTCCAAATAAATGGCCTAGTCGAGCTATAACTGTAGCTCCACTTAACTGTGCATGTAAACGTACTGAGTGTGACTAAAGGCCTCAGTAAGCTTCAGATGAACTAGGTCACACATGTCATCTGACCACATCTAAAGAAAAAAAAAACCTTCATACCCTGCTACAGTACACTCAGTGCCTCCTAGATCTCTCTTTGAGACCTCTGTGTCTGTTTGTCTTTGCAATCTCAACATGATGAATTGTACAGATGGAAATAACAGCACACACATTCAGGCAGCCTCTCCTCACAGGCACTGATGGTGTTTCACTTGGTGGTACGCACAAAAACTGGCAGAAGTAGTTGTGTGAAGGAATAAAGGAAGAGTGCACAAGTACGGAAGTTCAGACCTTGTCCACTTTTACTCCTGCATGTTCACCCGCAGCCAGTGGTTGTATAAAGTGGGCATTTGGCCAGGTATATGTCTTGAACCTCCATTTCAAGGGTTGGGCTGATCTAAACATTTTTAAACCGGTTTGATATTAAGTCAGACAAGATTTAGTCGCATTTAGTCTTCCCACAAGTTACATATTGTGATATTTACTGGAATTGATATACCATATAGCCAGCAGCAAGTAGGTTGTTATTAGTGATGGTCATTTACCAGAAACTTTCAGCTTTCTGGTGTTCCAGCTGCCACCTTATTTTGGCGTCTGTGGTGAAATAAGGAGGTATCACATAGATTATTCCTCATTTCAACTTCATGAATCCGCTGTTCCTCATACACTGCAGCACTTTCAAAGTGAACGTCAGCAATGAATAGAAACATGGCGTCTAACAAAAGTCAGCAGCCAGTTAAGACAACTCTTTCATCGGCTTCAAATCCAAAATGTTGCCACATTGGTGCAGTTTTAGTTTTCGAGATAAGACATGCAAAGTACCCTGGATACATTGATGAGGTTCTGGGATGCTGTGTCACCCTAAGCCTGTAACATGCATTGTCTGTTTTCAAAATACACTTACGCTTTAACAGAAAATGTACAGTTTGCACATAGTCTCTTTCAAAATAAATGTACAATGTCACTACAACTGCAAATTGACATTTTTTTTTCTTCCTTCAACAACAAATGCATGTGGTTACATTTCGCCAACACACACACACACACACATGGTTGGGTTTAGAAAAACTGAATTTTGGCCTTACAATCACACAAGAAGTGAACACCTCCTGGGTGAAAGTCAGTGGTTGTAGGACCTATCCACCAACTTTCCCACCCACCCTACGTGGACTTTTGTCGCCTTAACTTACATTGTTGTCACGTATTACACGTATTCCCCTGATGGCCCCTGATGCAGCTGGTTGCCGTTACACAATAACAGCAACCAGCTGCATGTCACGCCGACGTGAAAGGATGTCTTTTTTGTTGGTGTCTGACACTGAAAGTCACTGCCTAAGAACTGGTATTTGACGACTTTGGTGTGGATTTTGCATAAAATCCAACCAGTTTAAGCTCATACACCAAACTGAACCAGCAAAAGCATAACCCAAACCAACTCTACCCTTTCTTCTTACTCTGCCACTGGATATGAGGTTTCAGACACTGTTGGATGACCCGACAGCTTATGGTTGTGAAATGTCAGAAACAATGCTGTGTTGAAGCTTGGGTAGCCTTTCCTAATTTGGGGAGTGGTTACAGCTTCAGTTGTCTAGTTTTTAGACCTTAAAAGACCACACATCTATTGAAGGCTACAGACCTGAAGTGGAACAGAGTTTATGCCAGTGGAATATTCACCATCTGTATGTCACTGTAGTTTAAGGCAAATTGAGCTCTTCATCACTGACTCAAAAAAAATCAATTCCAGTCAACATCCAATATGTGACGCTGGCTACTGGAGAGTCATGTTAACAAGTCAGGTGTTACTCTGTCATTGACTGAGTAGAAATTCCACAAAGCATCCCTCAATAAGAAATATTTTTCTGACAGAAAATACACAAGTTGCCAATATAATCAATAAACGTTCACCATATTCAGTGTTTCAGCCCTGTGCATTCAAATCACAAACCTCTCTGGTTCCGGTAGACAGCTTACATATACACTGGACTTTCACCAGCACTTTTATATTACTATAACATTGCTGGATATTGTGTTATGAAAACATATATCAAGAACTGAGATGTGGTCAGGATGCAACATGCTTTAAAGATTCAGCTCAACAGATAATAATACAGCAGCACTAATAGATATGTCAACATGAGCTAAATCAACTTAAAACAATCACCATGGCCTTGTGGGAAAACAGCCAGGGGTAAATATATGATAAGGCAGTGAGTAGTAAATGGCTCAGCATTATATAATTCAAACAGAAACACTACCTCAGCCAAACACGTTATAATAAAAGGTTTAGTGTGAGGGTCAAGTGCCGCAAGAAGCCTGAAGCTGTCGTGACACAATATACAAAAAAGAATGGCTTTGGTGTTTTAACTGATTTAGAATCAGAAGTAAGGTTAAAAATCTTAACTGAGTCATTACAGAGGTAAAATCAGCAGCATGTTGGTTCTGCAGGGGCTTCATTCAGGAGCACCAAACTGTCATAAGTGTTTTGCCAGGCAAATCTCCTCCTCTCAGAAGTGTCATTTCATACACTCTTAATAAATATACAGATCATAGTCATGTCAACACTGGGGCAGATTATGTTCATCCATTCTGTAACCCCTTGGATTATGTTTAGTGACAACATGTTTTTAATGTATTTATTTCTACAATATCATGCATGCCAACATCAGTATGGTTAAAGGGAAACTCCACAAGTGTTCCTAATCATCATGTGTAACACAAAAGTGTTGTATAAAGCCTTGGGCTCCAGCTGGGTAGAGTCTGATGAATGTCTTCAAGTTGTGTCACTTGAGTCAGCGTCGCTGTAGCTTTACGAGCATAACACACCTGAAAAACCGACCAAACCATCACCAGTCAAGGTACGTTGTGGTTCATGTAGCCCAGGTTTCGAAAGGGAAGTGTGGAATGAGAAAGAGAACATCTCTGGCTCTGCTGTGTCACTTTTGATTCTATTTATGACTTCACACTGACGACAGCGAAACATTGTCATGAATGCGATATCTCAAAAACACATAGAGGGCATTTCTTCAAATTCAGCACAAATGTCCATTTGGACTCAATGATGAACCAGTTCGATATGGGTAGTCAAAGGTCCAAGATCAAGGTCATTGTGACCCTGTTCTTCTCATTCTTTTAAACATGATATCTCAAAAACACCTTGTGGGAATTTCCTCAAATTTGGCATTAATGTCCACGTGTATCCAAACATGAACCAAGTAAATTTTGGAGGCCAAAGGTCAAGGTCACTGTGACCTTGCGCCTGTGTCACACTTGTGAGTTTGACATCTCAAGAATGCCTTTAGGGAATTTCATTTCATTTGGCATAAACATCCACTTGGACTTAAGGGTAACTGATTTTGATGGTCAAAGATCAAATGTCAAATTCGCTATAGCCTCTCAAAAACATTTTTGTCGTAACTCTATAACTTATACACTAATTATGACAAAATTTCACACAAATGTCGCACAGGATAAAAGAATGAAGTGATAAAATTTTATATCCAAATGGTCAGAGGTCAACTTCGCTGTGACATTATGATGCTCTGCAAAAACACTTTTCTGGCCACATCAGAAACTCAGGGACAGAGGTTCAGATACAGAATTTTTTATTGATTGTATACTACTGATTGTATAGATCCTCTGTGCTACTGGGTTGAAAATGTGTGAAGCACCCTTGTTTTAGAATATGTAGCTTCTTTGCAGCAACATCCATATTTTAAGTATTGTTACTATCCTGGCTACATTTGAGTCTGGACAGACATGGATGTAAACTTAATTGACTGGTTTGCAGAGGCAAACAACTATGAGGCAGTGATACTAGTTTAAAACTGGCCATTGTGATTCCAACAAAATACTGATTATACTGGGTATCGTTCATAAACTGTGATTAAAGTTAGGCAACTGCAACTCTTGGTTAGAATCAAGGAGAGATCATGGTTATGGCTGAAAAGAAAAACAAGTTATTTTAAGCCTGAGACAAAATCCACACTTCAGTCTCTGGCATTGAAGTCAGATGTCCTACACACCCATCTACAGTGCCACCCTGTCACCACACCCTTACATCTGCCTCAATACATAATGGCCACACTGCTTCCTGTAAAGACCTTTCTTCAGAGCAGACATTTTGACTGGTCATAGCAGGAAAACCACAGGTGTTACTAATAACATTATGGATGGCTTTGTTCTATTCAAGTGTCCCAGTAAGCCATGACAGTGAGTGTGACAGTGAGGCAGCATGCACAGAACCAGGAGCCTGAAACTGGAGCAGCTTAATGGAATTCAGCCACCATTCATTAGATTTTACACCTGTGCTTCTGCTACTGTGTCATGTCAACAAGTCTTGTGTGAAAAAGGCCTGTTGGCAATGAGCGTTGTCACCAGCATGTTCAGTGGTAGCAGCAGAGTCTTCAATATGGGCTAAGCACTAATAAAAAGGCAAAATACCTTTTCCAGTGTCCACAGGACCTTCATTTGGAAACAATATATGTAGTAGTCAATAGCAAGAAAAATCATTTTTTTGATCCTGGTTGAATTGTGTCATGAACTACATAATTTGATTTGTCATAATTGTTTGTCAATTTAAAACATAGTTTTTTCAAGTCAGGAAAGTGGCAGTTCTTTCAGAGCAGTCACCACCCTGTGGTGAAAATGAGTTGTAAGCTTATGCTATCTGTAAAAGAGGCTGTGGCACGCTCTTTCAAACTAGCATGACAATAGGTAAGATGTTAACTTGTGAAACTATGTAGATAACCTAAGGCATTCATTGGTGGCATTTTGACTGGAAAGGGAATAAATAATGCTTCAATGTTAGGTTAAATTTTGCGGTGGAAATAACTTGCATTGCAATTTTCACAGGGTCCCTTGAATTCTGACTTCAATATATCTAAATAAAAAACGGTTCTGTGGGTACCAATAAGTCTCCCCTAAACTTGAGAAGGCTAGTTCCCAGTAAATGTCTTGTTCCTTGTAATCAATGTACTCCTTCACATTAAAGCTGTATATTTGTCTTTTTAAGGAAAAGGACAACCAGCCTGTTTGAAGAACAATGAATCGCCTAATACATAGAGATACATAAATGAAAACATGATTGTTGTGGAACTCAAAATGTTAACTGTACATCAGTACAGTCAGTCAGCACATCAGATAATTACTAATTAGAAATACTAACTGTAAAATAAAAAAACAAAGTAAAGAGTAAGTAGTAACTCTACAGACATTGTTTTTCAACTAGCCCATACACTTCAGCACCATGACAGAATCTGGCCACCCCAATGAAAAATTTCTGGGTTGTCACTGCCATGGTGGTTCATGGGAAGGGGAGGAACTTTCCCTATCTACAGGATGATGGGTCGTTTTTAACAAGCTAACATTATAGTGCAAGAAACATCCAGGAATGGTGTAAGGAAAATTATAATTAAATGGTAATGGCTCAGCCACCGTGGTACAGTATCTGTGATACAGTATCAATTCTATTACACCTTTGGGCTGAAGTCGGCTCTGCCTACAAGATCTGTATCTTTAAGAATTATCTGCATTGACACAAGTAAAGTCATCATTAAATTTGAATTAAAAAAAAATTATGTAAAAGTCCTGATAATCAAACAGAAGCCAACAGAAATAGTCCCTGCCTGTGCTGACTATCTGTGCATTTGATTTGATGTTTTAAACTATGCAGATTATGGCACACTGAAGCCAAATTGGTATTAATCAAGGGCTGAGTGTTTGACTGTATCACATCTGATTTGCCTGTTTACATTTAAAAAGCTGGGCCCTAATCCAATTCTCATGTTGGCTCTCATTAATAAACTTCAGAGAAAAGCTGAATCACTGTCTCTACTGAGTTCAAACTGTAAAAAAACAAAACAAGATAACTGAGCTTGGGCTGGAATAAGGGCTTGGAGTAACCGGAAAATTCCAAAGATCCCTCCAAGTCAGATTAGCAGCAGATAGCAACAAAACGACACTGAGGTCACGTCCCCTGCAATACTGGTGGGAGGTTTGGAGGTTTGTTGACCTTAGGAGTTGATATTCTCCAATTATTCACACATTGTTGGATCTTTGAGACATAATCTGTTTTGTTATAGGGTTGGGTTTTTTTTTTTGTTTGGTTTTTTTTTGGGGACCAAATATGTTTTACCATTGTAAGCCAAACACAATTAAGGGATGTAGTCTTTTCTTTTTCACCACAGTCACATGAGGCAGTGTGTTGAAGGGTTTGAAACAGCATGTGGGAGATGGCATTTACCCAAAACAAAGGATGATAATAAATTGTGCAACTATTTTTTGTTATTGTTTTTTCTTTGCCAGACAACGTGTTTTTTTGATGCTGTTAGAGCCATTTTCGTGTTCATTTATGTTCATTTGATGTACTTACCTGTGGCTACCATTGGTGGCGCTCTGGTGTCATTATGTACTGTGGTGTGCGGGAAAGTATAAGCAGAAGAAGAGGTAACTACACAGGTGTGTTGTTGCTAACCGGTAGAAGCTAACAATTTTTGACCGTCATATCTGTCATCGTATTGGTGTTAAATGCGTGATTTGTCTGATCTGCACACGAGTTATTGGTATGTAGGCAAGTGTGTGCCTAGTTCTGCGTGGACCACATGTAATTTAGCCTAAATGGAAGATAAGGAATAAATCTTTGATAACTGCACGGACGTTCCTCACTCATTCATTAGACACGCCACGAAAGACAGACGCGTCAGAAGCCTAGCAGCCCCTTATAGTGGCTTGCAGGATTCGTTTTGTTGTTTTGTTTTGTTAAACCAAGTCACTATACACAGATGGTTAGTCAGAGATTTCTATGTGAGTTGAGTTGCACTGGAGAGAATCTGAATTTATAGTAGGTCTATTTGAAGAGTCCAGGCTACGCCCCTCAGCAGCAGAAATGTAATTCCTGATTGGTTTCCTTGTGTGAACGTAACCCAAACAAATCTGAACAGAAGATCAGATGCTGATGCATATTGATTGTAGCCTATACTACTGATTGTATAGATCTTCTGTGTTGCTGGGTTGAAAAAATACCAAAACCCAAATTCCACTTGCTGATTTACCCTGCTTACATGTTGCTGAAACTACATCTGACCAAAATCCAGGCTGAAATAGCCTACATGACCCCAGATTTGCTGCATGGCAATATGATTAAAGACAAAAAACTCAGGAATATGTCACTTTAAGGCGAGGTAGTAGGCCTACAGCAAGACCCACTTTATGTCAGATGACGTGTTTTATTGGTGCATATTTCCAAATAAATGTTCAGTGAGCAACAAACCTGTTACACATAAGAAGACTAAAGCTTTAGGTTTAGGTTTACTAAGCAGGCAACTGCCCTTCTGAGCCTTAGAGGCCCAGAAGCAATACCTTTTGTGGCAGTTTCACCGACTGCAAATTTAGTTACTGTATTTCAACTGCATTTAAAATACAATAAATCCTCACCAGTCCTGCTGTTTGTTATATCTAATTCCGAGGCCATGTTCTGTAAAGAGGCCCTGTGTCAAAATTTGGACCTTTTATGATTTATTTTATATTATACTTACCTACATGATGTATATTCTTAAACAAATGTGTTGGGCTGTGTTTACGGCTGCAGCTGCTGATTATTTTCATTTAGGATTAATCTGCTAATTATTTTGCAATAAAATTAAATGTCTTTCGACCAGTCAAAAGCCAAAAATAATAGTTACTTTTACTTTAAGATCCAGAGAAGGGAAATTCACGCATTTAAGAACCTGGATTAATCATAGCATAAGGATGTGTAACAATATTTATATGTTCTGTTGCATTATCTGTTCAAGACAATTCAAGCATGTCAACTGTTATGTTAAAGCAGCGGCCCAAACGGAACTTTCCGGGTGTTATCAAGAATTAATTACGAAGTATTTAAGCTCCACACAGTGTAACTTTTGTATATGGGTAATATGTAGGCTACTAATATACCAGATTGAGTCTTTTTCTACAATATTAATAAATAGCAGTGAAGCCTTGGTCTTCTAACAATAGGCTATATTATCATCCTGTTGTGATATCTGGGCTGAAGTCCTTCCTGACTGCACGGAGACTTAATCACATGGAGTATTTTGGATCGTCATATTTTCCACAGTCGCAGTCTAATTACCAGTACATTTGGAGTTGAAGCGAAGGTTAAACCAGCGTCAACCATTTCGTGCGCCTCCGGCACCCCGGATGATTTCCTCACCGCAGGCTGGATCCCATTACCCAGCGGCCGCAGTCAGACAGGGAGAGAGAGCCATGACGGCGTGTGCCCGCTCCACCATCATCATCCTCATGTCCTTCATGGGTTGGAAAAGGACAGCAACCCAGAATGTCAGCTTTCCAAACAGCATGAAAACTATTTAACACTACCGATGATATGGTGAATAATGATGACACTGGGAATTATAATGCATTCATAATTCCGTGTGGTCACTTTAATACACATAGGCTGCTGTATAAAAGTAGAGTTGGAGAAAGCATTGTATGAAGCCACCAACACGTGTGTTAAGTCACCCTTACCTACACAGAAATATCTCGGTGTTGTTTAGGTAAAGTGATAAGCTGAGGTTGCAGATGCAGACGGAATCAGACAGGGCTTCTCTAAACACCATGTGAAGCCTTATGGCATTTCTGCTAATATGAAGTGGTCAACTTGTTGGCCTGTATTGTTTACTATTGTACTGGTACACAGCCTAGTTCATCAGAAGGGCTGAGAATTAGACCTGCATTTGTTTCCATTGTGGACACAAGACATTATGGACCATATTCTATGTTTTATTAGGCCTAATATATGATTCAAAAATTATTACAAAGAATTGAAAATGAATCCTTGCTTACTTTTCTGTGCAAAACATCCTGAAAAATTCGCGCCTTGTGCTTTAGTCTTACATTTTTATTTTCCAATCTAATAAGGGACTGTTCTTTACTTATCAGAGGAGGGGGGTGGCTGGGGTGTGATTTTACAGCAGATATTTTTCCTTGAGCCTCCTGAGAGATTGGCGGAAAATATACAACCCTCCCTCCATCATAAATTAGTCATTGGATTTTTAAAACTTACCCTTTGATGTTCCAATTTTAAAAGTTAAAAGTTGAGGATGAAATTCTGGAGTTTAAACAAAGCCTTGTTTTAATTTTCATTCTTGCGCTCACACTAGTTAGTTCATGCAATGTTTTATTTTTTGGCAAAATTTTAAATGAGATATAGGATAAAGTGATTTAAATGAAATGATACTATTAGCCTATAGGCCTATGCTTAATTTATATATATATATAGCCCTATATGCTCCTCACACATGATATGTCCAAAGATTATCGGAAATTTGGAAATCAAACAAAAGTTTCTGTTTCTACAGCTCCTGGCTGTGATAAATGGTGTATTTTGGCAATTTTTTGCAGAAAACATGCACAGTTTTGGAAGGCATGTTTTCTTTAAAAATCTGTGGTAAAATAAATACAAAATTCAACCATTTAAATGTGTGCCTCTAAGCAAAAATTAAGAAAAAACCCCACAAGCCCCTCTCTAGTGCTTCAAAAAAATATTTGACATGCCTACCACTATTTGCACCCCCCACCCCAATAAGTAATGAACCATCCCTACAATGAACAAATGATTACTTACATAGGATAAATCTATCAGACTTTTCATTAACAACACGTTTGAAAACAATTTGTGCTTTCTTTCAGATGCAGAGGACATACAGCCAAGTGTATGTGCCATAAATAGGCCACATAGCCTATTAAATAAAACAGTAACACCAGCAACACTAAACACACCATGTTTAAATATGCTCGGCAATTTCTATTTTTGCACAGGTTAAGGGTGCCTCTGCTTCCACATGAATAGCCTACAATTTACACTTAGTGTGCCAAACTCTCACTAAAATATGAGGAAGCTCTGCAGCAGTAGGCTAACCATCGCCACATCATGTTATGTAGGCCTAAGTCAATGTGTGCTGCCGAATGAAAGAGAATCCCTCAGATTGCTAAATGGCTGTAAAACAATCTTTACTAAATATGTATTTTTGTTGATAGCCAATAAACCTTTAAAATAACATTATTTTAAAAGAAGATCTGCATGCTGTTTTCTCCCAGAAGAGAGTGAACGAACTCTGGGGGATTTTTCAATCCAGTTTGTGGCAGAGGTGAACATTTTCACCAGCCAATCCCCGTTCCCCTTGGAGGGCGTCATCACAAGGCGTAGCCAATAGGTAAGCCAACAGGATATCCAATCGTCCAATGGGAGCAGAGTTGCCTGCAGTGGGTGGGTCTTGGAGCCTGCAGCACTGAGGAGGCTCTGGATGCGCCGCTATCCATAACATCACAGGATGGAAGATATGCGAATGCTGGGTTTTTTGGAGATTCTGCCGGGACACTTTCAAGCCCAACAGGCGTCTAATTAGCCAACTGTACTGTATCTGCGCCGAGGTGAGCGAACAAGCACCTATAGATTTATAGTTAAAAGTGGATTTAAAAATACAGCCACTGCATTTCTGTAGAAAGATTCAAACAAGTGTCATTTTAGTTACAGCTTGCTGTTTATAGACAGACACAAATGATGCGTCAGCTCAAATGTCGGTACCAATAAAGTCTACCCTCCACATGTTTCATCCCACAGGGCCGCATGTCCCCGCCGGTGTCACAGTGCATTTGAACATCAGGTAAGGTTACGATGGGTCCAAGTGTGCGGTGAGCCCTCCAATGGGCTGACCAAAGCGAAACCTCAGAAATCCAGGAATTAGCCGCTTCCCGCTCGTCGCCAACATTGGAACACCTGGAAATATGGGAATGTGTTGACTCACCAGCAGCTGTGGATTTTAGGCCGAGCGGAGGGAGAGACCTGACTTTGATGTGCGGAGACGTCGCAGCTCCATTCCTGTGCTATGAGACACCTGGACACCGAGTGACCGCAGCGGGACTGAGAGCGGAAGAGTAGTCGGTGAAACAGAGACGACAACATGAAGGAGAAATCTAAAAATGCCGCCCGGACTCGACGGGAAAAGGAAAATAGTGAATTTTATGAACTAGCTAAACTCTTGCCACTGCCGTCCGCCATCACCTCCCAGCTGGATAAAGCCTCAATCATCCGGCTCACAACAAGCTACCTGAAAATGAGAATAGTCTTTCCTGAAGGTAAGAGGGCTGTGGATGAAATAATACCGAAAAAAAAGAAAAAAGAAAAAAAAGATATGTAGCAACAGTTATAGTATTTTAACAGTATAACCAGCTAAATAATGATAATTATAAAAGTTAAACAATTATATTGTAGCTATAATTACAGATATAAGTACACATACGAAAATAATAATTATTATTATTACTATTAGTAATGATTATAATATTATAATAATAATGCTTATATATAAGAAAATAAGCTCACATGGCATTCATCTTCTTTTTATTTCGGTTGATATTTTTTATTATTACCATTACTGTTATCCTGTTAGTGGGATAGGCTGTAATACCAGTAGTATATTTTACGTGATTGGTGCTGTGGCATAGGCTGCGCTTTTTTATTTTTATTTTTTATTAAGCTTTTATTAATTATTTTCGTATTACTTTTGCATAAGTGTTTATTTTTTGGTCGTCCTTTTTGCTAAGTAAATGTAATTTACTGTGTGTTAATTTGTAACTCAACAGCTTTCTCTGTCATTTTACCGGAATGAAAAGTTATATTGTCCCCGTTTCAGATATCGGAATTACACACTTAGAAAAATAATAATAGTATGTTAATAAAACAAATATATAAATTCGTTGTATAAACTCTCCATGCAAACATGACTTGCCAATAAGCTGATTTTTTTATTTTGTTCTCATCGTCCACTTAATACATTGTCAAATGTTTGAGCGTTACTCCCAAGGAAATGTGTAGCCTATAGTGGAGAAAATATGGACTCGTGTGCACATTTTTCATAATAGATTTAGAATAGATTTTTTTTTTAAGCTTCAGCAAATTACTTTGGTGTAGCTTAATTTAATTGTCCTGATCGCGCACTATTAGACCATCTTTCCCTACAGTATCAGTCAGACCTGTGTTATCGCGGTGATACTGAAACATAATAAAGTATCCTGATAGGCTATTCTCCGCAGTTTATCCTCCCTGAGTAAATGAGTGTATTGAGTGAGCAGCTGAAGTCTCCTGTGTCCCTCAGTCCGTCTGTCCGTGTCCCCAGCCGGCAGGGCTGTGGTTTCTCTCCGGGGCCCCTGGCGGCCCCTGCCAGCAGATTAGTTGTGATGAGGCTCCATCCTGCGTGACTGCTGCAGAGCCGCGGATATTAGTATGATCTGCACGTGTGATCCCCCAACATATGGAGCTCCTTGTAACAGTAAAGCAAGCTGTGGTGGAGGGAAGGTGGAGTGACAAAGAAAACACAAAGGAAACAAGGATGCTGTTAAGATCTGTGTTTTTACACCCAGAGTGCCAAGCAGCTAAATCCTGCTGTGACGGGAGACTTGGACTGAATAAGACCCATCATTAACAGATCTACAGGATTTATTTTCTAATACTGCGCAATCACTGTCAAATTAGAGGTAAAAGAGCAGAGGACAGAAGCGAGATAGATGATCTGGATGTAATCCATTCATGTTAGTGCAACAGCTGAAATTCATTCCAACAATCCAGGTTGCAAAGTAGTTTAGCTGTATCACTATGAATATCAGCTAAATGACTAAAATTAATTAAGTAAAACATCAGCTATGAGATAAGAAAAGTGCTTGAACCAAATATAAATGTTACATGTGCTATTATGCATAAGAAACTCAGGCAGGTAGATACGGGTCAGCTTGAAATCAACATTATTTGTGTTTAACTTAAAGTGAGAATGAGACACATACTGCAAATTCATATAAATATACTGAATAAAGCAAAATATAGGGTTGTTGAAAGAAACCTCTTATTATTGAACCACATGATCCCAAAAACAAAACAGCAACATGAGCTCGACATATTTAGAGTAGAATCAGGATTAATTGGAACGATGAAAAAGACGGACAAAGAGCCACAGAGTCAGATTTCTTTCAGTCAGGATATTGTGACATACGACTCTGTTGCATCTTTGTCACTCCAAATTCTATTATATTGTAAAAAGATTCCAAAGCTCAGTAAGGCCATGTAGAGCACTTGACTGTTTTGCATGGATAACACCAAAACCATTGATATCTCCTCTCAGGGACTGTGTGGCTCAGCTCTCAGTAACACCAGTTGCCTCCATTCTGCATTGCATGACTGGAAGATGTCTGGCTGTCATACTGTGCTGTTTCACATGTGTGGCAACGTAAGCATGCGAGAGAAGCTCTCTGAATAATTTAAGGGACAATCTCGCTCATGCAGGCTGCAGGGTTTGTACTCCTCTGTCCTTAACAGGCCATATTGTGTTTTCCCCATTAAATCACCTCTGCTGTTATAAAGGCCGGACCTCTTCACTCAGGCTTCTCACACCTTTTTACTCCAAGAACCCCCTCCCCACCACACACACACACACACACACACACACACACACACACACACTTTAAGAAGCCCATCTGAGAGGCTGGAGGACTTTTACATAAGTGGGGAGAAGAAAAGCTAAAAGTGATCTTAATTTGGAGTTTACAAAAGGACTACTTGTTTTCTTTAGGGTGTTTGTGTGTGTGTGTGTGTGTGTGTGTGTGTGTGTGTGGGGGGGGGGGGGGGGGGGGGGGGATTATTTATGACACTAAGTGACCTTTGACCTCTACTATGTTATCCACTCTGGGTTAAATTTCTTGACACCCCACACCACAAATATCGTGAGCCGTGAAAGAGATGGAATCAGAGGGAAGATAAAAATCACCCTTTATCATATGTACTGTTTATTTGCTAAATCAAAAAACCGCTGACATCATGTTTACTGCGAATAATATAGCTCAGATATTGTTCATTTATAGGCTACAGTAGATGAAAACATCATAAACATAAAGTCACAACACAATACAAGCAATGTTATAAGGATCAGGATAACAGTGTCTGATACTGGTAAGAAATATAAAAATAAAATTAAAAACCTCAGTGTTTTAACCGCACCTCACAGTGGTCCTCACAGTGTTCCTCCGCAGATGTCCCGTTGGTTTAAAGTTGGGACTATTGTGTGCGGCGGGTTTTTTGTCGGAATATGCGCTATGTGGCCTCAGTTGTAAATGAGATATCGACATGGCGCAACAGAGCTGCTTTATTACTCCACACGGAGCTTTTTTGCTCAGTTTTGATTGGCTGAGTGTTCTCAACACTTAAAAACAGTCACAGTCACTGTGACTGGCAAAAGACTTTGTTTCAGTATATACGAATGAGCTGCTGGTGCCCCCAGTAACATGTTTAAGACTCCAAACATTATTATTATTATTAGTATTATTATTATTATTGTTATTATTATAGAATATGTGTCATAATGTGTTCACGAAAGACAGTGACGTTTTAGTCACTGCTGCTGATCTGACTGGACTGATTTGAGCCTGATGGTGCTGAATTATAAACTGTGTAACAACAAATCATGCTCTCACTGCCTGATCGGTTTAGGCAACGAAATTTGTTTATTTTTTAGTAAGTTATTTAAAATGTGTCTTCCCAATGGATTTCTTTCAATTTAGATTAATTTGTCTGCAGACTAAAATCACCCCAGGGTCCAGTCTGGACCGGAGGAATAGATGGCGATAGATGATGATGAAGAAAAATGAGGGAAAAATAATTACACCAAATTAAGTTTGTGTTTGTTTGGTTTTTTTTTTTTGGTTTTTTTTTTTGTTTTTTTTTTTTGTTTGATTGTTGTTGGGTTTTTTTTGTTTTTTTTTTGTTTGCTCCTATTTTTGTAGTTGTTTTTTGTTCTTGTAAGACACTGGATACTCTCAGGCCTGTGTCCTTCAGATTGGCTAATTGCTCACAGCTCGCGCCTATGACCATAATGTGCGGGCTCATGTGTAGACGTTACCTTTTTAGGTCAAACAAGCAGAAAGTCTGGGAATCGCTGCTCTACTACTACTACTACTACTAATAATAATAATAATAATAATAATTATAATTATAATTATAATAACAATAATACTATTGTATCAAATTAGAGTTAGGCTCGTTGGCAATTAAGTGGTTAAATTAGCCTAGTCCCACGGACTGAAATATAGAAAATAATAAGTGCATATCATCTTCTGGGTTTTTTTGTTTGTTTTTGTGTTTTTAATAATAACGCAATAAGTTGGATGAAAATTAAATATGGAGTGGAAGGCTACTGGCTTCAGACCTTTTTATTAACTCTGTATTTAAACCAAGTTCACAATGAAACTCCTACATCAGCAGACGAGCACTGTGTTCAGTTCAGGTTCACAAGTGCTCCGTTCGTTAGCGGGTCAAGTGCAGCAGTCCTACACCAGTCTACCACACAGATGAGCCCAGTATCCACACTGGTTTGATCTGAATTCTCCACACCAGGCCTGCTGCCCTTGGCCAAACTCTAAACCCTATCTTTTTTGATGAGCCTCTATAATAATTAGTGTCTGTGGACATAATATCACCGCACAGTTGTAAAGCTCATGCCTCAGTAGATCTTTATAAACACCGTGCTACGAGTTTCCCTCTGTGGGCTCCAAATGTGCATTTCCATCATCATATATAACCGTCAGTGATTATTACTCATTATTATATAAGTTTTTTAATGGTGATCAGAAGGTTTGACTCGTTTTTTCTCGTTCCAACAAAAGCACAGCCCTCCTACAGTTTTATAGGCTATAACAACAATTATAGTTACTATAATAATAACAATAATGATATTAATAATAATAATAATAATAATAATAAGTATTAATATTAGTAGTAGTAGTATAATTAGCCTATTATTATTATTATTATTATTATTATTATTATTATTAATGAGGGCCTGCAGGACTTGTGTGAAGACTAGCTAACTGAGTCGTGTATGGGAGCAACAACATTAAGAGCCAGAAGATAAAATCACTTTTCTAACTAAAGGAGTAAATTAAACTACTAAATTGTGTTCTTACAGCGGCGTTACACACTCGGTCTTTATACTTCTTTTCTCTTTTTGAAGTGGAAGCCAGTGATTTCTTGCCACTTGTGGGTGTTTTGGGGTTAATTTGATGGTGTCTTTTGATGCGATCGTGCAGTCCATATTAGCTCCATATGAAGCGGGGAGGCGGCGGGTCGCTGTGATCCTCACACGCCGCCTGTTTATTCTGCAGAGCGGGATTTGCATGTGAATGGAGATCGCTGCTGCACGGACTCCTGTTTGCTCTGACCGCCGTGGCTCTGCGCCTCACACCATCTGACGTGCTCTCCTTACGACTGTTGTGAAGGCTTTATCCATGTATTTCCACGCTGCAGCATTTGGGCTGATTCGATAAACGTCCGAGTCTTATTTTAAGGTTGGTGTTTTGGAGGGCTGCAGGCTGCAGACCGTAAACTCAACACACTGATTTGCACTAGGTTGATTTTAGACTTGTGATGGTCATTGCTGCAGTTAAACGACCCTTACTAGTTTTTGAAAACCAACGGGTCCTTTAATTTAGCCACATTTCCCCCTGCAGACACAGTTTCACCCACACTGTGAACAGTAGCAGTTTATTCAGAATCAAAATCAGCTTTATTGGCCAATTATGTACACACACAACGAATTTGATTCCGTTGTTTGGTTTGTTTTGTCTTTTGTTCTTTGCATTGCTCTCAATGTAGCTACACAGAAACAAATACAAGAGCTTAGAACAAGGACAAGGAAGCTGGACAAATAAAGGCAGTAGGGAGTAGACAAGATGTGAAAAAATATATATGTGCAAATATACATGTAAAGCATGCAACGACAAAAAAAAATACAAATCGAGTTTCTCTTTAAGTTGTAATCCATACCATTAATGCAAAGAAATACATATTGAATGGGTGGATGTGTTAAGTATATGGATGACTGCATGTCTTTAAGCAGTATATATACAGCATGTAGGTTTATATTTCAGTAAAAACTCATATCAATCTCTATATTCCTGGTGTTGTTATTGACAGGCTATACATTAAAAGCATATTTAGTAATTGTGTACTGAACATAAAATGAATTAAATTGCCTTTACTCTGTTAGTCTGTAAAATAAATTTTTAGACATTATTGTCTGTTTTTACATTTGCTGGAATGAAAGCCTCATCAGTTAGGGTTACTGGGTTTACCAGGTTGCCAGTATTATCCCCCCCTCTGCTTTCATTGTAAAATATAACATTTTGATTCTTGTAATTATATTTTTCATTTGTGTGTGTGTGATTTGTTTACCAGGTCTGGGGGAGTCCTGGGGTCATGTGAGCCGCAGCACTTCTCTGGATGGAGTCAGCCAGGAGCTAGGCTCGCATCTCTTACAGGTACTTACTGTACTACAGTGGTAAAGAGTTCTTACATTCTAAGAGTAGATGGAAAAAATGGAGGGCTTTGGGGTTTTCAAGTGACGGAGATGTCACAGGGTCTCTTAAAAGGCCATTAAAATGTTCATTATGATGAAGGAATAAAAAAGTAAAGCTTAGCTCTGTACAAAATTCATCCATTGTTATTATTATTTTTATTATTATTGTTCAGCCATAGGTAGACTGTGTGTGTGTGTGGTTTAGTGCCGTCTGCCTCCTGCTGTCTTCATTCTTGTGCTTTAAGAGTGAAATGAGCTGAACGCATTCATGGTCACGCACAGAGCCTCAGTCTGTCCTGCAGCCCCTCTCACATCAGCAGCAACACAATGGAGCAGGGCTGCAGGGCTGCAGGGCTACAGGCTGGCCACAGAGAACCACAGGCTGGCTAGCTCTGGTCTACAGGATTGTCAGAGTTACAGACCACAGGGCTACAAGCTTTCAAACAGGTCTACAGAATTGTCATATGGGACAACAAGCTGGCTTAAAATGTAGGTCTACTGGTTTGACAAACAGACCTATGTGCTGGCCAGAGAGGACTACAGCATAAAGATCAAGGGCGTCACTTTGTGTTGAAAACTTGTGGACATGAGGGCTCACATGAAAATACTTTTGTAAATGGTCTTTAATGTGATTTTAGGCAGTTTAATGGAGGGATCAGTATGAGGTCAGAGTAGATGATTACAGCGGGGCAGGAAAAACAGCACATCAAAAGGACATAGCCTAGTCTAAGGCGTAGGTCTTGTTTTGGGAGGACACATTTGAAGTGGAGGGTCAAGGGGTCATCCCCCAGGAAATTTTGGAGCATCAATCATTTCATTTACTGCATTTTGGTGATTTTTTTATGCACCAATTTATGGTGAAATTTCTGTATTTATGGAGAGAAGAACCCAAAATTCAGGCGGGAGGTGACAATTAGAAATATAATGAAATTTAATGCAGTAAGGCTGTCAGGATTCTGTATTTTTTGTTCTCATGTAGATCAGCTTTTCTCATTTCATGTCATACCTCATGAGTCAGCACAAATCTGAGCAGATCTACCCTTCAGTACTCTTTTATTTGGGGAGGTAACCTCTTAAAATGTGCATGTGGCAGCTATTCACATCCTGGACTTAAGCTCATATGTGTTGTCATGTTCACAGAGTGAGGAAATGGAAAACTTGGACAAAAAAGCTGTGTCAAGAAATAGTTCAAGTTACAGATCATTGGCGCATGCATTTTTTTGAGTCATTTTAGAATTAGTAGGCTGGGGGGATTTTTTCTAAGCTTACATTACTCTTTTTAACAATACACCTTTGTTTCTTTTATGTTGACCTCACATTTCATTGTATGTTTTCTTATTGTACAAATTAACCTTTTTTAAAGCGTTCCAATTTGTTAGTTAGCATTTCTCATCAAGAAATTTCTGTTTTGACAAGATATTTTTTCAGATTATTTTCAACAGATTATGCTTGTAAAGGTGATGGGCATAAAATCGTCCATTTCACAAAGTGTTGGAGACATGTCCCCAGTGTAACTGATGCCTATTTTAACGACAAGTAGCTACAAACTAGCCAGAGGGAGCTATAGCTACAAGCAAGCAGCAATGGAAATGTGCTGCTTGTTAAATAATTAATATCATTATTATTGTTATCAGTTAATATCACAAATGCTTATAATGATATAGCCCTCCACTCAGTGGCGTATCGTAGTGAGAAGGGCCCTAGTGCATGTAATTATGATGGGCCGTAGTGCAAAATTTTGTATCTAAACTAGTTACAGCTTGATATTGGACAACATCAACCTACATATTACCCAGTGCAAATATGACAAAAATGCAGAATAAAATAATATTAAATAAAGTATAAAGTATTTATTCAGTAAAATATTTTGTATAGTTTTATTTATGGTTTCATAGTTTATGTGAAGTAAATTATTGTAGAATAGATTGCTACTGAGAAAAAAAAGAAACCATGATGGAGATGGGTTTTGCCTTTATGGTGGCATATATAGCAGTTAGCACCACTTTTTTAATTTAACATGAGTTCTTCTTTGAACATTGGCGTAGCTATTAATGAGGTGGCAATCTGAATGAGTTATAAGATCCTGTTCTCCAGCCAACACACTGCTGGAGGGCCTGCCCACTCCCGCGCTACTACCCTCTGACCTATGGGCCCCGGTGCAATTGCACTGCCTGCACTGTTTATATTTATGATCCTGCTGCCTCTCACTTGCTGGTTTTTGGGGAAGTACAGCTAGCTAAAACAAATTCAGTCTAAAACAACACCTAGTAAAAAAGTTAATGGATAGGATTTATCGCAGGGCTGTTGTGTTAGACTGTATTAGTATGAACTGGTGATGGTGTTTAATTCAAATGTTCCTTTAAATGTCAGTGTTATCTCTGTTTTTTCATGCCTTTCCTCAGATGATTATTTTGTCATGGTGTTACAGCAGTCAGCCTGTCTGCTGTGATAGCAGCTCTGCAGAGTTGTTACAGTACAGTTGAATGATAATAATAATAATAATAATAATAATAATAATAATAATAATAATAATAAGACACTATGTTGTAAACATGTCTAGGAAATGGACTCAAAACTATAATACTGATTTCATTAAAAGGGAAATTAGTTTTGGCCTTTTGGTGATATCTAATATAACAGCTCTCTTTATATCGTTTCTTTCAGACATTAGACGGCTTCATTTTTGTGGTTGCTCCAGATGGGAAAATAATGTACATATCAGAAACAGCATCAGTGCACTTGGGCCTGTCGCAGGTTGGTTTGATAAACTATCCTTGACCTCCTCTGGTATGTTGGTCCTGATGTGTTATGTGTCTGAGATGAATGTTTGTTTCAACAGGTAGAGTTGACGGGAAACAGCATTTACGAATACATTCATCCAGCAGACCATGATGAAATGACAGCCGTCCTAACAGCACACCAGCCTTACCATTCACACTTTGTTCATGGTAATTGACAACCTGGGCATGCTGAGCTATATATGATATGGACTCATCATACAGCATAAATAACTTGTTGTTGTCTTTTTTGCATATTTTTTAAATTCACTGCAGAATATGAGATGGAACGCTCCTTCTTTCTGAGAATGAAATGTGTCCTCGCTAAAAGAAATGCTGGGCTTACCTGTGGAGGCTATAAGGTAAGACTGTGCTGCTAAACTGGTGTGAACACAACTGTCTTTATGTTGTTGTTACTCTTGCCTGACAAATTGGAGGATGGCAAATGAC
Source organism: Epinephelus cyanopodus (assembly GCA_026686955.1). NCBI lineage: Eukaryota > Metazoa > Chordata > Actinopteri > Perciformes > Serranidae > Epinephelus > Epinephelus cyanopodus. Next base: position 6,957,507 of record CM048919.1, read on the forward strand.
ATGTTCTGGTAAATGTCAAATCTTATTAATCACTTGGGGGTGTCGGTAGCTTAGTGGATAGTGCCAGCGTCCCATGTATAGAGGTGATGCCTTGCTGCAGCGGTTGCAAGTCGACTCTGGCTTGCAACCCTTTGCTGCATGTCATCCCCCACTCTCTCTCTGTCTCCCCATTTCACACTGTCCTGTATATTAAAGGCAAAAAGCCCAAAAAATAATTTAAAAAAAAGTCATATTAATCACCTCAAAACAAAGCAAATTCACTACATGAAAGGTCACTAAAGTCATTAATGGAGACGGAGACCGTAATATCCATAGCATGCTGCTCTGGATAAAAGTGTTGGATGGACAAAGGAGATCAATATGATCCCTGTTCTTCTTGAAAACAAAAGATGCCAAACACTCTCAACTCAAGGTCCACTTATTTGCTTGATTTTTTTTTTGATCTTCAGTAACAGATGGCATTTGCTCACTTGTCATGGAACAGTAAATTACTAATATTAGTAAAATGAATAAAATGTAATATGAACAGGTTGTGCAGTTGTGTAATAAATCTATATATGAACGTAATGAGAACTAAAATACTGAGAGGCTGGATTATTACAACTTTGGAAAGTTATCACAGCTGCAACTAGAGAGGAAGGCTGAGTTCATTCACAGAGCTGCAAAGAGCTGTACTTTGAGGCCTTACTAATGCTCAAGTAGAGTACAGAGTACAGGACTAAAGATTAACTTGAGCATGTATGGACTGATTTTTATTCTTTCACTATCCATCTGTGAACTCTTGTCCTAGGTGATCCACTGTAGCGGCTACCTGAAAATCCGTCAGTACAGCCTGGACATGTCTCCATTTGACGGCTGCTATCAGAACGTGGGACTGGTGGCCGTCGGTCACTCGTTGCCACCTAGTGCTGTCACTGAGATCAAACTGCACAGCAACATGTTCATGTTCAGAGCCAGCCTGGACATGAAGCTCATCTTCCTCGACTCGCGGTACGTTCTGTGTCACACTGTTCTGTATCAGTCTGCACTCTGTGCATACGTGTTTGTGCGCATGAGAAGTATGTAACAATGGGGTTGAGACCTCTTTCTCATATTTGTATGATACATATTTTGTGCGTGCAGTTTGTACGTGAGTGTTTGTAAATATGGGAAGGCGCAATGAACCCTGTGTGTGTGTGTGTGTGTGTGTGTGTGTGTGTGTGTGTGTGTGTGTGTGTGTGTGTGTGTGTGTTGCTCAGGGTTGCAGAGCTGACAGGCTACGAGCCTCAGGATCTAATCGAGAAGACTTTGTATCATCATGTCCACAGCTGTGACTCCTTCCACCTGCGATGTGCTCATCACTTGTGTGAGTTAGGTTTGTTTAACCTTTCTACAAAATCTCTCTTTATACGCACACATACACACACACACACACACACACACACACACACATAAACACAGACACACAGACACACACACATACACTGCTCCAGAGCAGACACAGTACACCTATAACAGCTATGCAATGTTATAGTGTATTATGTTTTCATATGTTATGCTGCTATGATATGTGATGTGATATTGTATCGTGTCACATCACATTGGTGTTATGTTATATTACCTTGTGGTATTTTTTAATAATTAGGCAATAGTTATTCCATACATTGATATAAAACAGCTCATGTATATTATACTATTCACAATGCCATAAGATAAAATAAAATTAAAAAAATGCTTACCACAGTTTTCTAATTTCAGAATTATCTGATTTTAATAATTTATCACCTCTTGCGGCAATTTGCCACTGTATTTTGATTTGTCAAAGGAATACTTTGCCAGTAGTTTAAGCAGCTTTGTTATCATAGCAACATGGGTAGTATGTGTCAGTGAACTGTAATAAACTTCCCTCCATCTAACCAGCGACCAGATCTCCCTACTCATTTGCCAGTTATCTATGCTGGCTCTGGGGCTGTAGCTCAAACGACAGATTGTACCTCTGCATTTTCGTATGACTGTCATCATGAACACAAGGGGTATAGAGGCAGATTTAGACCAAACTCTGATCAAATGGTAAAACAAGGCAGTACTTATCAAAATAAATCATGATTATGTTACTGTGTTGCAGATTTCTAACCTAAAATGTCTTTAGAAACATATTTTAGTGCACTGTTTGGCTGTAATACAAGAATTTGTGAACAGGAAGTGGGTGCCATACTGTTTCCTGTAATGTGAAAATAAAGGCTGAGATCAAACGGTAAAACTAAGTAGTGCTAATGAAATATAAACCAAAATTCTGTTACAGCATTATATTTCGCCTCAAATGCCTCCAGAAGTTATTATTCAGTGGCATTATGTCACCCACCAGCAGGAGCGTTTATTGTCTTGTATTCTTGTAGTTGTAGGTTTTCTACCATAGAGCAAAATTAAATGCCATAGCCGTTTTCTGTTTTGATTGGTCATGTAGCAGAAATTTCAAAATATTTGCATGTCTCTTCTGCATACAAAGCACAGTTTTGTGAAACGGCCATCTTTCCAACAGTGAAATGCTTTTTAAATGTTGTTAATTATATGCTATAATTTGTATTTTTTGCTGTAATTTTTTTCCCATCTCTTGGTCTTGCAGTGCTGGTGAAAGGTCAGGTCACCACTAAGTACTACCGTTTCTTGGCCAAGCATGGTGGCTGGGTCTGGGTTCAGAGTTATGCAACCATCGTACACAACAGCCGCTCATCCCGACCGCACTGCATTGTTAGTGTCAACTATGTTCTCACGTAAGTATCTGTCTCTGTTCCCTAATATCCTCATAAGATCGCTATGCTGATAAATGTGACTGCCAAATAGAGATCCACAAGGTTTACTTGAGACAGTGATATCATGTTCATGTCATATCACTGTGGTGTGACTGTAGGTTGCTTCATCTGTCCGCCATGCTAAATACTGCTGCTCATACTAGCTGTGTGTCACTCAAGTGGCTCTTTCATTTGTTTGAATTTGACCATGGATGTGTTACAAGAACTGGATACTGGACCCCAAGATGGTGCCTTTTTAGTCAAATAAGAATTTCTGCAGTATGCAGCTTACTGAATATGTGTAGTAGTGTTACCCCTGTTGGCTCTTGAGTTCCCACTCAGCTCATAGACTTTACATATTGTAAACCAGAGTCCATCCATGACACAAAATGTTAAAGTTCAAACAAAGGCCTTGGATTGTCAAAATGACATCAAAACTTTATGCTCACTTGACACTAAAACTGAGCTTGACATAACTTTATTTGTGTTGTCAACATTTTTTTCACCTAATTAGTTTAAGGCCAATAAAAACAGTATCATTGTGCACTACAATGGTATGTTGGGGCAAAAGTCTCCCAGCATGCCTTGAGACAATGTGTTTAAGGCCATTAGCTGAAGAAAACTGTTTAAATTTGTTCTAAATCACTCATGTTAATGAATTTCACAATGGTTCTAATGGGTAAAAGTTAATGTTGTGGTAAAAGACATTTCGCACCCTGAGTTGTCGTATACAGTCAGTGACCTCCCACCTGTGTGGATATTTGAGTGTCTATCATGTCTGTCATTTCATGCTGGGATGAGATAAATAATACCTCCTGGTACACAATACATATCTTTGAAATTTTCTGGCAATTGAGTAAACCTAAGCTTAGAACAATATATTTATAATTCAATGAAATTTAAATACATATTGTACAATAAGTACTCAATGTATTTATGTTTGTATGACATAGCAATAAATGCTCAAACAACAACAAAAAGTAATGTTTATCTGAATCTGAAACAAGGGTCATGTGACACATTTATTTTGGGTCTGTTGTACTCAAAATGTTTATGTCACTGTATTGTACTAAACTAAAATATTTCAGTGCAAGCTGTTTCCAAAAAAAAATTAAGTTAAGTGTGCATTGTGCAGTGCATTGTGATGACATCACAGATTTTTTAAATTGCTGTTCTTAGCTTGAGGAAAGTTTTACAAATAAAACCTCTGCATAGTGCTAGCCTCTTGTTTAGTGGTACAGCATCAGATGGAAAAACATGTCTGAAACATGTCCAGGGTGTGACTCCAAATTTAATATAATTAAAGATGACTGATGTACCCTGAGTGGTTCAGAGAATTGATGGATGGATGGATGTTTACTACTAACGCCCACTACTGATCATCCAGCCATTCTGACCCAGCAGCAACTTGTAGACACATTTCTAGAGCGTTCTCTCTGAAAACAAAAGTAAAGCCCTCTGACACAAACTCTCTATCGGTTGAATCTTTATTCTATATTACTTATTGACACAGAAAACAGATACAGAACATTTCTATATAGCAAAAAGTTATCGAGTTGTGGTGGTATAAATGAAGGGGAGGACACCTGACCCTTTTACTCAGCTGGATTTTTTTTGTGAAATGACAGAAATGTGTGGCAGCTCCAGGGCAGAGAAGGTTGGCTCAGATCTCTGTTGTACTGTCATCTTCTGCTTTGATAAGATAATGAGTGTTGGTACTGGAGATTTACGCAAACAGTTGCTGTGAAGCAATTAACTGGAGGTTAATTGGAAATATGACATGTGTTTGTTGAAGCCTGGTTTGCGGAATCTCGCAATGAAGAAAGTTTGTTAAGCCATATTCTGTTTTTTTAGTCTTTATTGTTGTGGGCTGACTTAGAAACAAAGGAAATGTGATGAAGATGAAAAGCAGAACTTTCCAGCTCTTTCTGCCTTTGATGGTTGTTGAGATTTGTGCTCTATCACTGTGTCTGCTCACTTGTGCGACAGTTATGTCAGAATGTCTCAGTCCTTAGTTTCTAAGTTTGCTAAATGTGCTCATGTGTTGGCTGTTACCTGTGGCGACCTCCCTGCGGTGGCGTCAGTCACCTGGTAGAGTTAATCTAAGGCTGACAGGCTGAGTATATAAACAGAGGCAGGCGCTGAAGCATATCTGACTGGGCTGGGTTTGCGTTTGCTGGGCCTTTATCCTGCACAAACAGACCCACAGCACTGTGTTGCCACTAAAACCTTCTTTACAAACTGCTGCTTTCATTTCTGTCCAACAAAATCACACTGTAATCATGGCAGATCATGAGCCACACTCTTATTAGTAAGTGAGGGATACCGTTTACTTGCCTATTATCCCATTATTTTATGACCCCTGATGTGCGTTTTTCACAGATGTACAAGTGAGCGCGTAAATGAATAAGGCCCATAAAAGCCTCCATTAAGCAGCTCGGCCGGCTGCCTTCAGAGGCAGAGAACAGCTTGACACACATTTACTCTACCTCCTACATCAAATTCATAACAGCTTTGTGTTTATGGCCTTTTAATTGATAGGCTGTAAAGTTGATGAGTGTTTATGGGCTCCAGCTTGCTATGAAGGGAATGAAGCCTTATTTCCCTCCTTGTTCTGCTTTTGTAAATCTTTCTGAGGTACTGTAAGGATTGACGCACAGTGATGTAGGAAATGAGGCAGTGTGCTTCCTTTTTTTTCTGTAATACACAGGACTAAAGCCAGACAGTTGGATGTGGGTACGAGGTATGCTTTTGTAGACTGTTGTCGTCAGGAGCAGAGTTTGTTTGCCCAGTAGCTTTAGTGTATACAGCCGCAGATAACACAGCTGATAAGGCCACTTCACCTGCATGTGAACTCCCACTGTGTGTTCAGTTCTGATAACCTCTACACCCCCGTCCTGGGTCTGTGGACCTGCCCCTGCTACCACAACCTGACAGTGATTTAGCAATCGTTTGAATAAAGGCATGTCTGCGGCAAAAGCACGTAACCACTTTTTACTTGTCTGACTCTCACAACAGTTACGCTGTCTGTTTTATCAGGGCTTTCTCCTTCTATTCTGGTTCAGCACAAACTTGTCACTGCTGTCTTATGCACGCAGTCAATCCCTCTTTGTCGAAGTGAACACAACATCAGCACCAAATACTAATACTTTCACTGATATATCTACATTTTGTTACACATTGTTAGTTTAACACTGTATGTATACATGAGCAAGATAAAGAAAAGGACAAGGCTCTACTTGTTGCCTTTATATTAACAGTCATTTAGAGCACTGGTGCCAAACCTGGGAGTTGGGGGGCATCAAGGTATCACAGAATAAATCTGAAGGATCCGGAGATAATTAACAGGATTAGAAAGAAGTGCATGATTTGATTTTTCTCCTGTCCCTTTACTTGTGACAAACTTGTTAATTTTACCTCCTCAGGCTGCTAAAACTTTGGATTTGCAGGTTCACAAGTTCATACAACTTAATTTTAAATACACTGTATGTGATACACTGTCCAGAGCATTAATATTGCAGCAGATCAATGTTTGCTATATACAGATATAGTGGAGTAATGGCATCCTGAGCAGAAAAGGATGTTACCTCTGTTTGGTTTGTAATCTGAGCTTCACTGTGGATTGTTGTGGTAGCCATTCTGGCCACGTGTGCATATTAGTGCATGTGAGTCCCCGCTCTGGCTAGCATACAGCAGTTCCCACTAATATGGGGATGGCGATGTCATGGAAGCATAGCGCCCACCCTACGTCCCTTCGTTTGCCACCGACAGGCTCAAAGTGTTATTCGCCATCTGACAATTAATGGAAAAGATCCCTACAGAGGTCTACCTTTTCGTTAAAGAGTAAGATTCTTTTTGTTTAACTAGAAAAAGACCCAATGGTGCCATTGCCAACCTCACAAAAATTATAAATAAACAGTAATTTTAGCATGTATAGAGCCAACATATTTTCACATCCAACTGAGTGAATTAAGTGTGTAACTTAACCAAACCAGAGTTGGTGATTGAATAAAATAAAATAAAATTAGAATCAAAATAATCTCTAGGTGAAACCCTGTAATAGGTCAACAATTACCATCACCTTGTCCTCTTTTTTGAGTGTGAATTTAAGAAGCTACTAAATTACTCTATTAAGACTAAGAGGAAGGTGTAGAACAGCATTATGATAGTTTCTCCAAGTGTGTGGAACTTTACGAGAGGGATGAGCAGTCAGTACATTTACATGCACAGTTAAGTGGGGCAACAGTTATAGCTCACCTAGGCCATTTAGTTGGATTATTGTCCTTGTCCCAGTATACAATCACAGTAGACAGATTCATTTATTGACTAAGGTATGTCCAACTCCGCTACAATAGATGGCGATATGCCCCATTTCAGTTTGTTAGAATCGGATGTTTTCTAGTTGACCTCTTATGTCACAGACCAGACAGTCACCATTTTGTGTTTTACTCCAATTTATGTATTTTAAAATATCTAATTCTTTCAGCTGAAAAAAGCACGAACTGTGTCTCCTTGTCCATCCAAAAATGCACGGCTCTGGATGTAGATTTTGCCATGTTGTTACCAGCTTCTTCTTCTATTACGAATTTAATGCTATTCAACCTCCGGGTCAAAGCCCAGGGTGGAAACTGTGGAGCATGTGCACAGCACCTTGGCCAGTTTGGGTCCGATTGACTGTATACATGCAGGAGTATTTCAACTTCCAGTCACATTATCTTGGTGTGTTAGTCTGACCTTGAGAAATTTGATTTAGTACGATTTCAGCCGGACTAAAATGTTTACATACATTTTAAAAGTCTGGTTTCAGTTGGAGTAACATAATAAATCCATTTCCTCTAATGTCATGTAAACGTACTGAGTGTTTTTCTAGAACATATTCCCTCATGTGGTGTTTTGATGATTATGATGGTGGTGGGGGAGAGCATTGTATATTGCATCACTCCAAATTTCCTCATCGGTGTTTATTTGGGTTGAGATCTTGTGACTATGAAGAACATATGCATATAATTCACATCATTTTCTTACTCATCAAACCTTGCAGTGAATCCTGCTGTCGTATGGAAACTTTTAGATTTGTTTGCATCTACACTCATGTATTCCTCTTAAAACTGCACAAAGTGATTTTCCTAAAAGCAACAAAATTCTTACAGAGATAACCACTGCAATTATAGTTAGAGTGACAGTACTTAATGAATGTGGTATTTTTTGACTCTCTGAATGAAACTGATGCAAATTGTATGAAGTGTGTCTGCATGTGTGTTTGAATTTGTGTTTGTGTGGAGACAGATTGAGACAGAGGGGAGATGTGCGTGGATGATGGATCACTGTTTGTCTCAAGTAAACCCTGTCCAGGTTTTCTGTTCCCAAACTCGATTCATCATCCATGGCGAGATCTGTAGAACACTTTAGCGAGAAATCAATTCCCATTTCCCAGTAGTGAGACATCCAAGCTTCTCCTATGGGCCTGATTTAGCCAGACATAGCCTTTAATCTCCCAGTGTATTTGATTGGACAGCTTTCCCTCTGTAGAGTGTTTGTTGAAGGCCTTGCTGCAATCCTTCTGGTAAAACAAGCATCCCAACAGCCGTTCCAGCCCTCTTAGCACACCCCCACCTCTTACACACACACACACACACACACACACATACACTCACTCACACGCAGAAACACAAACACACATCTCTCCACATGCATGGCCCTCTCAGCACCATGATGAGGCTCTAATTGCTAAACAGATGTTAATGGGTTTTTGCACCTAGAGAAAAACCAAACATGCAGGTACACACAGGTTGTTTGTGTTCTTTAATAAACAGCCTTTCCACGAGAGTGGGATCTCTGCTTGTGTAATTATAGACCCTATTAAATCTATGATATGCAAATGCAAAATATAAACAATATTACTCTGAATGCAGCGCATGGAATTTATGTTTTTGTCTTTAGGGAGACAGAGTATAAAGGCCTTCAGCTTTCTCTGGACCAGGCCACATCCAAGGCCTCTTTCCCCTACAGCAGCAGCACCGCCAGCAGCCTTACGGAGAACTGCAGAACTCCGAAGAGCAGAGTATCACGGCCCAAGACCAAAGCTAGACTCTCGCCATACACACAGGTGAGGATTTAATGTCTTACTGCATGGTCATTTAGCTTCAAACCACACACATGATGTGATACTGACATGAACAGTGTACTCAGACTTCATATTTAGGTGGCATTTTCTGGTAGAAGGTTAAAAACTTTGGATTGTAGCACTTACTATTGAGGTATGACACTTTCGTATTGGCTAATTTGAAGGGAACATACAGAGTTTCCTTTGCTGAGGCACCATCATGGATTATTTAAAGGACAATTCCAACCTGTTCTCATTCCCAGGTTGTCAAATACTTTGTCAAGCCCCTAGTATCTCATAGCAACAGACAGGGCATTCTGTAGCTTCTTTATGTGACACACAACTGATACACATTATAACATGTGGTCAATGTTGTAAAACTAGAGCTGTCAAAATAATGCATTACTTTCAATTAATTAATCACAGAAAAAAAGTGAAAAAAATAAATAATGGTGATTAATTGTGTTCTGTGGTGCCCTCTGACCCAGTGCATTATTGAAGGTCACAGTGGCTTTTTCACATGATGGAGGCAGACAAGACGACAATGCTTGACCCTATGAATGGAAAATTTACATTTATGAGACGCCCAGATGGAACTGTTGATAGGAGCACTGTTCTCTGCAGTTTCTGCAGTAAAGAAACATTGAACCTTGAACAAATTCATTTCAGGGTGCTTGGGATGCTCAGTTGTTGTACAGCTGTTTCGTTTGTAATGGCCATGTGAAGGTACCTCTGAGCCCAAGTGTGTCATGTGACCTGCGGTTTCAATTGTGGACACAATGACATGTTTTTCACACAGCTTGGCATTGTTCCTGAGAGATTTAATAGAGCTAACCAGTATACTTGGACCCAAATTATTATTTTTATAGGATGACTAGATGTGCCTGGGGAGCCAATAAAAGAAGCAACAGCTAATATTAAAACAAGTAGTGTATTGTAGTAATTAGTGGTATAGGAATACATCAATCTGGATTAATATATCAGTTTAGTGGTATGGTACATCTGTGTCCCATTTCTGTCCAGGCACACCTCCTTCCTGACCATTCACACTCATATGGAAAAGAAATAGAAAAAACTTATAAGAAGTTCCATCACCTTCAGTGTATGTTTTATGTATTGTGCATCATATAAGGCGTATATGATTTACTCTTAAAAGTAGCCACTTTTGCATTTTTTTCATACAAGAAAATAAAAATAATTACATAAGAATCATGTGAAATCTATGTATGCGGTATATAAGGAAAGTACATGTCAAAGTATGTTTTCCATACATGTTACATATAAGTTTTGCAGTTTTTCCTATATGTCTGTTTTAAAGACATATGCTTTACATATATGAACAAATACATTATATATATGTTTTCTGGGGAATGCAGGGGAATTATGCTTTATTAAAAGGTAAAGTTCTACTGATTGTCACACACACCTGAGTGTGTGAAATTTGTTCTCCGCATTTGACCCATCCCGGTGCCGTGCTCAGGAATCATGTGGTATTATACATTTGGTATGTCCTGGCCAGGGATTTAACCCACAACCTCCCAGCGTCAGGGCGGACACTCTACCAGTAGGCCACTGAACTGGTAATATGTCATCTAATAAAAACAACAACAATTTAGGGGGATGCTTTTCCATGTGGGCAGTCACTGTTAAGCTGAGCATTCATGTGTCTTCTCAGTGGTATGCAACCTCATTTGAAAGCTTTCCATAATCTCTCGTCTCTCTCCTCACATGTCTCATTGTAGTATCCTAGTTTCCAGACAGAGCGCTCAGAGTCTGACCAGGACAGTCCCTGGGGCAGCAGCCCTCTCACTGACTCAGCCTCCCCTCAGCTGCTGGAGCACGGTGAAGGCCTGGATGCCTCCTGCGTGTACAGGCAGTTCACCACTGATCCCCGCACGCTCTGCTACAGCTTGTCTGAAGAGCACCATCACCCCACCAGCGACGGTTACACACACCTCCACACATGGTCAAGGTCAAAGTTGTGAGCGAGGTCGATGTGAGGCGGGGCGTTATTTTCTAGGAGCACCTCCGCCTGGCAGAGATGCATGGTGGAGCACCACCCGGTCTGTCCTACCGTTGAGCAAGAGCTCCTTGGAGAACCGTGAGGGGTGTGACAGCAGCGTGCCACACATCACAGCCATCCACAGCTACCATGGTGAGTGGGGACTCAAACATGAGCCATATCCACTGTAAAGACTGAACAATATGAGCTGTTAAGCCTTGGTAGTTTTAGACTAAACCTGCCAACAGCCACCTACACAGCATCCAGAGCCCCTGATAGATAGATTAAAGGCAAGCTGTTGAGTGTTGTGTTGTCTCAATCCATGGCAGTCAATATTGTAAACACTAAGTCTCTTAATGCATTATGTGCTGCTGTTGTGCCATGTAACTAGCATGTCCTCATTTGTTCATGCAAGAGCACTATGCAGAATTACAGTCAGAGGAACCTGTCGAAGCCAAGAGCAGCAATGATTCAAATTTGGCATAAATGTCCACAGTGCTTCAGTGATGAACTGATTAGAATTTGAAGGTAAAAGACAGTTCACTGTGACTTTGCAAAACATGTTTTCGGCCATAACTCAAGAATTCATATGATATACAGTATATTATTTCACACAAATGTCTAATAGAATAAAAGTATGAAATTGTGGCATTTTACATTCAAAAGGTCAAAGCTGAATTTCACTGTGACATCATAATGCTCTGTAAAAACACTATTTTTTACTCAACATCATATCTCAGGATCAAAAGGGGTGACTTTTGGTCAGATACTGAATTGGTGACTCTAATCCTGTGTCCATCTTAAAACTGTGCTGATTATATAGATCTTCTGTGCTCCTGGGTGTCTGGGTCTTAAAGATGTGTGTGAAGCATCCATGTTTTAGAATTTGTAGCTTCTTTGAAGCAAAATTCATATTTGCAGCATTGCCAAGTGTCATATGAGTCTGGAAAAGAATAGATGTAAACTGCAACTGTATTGAGACTGGTTCACACTGGCATATAACCATGAGGTGGTTTTTCTACTTTAGTGTGAGCCCACTAAACCAGATCCCTATCAACTATGTTGTAATGGTAATGAAGTATTGAGTCTTGTGTCCTCTGCCCTGACTGTTTTCATTGTATCCTTTTGCAGGCCGGGGCCAGTGGGAAGAGGACAGCGTGGTTAGCTCCCCAGATGGAGGCTCAGCCAGTGACTCAGGGGACCGATACCAGGCTGACCACTACCGCTGCAGCCCACAGGAACCCAGCAAGATCGAGACACTGATCCGAGCCACGCAGCAGATGATCAAAGAAGAAGAAAGTCGACTTCAGCTGCGTAAAGGCCCTCCAGATGCCCCACTGGGGCCCGCCAATGGGCTGCCAAAGGGTGCTGGTCCATGCTTTACTTCTGAGTATCCTCAAGGGCCCCTGCCGATACAGACTGTGGTGTGTCGAGGTTTGAGTCATGTAATCAGTCCTGCACCTAGTCCTGCCCCCCTGTCCAGGCTCAGCAGTCCAGGCTCTGAACGCCTTCACAAGCCCAAAGACTACCTCCAAACAGACCTGTCCCCCCTTTCTTTGCCATTGCACCATCCATTTGGACGGCCGGGTCCATGCTCGGCTTCCCCCACCTCAGCACCAGCCCTTTACCCCTCCCACGCTCACCCACGGCCCTACTCGGACAAGCATAAAGCCTACTCCCTGACAGGCTACACTCTGGAGCACCTCTATGACCCGGAGAGCCTTCGGGGCTACTGCACCTCAGCCAGCACGGGCCCCACCCACTACGATATGACCCCTCACCTCCGCATACAGGCAGAGCAGACCCCCGGACATAAAGGCACCTCTGTCATTATCAGCAATGGCAGCTAACAGTCATTGATCACATGCAGTGGAACTGCGGTCACACAGCCTGAGCTGGTTACAACATTGGTACAACATTAAGCCATCTATGTTCTCAATCCTGTTAACCTGTTTTTCCATCATACTGATCAGTTTCTTAAAATGGTTGCTTCACCCCCCCCCCCCCCCCCCAAATGTTGCTCAAACATCAGCCTCTGAAGTCAGAAAAAGAGCATGCCAGTTCATGTTTATCTAAATGGGTGCTACTGGAATATTCTTAAGAGGGAACAACAAGATAACATCATTATATCAGTGCCTATAATTCTGGTAAATCATGCTTTTTTTAATTGCAGCTTTTCATCTAAGATTGTTACTTTGAGTCATTTGTTTGCTTTGTTTGCTGATTTTTGTCCCTCTGCATGCATAGGGGGCGGCACGGTGGTGTAGTGGTTAGCACTGCTGCCTCACAGGTTCCTGGTACGAACCCAGGAGGGAGCCCCTCTGTGCGGAGTTTGCATGTTCTCCCTGTGTCAGCGTGGGTTTTCCCTGGGTACTACGGCTTCCTCCCACAGTCTAAAGACATGCAGGTTGGGGATAGGTTAATTTGTGACTCTAAATTGTCCGTAGGTGTGAAACATGGAAATATGTCAGAATGTGGGACTGTCATGCATAAATCAGCAATGACAATGCAACGTTAGCTAGTTAGCTACCAAGATATTAGCATACTAGCAATATATTTTGTTTTGCTTGTTATAAAGTAAAGGACCATAATACATTGAAACAGCATTAAACTAAGATCATTTCTGATAATACTCAGTTTGGAGTCTGCCTCTGAAAACCCCCATTTGGAGGACCATGATTCCCTAACACTTAACTCTACCCCTCAGTCCCAACAAGAATCAAGACACCATCCACCAAGATGTGAAGATGCAAAACAATCAATGTTTAATCATTAACGTTTTTAACACAATATTAATGTTTTTATGTACAAACTCAAAATATCAACAAGTCTTCCTCATTAAAGGACAAAATGTGTTGTTTGTCCATGTCCTCTAGCGTAACAACACAAGGAAGAATTTTCTAACCTGATGCCCCAGTCAACAGGGCAATCATTATCATTTGTCTGTGCCAACCAAATCGAGTTTGGGAAAGATCATTTTTTGGATAATAATAAACACTTCATTAAAGTTAGGGGACCTTCCTGGTTAAGGTTCAAATAACTGCTTGATTAGGGTTAGGGGACCTTCAATGCCATGGTTACTATACAGGAATAAGAAGGCGGTTAAGATTAGAGAACAATCCTAGTAATCCTGGTCTCACAGATATACACTGTAAAAAGAAACGGTTTTAATTTGTGACCATGCTGCCGTCATTTTTTTTAGTTCACTATATCTGAGAAGACGTTTTTTTAAGTTAAAATAAATGGTTTCTTTTAACAGTGTATGTGAAATGACCATGATCTGATAACACTGCATTAAGTGGTAGTTGCGTGTAATGTGTGATTTTAAGACATTACATGCATGGTTCAGTGATGTCAAGCAATGGGCAGTGGTTAATGTTACGACTCTATATGTACAGAACAAGAAAGTCTGTGTAGGGAGGAAAGTTGGAGTGGTTGATTGGTTAAACAAACACAGAACTTTCACCCAGGATACTGTTGTTCACATCCCATGTAAAACTGAAAGCATTGACTTCTTTTAACTGAAGATACTTTTGTCCTTGACGTTCATTACTTTACAATGTATTTATGTCCTTTACATAGCAAATGTAGTTATTTTTACAGTAAGCACAATCTTTTCCTAACCTTAACCAAGTAGTTTTGGTGCCCAACCCCAACTGTGGTGCCACCATGTAATTTAACATGACGTCCTTCTTTGTTTCTGTCATAATTGTCATTACAACATTATTACAGCTGCAACAGGGCTTTGTCACTTGAATGTAAACATAAGTTGTTTTGGCACACTTTCTGAAACAAGTGATGCTGCTGCTCCTCGGAGGACAGTCTCCAAAATATACATAAAAACTTATGAATGGAAACAAACTCAGTAATGCCACATCTTTAATGAGACAGCTGTATATTTGAGCAGACTGCTGTCACAGCTGTCAGACAAACAGAGAATGGATAGCACAGCAAAACTCTGCAATACTTTGGTAAAAATCAGTTAGTATGATGGAAAACAGGGCTGGGTAAATAATGGCTGAGTTGTGCTTTAACATTCATCCCAGTGTGTGTAACCTTTTGCACTATAAAACATGGAGTTTGTGTAAAAAGGGTCCCCTTGTTCTTCAATGCATTTGAATGAGGAGAAGTGACAGGGTTGGGTATGGTGCACTTTGCAGTGATGCAGATGAAACTTACAGAACAGGTTGGCCCTGAAATAAAACACATGTCATTTGAAAGCTCACAGACTAATATGCAAAGCCATTCTCTACATGTTTCTTTTCTCTCAGTTGTGGTATCTTGCAGGGAAGTAAATGCAGCAAAGAAAGGCAGATACATTGATCACTCTCATGGGTACATGATGAATATGATTGTACAGTGAGATCCATGTGGATTTTTGGACATATTTTTATGGGTGACACGTCTGCTGCTTGGATCTTTGATATAGTATTTGATTGGCGAGACAATAAAATGACCTGATATATATTCTGCAGCATTTTCTTTCTTTCTTTTTTTTTTTTACCAGAAACTTTCATGTGATGAAGAAAATTGACACAAGATATGGGACACATTGTATTGACTTCCATCCTGATATGTGTGGTAACATTTCTGAGTGACTGTAGGAAGACCGACAAACCATAATATGCAATTTGACCCATTGAAAATGCCAGGCAAGGCAGCTTAATTGCATTCATTATGACAGATCCCTGAAGCAAGTGTTAATTATTGTTATGTGGGCATGTTTGTACAACAGGGTTCAAGCTTTCTCTTGGATTGTTTTTCCTTCATGTCCTCCTCAGACCTTAGATGAACCTATATTTATACAAGTTTGGATTTTTTTCATTTTGTTAAAGCCTGAAATGTGCTCCATCTCTTAAAGTTATTTATGGTGTACTGTAAATATGCTCAGAAAACAAACCGCCAACACATCTAAGCACATAGGCAAAAACTGTATTTATTGAGTAAATGTTTCTTTATGATTTTGAAATATAGCTGCAATCGAATCCAGTCTAACTGCTTGTATATTGAGTGTGTTTTTGACTGAAGCAAATTCTAAAAGAGGACAAAATAAAGTCATTTTGCAGAGATGGGTCATGTTTTTTTTTTTAAAACATTCAGTGTAGAACATTCAAACATGGCTGTACACACACGACAAAATCACATTTTTACTGAACAGGAAGTCCAAGAATTCCTTACAAGGATTATATATAGTATGTAAAACACATTTCACATGAGGAATGTGGGAAATAATATACAAAATCATTGTTTCTAGTGTGGTAAATCCACATATAGTTATGCCAGCATGTTCTCACTCCCACTTCGTCAAATATCGGCATTTGGTCAGTGGACTTTCACATCTATGTATAAGGAGCTAGGTATCCTGGGTGTGTCTGCTGTTGGCATTCTGGGACGATGAAACAATTTACACTTGTTACATGCATTGTGTCTTTTCAAAATGCTTCCATTTTCACAGAAAACAGTCTTTTTGTCAATATACTTAGAATATCGTATTTACGTTTATTTTCTTATTCAGCAAAAGCATGTAGTAATTTTTTAGGCAACAAAAACAGGCAGTCCACTTTACAGAACAAAAGCACATTGTTAGATTTAGAAAAAAACCATCATGGGTTGGTTTATCATTCATAGGGGAAGAGAACACCAGGCTCCTGGGTGAAAGTACAATTTATTGTGCCCATCCACTACCTCTCCTGCCCGCTCTATAGGGACTTTCCATCTCTTTAAATTACATTGTTATCCAGCAGCGTTTCAAAATGACACAGGTCAGCTCTCAGCCTACTGCTCCTTTGGGGCAACTACAGAATATGACTTTTTAATAATGTGCAGTAAATGAAATGATGAGTTAGTGAAATCAAAGTCCTATGTGACAAACAGAATGTGAATCTTTATCGTGTGGTCAGCCACATAGATATTAATCGAACCGAAAAAAAAACATGCACAATAATGGCTTTTTCCCCTGAATATTAACGAGCAAGTTAGGGTAAAATACATATTTGTTACTGCCGTATTTGTAAATGGACCTGCATAGGTATAGATCTTTTCTAGTTAATACTACTATTTTTTAACACCAAAGGTTTTTTTTTACACTACTAGTCACATTGACACACTGATGGTACCATACAAGGTGCCATCTGCTACTCAGTAACCATTCACACGCACTCACACTCCGACGGAACAGCCATCAGGAGCAATATGGGGCTCAGTATCTTGCCCATGGATACTTCGACATGCGGACTGGAGGAGCCAGAGATCGAACCACTGATCTTCTAATTAGTGGACAACCCGCTCTATGTCCTGAGCCACATCCATGCCTTCCAGAATACAGGGTACATCCCTAATAGGCACGTGGAGAAAGCATACAGATGTGGTTTTCGGACATTTTACACGTGATGAGGAGTCAAATTACAGAACAACATTTGGTTGTCAAGAGATTAATAAGCAAAATACACTGTTACACACATCATGTTGGGGACATGTTCATTTTGTAATAGATATTAACTTACCTTATAAAAAACATATCACATTCATCACCATGAAATCCAAAGATTTTTTGGACAGGGTATCTGTATAAATTTCCATTTCAGCAGCCTGGTTGCAATTCAGTTTGATGAATTTTAGATATCTTTTTATTTTTCTGCTGTAAGCACACTAAAATTTGCACAGGTTACGTGTGGCTGCACTGGCAAATAAAGAACGTTGATGGAAAGCGATACGGCAGAATCTCCAATTAAGCCTGTAGATTTGTGGGTGTGTGGAGGTCAGAGATGAGGGCCAGCCTTCTCTCATGCCTGATGGACATTTACTGTTTGCTTTAGTCAGCTCATTCTGCTCTGCTGCTGGACTCTCTCAGGCCTCTGCCTTGCCTATTACCTTCACACTAAAAGCCTCTTATCCTGGTAGTTATTCCTTACTTAAACCCCTCTTATAGCAGCTTCTGTCCTCTCCAGCTCACTCACGTCACATCATATAACTCTGCCCATTAGGTACAGACACCTTCCAAAAGAAATCAGCAAGAAGGTAAGAAGTAGCCTATTGTCAACAGCAAGGCAGCTTCTGCCCTTTTATTTTCTTCCCACCACCAAGCTCAGACTGCCTCTGTCTCTTCAAAAGGAGACTTTCATGAAGGCAGTTCACTCTTAATCAATATCCATAATATAATCTCCTTGTGCTTCCTGAGCTGGACGTCACCCTCCTTCTGTTTGAATTCTCCAAAGCTCTCTCCAACCTGTTGACTTCAACCCAGTGTCCTCTGTAAAGCTTGTATTCTAATAGATCAGTTTCTTCTTCACACTATCCCAACTAATTCTCATGTTGCTGTTAAATCTCTCAGACTTCAGCTTCAGGGCTTTATTTTCTGAGAGCCGGTTCTCGTTCTGCTCTTCAGCAAGATAAGCACTTGTCACAGAGCATGAATGTCCTCACTGTGAAACACTGTAGCTGGTTTATTGCCCTCCTATAAACACAAATATAACACAAATATAGATGTATGTTTAGCTATAAATACAGTCACATATTTTAAAGTAAAGTTTCAGATACAGATTCTAGTTGCTTCGAGGGTCGAGTCTGGGCATTTTTAGGCAATTCTGAGCAACAAGCATAAGAATTGGAAGACATTTAGGAATTTAGCAACACATTCTGTCTTTTGCATCAGCAGAGGCTTGAACTCACAACCTCTGAGACTAAGGATTAATTTCTATCTCACTGAGCTAATTAGTCAGTGACAATTCACATGTAGCTTCACAAACTGACTAAGCCAGACGTGCAGGCTTAGCAGCTGCCTGTGCATAGAAAAGCAGATTTCAAACCACTGTAAAAAATTCAGTTATCGAAACAAAAATCTGAAAATACACATATTGCATCTAGACAGCACGGAGATGTTGGTAATTTGTTTTAACAATGATTGATTTGCTTCATAATTGAAAAAATGATGTTAACTAGTTGAGCTATGTGCAAGGTGAGAAGCCTCAGATGGTTTCACACTGAAGTATTGACACTGGATCTTTGTACGAAGTTTGGTTTACTTTCTAGCAGAAAAAAGACTTGAAGATGCTGCACAGTAATCAGTCACACTCAGGCAATTTTAAGCAATAAGATGGAGCACAAGAAGACGATTACATTACAATGTGAATTCTGCACCAGTTGAGGCTCGAATCTGCAACCTCTGGAACCTATGACGATCATCTACTGCTCTGAGCTAATTGGCCAGTAGGAACTCAACAGTGGCTTCACAAATTGAGTAAGCCATTCACTGTTGTGTAGGAAAGCAGCCATCCATGCATGGAAAGGCAGATTTGAAACCACTGTAAAAAATTCAGTTATTAAGACAGAAATCTGAAAATACACAGATTGCTTCTAGACAGCATGGAGATGTTGGTATTTTGTTTATAACAATGATTGATTTGCTCCATAAGTGAAAAACTAATGTTTAAAATTGCCATTTTTACATCGACTCCAATTGTTCACATTAGAACAAAATTCAAAATGCTGTCAAAAATTCAGTTTTTGAGATAAAATTCTGAAATTTGCCACACATCATCTACCATGACTCTAGAATTCTGTCATTTTTTTCATGAACACTGAAGATTTATTTAGCACGAATTTGCATGTATATGTTTACAGTACCATTTTCAGTCAAACATTTTGATGCACTGTAGGCTCAATTTTTGAAAAATCACAAAAAAAAAAAATCAAAAAATCTGAGAAACAGTTTTTGTAGGACAGTCTGAAGATGCTCTGCAGGACTATTGGCTTGAGTTTACAGCTGAGGATATTTGGCATGAGACTAGACCTTTGTGCAAAGTTTGGTGAGTTTTCACCCATGGGAAGTAGGATTTCCTCCTAAGAAGAAGAAGAAGAAGAAGAAGAAGAAGAAGAAGAAGAAGAAGAAAGAAGAAGAATAACTAGAATTTCAATAGTGTCCTGGCAGCCTAGCTGCACGGACAGTAACTATCCATGAGTCCAAACAGATACTACAGTATGCAAGTCACATCTGTATGCTATACTATCAGGAGCTGCTGAAATGCCCTTCAACCAAGGCTGGATAACTAGCTCAATGAAGCAGGCAACTGGCCAGGGCCTCAGACCCCCAGGGGCCCCAAAGGTCCCTGGTTCACTGCATATCAATAAGGTTTGTGAATTAAATGTACACACTAAATGTACAGTCGTGGATTGTTCAGAAGTGTGTTGAATTCAGGATGGTATGGTGTCCTAGAATGAATAGAAGCCTATTCATCTTCATCTCTTAAGTCTTAAACAAGCCAAAATTTATTGTTCAAAAAGTGTAGTGTTATTTTAAAAAGTAAACATTCTCCATCTGTGTCGGCTGTTAACCTCTGCCACTGTGCTGCTGCTCAAGCAGCAAAATATGATGAGAAGGGATGAGAGCACGGTGTGCTGTGTTAGCTTGTGCTCACCTGGCAGAGCTAACAGCTAACCGCGACGGCCCCTCAGTGCTGCACTGAACAGTGGCAACAGCCATTCAACAGATTGATTATATTTGTAAGCTTCCTCTTGGATGCGTCCTGTCTATGGTCTGCTGGATGCGGATGTTGTGGCCAGGAATGTCCCAACCACAACAAAGAAAGAAAAATATTAACACAACACAGACAAAGGGAAGAGTATCTTCAGCCCAGTCTCACGCAGAACATGTTGTATGAATCTGCAAACCATTTACAGTATACACTGTATTTGCGTGTTTACGTACCATATCAGTGTTTCTGAAGTGGCATTGTATTTAAGCTGTTGTTGTCATTGGGAAGTGGAGGTGATGGTAGATGGCGTGACACCTTGGCTAGATGCCTGCCAAGCTGCAGACCACTGATCTAGACCAACAAACAACAAAAACAGTTGTTTAATGTGTCATTGCTGTGTTTCCAGAGGCTTTTTGGGCAGCAAATATGGGTGTTTCTTACCAACCGATGGCTCTTTTTCCAGCAGCTTTTCAGCCCCCACATGTAGGTGCTTTTTAAAGACCTGTAACTGTGTTTTCTGCAGCTGTCTAGCCCCCAGACAAGGCTGTTTTTTTTTTTAGCAAAGTGTTGCTTTTCTCCAGCAGGGATAGTGACATGAAATGTGAATGTTTTTTACTATGACATCATTGCTTTTCCAGCAGGAATAGACCCAGTAAAGGGGATTGTATTTTACCAAGAAAATGTTTTCTTACCAACATGATACTGCCATGAAAAGTGATTGGTTTTTGTTTTTGTATAAGTCTATGTTTTAGGAAAATCCTGCATAGTATACATTTAAAGACTATACAAGTAAAAAGTATTATCAAGTCTGCCTTAAAAGGTGTTTATGTCCTGTAAAGCCAGCAGTAACACAATAAACAGAAGATCTCTGACTCTGTTAAAAAACAGAAACACTTGAGCCTGAGGGCTGTTGCTCACTTTTAGTCTGCATTTATAACAATGTTTGGTAACAACGATTGGTTGTTCTAATTGGATTAACTCGTCTGAGTGGTTTCCTGATAGAAGTCCACCCCCCCGCCCCGCTCCCTCCCTCCAGCTTCTCTGCAGTTTGAGGTAGCAGTGCATGTCTAATGGAGGCTCCATGAGGTTAACTTCTGCACTCATTTGTTTTGCAAGCCTCCCTCCGTGGCTCCTCATTCATGTCCGTACATCCAGGACATCTCACTGACAAATCATTTACAGATGCTTTTCAGCTCAGCACACCCACCTAACAAGCATGTAACAGCAGCCTGGGCTCAGGAAACTTGGTGAAATGAGCATGATGTCTTCAAATGCAAACACTCTGTGAAATAGGTTTCCCCAGCAGGACTGGATTAGACAGAGTCAGCCAGTAGTTTGACTTACAAATAACACGGTGGAAAGTGAGAGTGTGGAAGTCTGGTGGGGTGATGGACAGAAACTTCTGCCTTGAACTCTGGTGACCAGAGTTCAACCCCCAACTGAAGGCAGAGACTTTGAGTAATCGTTTTCAGAAAACATTTTTTCCATTTAACCATGACCAAAACATTCAACTGAAGTTTAAACCTAAACTCAAACACAAGTGTAGCATTTTACATATCTGCATTTAAAGTGAAATAAAATAAACTTCCACCCTGAATCCCTGTATTAATTGTTCTCCTGCTAATTCTAATGCATTCTGCCTGAAACATTGTCAACTTTAGATTGTACAGCTGCTGAAAGCAACAGGAACAGCAAACCAAAGTTGGACATTTTGGTGGCGTCCCCTTGTGCAGGAACAACAGGAAGCACAAATGCAGGTTGGCTAATTTTGTACTGTTAACGACTGGGCTTTGCAGCACGCCCACTGAGGAAACCTGAGCCCGTCATTGTAGCCGAGCCCAGACAGGTGAGCAGCCTGCTGTTGGTTGTAAGAATGTTCTGGTAGGATGTACACATGAACACAAACACATGCGAAATCTTAACACAGTCTCCCTCTGTATCCTTGATGCATACACAAAGTGCATTTTTATAAAATCGATTTCTACAGCCAGTCTCTTCAAAAACTTTGTTCATTAATTGATGGTGCCATATATGAAAATGGCCTCATCAAATAAAGAAGGTAATAATCGTGGCTGTTAGTCTGGACTTCACAACACTAACTGAAAGATGCCTGGCTTTCTAAAATCACTGCACTAAACACAAAATTCATCTGCCTTGCTCCTGCTGAGGATGTAAAAGAGACTTCTTATTAACACTGGCAGTAAGTGGCATGTGTAAAAAGTGAAAATTGATTGTATCTTTATCCACAATACTGCAGACTCAAACCAAAGCAGGCTGTTCTCATAAACTGTTCATATGTAGCTATTATTGTTTAACAGTGCCTGGCAGCATCAGGGGGTAATGCAGCGGGACAACGAGAACCAACAACCACCGAGGCCAGTGTTTGCTTCCCGAAAGATTTCAAAGCCAAGCCCTGTTCTTTTTTCCTGAACCCAACCACCTGCATGTGTTGGCAAAACGTAACCATGCATTTGCTGTTGAAGGAAACAATTCATGATGTTGTAGTAGCATAGTACGTTTATTTTTAAAGAGACTGTATGCAAACTATACATTTCCTGTGAAAACCGAAGTGTGTTTTGAAAACAGACAAGCATATAGCAAGCTGAAGGTGATACGCTGTCCCAGAATATCATCAACAAATGCACCCAGGGATCCTTTCACGTCATATCTTGATGTGGAAAGTCCATGACCAAACGTTAATATGTGACAAGGTCGGAGTGAGAATGTGTTGGCATAACCCATGTATTTTGGAAGGCTGAAGGGATTAAAGAAGGAAGTGCTCCCAAGTGGTCTTGTAAAGAGGCAGACTGGGTTGGTGGATGAGTCACAAAACACAGGACTTTTCCCCGGAACTTTCCCCAGGAGATATGGGTTTAAAACTGTGTGAACTTTGAGTCATTTTAAGATATGTCCTCACCATGTTCCTATTCCCTAAACCTAACCACAGTAAATCTACTTGCCTAGACCTAAAGACACAGCATTGAGGATGTTGAGGATGTTTGTGCGTTTTTATAGAATATCGTACAAACTGTTGTATGAGGATAAATTGATCAAAGGGAGCCAAGTTTATTTTTTTTTCAGAATCCCATCATCAGAAACATGATCTGTATGTTTATTTTCGTGTGTTTCCTGTTATTCCCTTTTTTGCAAGTAAAGAATTTAAACTCCGCCCAACATTCCAATGCTTTTACTCAGAAAGACGAGGAAGATATTTTGGTTTTGAATTTGTTTGCTTGATGAGCCTATGCACATGCTGTTTTACTCTGTAAAACAATTGTGCTACCCTGGATTTAACAGCCTGGCAGCATCAGTACACTTTTGTTTCTTTATTTTTCCACATAAATAACAGACCTTTTACACAGCAGACGATTTGACATGTCACAGAACAAAAATAATCAGTGGAACTAATAACAATCACTGCTGATTATTATTGGTTAGGAAGGGAAGATGGCTGACAGAGAACACAGTTTGTTAAATAAAACAATGCTATACTTCCTGATAAAACAAAACATGCAACTGTATAAGGAATTGTGCAAATTACATACATCAATACATCAAACTATATTTACCCCATGCCGAATGTCGCATGCAAAAATTTGCTAACCCATGGTCAAATTTATGTGAGTAGTTGAGTAAGTAAAAGATTACCTGATTTCCAAAAGGCAAATAGTTAAAGAAGACACATTTCTTCAATATGTAAACAATATTACTTTTTTAACAGTTCCCGTTAGCTTCTTAATTACATTACGAACTGAGGAAACAGCTACCTGAAAACACTTTGCTATCTTCTTATAGTCTTCTCCTGCTTTGTGGGCATCAGTTTTGGGTGCTAATTGATGATACAAGGTTTCAGGAGTCAGACTAATTTTAAAGCTTTGAAATTTGCATCACCTGGCCTTTCCAAATAATGACTGTGAAAAAGCCATAGTCCTAACAAGTAAATTAAGGTCTGAGACCCTGTAAAAGAGCTCAGATGTCTTGGGATGCCCAAACTTTTGCATGGTGCACCTTTCATTTTGTCACTCTAAATTTGTAGAGAACAAAAATAATATGCTAATCTTGCTTCAAGTGT
The DNA here is from genome assembly GCA_026686955.1 of Epinephelus cyanopodus. Taxonomy (NCBI): domain Eukaryota; kingdom Metazoa; phylum Chordata; class Actinopteri; order Perciformes; family Serranidae; genus Epinephelus; species Epinephelus cyanopodus. The sequence continues at coordinate 6,981,922 of CM048919.1, forward strand.
TGAAAAGCATATGTCATCTTTTAACTTCATGCCTTTTGGAGATCAGTTCATCTTCTACTTACTTAAATATTCACAGTAAACAAAATAATGACCAGGGGTGCCCAAACTTTTGCATGCCACTTTATTTTCATTTCTATAAACTAAAAACACTTACCAATATAAGAAAAGAATAAAAAAGAAGTTAATCCTTAACAGTAAAAGGCTCTGCTTAATTAATGTAGGATATCATAGGAATTTGTACAATGCCCTGTTCATAATTTAATGTAACAACATACATACTAAACAGACAGAAAAATAGACACACAATTTATGAAGCAGTTTTGATTTGATAAATACACACAACAAATGACTTTTTGCGCAGTGTTTACCACAGCAGAACTACACAACGCAGGGAAAGAAAAACGAGTCTGAGCAGCCTGACTTTGAGTTAGATTTCTGCATTTCTGTTCCGTCGACATTAAAACCTTCTTTGTGTGCTTATACCTGGAGCTCAGCTGTGGAAAGAGCAGCGTGTCTGTGGTATTGATCCCCGAAAAGCAGACAACAGACTTCAGTGTTAGTTTTTGGGATTATCTCGATTCTCGTTCCACGCTAGGTATTCCCATCCCATTTGAGATGTGTGTCCATATGTTCAAATGTCAGAAAATGTCACTGCAATCAACACAGAAGCGCTTCATGTGCCTGCTGAAAAGAAAAAAGGTTAAACAACATAAAAAGTGCATTGTTGACCAGACTGCAATACCTCCGAGGATGCAGAACACATACTGTATTACTGAGTTACGTGCAGGGAATACAAGAGTATTGTGTTTTCAGTGTTCAGCCTTCAATCCTTTAGCAAATATTTTTCTAAAGCTTAAATATTCCCCATTTATCCTTCAGCACTTTTACTTTTTTTATTATTATTATTTGGCAACATTTTTTCCATCGTCTGCCTTCTGGACATATTTCAAACAACACCAAAAGCTGAAAACGTATTGTTTTTGCAAATGAAAGATCCAATCTTTGGGGTATCAGACTCAGGTCACAAATTTGATTACTTTACATTGAACTTGCCAAAATAAATAAAGACTTGACCTTAACCTTAACACCAATGACTTATGGCTTCACTTGGACTTGAGCCCTTTGACATGAAAATACTTCTCCTAAGCCAAAAAATATGTTATTCAAAAAGAGTGCCTCGAATCAATTTATTTCCTTTCATTTCCTCAATCATCTAACTTCAATGCTATTCATTCACAGCAAGTTGACACTTAAAGGTCCAGCATATAGGATTTAGGGGCATCTACTGACTGAAACTAAGAACTGTTGTGTTTTTGTTACCTTGAAGTGAGCTGTTCATATCCACATCCACAGAAGCCTCCATGTTGTTCTACAGTAACCAAGAACCACAGCCTGTATAAAATAATGGAAGCAGCTACGGTTACATCACCCATTGGTTTATGGACTCCATCTTGAACCCTCAAGTTCGGCCATCACCATCTTGGAGTTTTGTAGCCAGAAGTGACCATAGTTGGACAAGAAGGTGGAGCTGTGGATGAGTTAGGGGTGGATTTTGCAGAGAGCCTGTTGCTCAAGTGACCTCACCATTTAGTATGGTAACTTGTCGTACCATCCTACAGTTTTCGAGAATGCTGAAATAAGAATGTTGTACCAGACTGTAAACATATTCATTTCTGCTATAAAGTTGGGCATTTTAACATGGAGGTCTGTGGGGATTGACTTGCTTTTGGAGCCAGCATCAAGTGGCCATTAGAGGAACTGCAGTTTTTGGTATTAAAGCAGTGGCTTCATTTTCCAGCTTTGGAGGCTACTGCTTGCCCAGAACGGACCAACAAAACATGAATGGATTCACATCAGCTACCATAGTTATCCTATATGCTTGGTACACGGGCGAAGTTTAATTTTTTGACCTCACTACCAGATACCACTACATCCTACACACTGGACCTTTAATTCCCAATATCCATTTTGTTTGAACCAATCCAACAGCATCCAATTAAGTTGCAGGAGAGAATTATGCATGAGGAACGGTACGATTCTGAGCAACAGTTGGAAAAAATGTTAAAAAAAATTATTTTGTTTGTTTGTTTGTACAAATACTATGGTCAACAAAAAATAAATTGAAGTGTGCAAAGTGCGTGAAATTGGATGAAGAATGGTAAGAAAAGGCTCATTTTTAGCAAGCTAATGTTTAGTGGAAATTTCGGTACTGTTTAGTGGGTCTATATGAAGTGCAGTGGCAGCACTACTTTTTTATGATTAAGTTCAGATGCACCATAACAATAAATAGGAATTATTGAAAAAAGTTGATAATTTTGGTAGATTTGATTTATTATATTATTACTGCATGTTAAAAATGGTATTGCGTTTGGTGAAGAATGCATTATGGCTTGTTTAGGACTTGAAACTCAAAGTTCATGACTTGGGACCTGAGACTTACTTGAGACTTGCAAAACAATAACTTGTCACCTCTGTTGTGAATAGCACGACATTCCTACAGGGTTTACCCATTGCTTTTTTAGTTTGTTACTTTTTTGCGAGTCATAGGTGGACGGTAACAAGGGATGAACCATCATCTTGTGGCTACTGTCCCAGATTACAGTTTTCATTGAGAACACTTTGTTTTTTATGAGGAAATGTGCTTTCTGTTGTACATAAAGCACAACAAAACCAGTGTCAGTAACATGTAAGGCAGTAACATGTTTCTAGTAATACGTTACAGTAATAATATTACTTTTTTCAGTGACGAGTAGTTTAACTAATTACTAATAAAATTTCAGTTATAATATTATAGTTACCTTCAAACCAAACAACTCGTTACAACTTTACCTTTGTATTCACATCACTGCTGACTTCAAATATAACAACCACATCACCAGATTCATTTTCATAATCATCATACTGTGCAGGTACGTCACAAAGCAGCAAGCTAATTTGGAGGATAGAAATGCTTATGTTAGCAGCTGGAAATAGTCCCATGACTTTGATTTTGTCAGAAGGAAAGAAGAACACTGCTGCTAAAGGAAGTGGCACAAAAACTCTTTCCACTGTGAAAAACACATCCCTAAACCTCCGGCCTGAAACTCCAACTACAACCCCAGCATAAAAACAGGAAGTTCCTGGGAATACACCTCACCAAAGGTGAGCCTTCCTTCCGTGGACATTGGGTGTAGCCCTACACTGGCTAAACAACCAAAACTGGATTTTTAATCGTAGACAGCTGCAGGATACAAAGAAGTAATGTAAACTTGTAGCTGGATATGTTGTGGATGAAATGTTGCTCACAAGTGATTCTCTGTATTTCGGGCAGAGCCTTGGGAAAAAACAGTCACAGGCAATAAAAGGGACACATCTGAATTTTGGGATATGAGATATGCAATTACCAAATTCATGTTGTGTATCAGAAAAGTCATATAATGAGTAATGTAATGCATAACTGTTGACAGGGAGTAATACGTTAAGTAATATTATTACTTTTGAAAAGAGTGAGGAATAATGAGTAATATATTACATTTCTAGAGTAACTTGCCCAACACTGAACAAAACATAATAGAACTGTGGTAATACTGAGAAGCAAAATTTTAACCCAAATCACATGGTAACTTTCACAACATCCTTGTTTACTTATTGTGTGTTTCTTAGACAGGGCCACCCACAGAAATGACCAGATCCCTGAAAATGAATGTGGCCTCCCCAGATCTGCTGTACTCATATCAACACATGCATGTGCTCTCTCTCTCTCTCTCTCTCTCTCTCTCTCTCTCTCTCTCTCTCTCTCTCTCTCTCTCTCTCTCTCCCTCCTTGTTTGGTTAATCTAATTTTTAAGGATTTCATTATGAAACAGGCTATATTTTATTAAAGATATACTAAATGCATCATCATCATAAATAATAATTTTTTCCTTTGAATAAGTAATTGTGACTAATTTTTTATCTGTGTTTTAAATGAACATTTTAGCTTGGCCCCAGAAAGCTTTCCTCTTTTAACCCCCTTTTTGACGGCCCTGCTCTTGGATATAGTTCTTAAACAACAGCAGTTCGCTCTAAAATCTTAAGAAGTTGAATCACAACTGTGTTGTCATGAGATAATTAAGTTTAAGTATGTACACTTGAATAGATTTACACAACCACACCTGTGGTTTCATCCTGTCTCACATTTCATAATTTTTTGGTGTCTCAAAACCTTGAAACACAGAATTCAAAAACATCTACCAGAAGATCTTTTCTAGTAGACACTAAATAAAACACCAACTGTAAAAGCTTTTATGAAGTGGTTAAAGGTTGTATCAGTTTTTATCAGTCAGTTCTTAAAAAAAGGGTTACCATACCCTTTCTCATTAACGCCATCATGGAGAAAGAGGAGATGGTCTTTATCCATCGTAGTCACACACACACACACACACACACACACACACACACACACACACACACACACACACACACACACACACAGCAGAGACCTTGTAGAGCAGCATGTTGTCCCGCACTCAGACAAACCTTTGTGAAGTGGTTTGAGGCTGGGGGTGGACTTTAATGCTCTTTTTACAGTCCCATTAATCCCTCTGTTCACAATTTCACGCACAGCTTGTGCCTCGGTGTTATTTTCACAACCTTTCACCACTAATTCCTGTGAATCCTGAAACAGAACACCTTCCCTTCTCCTCCTCCCGGCTGCATGTGTGTCTCTGTTTTGCCAGGCAAAGACAGCTTTATCTCTGATTCCCGTCATCAAAGCCAGGCTAAAGGCAGAAGGAGGTATGAAAAGCCCCTCCTGGACTGTGGGCTGCATCTTTACGAGGCTAGGAGGCGAGGCCGGCAGTGTGCTCAGGACGTGCTAATGTCTGGCTCCACTGTGTTTTGGTAGTCAGCAAACCCAGAGCAAGTATGTTTACACTGGAGAAGGGACAAGACAGTTGATCTCTGTTAGGATTACACACATGGTATTTGGCACACTTCAAGTCATTACCCTGATGAGCCAACAGCCGATTATATGACATGCTGTAACCAAGCGGCAACATCCAGGGCTGAAGCAAATGGATAAACTGCAGTTCCTCTAATGGCCACTGGAGGCTGGCTCCAAGCAACCATAGACCCCCATGTTAAAATGGTCAACTTTACAGCAGAAGTAAACATGTTTACAGTCTGGTACAAAAAAACAGTTTTGGTCTCCATAGCTAATTTCCCTGTTCATGACAACTGTACATGGAATACATTTTTATTGAACTCACCTGTTTACATTTTATTAAAACTCAACCAGAAACACAACAAAATGGAGGAGCTGATAATGTTGGTGTCTGAATACCTGGCGTCACAGCGCTAATCAGGCACATGCACATACAGACCTCAGGTGATGCTCAGACACCTGCCCTTTTGCCCTCAGTCCAATTTAGGCAATAACCCACCACTGAAAACAAGTAGTCTGGTGTAAAACCACACCATCATCCTCCAGCTCTCACATCTTTTTAAACCAAAACTCAGTCTTGAATAAATGTTATGTCTCCCACATTGCGTCTCTGATAATTAATTTAAGCAGAATGACAGCAGTTTGGGGCTGGGCTTTGTAAATAGCACAGAGGAGAAGAGAAGGAGTGTGAGGCGGCACATTTCTGTTCTCTGGGGTTCTTAAACAATATTTATAGCTTATTTAGAAGAAGAATAAACATGAATATTTCAGACAGAAAGGAGGAGAAGAGAATGAGGAGAGGAGAAGAACAAAGTGAGAAGATGGGAGCAAAGGAAATTATTGGAAAATAAAGTGAGCAGAGGAGAGAGGAGGATATATGTAATACTCAGTCATTATTTTGAGATACTAAGTCATTATTTAGAGGAAGTTTCTCATAATTATAACTTATACTGACACATAATACAACATAATTTTCCCCATTACATTGGTGGAACAAGGCTTCTATAAAACAGAGAGGGATTTTCAGTCTCATTTAAGTTGATGCAAAGAATTAGATTTCTATCAGTGTTATTGTAACTTCAAACACATTTTCCAAAATAATCAGCTTATTCCATCTTGTTGATCCACTGCTGTTTCAACATGTCTCAATTACATAGCAGCAAAGTGACCTCTTGACACACTAATATTTTAAATTGTCTATTCTTTTACATACATTCATTGTTCAAATAATTATTTTTTCAATGACAGTCAACTTGCACAGTTTTCAGAGCAAATATTAATCCCAAATCCAACCTATACACAAATGTATGAGCACAGGCACACTGCTGCCTTGTTTCTCACTGACATATCTGCTGTAGAATACAGGCTGTTGTTTGCTGCTTTGATGCTTTACCTGCCTGGTATGGATGAACTATGTAATGGATTTGATTATACATGTAGCTGTGTTAACTAATGACTTGACTGCTTGAAAATGTAATAACATATAACATCCATAGTTCTAAGTTTAAACAGCTGAAACACTGTAGGTGGTGAAAAGAGAGACACAGCCTCTCCATCTGTATTTAACCTCATCTGCAAATCATAAGAAGAAAAGTGACAATATTTATACATCTGTTAAATTCCATGTATGTTTCTATTTTGTGGATATCATCCTGTTTAAGACCAGCAAGTCTTTACAGCAGTAAGTCATATAGGCTCATATGGCTCTGCAACTGTCGGGTAATTACTGGGAAGCAACACAACTCATCTGGTCTGGAGATGGCTGCTGTGAGTGTTTTCTGTCTGCTAAGTGACTGACTGAACAACATTCATGCATGCTGATGTCAAGGTGTGTGCACACATTTGTGTTCTCCACTAAAGAACAGAAGGTATTTCACTTGTAATCATAGCAATAAATGATTCAATACTCACATACATATATATGTACATACATATATAATTGCACAGCATTAGGGCTGCAGCTAACAATAATTTTCTTGATGACTTTAAATATCCAGTGTGTAGGATTTAAGAGCATCTATTGGCAGAAATGATTTATTCCTTAATATTCTATTCGTTTGTTTATAATAAATAATCATCATGTATCCCTAACCATTTATATAAACACACAGAGCAGGTACTCTCTATGGAGTCCGCCATGTTGTTTTTACATTTTTGTGTTTTTATGTCTGCCTCCATAGTTCTCCTGCAGGCTTTGCACAAGATTTCAGTTCTGCAACTTTGCTGCCATTTGCCACTAAATCCTACACACTGGATCTTTAATCTGTTGACTGGTCCATAAATTGTCAGACAACCAAGACCAAAATTCAAGTTACTATTACATAAGACAAAGAAATCCTATCTCCAAGAAATTATGTTTGTTTGCTACTAATTTGCAACAGCAAATACATTTTGTGAGGAACGCAGTGCTGACTGGATTGCATTTCTTTCAATCCACGTTTTGGTGCATGCATCAGCAGTCACAAAACGTATGTAAAACTTGCTTGCTCGCTGTCTCGTTCTGAAATCTTGGGAGATGTGACTTGTTGTAGGAAGGCAATGGCAGAAACATTAGTGAGAGTCAGGAAGAGTTTGTTGTGTTTGAGTACAGAAAGCACAGCTTAGTGTTATCTAAAGGATTTTCAATGTCATGGCTGAATATTTACTTGCTTCCACACACTATAAACTGGGTCAAGTGAAAGGGACAGAAAAAAAAATCCTAACAAAAACAACAAAATAAGCATATTTAGTAGACATGCATTGATGGTGTTTTATTGCTCAGGCATCTACATTGCAGCCCTTTCCTGGCTGCCAACTACAGCACTCTCTGTCAATACTGGACCAGTTTCAAAAACTGTTGTTTCCATCAGTCACGTAGCCACAAAAACTTGGAAAAATTGAGTCCAAGATTTAAAAAATTCTTAAGTTTCACTTTAAAGGTCATGGATTCATTCATGAAATGTGAGCAGAACGAATTTGGGTGTAAACTGTTGGCAGCAGGAAAGTTACATGTATTTTGGCATTCATCAGTATGTTAGTAGCTCTGATATTTTTTTAGGTTCTATCAAAGTCTACACTGGCTTCTGACTGCTCATAGTGCTAATTCATATTGTGCTCTATATTCCCAATATGCAGATGCTTTTGAAACATGCAAGTAAAAAGGGTCTCTCTGATGTTGCAAGTAATGCGCTCATCTACAGCTGTGACTAGTAGGACTGTTGTGTTTTTTGCATCAAGTTTCATATTGATCCATTTTTGTTTAACATTTCATTTTCCAAAACAGAGGACATGGAGTTAACGGCACCTGTTACCTCCTTCCAGGCCTTTGATTTACCTGTCCCTGTCACACCACAACTAACAGAGGCAAATAAAATGATTGTCTCCAGCCCACTTCACCTAAAAAGCTTCAATCTCAGCGTTGGAAATGTTTTTCTTTCTCTCTGTTTCTCTTTGTTTTCTCCATGTTCACAGCTCAACAGGATGCACCTATCCATAGTAATTATCACCTCTGTATACGGTGGTCAGTGACTATTCATTGGCGTGGGTGTATGCTAATTGCTGACTAGTGGGAGCATACTGTCAATTTATGATTGAACGGCATTCACAAACATACACACCTGCCTATGATGAAAGCCGAGTTTTCTGTGGGGTTTCTGAATGTTGTGTAGGTTTTAAGTAGCAACATTTTTTATGTGCAAAATCTACTCACAGATTTACGAACATTTCATGAATGATTGTAGGATTTAGTGACATCTAGCGGTGAGGTTACAGATTGCAACCAAGTGGAATTTCTCCTGTGTGCCAAGCATGTAGGAAAGGTACGATGACCACACTAATACACAAATGGCCCTGGTTTGTCTGTTCTAGGCTACTGTAGACACAACAAAGCGACTCCGTGGAAGAGGACTCACTCTGTATGTGGGTAAAAACAGTTCATTTTAAGGTAACTGAACCACAATAATTCCTATTTTGAGGTGATCATAGACAAATAAAAACATTAATATTATATTCCTTTCTGTCAATAGATGCCTCTAATCCCACACACTGGATTTTTATGTACAGTACTTGAACAAATGTACTTAGTTGCAGATCAATAGCCACATCTAAATGTGAGGTCAACACTGGACACCAGTTATGACTTAAATATCTACTATAGCATGGCGGCACAAAAACATTCTTTTCATCAGCTATTGAAAAATCAAACAGGAGGATGGGCCGAAATGCCTCCTGGGCCAAATCCAGCATTTGCTCAAAATGACAGTTTATTCTACAATTAAGCAGTAAGTCTGGTGATTAACTTCATGTATACCATGTTGTTACACATTTCAGACAAGAAAAGATAGTGTATGTGATTGAACCACAGTAAGGGCTCTTGGCCATCTGTCTGCTGTTGGGACCACCATGGCAGAGTGTGTAACAGCAGTGTACCAGAACAAGTTGTGTGTTTAAGGAGATAATGGGGAACAAAGGGGAAACCATTATGCCTCATGCCTCACTCTGACCTCTGACCTCTACATGTACCCATCCCACACTCTCAGCCTCCTCCCTGCTCTGTCTGCCCCTGCGCCTCTATCAAAAACCTCCAAAGGGCCTTCTATCCCCTCTATGTCCCGCCACATGGCACACCATCAAAACACCACTATTCACCAGGCAGCAGATTGCTGTTGAAGGAGACCACATACGTCCCGACCTTAATGTCCAACTACAACTGGCCCTTTCTACCTCCTCCTACATCCTTCTTTAACATACAAATTGGCTGTTTTGTGCGGCTGAATTAGAGATTAATTGCACACACCATTTGGCGGTGCTTGTTCAAAAAGACTGTGGCCTTTTTTTTCTCTCCACAGTGTCACAGTGATTAAGGTTAGAGATTAGGCACTGGAGATTACTCCACACTGCTTTCTTTGTGAGGCTGTGGAGAGGCAGGCTGGATTACACTTTAACATCCTCTGAAGCAGGTGGTTCTCATGGGGACAAGCCAAGCAGCCACTCTGTCCTTTCACTCCACCATACACAATCAGCCCACACAACTCTTACCAGGAATAGATACTTGTAGGAACATCTGTGAGCAACTAATCTTAGTAGTGTCAGTAATCCATACCTTCTCCTATAGGTCCTACCTTGTGTTGGGCAAATGACTTGGAGAATGTAGTGAGCTAAACCAGCAGTTACTCTACATCAAAATAAAGTTTCACTACATTGAAGCTATCCCCAGAGAAATGTAGCAAGCTAAGCGATGAGAAAATGCCAAAGTAACTCACTACTTGCAAAGCTACTTGACTTTATGTCAAATCAGCGTTATCTCAGTGATAAGAAAAACTGTCATCCAAACAAATGTCATGCAAGAAATGTTCAGTTGAACTGTTTTTATTATAAAACAACAGACTTAAATTAAAAATTTCTAGTTTCCTGTGACATTTGAGCATCTCCTCTAATAAGATGACATCATCAGTCAGCCTATTCCTCTCACTTTCTCTCTCCTCTTCCTACTTCTCTTCTCTGTCTTGGCCTCTCAGTTGGCTCTCTGGCAATGGCAGTAATTAAAAAAGAGAATTTCAAAATATATTTTTCAGTGAATAAAACCATAATGCTGTTATCATTAGTCATACTTCTACAGTTATTAGTATTAATATATACTTAATTACAACGTATTGTGCCACAATAGCAATAATCATTATTATAATAATTTTACTTTCATTAATATTGTTGTAAGCTACTGTCATTACTGTCTGTCCTGCATTTCTCTCTGTCTCTCTCTCTTTCTGTCTCATTGTGTCATACGGATTACTGTTTATTTATCATGTTGATTGTTCTGTACGACATCTATTGCATATCTGTCGTCCTGGAAGAGGGATCCCTCCTCAGTTGCTCTTCCTGAGGTTTCTACCATTTTTTTTCCCGTGAAAGGGGGGGTTATCTGCTGGGAGGGTCCTAAGGGCAGAGGGATGTCGTATACTGTAAGGCCCTCTGAGGCAAATTGTGATTTATGATATTGGGCTTTATAAATAAAATTGATTGATTGATTGATTGATTGATTAATTGATTGTGGGACACTTAGCTCGGGATATTTCACCTCAACAATGAGTCTAATGTCATCCAGTCACACAAGACAGCAACAGCATTTTCTTTATGCATCAATGATGAGGAGAGGAGTCGAGCTGCCACAAGAGCAGAGAAGAGGAGCTGCTACAGATGCCAGTATGTACAAGCAGAGAGCAAGTGGGGGGGAAAATGCATTTAATGCCAGGGGGTGGTGTGACTGGAAATAGGACTGTGGCGTAAAGAGCGTTCAAGAGCGCTGACACTCGTCTAACCGCCGCCAGTATGGGCTTGTACATTGGAAATATTTGCGGTGTATTTTTTGACATACAGTGTTTGCCGCCAGCGTTTTTTGGCCTTAACACATGCAAGTAGGATTGGAGCAATGGAAGACACATACATGAAGGATTCAGATGTCTGTGTTCTCATCACTTGTGGAAAAGTCAACCACAAGATAGCCTTCCAAAAATTAGTGCACAGTGTGCGTGAGACCAAAGAAAGCACGTGAACACACATGAAGGCTGTACCCTTGTCTCACGGTCTCGCACAAGCGCGCACACGTGAGCATGGTGCACAGAGGGGAAGTTAGAGCTACAGGCTACAATGAGGCTAAAAACAGAGTTCAAATGACGTTTTTTCAAACAACTTTTTATGTCGGGGCTTCAGGACACTTGGATCACTACGGATGAGCAATATGGAGAAATTTTGTGGTTTCAATTATGTGTTTTTGGACATTTGAATCTGAGGCGCCGTCAGCCTCCATTAGGTGGAGTTGTGTTGCTACCCCCTCTCCCCTTGGATCTCCACAAGTGTTGTGAGGACTCTAAAACTTCACCTGAGCCTCCCTTGACATATGGGTGAGAAGATAATGGTGTGAATTTTCATTTTTGGGTGCACTTTCCCTTTAAGTCATATTTAACCCTGCTAGGTGTGTGGATCATCAAAACCTTCTGAAGGTCAAACTCTAACTATTCCTCACAAGAGTAGATGTACCAGAACACACACACACACACACACACACACACACACACACACACACACACACACACACACACACACACACAGAGGTTATTCCCCTAAGGCTTAGTGGTAACTAAATAATGGAAACACTCATTAAACCTTTTCCCTCAATAAAGCACAGCAGTGACACTCAGACAGTTAAATGTTTAACTGTTCCCAGAAGCCGCCACTTTACACAATCATTAGTAGATGTTTGAGGGGTCAGTTAAGCATTCTGTGAACAGTAACTGTGCTAATAGGTTTAAAAATACAGTTTCAGTGTGTGTCTCAGTAATTACAGCCTACACATTATTCTGTCAAACATTGTCGTAGACATTTACTCTCAGCACTGCTGTAATCCTCAATTTAAAGGAATCCAGGCCGACTATATTACACTTCATGAACTTAAAAGCTGGAACTGGGTTATGGCTGAGCCTACCAAGTATAAAGTTCTTGATATTCAATTAGTCTATTCAATTGATTAAATACAATAGTTATAGCTGTCAAACAGCAGCAAGTGTGTTGCACCTGCAGTCTCTAATTTTGGACACCCAGCTGTATCTTAATTCATTATTAAAATCTACTGACATGACTGAAACTGGTCATCCTTTCAACAAGGGATGCACGAGACTGGATTTTTTGCCGATATCCGATATGCCAATATATAACAACTTATTATTATAATATTATTAACTTATACCGATATATACACTTTTTTCCACACATAATTTCAGTGATCATCAAGTCTCTTCTGTAGTGGAATTAACATCCTATTATGCATGTATTCTCTTAACATGATGGCCCAACAGCAGATGGAAACATGAAATAGATTTTTTTTTAAATATATGTAATATTCATTCAGAAAATGTATGTTGATCAATTCTGGTTTTAAAGCAAATATTATCCGAATACTGATAACATGCTGATATTATGATGCATCCCTACTCTACACACTGGTGAGATCTCCCACACAAGTAAGTTCATACATTGGATTCATTTGGACTTTAAAAACCACTTCAGGTTGAACACTGAGCTCTATAAAAGATTTTGGGACATGTTTTTACTTAAAGCAAATGACCATTTCCTCTGGAAAATCTAAATAAATTCTGTTGTGACGGCAGGGATGTTGCAGAAGCTGGTTCACTGAAAACTCTCGACCTGCTCACCGCCAGGTTTTCTTCAACAAGTTTCTCTCTTGCTGAGCCTGCAGGAGCTGTCCAATGCCATTTAATTTCTGCAGTGACACAGTTGATCTCAAAGTACATATTGATCGTTTGCAGAGATTTATGTTGAGGGAGATCAACATTCTGATTGGATTTTAGTTTATTCCCCAGGAACTTTCAGTGCTTCTGATTTCATCAGTTATTCTTCAAACATTGATCTCTGCCCTCAAATTCAAGTATACTGGATAAAGTCAACCCAATTGACAGAATAAATTATGGCATTGAACATTTCTGCAAACCACAAAAATGTCTTTACATATTATGTCACAGATACAGTGAAACGTAATGTTTCAACAATGCTGTGGTTAATGTGAAAAAAAAAAAGATGATGTTTTGGCCTAAAATACCTGCTTTTGGTGGCATAATCCCCACTGGAAAAGCAGCAATGTCTTGATAAAAAACAGTTGCTTCTCATAGCGCTATCCTTGGTGGGAAAAGAGAGACAGATTGCTAAAAAACATCAAGTTCTGTGTCTATAAAGCAGCTGAAAACAAAGTGATGACTCATCAAAACACAACCGTTTTTGTTGTTTGTTGGTCTGCAGCTTGGTACAGTAGGTGTCTCTCTCTGTTCTGCTCCCATCTGTCACATCAGAGCTCAGGGCTGGAGTCTGAGTTTGTTAAACCTGCTTTCTGGAACAGGGCCCATAATTATTATGGGGAGATTTATTTATGTGGCCATTTTAAGCATTTACAGATTTAGTCAAAGGCACCACCTCAGCAAAGCCTGGACTGGGTGAACCACTTAATACACGGAAACCAACCCAGTCTCACTCCAAAGTCATTGAAAACCTGCACTTGGTTAGTGACTCCGGCATTAGACACAGGCGAAAAAGGCCATCCTTTTACGTCAGCATGATACACAGTTACCGTTACTGTTAAACACTGCCCAGGGGTGTCTGAGGAAAACTTGGTGGAGCAACAACATAAGTTAAAGGGACAGAGTCCGAGTAGGGTGATGGATGGGTCCAACAATCACTGCTAATCACCCGGGAGGCCGGTGTTTGCTTCCCATAAGATTGCGAAGCCAAACCCAGTTCTTTTTTCAAAACCCAACCATATGCTTTTGCTGCCTAAACCCAACCATGTGTGCAGGCAAAACTTAACCACACAGGTTTGTTGTCGAAGGAAAAAACCTCAATTGGAGACTGTATGCAAAGTGTACATTTCCTGTGAAAACAGTGGTGTATTTTGAAAACAGACAATGCATGACAGGCTAAAGCTGACACAGCGTCAACAACTTACTTACGTACTTTGGTCGTCATATCTTGACATGGAAAGTGCATGACTAAACATTGATATGTGGCAAGGTCGGAGTGAGAATGTGTTGTGGAAACATAATTAAAGAAGGAATGATACAGTTACATGTTACTTAAATCCTCCCATGGTCCTTCTTCTCTAAAACAGCTTTAAAAGAAAATACCTTCTTCTAATTACCAGTGTAACCAGTGTTTAACAGTTTAATGCCAAAGTATTACAAGTAAACGGAAATGGCACAGTAAGTGAAGAGGGAAAAACAGTTGGTGACTAGTTAATTTTCTGAGGGAGTAACAGGTTAATCAGAGGTTCATGCAAACAGTTTAACCCTCGTCCGACCTGGGGCACAGTGTGGTCAGTAGCTGTGCTGTTCTGTGGCAGTAAACATGTCTGTCCTGGCTGAGGTGCAGGTTACACATGGACTCCCAGCCCTGGCAGATTTATGTGTGCTCTGACAGCAGGGGCTTCCACCTGCACAAACACTGTCCCTGACTGCTGCTCATTGTGCTAACAAGACCTGCAGCAGCTCCCTGGACACAGCCTCTCCACGACCTGCAAGACTCTGAAACCACACACTGCAGGGAGCAGGTCACACACACACACACACACACGCGCGTGGGCGCGCACACGCAAACACACACACACACACACACACACACACACACACACACACACACACACACACACACACAGGTTGGAAAATAAAAAAAAAAAGTCTTGGAACCTTTTTTCTTTTACCTTGATGACCATTGCATTTTTGAGGTTCATGCAAAAGCAGTTCAGTGGAAGGTGAACCCACCTACTCAGACCACACTGCAAATGTTGCATGTTCATAGAAACCACAAAACCCAGTAAAACAGATGTTTTGTTTTTTTTCTGTTGTAAACCATCAGAGCCAGAGTCTACAGGTTCACTCTCTAGCTGAAAGGAAATATAAAGATGTTGCTGCTGGCTTTGGTCACGTCCACGTCTGAGAGCTACAACCTGAATGACAAAACTTTCCCCGGGCAGCATTACACAGGTATATTAAAGTTATTCCCTAGTTCCAAATTTTAAGGATTTACCAAAGTTTTTATGTTGTTATTTGATGATTCTGCTAACTTGCTGAATGTTAACATTCGGTGACAATGTTTTTTTTTTATGCCTTTTTTTTTACTTCATAGTTCTCACTTCCAATGAGATCTATGCATTGCATCTCTGTTGTACTGGGGGTCGGAGATAGTTAGGTTAAGGTTAAAGTATGCTTAGGGTTAGGCAACTAAAACACTTGGTTATGTTATGTGGGGCGGTACATACAAGTGCAGGCTCAGACGAGGGGATAGGAATAAAGTCAGTAAGATAATTATTGAAAGTCATAGGGAAGAAAGGGGCAAGCCAGCAGCATATCCTCTTACAATGCTTCGTATGATATCTAAAACATTATAGCACCCCTACCATTTATTTTAGGCTTAACAAAAGTATCACAGTTGGGCTTTGTCACATCACATACTTAAAACAGGGTTATGTACTTAATGTGAAATTATGTGCGTTAGGTTAAGTTTTGGGAAGTAAAGTTACATAGGTTAAGTTTAAGAAGAGAAACATGACTGGGCTTCGTCATATCAAATACTTCATTTTCAAAACTAAGCCTATTTTATAGGCCTCTGCTCGAAAATTGCATACCCATAATGAAATGAATTTATCTCTGCAACCACAAGGTCTATTTGAATACTTTTGGTGTCATAGTAAAGGGAACACTTGTGAGATTTGTATCCCTTTGGAATGATGCAGCTGCAGCTCTAAACCTCTATCAAATCATAGCACAATATGTGAAAATCAACTCTGCAATATTAGAAAGGTTTTAGTACAGAAAATTCAGACGAGCTCTCCAAAATTGCACCATGTTTGCATGTGACTTTTGTCATGTACATAACTATATCTTTTATTTTTCATTTCTGTAAATCCCTAATGCAGGACATCAGCAGGACATCAAAATGAAAGCTCTGTGCCAGAAATTCACTATACTTAGAAATAAAGTGTGTTTTTTCAAACTTGACATGTTTGCGAGTCACATGCCCATTGTCCATTCAGAATAGACCACGACCCACCAGTTGGGAACCACTGCACTAGAACACACCACCAACAGCAATGGCTGCCTGTTCATGTGGAGTGGTAATGATGTTTACAATAACACTGCATTACACTAGTTATGTTATATTTACGTCTGAACAAATACAAGAGATGGACAGATAGTCGTAGTTGTTAACACATGGTTAATGTTGCATATGGTTGTGGTTAGGTTTAGGCAACAAAACTACTTGGTTAAGTTTAGCAAAAAGATCATGTTTTGTGTTGAAATAAATACGTAACCTGTCGTAAATACATCGTGCGAGTGATGCAAGTATGTCACACATGTACATTACTCATGTAACATTACATTAAAACAGCACTGAATTTTGGTTTCACACAGAACATGATCAGCGGCTCCCTGGCTGAGAGTCTATAGCCCTTTTTTCACAGACATTGCGCTTTAGGGCTGCTAAGAAGTCCCTTCTTTATGCTGCCTTTGCATTTTTACACAGAACCAAATGACGGTGGCATCATGCTGCTCCCGTGTGTGATTATAGACTACATCCCAGCATTGTGGAATCAAGGGGGCGTGACAGGCGTGACATGTAGCACAACAGCACTGGCCTTGAGTGTGACATATAACACACACATCAGCAGCACAGAACAATATCAATGATATTTACATGGCAATGACTTTTCTGTTAATGCCCTAATGGCTGCTGATTTGGTCCTCTGCTTGGTGGGTTAGGAGCATCCGGACCTCATTGTTTTTCCAATTTGTGGACCATTATGGCCGCTGTTCTTTTTCTTTGAGTTAGCTGCTAGCTGCTATCAGTTCCTTTTTAAATCTCCTGCGGTGGGTCACACACAGAACACGCCCTCAAAACATCACACCTGTGTTGCCCATGATCTCGTCCTGCTGATATCCCATTTTTACAGATATCGTCTCAGCACTGTTACTACCTCTGTCCCCCCATTCTGCAACTCTACCTTATATACAGAATGGCGAGGCGGTATAATGATGCAATATTCCCACCTTGAACAGGCAGTGTAAAAGGGGCTTACTGTATATTTGTTGATCCATTCACCACCCCTCCCACCTGCCCTAAAATGATTATCTTGCTCTTTTTACTACATCAGTTGCTCTGAGTGTCAAAATTGCTGCAGATGGGTTTACATTGGAATTAGATTAAAGCCCGGGGCATCTCACAGAGACTCCAAAGGGTGCCTTCAGCATTGGTATGACATGCCAAGGGGAATGACAGGGCATCGGTTTTTGACAACCTGGGAGTAAGAACGGGCTGGGATGAGGTGACACAATCAGATAAACTAGGGGGAGGAATACATGGTTTGCTAGCTAAATGAGTTATCTTTAAGAGTTTATTCTTAAAAAGATCGCACTGTACTGTAGAACTGGCTTGATAGTGCTACGAGAAGAAGATGGGGCTGGACAGACAGGTGATTTATTTGTAGAGGGCTGTAAGTCTGCTGACTATGCTTGTAAATGTCCAAGGTATGCTGATTGAAGCTGAGGTTATTGTCCAGTGTTATGCCAAAGTATGTGGCATTACTGCAGGGAGAGGGGAAAAAGCGATAGATCAAAGATAAAAGACAGCAGTCCTGCCAATGCCAAGCTCTGGCATTACACTAATGCTAGTGAGTTACATCACAATATACAGCGACAATACTACACAGAGTTCACGCATTACGCACTAAACTTCTAAATTTCATGGTGCTCTAGCTTATAGAGAAATGTGGGAGCAAACTGACTTTGTCATCCCTGTGATTACTCCCGTTACTTGCCCAGGCGGATCATGCAAGCTGTAAAGTCGACTTTTGGCCAGAGGCTTGCAGAGGGGTCCTGGAGGTGTTAAAAAGGTCATGGGGGGAGCTGGCCCCCTGACACGGGACAGAGGGTCGCCTTTAGACTGCCTGTCTGCATTACTGGGACAGTGGAGGGGTTGACCACTCACACACACAACACATATGTACACTTATACACCTGTTGTACTTTAAAATAACAAACATATCCACATATGCGTACATGAATATGTGGTAACACTGGACAAGCATGGCAAGTATGCAGTTCGTGTGCGAAAGAAATATTTACACCACAATAACTTTCAGAGGAATTTAAAATGAATGTGGGCTAGGGGCATAAAGTGTGGGGACCAATGGCCCCTTTCCTACATCCTACCCCCGTACTTCTGACGCCCTTGCTCCAACCACACCCTTCTTCAAATTTGGCCTTCATTTTGAGCTCAACTACACACCTGTAAAGTTTCAAGACTGCATCTTGCATGGTTATGATTCAATCACAGTGAAAATATCTGTCCACAGATATATAAACACCTGGCAAAGTACTCCTAATGGCTTCTGTGGTAGTTCCAGCTACTATAGATGTCACCCAGACCACATTTTGCCATGATGAAACAAGGTGAAAACAATACCAGCCCCGCTGTTGCAGTTGGTAATAAAGAAAATCACTTTCACACACTCCATTAGTCTTTGCCCTCTCTGCTGGCCTGGTATATACGACTGCACAGCTGCGGGAGTGTTTGTGTGCATGGAGACTGACATTGAAATGAAAGGCCCTGCTTGCTCCTCCACGTTCCTTTTTTGGGTGACGAACTTGACAAATTCTTGGCTGTGGATAGAGACATCACTCTGTCATTGACACCCCACTTATCTACCGCTCACAAAGTATCCCAACAGGCCGCCACAGCGTCATCTGCCCTTCAACAATCAACAACAGTTCTCACACTCTCATAACTGCCTCTCCTCAGCTCCTTGACATCGCTACTGCCACTGTCACTGTCAATTTCTTGTCTATTTGCCACTCAAGAGTCAGGCGCTAATGTCTTACTGCATGATGTGGAGAGACATAATGCAGAATTGCCACATGTCTAGTTTTACAAATCAACATGTGACTTTCCATAATGGAGACTCCACAGGCCACAATCAGTGCTGCTGGTTTATATTTTGGCAACAGTTAACATGCTTTGCTGGGGGAATTGTTGAGTATCATCCATAAGTCATAAAGAAAAACACAAGATTAACGTACAAATTCGAGAAAAGGCCTAGGAATATTTTTACCCTGTCACCTTACTTCTCTGATAAAAATGCCATATACACAAAAATCCCACCTACTTTTACCTTTTAAAACTTGACCAAACTGGCCTGATCCCTTTACATACACACAAAAAAAAGGCAATGAGCAACTTTATAAGAAATTACCCAAAAATAAGTTATAGGAAAATCTCCTGAAAAAAAATCAAGTGAAAAGAGGTGAAACAAAAAACATCAAATGACTCAGAGAAGGGACAGAGACTTTTTTTCATTTTCAATTTTTAATACAACATAATTATAAACACATTTTGCTGGCCATTTTGTTATCATTCTCAAATAGTTTTCTCTATCTCTTTCTTTTCTTTTTTTTCAGTTTATTTTTATTATCATGTTTTACTGTTTTCTTGCAATTTGCAGGATATTTCTTGCCAAGTTGCTCATTGCCTTCTGAATGCAGCACAAGAAAACTGATGTCTTTCCAGGTTTCAAAGAGTTCAGAAAAGCATCAATGCATGGTTTTCTTTTATAAAATAGTCTATTCTTATACACATATATATTCAACAACAACAACAACAACAACAACAAAAAACGCACACACACAAAAATGTCCTGGCAATGAATATATCTCTTGGCTTAGCCAGTCTCTGTACATTTCCTTCAAAACAGTCTTCCTGTAACCATGCTCTCTGCCTATTTGTTTGTTTGTTTGATGCTGCCTTTATTTATTTATTTATTTATTTTAAGTATAGAGGTATAATTAGTGAAATGTCAGGTATCAAAAGCACAAGAGCTTATTATGCTCATGTGGGTCTTAATTTAAAAAAAAAAATCATTTTATTCTCAAATAAGGCACATTTTTATCTCAAGGATTAAACGCTAAAAACATTAAAACAAGCATAATCACAATCTTTGGCACAAACTTTGGCTAAATGCAAGTGAATCATGTGACATGTCCTGTCAGGTCCAGCAAAACGCTCATTGTGAATTTCATTTCATTTGTGCAGTGTTTGGGGTACACAGAGGACAATACATTTTTTAATTTTTAGATTTTAGGAGGAAAGGGGTTGCATTCTTTACTCCTCTACAATTTTCAACTGTATCATATACTACTGTAACAGTAGTGTTTATGTCTTTTGCACAAGTTCAATTGATTGCTTGTAAATCTTAGAAATTAACATCCTCTACTGGCCACTGTGACTTTGTCACATGATGGAGGCTTTCAGATGCAAACTGAGTAAGTCTACCTGTGACCCACAAACTAACTACCTTCCAAAATAGACTGTACTGGACTGCAGACCAGTTTCGGTGATAGAGAACAGGGGTAGTGTCCAAACTCAAGCAACTGTACTATGACCTATCTGCCAAAATTCATTTGAATTGAAAGTTTTAAAATACTTTAACAGTATTAATAATCACTAAGCATATATTAATTAGATTTTTTTTTTTAATTGCTATTTAAACGGCACACATACTCAAGGTCAGTATGATGGTAGGTATGGTGGTATGCTCGATGATTTTAAAATGTACAATTTCTGAAAGTCTTAAGGGCTCACTTCCATTTACTTCTTTATACAAGAAATGTTTCTACACTGAGTATGGAATATTAAACCATCATAACATGTTAACTAAAAAACACGACTGTAAGAAGCCAAACCCAGCTTGTAGCACCCTTGCAAATTCAGAGACACTTGAGCAGCTTCATATTAACAGCATCTGCAGTCAAGAAATAACAAAATATTGTGAGGTCATCTCAACACATTACATTCACTCTTTGCCATTTGTTCTCTCAGACCCAGACACATCCGTCTAATTTAGGCTCTGGTTCAGCTGTATTGATCACGCCCCTCCGCCCGTTGTAGACATTATTCCTTTCACCATTTCTCAACCTTAGCCTGCTTTAGTTTTCTCAAACGAAACTGAAACTCCACTTTGAGCTTCAGTTTCTGATTGATTGGCATTCTGGTGAGGCAAATACATGTCTAGTTTTCATATTTGTCCTGTTGGAACGGGAAGTGTAAGCTGATATTTCACCTTAGAGCCTGGTTATTTCTCCCTGGCCTTAGGTTACCAGAGGGCAGGAGATGCCGGAGGGTGAGGGGATTGACACGTGTGGTGTGTGGACGGTCAGGTGGAGAAAGGAGGCACTAATTTAGTGCTGCTGAGTGTCTATTCTAGGCCTGTTGAGATTGCATGGCTTCTACACTGTCAAACTCTCAGCCATCTGTCATTGTATCAATGTTTACACGTACATACTATTCTCCTCTTAACACGACTTGTTTTGGATAAACTCAAAAGAGGCCTGGCCATGATGCCTGGCTTTCTTCCATATGATCACTCTGACATAGCAAGCACGGCATGCTTGCATTTTGTTTTTACTGTGAAACAAATATGATTGCAGTGGAGGTACAGGTACATTTTGACCACACACAGATGACTTGTTCTGGTTGACTAAAAATGATTACGCTACGACCAACATTTGTGGCTCGAATTTCTGTTGACATTGAAATTCATCTTGCAGGAACCAGTTTCTCACTCTTTAGTGCACGCTGTGCACTAAAACGCTGCTTGAAAGGAAGGGAAAACTTAATCTCTTAAATTCTGCATACTTTAAAGCTGCATTAATTGCTTTTTGGCCACAAGGGGGCAGAGATAAATTAAACAAGTTGACAAACAAATACACATTCACTAAATACTGTACTGTATCCAAGTTGTAGCATGTTATAAACAATTCCCAAAAGACAGAGAGCAACATTATCATCCCATTGGAGTCATGTCTCTAGACACTTGATGAATTTAAGTCAAATGTTTCCTTACTGTATTATATAATTATTCTGTGATGGCAGCATTATTGGATGAGAAGTGAGAAGTCTATTGATATACCCTACCCTTGAAATAGAGATTTTATAATTCAGTCAGGAGACAGTCATTGTGAGAGAAAAGCATATTTATTTACATGTGCACATAAGTATGAGAAATGTGAAAAGTCGATTTGCTGATTAGCCCCTATTGTGATGTCATGTATTTCAGGAGGGTGGTAAAGACATAGTAGATTAGAGAGATCATGGAGTCTAAATACTGGTGGTGGTAATAATGGTGGCGATAAGATCAGACGAAGAGGGAGCTTCATTAAAGTACCAAAGTATGCGCTCCATATTATTACGTTATTATTACACTTACCCATTTGTAATCATTTTTTGATAGGGTAGTGCAAATCTATAGACTCTGCTATGGATTGGCACTATGGTAGCAATTTCACAGAAGCAGCATCTAACTTCAGAACACCATGCCCCCTATTGGAAGAAAGAAACTGGCTGCCACCGGAGGAGCTGGGGCTGGAGCCTATCCCAGCTGACATTTGTACGTTGTTACCGTGTTTCTTTTCCTAAAGCTAAGCTATGCAGCTTTACTTTAAGTTCAGGGTACATACTGTAACACCATTTGTGGGGTGCTAATTCATAAGACATCATGCAAATTGTTGTATGAGGATATGTTGAACAATTGGCTATTAATAGGATGCTTATTTACAGATAACACTTAGCTGAAAAATAAGTGATTTGATCAATAAGCAATATCTGTGTTGGGTCAGTCATCCACTAGGACAGGGGAAGCCTGAGGGGGCATACGGACGATCAACCTTAAGGTATCGCAAACACTCAGGCAAGGTATGCAAAACAATTTTTAGACATGTCTATAAAGTAAACATTTTTTTAACAAGAAATAAATGCATACAAACTTGTCAAAATTATAATCCAAACATGTCAAACTGCACTGACATTTATTTGATCTTCAGCTTTCTATCCCCCAAAAGGGGCACAGCCTTGGTGTCTTGTGAAGTACCTGTAGACTCTGGTCAAATGTATTTAGTATCTGTGTCTAGCTGCTAGACCTTCTGGATTTTCTACACTCTGGTAAATGTCTGCTCTCTGTTTCCTGCCAGCAAGCATACAGTGGGTTTATTGGGGATTTTTTGTTAGTGTTGGCCAGCTGACACTGAAAATCAAAAGACAGACTCTTATATCTGATAGATGTCAAATTTTGGTTGGAATGATAACAGGGTTTATGATATTTTTCTAATGATGCCAGGACGATGTTAGAATTTTATGTTGTGTGGTCATTAACATTACAACGTTTTGTAGAAGTTAGGTTTTGTTCTCCATACCTCACAACTAAATGTCCTTATTCTACGTCAAGATGAGATTGAGATGTTTGGAAGATGTTGGATTTTGTTTAATTCACAACTCAATTAAAAACCAACAAATGTCATCTGTTGTCACTATTCCACAACTAGTTGACATTGGCGTTAAATGTTGTCCTGACATTGAATTTTGGTCATGCAATGTCAAGACCTAAATTCAACCAAATTTCAACATCTAACAACATTGGTGGCCAAATGGGTGGAAAAGGTTGCCAACTGGGGTTTGATGAGAGTAGTTCATGTCACTAAACTAAGATTAGTGGCAAACATTGTTTGTGCTTGCATGATTCATTATTTTTTCTTTGAGGAAAGTGAAGCTTCAAGCTTGCATCTTTCAGCTGCAACCATCACTGACTCAAATGATATCATTTGAGGACATTTATCAGACTTCACACTTCGGGAGCCAATCACAGCCTACACACATGTACAGTATTACTTCCTTACAACTGTAAGCATACTCTGATGTGTGGAGTTGTGTGGAGTCCACTATACTATCAGTACTGTTGAGTGTTGGTTTAAAATTCCAGACTCCAATTTACATGATTTCCTTTGGTACTGACAGAGACGAGGCTGGGGGGACACAGTCTGGCAGTGAACAAAACAAGCCAATGTTCCTCAGTCAAACAGGGCGAGAATATTTTGTAATTGATTTATTCATGGAAACGAGACTCAGTGGCAGGAAAACAGATTGACATGAATAAGACCTTAAGCAGGATCTGACCCACAGCCAGCCTCAGGTTGTCACCAGAATCTTGGCAAGTCCAGCAGCGTTCAGTAGGGCGCCTACTGAAACTTCGATCAGACCAGGCAGTGTGGTGCATCTTGCTGGTAAACCAAGCTGTGTTGTTTCAGGCACACTATGACTGCACAGATGTGAAGTTTAAGGCCTGGAGATATTAAAATCATAGGCCTCATTAAACTCAGTTATTTATGTTCATCTAAACCCCCCACACAGTAACCCAGCCAGTCAGATCAAATGTCCCTGGCGGTGCGGTGGTCGTGAATTGTCGTCTAAATAACAGCAGCTGTGAGAGCCTGTCGAGTCGAGCTGACTGATGTCTTGGCTAAGGATGCTCCTGGATCACAATAAAACTGTCACAGACATTTTATCATCCACATTCCCTGCTCAGGACATTTCCACACATCTTAAATTTCCATGAGACGAGCAGCAAGACGGACACAGTTTCATCTTGCCAACTTGCATGCTGTGTGTCCTCTCGCACATATTTCACTCCTCTCTGGAGATATTTCATTATCTCTATTAATGGAAAGAACTCTAGTCTTAAATGAAATCCTGTCCAACGTGTTCGGACACTTTTTTACAGTGCTGGTGATAGACCCTAACGACAGCAAGCTTTATATTTCTGCATCACACTACAATATCCTGGCAAACTAGCCACACTACTATGACACTGAGTCTGGATTTTCATGATCCCTAGGGGATGGCTCTCAAAGATTAATTCCTTTTTTTTTAATTGATTCAAAGGGAAGTGCATAAACACAAATAGAAGTAGCGACATACAAAAATTAGGAATAGATGGAGGCAGGAGTTCAGAAAAAAAGTCATACATATATAAATATGAGAGGGGCCATATCTTAGATCTTGTTATTTCATTTGGACTGAAGATTGATAATGTGGAACTTATTAACACCTGTATATCCGATCATTTTAGTATTGTTTTAAACTTGGACTACTCTCCTCGCCTAAAGTCTCACCTGTCCCCACCTTAACTCAACAAAAGCAGCTAAATTTTCACATGCTTTTTCATGCCTCTCTTCCAAACTACCTCTCTCACATGATACCAACCTCCTGGTGAATTCATTCAATGACCTCTGCCTGAATACAATGGACTCAGTAGCCCCAGTCAAAACCAGAACCAAAATCACTTCCTCAGTCTCTCTATGGTTTAATGACCATACCCGCTCCTTAAAAAGAGAGGTACGCAAAATAAAGTGTAAATGGAAGTCCTGCAAACTTCAAGCTCAATATGAGCATTTGAAAAGTCTAATGAATAATTACAATGCTGCAGTTAAGGACGCACAAGCAACTTTTTTTCCAACTTGATCTCCCAGAATGCTCGAAACTCTTCAGTGCTGTTCCAAACACTCGACCGAATTGTTGGCGCCCCCACCAATATTAATTTACATGCATGACCTGAACTCTGTGAGTAATTTTCATAATTTTTCACTGAAAAATTGAAAACATTAGATCTCACACCATCAGCAGTCGACCCCACAATTCACTTGTCCCTAGTCCTAACTTCCCAACTCTGCTCGTTTAGTTCAGTATCACTAACTGATCTCAACACAATGGTGATGCGCATGAAATCCTCCTCTTGCCCTCTGGATGTGGTCCCAACCTGACTACTGAGGGAGATTTGTTTTGAGACAGTTTTGGGCCCCTCTAACTGTAGTTATTTGTAACCGGAGTCCAGGGTGAACTTTTTGGAAAAGTCCGGTGTCAGCAGTTATGTGTGGACAGGATAACCACAGTTGTTTTGTCTTGTCTCCATTGTATGATGTCACAGCGTGCGACGTAAACAGAAAACAGCTGTGTTATTACCCGATCCAGTGTGTGCGAGAGATGATTTGAGGATGGACCTAAACAAAATACTGCTGCTATTTAGCAGCATATCAGCACTTTGTGGCTGTATCATACAACTAACGCTACTCAACCACATCCAGCAACAGAGGCACAAGAGTGTGCTATCACGGAGACTGCTCCTGCTGCATAATAGTACGCTTGTTGTTGTTTTTCCGGTATTGACGTTTTACTGCCCTCTGATTGGCTACAATGGCCTTATAGTTAGGAGTTATATCGCCACCTACTGCTTTGGCATGTGTATTACATTGCTTGATAGTGGAATCTGCGGTGTCATGTGGAAGGAGGTATTTTTATTACACTGCTCGTATGGATGCAGATTTTATAAAAACTGGAGGCCAAAAAAGTTTGGTTTTGGACTAGGCCCAAGTGAACATAGAGTTATTTCAAGGTACATGGTTGCATTACATTAAGTATGTAACTTTATGTTAAGTACATATTGTGACAACACCTAAAGCCCAGCTCAGACCAAAGATTTGTGATCAGACGAAACCATTTCAGAATGTTACAGAGAAAAGTTGCAGCAATGTCAACTGGCCAACTTGAGCTCGACTCAAGTCGGCTAATGGTATCACCTGCAACTCAGCTGGTCAAATTGCCAGCAGCTAGTTTTAGAATGTAGAGCACGTCACCTGTTTCAACAGCTAATCCGGATGTAATTAAGTCCACTGGTCAAGTCAAAATCACTGCAGTCGGTTTGTTCACCTGCTGGAACAGGTGCTCCGTCCCCACTGAGCCCTTTGATTTCGTACTCACTGTGCTGGTGTCGGACTGTAGGTCGCTGCTGCTGCTCACTGTTTGTGCTTATGAACGGCACATTGTAAGTAGTAGTAACCAAGCCAGTAAATAATGTGTTCTTTCCAACGCTTGGTGATATTGTATGATGTTCTGAACATTGCTAGCTTTAGACGTGTTGTTTTTTATTGCCTTTGGATTGTCATCTCCTTTTACTGCTGTCTCAACCTGTTTCCACAAAGGGAAATTACCTCGTGTAACATGACACATGGAACATGGACAATCTGAGAGGGATCTAACCCATGGACAAGGGTGCACTGCAAAGACCCTTAATGTGGATGTTTCCCCAGGCTGCAGGCCAGCACGGAGAGGATGTTGCCACTGATACGATAGCTCTGTACAGTCTGCAGCCATCCTGGGTGGGCGAGGCCAGCATGGCTTAACACGGTAATCTCTGTGACAGGCTCAGCCCTTTGTTCCTCTTCAAAGGATCTTTGAAAGGGAAATATCCACCTCAGGTTTTACAACCAGAGTTAACCCCTCAGACAGAGCAGACAAGTCCCCTCACCAGAGACCAGTATCCACAGTCCATCAAAGACACTCAGTGGCCGGAGGTTTCACTTTTTTTCCCTTCTACTTGTGCCTTTGATGTCTAAGCATTAACTCAGACAGTTATGTAGCTTCATTTGTATGTATGCAAACTCATTCTCACACACACATACATACACATGCACATGTATAAGGGATAGTTTCTCCCCATGCTCTGATCAGAACACAACACATCGGAGGTCAGACGGACTAAGAACATGACAATACAACATGAAGCTGTCCTTTTAACCTTTGACCCTGCCCCTGGCCTCCAACCCTGACCACTGACAACTACAGAAAAAGGGTGAAAGGAGGACAGGGGGACTTAGGGATGGGAACTGAGCTGCTATAAGGCAGTTAAAGACTCAGGTTTGAAATGTCAAGCAAATTCATTACTGCCAAAATGCTTTGGAGCTTCCAACATAATCAACTGAAGCTGCTACACTGACCATGGGCATTGCACTGCTCATCCCTGTTTTTACATCGCTGGGAATTTTTTTTTTTTTTTTTTTTAATTTCCTTGAAGGCAAGGCAAGGCAAGGCAAGGCAATTTTATTTATATAGCACCATTCATACACAAGGCAATTCAATGTGCTTTACAAGAGAAAACATTAAAGGAACAATAGATCATTAAAAACAAAAGCTAAAAGCAAGACAATAAATAGTTAAAAACAGTGCAGAAAATGCATTTAAAAAGCAAAGATAAAGCCAAAGCAACAGCAGACAAATATAAAAACAATAGCTACAGATTATCCTAACAGTAAGTTATATATCTAGTTCACTGGTAAGCTGCAGTAAATAGTAATGTTTTAAGCCCTGATTTAAATGAGCTGACAGTTTCAGCCGACCTCAGATATTCTGGAAGTTTGTTCCACAGGCGGGGAGCATAGAAACTAAAGGCTGCTTCACCGTATTTGGTTTTGATCCTGGGAACACTGAGTAAACCTGTTCCAGATGATCTGAGGGGTCTGGATGCTTCATAACGTACAAGTAAATCAGAGATGTATTTAGGCCCGAGACCATTTAGTGCTTTATAGACAAGTAACAAGATTTTAAAGTCTGTCCTTTGACACAGGAAGCTAGTGCAGTAACTTAAGCACTGGTGTAATGTGCTCCACTCTCTTGGAGCACATTACACCAGTGCGTAGTCAGTTGAAGCATAGTCACTTCCAAACCCTGCATAACCAACTGCATTATCATACTCACTATACACACAGTAAACTGGCCCCGACCACATGCTACAAAGACAGAGTCTGCATAGCAGGTAAAAAAAAAAAAAGCTCCCCCCCCACGTGATGCATCCGTGCAATGTTCTTCGGCCATTAGTGTTTATGTTAAATTTTCTGCTTCACAGGGATGAGGTCAGATGGGGCTAATTGATGTGGTGATGCAAAAACATTGATGATGGGAGCAAAAGATGAATTTTAACTCTGGAAAGTTAAGAGCAGCTACTCATTAAGCTATTTAACCTTTGTGAGATACGAAGGTAATTAGTGTGCAGTGTAACAAGGACTGATTAATATCAACTCTGCCATAGTTATTTATGAACAAAAATTATTTGTATTTGAATGGACTTTTAAGAGAAACTCCACACACATACACATATATGCAGACATCCATGTATAAGCAGACACAATTCTCATTTTGATATCATACTACACAATATTACTACACCTTCTACTGATCACATGCATTCCTAAAAACACTTTTTTATTCTTAATGCTGATTAACTAGACTTTATTTATTTGTATCTTAAAGCTGCACTAATATATATTTTCAATTTTAACACACATTATATGGCTGCCTGTGATATAAAAGGGGTTGCTTGTGTCCATTCCTTTTAGGCACCCTGAGTAAAAGGAAAAAAATATTAAAGCAAGGTAACCTTTTAAAAGCGGTAGTGTTTTGCCGGAATGAAGCCTACATTTCCCATCAGCTCTAGCACATATTGTCGTAAAGACGCTTACCTGGCTCGTGCATGTGTTTGTTTTGGGGATGAATGAAACAACAAGACAGGAAAACTTTGCACCCATACCTATTGGGGATCCCAGCTCACCTCTGCCGCGCCCCAGCTCCACCTCTCCAGCGTAAGCACCACCGCCGCCGGGGTAAACGCAGCAGTCGGCTGGTAAGGCTAAAACCTGTTTGGCGAGCAATTCCACGACTTCTTGGACTGAGTACGGAGCGGTGCCTAGCCTCCATATTTCTCGGCACTCACTGGACCCTGTCAATGCCTGGCTGGTACCTGTCATCGGCCCGGATGAGGTGTTCCAGCCCTGCAGCCCCTACTCTCCTCATACCCACTGGCGTGGGGTGAATCTGCGCAACCTGCGGCTTCTGTGTGTGGCTCCCCGGACAGCTAACGCCATGGACCCGCCGGCTCCTGCCAGGATTGGGCTGGTAAATGCTAAATTGCTAGTGAACAAAACGTTTATCCTGAAGGATTTCCTGACTTCCCAAGGACTGGATTTTCTCTGTGTGAATGAGACGTGGTTGACTGTTGGTGAGTCCAGTGCTTTCACAGAACTTTTACCCGATGATTGCTGCTATTTTAACTCCCCGCGGACGTCGGGTCGAGGAGGAGGAATAGCGACTATTTATAAGAGTCACTATAAATGTAAGCGGCTAGGTAAGATGACGGTTGCCGTCTGAGTGCCGTAAATCGTTTCGTCCTGGAAACGACCTGGGGCGGACCCGGAGACAGTTTCCTAAAGGTATGGATATACACTATATAGAAGTAGCTTATCTTCACACTGATGGTCTCATTTGCTGTTGTAGGTCACGCACAGACATCAGCAGAAACGACAGACTTTTGCATATCCATCTAAAAGTTCCTTGTAGCGGCTTTAATTGATAAAATAAAATAAAATTCAATTGACTTTCTAATTTTTACACTAAACTTAATAATCATAATATCTTATATTGTACTTTCTGGTATGAAGTTCCACTTTAAAGCTGTTTAATATCAGTGTATCCCAGATATATCAGATGGGGCCCATAATCACTCAAAAAAAAAAAAAAAAAAAAAAAAAAAGTAATTGCCCACACTAAACCTTTGGCCCCTGAATCCTCACACGTCGACCAACATCATCTCTCCATTGTTCAGTTGTTCATTCCTGCTGCTGGATGTGTGCTATACATGTGCTATATACGTTGACATAAATACCGCGTGAACACAATCCCCCCAGCCAGCCCGGCAGAAGCAGGGCTACATGTCACCATGACACGCAGACTAATGCAGGAACAAGCAGGACGTGGATTAAGCAAAAATCCTACATGGGATTCCATTATGTTGCTGTGGTCATGATGGAGACTGGGCAGGTGTCCTGCAACAATGAGCTCTTTCAAATGTAGTCAGAGCAGTGTGTATTTGTGTGTGTGAGTACATGCATATGTTGGTATGTGTGTGTAAGGGTGACCACATCATCTTTGCATTTTTTGTAATAATTTACTAAATTTAATAATTTGTAAGATTTATTTGTCTGTTTGGATGCAGCAGAACAAGCTGTAAATATACCATTGACATATTAACAACTTTATAAAGTTTATATGGTGAATATGGCAAAATTATGGCTATTAACACACCCAGCAGACATGGAGCAAAATCAATTTGGGGTTGTGTTTTTGGGCCATTTGACAAATGCAAGTCCAATATTCATCTTTCTCCAGTAGGAGTGAACATTTTTCTGTTTTGGTCTCCTCCAGCTCCTCAGTTGCACCACCAGAAATCTTTCATAGGGGTGGTCATATTGGGGCACTGAAAATCTTGGGATGGCATAACAAAACCAAAAGCCATAACTGAATTGATTGAGTGATTGTATCAGAGTGGCAGTGGCCCCCTTGCCCCGATCCACCCCTTGCTCCACCACAGTGCCAGCCTCTTGTCCAAGTATGGTCACATCTGGCTTCAAAACACCAAGCACGCTTATGGTCGAAATGCTGAAACAGGAGTCCACAAACCAACACGTCACAGTAGTTATGCCCATTATTTTGCCTATTATTTTTTGGTGATGAGCAGCTAGTGTGCAGTGGGTTTAAAAGAGCTTTGTCAGTGAAAGCAGCCGTCTGCTGCTGCTGGAAACAAGGCTGATGAGAGTACAGGGACCACACCAGAACAAGTTGCAGCCGTAAAACCGACATGAAGAGCTGAAAGATGTTAACACTTGTTGAAAAGCTGATGGTAACCACTGCAGCTATGTGGGTTCATCTCTATGGATGACCCCATTCACATTGCATTGTAATTGTCATTTGACCCATTGTCAATTTGAAAATTTTGATTAATGCAAAAATATTTTCTGTGCATTTTAAAAAAACAAACTGTTGTGAACAAATATTATTTATATTTACAAGGCTCATTTGTTAATTTTTTCATGTCAAGATTTTAATTATCATGATCTTGACACACCAAATGTTGCTCATATTTAATTTTTATGGGTTTGACCACAAATTAGATGTATCATAAGCTTAGGCTAGGCTAACAAAATAACAGATTTCTGTACTGGACTAATTATTGATTAATTCATCATGTGCTATTACCTCCAAGAGACTATATCAACAGTGACAGTAGAGAAAGAGGGTAGGCCATTAAAAGAATGTTGCAAACAGAATTTGTTACGTTGAAATACTGACACAATAAATTTGTGATGAGGTTTAATGTCTTGACACAACAAGGTAAATAGATTCTTACAAATATAAACTTGAGCATCACCAAAATATAATTTGTTATCTTGAGAGCATAAAGTAAAAATAAGACAGAAAAAGATCTTGTGTTAACATAGTTGCAAAGAATTCTTCATAACCATGTTATGGGCTTCCAGAGATAGTGCTATTAACTGTCAGAAACCCATAACAGTCAAACCCAGTCATAAATTTTGTCCAGACAAGGCAGACCACACAAATGAAGAGGTGATGAGAGCAGCTACCTGTGGAGAGAAAGTCACCGAGGAAGGATAAAGATTTTAGAAGGGTGCATGTTAGGTTGTTGTTGCTTTAGGGGGGGGGGTGGATTCTGTATGCTTTGACCTCCTGCTCCGCTACATCTTTATTTCATGGCTGACAAAATGAATGCCAACGCGGCGTAAGGAATTCTTCCTCCACATCTGATTTACGGTCCTCAGCTGCTGTCAGCCACCAGCTGGCCTTTAGATGGGCCTCAGAGGGAAGCAGACAGACAGACAGACAGACAGATGGAGAGAAGGAGGCACACAAGTTGGGTAAGAGAGGTGCAATATGAAAAAGAAAGGAGGAGTAAAAATGAAGGGGAAATGAGGTATGGTGGTGGCTGATTTGCATCAGCTTTATATTAATAAATGCTCCTGTGTAGTCTGGTCACAAGACTGAGCACAAATAATATCTTGAAATGGAACTCAGTCACTACTGCACTTCTATAATGTTTTTTTAGTCATGATGAACAGTTCAACACCCCAATAATGATCAAAACTGATGTAGCACAATCACAGATGTCATCCTTTGTATTCCAAACATCTTCTACCTCAACAAAATCTGGGCCATATTACCCACAATGCAACTCGATGACCAACAGTTCAGTTGGAGATTAAGTTATTACGTTGATAGCGCTAATGTAGCCTCGAGTCTTTACTTGATGAGGGGTTAGCTACAGAGGTTTGGTAAGTTCACTTTGTTCTAACTCCACACCCTCAGATATTTTTAATTTTCAAATTGGGAGTCTTCAGCCTAAACCAACTCTGACTGACTCACTTGAGGGCATTTATCAGACTTCACGCAGCTCCCACTGGGGACACAATAGGCTTTATTCAACTTTTTTTTTTTACATATGCAATACTACTCCCCAACATCTGTAAATAGACTCTAATCCCAATGCCTCAAATATGGCCACTTTGTCAGTGGACTGTCACGTCTGCATACAGTATGACGCAGAAAGTTACCTCCTGCATTTGCTGACGTTCCAGGACGCTGTATACACTTGTTACATGCAATGGGTTGTTTTAACAGTACTTTTCTGGTTTCCATTTTCTGCTGCCTCTGTTAGATAGTCTTTTCAAAATAAACTTACATTGGTAAAACACCTTATATTAACACTAATTTACTTGTGCAACTAAAAAGCATGCGCTTAGGTTTAGAAACAGACATCATGATTTGGTTCTACATTCACGAGAAGTGAACAGCACTCTCAGGGGAAAGTCTGGGGTTTGTTGGAGTCATCCACCTCCCCTCCCACCTGCCCTTTACTGACTTCCTGCTCCTTGTATTACGTTGTTACCAGTGGTGTTGCATACTGCTGTTAAAGATGCATCAAAGTCACTGGCAAAGTGGTATTTAATGAGCTGGGTATGAAAATGGACTGGGAACCCGCGTCCTGTGACCAAAAAAAAGAAAGAAGAAAAAAAAAAAAAGCAGCCAGGAAAACAGGCACATCTAGTGGAGTGGACAGCACATCAGGACTGCACAAGCAGCATTTTTGTTGGCATATTGATCTATGAATTATAATAATGCTTCAAAAGTGAGCTATAACTTTTTTATTCATTTATTTTTTGTCTGACAGAGGCGTTTATTGAGCTTGCTGTGATGATTGTATCTTGAACTGGTCCGCATCAACAAACATGGAGCGTAGCTTTCAAGTGATAGGTTGCATGAGTAAACCATTATCAAAATAAATAAATAAAAATGTCTGTCGGATTTCTTCTCATGTTATCTGTAAGCTCATGACAATGACCATCTCTTATCACAGGTGACTACAACAATATATATATATATACATATATATATATTTTACAACTTTTTATGTCTCAAGTTTATGGTCATAATTTGTCCATTATTCATTTCAGCTTTAAGGGCCTTTTGCACTCTAATTGGTTTCACTGTGTTGCTTAACCAGTTGTCAATGGTAGGACATAACAAAATCATGAAAAACTCTAATCCCAGCCAAAGTTGCTTTGATGTCTAAAACTTATTGTTAGTTCAATTTAATCATGTGGCAAACATTTGTAGGAATCTGTATCCATAAAACATGATCTGTGGTCAGAGGTTCTGTCCATGTCATATTTTGTGAAAAATATGACGCACACTTCTGTCCTTCCTGTCTCTCTGTGCTGTCAAGTGGAAACACACACAGAAACTAATCTTTGAAAAATGGATAGAAAAAGACAGGAGGGAGAGGCGATGGAGGCGGAGAGGGGGGAAAAACTCAGCTGAGCTTGTTAAGAAAGTCATCTGAATTCAGGCCTCATTCCCTCCATTGATCTGACTGTTGAGAAGGAAACCAAAATGTTTGGCTTATTTTAGCCAATTAAGCTGTGAGAGAGCCAATTGTGGATGTGCTATTGAGCGTCTCTTTGCTCAAAGTGCTTATTGTCGGACTGCTTGCAGAAGGATCAATTGGAGGCTCTGTGATCGGATTAGCTAGGTAATCAATGCTGGTCGCTAATATATTAACAATGTAATTATAGCGCTGTGTAAGAGGCAGCCCTGCTGCAACAAATGCAACACACCATCATTCTTAGATATTACAGGCTTGAGTGAGAAAGAGACTCCCCCCTCCCTCCAAACCTACCACATAATTGTCTCTTTTCTGTCTTACACACAAAACACACACTCACTCTCACACAAAGCGCTGCCCCCTACTGCCCCTGTGGAGAAGGTGTTAATCACATTACTAATGATAACACTTCACACTCCTGCCATAAAGTCGTGCAACGGCAGGGCCTGGACTCTTAAATCTCCCTGCAGCTCACAGCAATTATTCTTACACATAAACAGCAATGTCTGATGTGTGCCTGAGCGTGTGTGTGTGTGTGTGTGTGTGTGTGTGTGTGTGTGTGTGCGTGTGTGTGTTTCCACTGTGAATTCACACACATTTTACCCACAATGAACAGTAGAACAGGTCTTGATTTAAAGGGACAATTCAACCCAAAATAAATTAAAAAAAAATTCTCTTATCTGTAGTGCTGTTTATCAGTCTAGATTGTTTTGGTGTGAGTTGTCAAATGTTAGAGATAATGGTCATAGAGATGTCTGTCTTTTGTCCAGTATAATGGAACTAGATGGCACTCGACTTGTTGTGCTCAAAGTCCTAAAAAATACATTTAAACAAGCTATGCAGCAATGTCTCTTTCCAGAATTCATGATGCAGTTACATAAGATAAACCACAGACCTTGTTGTGAGCAGTTCTCTACCGAACTACACCTGCCAACCGTTATCACTGCATAGAAGAAAGCTTGCATCTTCTGCTAGCTCACCTACCTGCTGTTACAGCTCAGCCAAGGAGGATGCCACCACCAGCCTCTTGTCCATGAGTAGATACACGCTTCCTTCTGTGCAGTGATATAGTTGGTGGATGTACAGTAGTTCGGGAGACAGAAATATATTGGAGACAGGGATATCTCTGCGGCTGATATCCCAACACTCGACAACTGACACCAAAACAATTTCCAGTGATAAACAGCACTACAGGAAAAGCATATAGTTTTGATTTTTGGGTGAACTGTCACTTTAACATTAAATCCAGTTACTGCCAGAATTTTTTTAAGCACATGAAAATGAAAACTTTGCAGAAATTTGAACTTTGATGGAGTTTGTACTGCATAGTTTCTAAAACCTTCATAACTCATAAACAGTTATGAAAAGAGAACTCATAGCCCTCATCTGCAAAGAATTATGCAAATAATGTTTGTAGGAAGAGTTCATTATGAATGGATCTTTTGGAAAATTGCACAAAATTGCATATTGATACGCACATTTGGATGCTTTTTGAGTCATGGGTAAGTAGAAAAGCAACGGTTAGGAATGAGAGGAAGAACTATGCAAGACAACAAATGAGGGACAAGACTACTAATTAGACAAATAAAAAGAGAGCGGCTGGTAAAGAGGGAAGAAAATGAAACTGAGCTCATATAGGTATGAGTTCATCTTGTCAGTTTTCCCTTTTGACGGCAGTGAGCAGTGTGGGAGATCTTGAAGGGTTTAGTGGTGCAAAGTATTCTCAAACACTGTCATGTTTAAAAGTGCTCGCTGCTGTTAACTGTTTAAAGGCCCTGCGCTGCTTTGAAGAGCTGTCTCTTTGTCTGGTGGACGGGGATGGGGGCTTAGCTGAGCTGCTTGGTATTCCCCCCGAGGCTTTGTGCCTTTGGCCGCCATATGGGAGAGAGAAAACAGCCATATAAGTACTTAAGCAAAGTTTATATTTACCCAGGAATTTTCTCAGCTTTGCTTTACTTTAGTGGAAAAACAATAACCAGGCTGAATCCACGCTACCATTATAAGCACTTATGCAAAGTTCATATTAGCAATGGAAATTTCAACCTTGGCAGGAATGAAGCAGTACATAATACTTCTGCTGCTGCACCGATCTGCTTTTCTACTGAAAGACCATGTGAGAAAACCTTGTCCGTAACACAGTTTTGCTTCATCCAGAATGTTGTTTCTCTTTTTTTTTTTTTTTTAAAAACTCAGTTAACATCTCTTTCTTCAAGTTATTTAAAGAAATAGTAAAACTGCTTGCACAACTATAGTTTAAGTGTTAAAGATACTTTCTTGTCAGATTCACAATTGGATGATTATTCTATTAACTACTGTGATTTTTGTGTCCCTGTCAAAAATAAGAAAAACTAACATTTTCAGATTTTAATTTTTGTTATACTCACTTCACACTGAAAGGACTATACAAAAATGAAATGATAGATCAGTAGTTTTTTTAATTGTATAAAAAGTGGCCTTATATGTGTGTCTTTCGCAAAGTGTTCAATGTGAAAGCAAATGGCACACTCCCAGGTCAAAGTCCAGGGTTTGTTGGACTGAACTACCTTCCCACCTATAAGGACTTTCCAGCTCATTATATTACGTTGTTTTGGTGACACTGAAACTGATGTGTATCATGCCACTGGGAAAGGTGCCTTTGTGTCAGATGCAGAAATCACTGACAAAGCAGTAGTATTTGATACGTTTGGAATAAGAATGGATGGGGTTTTTTTTTGGTTTGTTCTTTTTGCTATATTTCTTTTGTCCCTAATCCAGATTTTTGACATTCAACCCTGCTTAATTTTAAATTTAATATTGATCTAAGATAAACTTCAAACACAAATGACACATAAATAGCTTTTTTTTAAATAAAATGTAAGATATATTAGTATTTTATGTTCTTTTTTAAATAAAATTAAGATCTGTCCTTTGAGGTTACTGTAATTGTCTCCACACTGTATAAAATGTTATTTTTTTTTAGAGTTTGTTTGTTGTGACTGGGTTGCACATGGATTGAGGATAGTTAGCTCCATGGAGGGAAATGAAATTTCAAAAAAAATTCATAAAAGAAAGGAATTGTTAAATCAAGAATATATTTATTGGTTTCCATCTCCAAACAGCTCATGTTTTCATTCAATGTAAAAATAACAACAAAAACAACATTTTCTATTGTGTAATTGTGTACATTTATTGCTAACGTCAAAACGGACTTTAGCTAACGCATTAGAAATAGGACTCATAACCATAACGAAAGTTGTTCAGCTGTAGCTGCTACATACATGTTACATTGTCACCCCCTGAAAAAAGCATCAGATTAAAATTCAAACATCAGCCAGACAGTCCTCACTTTAGACTGCTGTGTTCCAAGCGTAAAATGTCCATTATAATAAACATAACTGTACTATATTAAAGTATTCTGTATAACTACAAATAAACTGAATCAAGATATTTTGTGTAGGACTTGAGAAAGAGGAAGTTGTTGGCTCGACTTGTTGGCAGAGTTATTCATGTATTTGTCTGGATTGCAACATAGCAGAACATATGAGAGCTGTTTACCAAATAACTCCCAGCAAAGCTGTCCATCTGGATAACTGAGCATCAGCCCAGTGCATGCTGGGAGATTAGAGTGAGACTGCTTGGCTAAATATTTACCAAGGAGGCTGCTGTCAACACTTCTCTGTTACTGTTAGCCTCCATGTGTGCATGTGTGTGCACTACACGGGACAAAATAGAAGATCTGTCTGAGGAGGTTTTCGGCTTGAAATTATTATGTAGGATGTCTCTGGGTAACTTAAAAAAGGCTCATTTCCTTTGTGATGAAATACTGTTTTTCTTTTAATCTTTTTGCAGTTAAGTTTGAGCTAAACTTTTTTTTGCTGAAGCTGTGAAGACACCACATGTTAGTAAAGTATTTAAATTTGGATGTGTAGAAGTGGGGGCAGTGAAGTGGGGGTGTAATTGATTACATATGATAAGCAGTTACTGGCCTTTAATACTTGACTGTGTTTCAGCGTCCCATGAGAGTGCAAAGTTATTTGTGAGTAAATCTCATTAGTTTCAGAGGGTTTTGGAACAGATCACTCACACACCTGAAAGTCATCATTCTTCTACATAGATTACACACAGGGGGAGGAGGGCTCTTCCACAGTGCCCCGTTTAGTGGAGTGGAATGCTAACATACAACTAAACAACAAAATTACAAATAACAAGTCATTGTGGTTCTCTAATGTTTTAATACTCCTAATTTGGATAAATTATATGACTTTAAAGGATTATTCACATGACCATTTCAATCACGCGAGACTTACTGACATGGTGCAGAATAAAGTTTAAAAATGTGGAGAGCCTTTGGCTATTAGACCCCATCATGACAGCTTCATATGTCAAACAAGCCCTGCACGTTGCTCCAGAGAACTTTTGATGAATGGCTCTTAAAGGAATTCTGGATTTTATACAACTTGAGTCTTGTTTTGATAGTTTTGGCCATTATTCCAATCAGTAATACAGTTATTTCAGACATTCATGCATCTGAAAGAAAGAGTCACATTCAGTTTCTATGTGGAGCCCTTTAAGGCTTGGATGGACAGCCACTAACAGCAACAGTTAGCACTTAAAAGTTATGCCAGACAACATCCAGTAGTTCTAAAAAAGACCAAAGTAAAAGCCTTTGCACGTAACACCAGGAGAGAAGTTGACAATACAATCAGCAGCTTGAATCACTTCACACTTGGATTCTGGGTCATTTTTGGCTGTGTTCAACAAGTATAACTTAATGCTTTGTTCCCTGTTATAACAACAAAGCATTTTGATTTCTGCCTCTGACTGGCTTCTTCACCATAGCAACGGTGACCGAGGTTAATAGGTAGTGTAATATTTAGAGCGATCTGCCATGCCAGTGATAAAAAAACATGTTCACTCAGGTATAAAGTTAAAATTCTCTTAAACTACAAAGTTTAAATTAGTAGCATTGTTATGCAGGAGACTTCTTTGTTATGGAATAGGGAGGATATCATCAAAACAAAAACTTAAGGAAGGATTTTTAAGTGGGAAAAAAATACCAGCCTAGTGTGCTTACTGTGGTTGTGCATGCCACCAGTGTTCTTTTTGTACAAAGGATAATAATTGATTTTTTTATTGTGCACCCCTTTGGGTGCCTGTCCAGATATAGTGGTACAGATCACAGTCCCTCCGTCTGTGGTTTAACATACCTCTAGCACCACCATGAGGTTGACATTTTTGGCTTTTGGTACAGTTTCTAGTCAATTACGTAATAGATTGCTAGGACATTTGTCACAGATATTGGTGCACAGAGAATGAATCTTGACTTGACTTGACATGACTTTGGTGACCCCCTGACTTTTCATCCAGCACAACCATGAGGTCCAAATTTATAATTTTGAGTGAACTGTTTTGACAACTTCTGTATGAGATGCCATTAAATTTGGTACAAACATTCATGATGCACTCAGAATAAATAAAAATAACTTTTCTCTCCTTACTCTTCATCCAGCACTATCGCCAAGTCAAATTTTCACTTTGTCCGATGCTTTGGTTTATGACCTACAAAACTAATGACATCCCATCAGCCTCATCTGTTCTTTGTATGTAATGCTCCTAAATCTCTACAAACAGGTAACCATATACAGAATCTGTAGGCAACAGACAAGGTTTGGTAGTGGAAGCATTCTGGCTTCTGTTTGTAGTCCCTTGTACTCTGAGTAGTGTTTACCGATCACGTTTCAGCAGCAGGTAAACAGTCCATGTGGAGAGGCAGAATCAACTTAGGCATTTTGACAATGATTAAGATTTACATCAGCTTTTTTAAAAATGTATCTGCATTCATATGCAAATCTGTTTACCTAGATTACCAAAAATGGCGGGCACATGGAACAGGAAGTCTTGGCCCTGATATCCTTCAACAGATTTCCTGAAATATGGTGGTTGTCCCCAGAAACTTATCATCTTCAGACTAAGTGCTAATTAGCAAATGATAGTATGCTAACGAAGAAGGTGAACCATGGATATATAAAGAATACTGGATACAGCATGGGAAGCATGGGATCACAGTCACTCCTACATAAGTTATTTAGTGGCACATAAAACCAAAAGAGTTCAATTTCCTGGGTGTAAAATGATCAGAATCCTCTGCATCATTTGGACCATAGAGCAACGCACTTGAGACATTCGCCCCCCAGGCAGCTAACTTTTGCTGACCAAATGGCTAACTTCCAGCAAAGATAGTCCATAACAAGGACGGCACATTACAAGCTGCACCAATGGTATGAAGTGGTATACACATTTAGTCTCCTAAGTGGGTGCAGTCTCCTCTCCGCTCATCCCTCTACCCCATTTGGGAGTGTTGTAAATATTGTATACATACAGTATACAATAATGCTACATACAGTACAAATTTAATGTTTGCTGCTATCTACTAGTTTAATACCCGAAATCAACCCAGTACAAGGTCATATCAGTCTAAAAAATGTTCTCTTTTGCCCCCCCCTTCAAAACCAGTTAAATTATAACAGTAATGGTATTCTTTTTTTTTTTAAGACTCTTTTGGGGCATTTTTTGCCTTTAACTGACAGGACAGTGAATTGTGAAGGGGGACAGAGAGAGGGAGAAACATGCAGCAAAGGGCCACAGGTTGGACTCGAACCTGGGCTGCTGTGGCAACAGCCTTGTACATGGGGCGCCTGCTCTACCACTAAACCACTGACGCCCCCAGTAATGGTATTCTTAATAAAAGAAACACAAGTTTTATTTCAGTTTAAATGTCTGCTTCATGGTTTCAGTTATACGTCTATTTCTATTTCTGACAAGAGTGGGTTGCTGAGACAGTATGGGGTGCCGTTTGTAAAGTGGCTAACGCTGAAAATAACATCAACATTTTGCCACATTTAGCTTCAAACAATGTTTAAAAAAGTGTTGTGAATTTTTTGTCACCTTTTACCACATTTACAGCAATATTTGTGAACTTAGAAATATATTAAATAGTTAAATCTAAATATTAAATGTGGCACCTAAATGTTAAATCTAAATATTAAAGGGCCAGTGTGTAATATTTGGCATGGTTTATTGTCAATCTGAATCTGAATCTGAATCTTCTACCCATTAATATCTTTATACAAGTGTATAATCACTATAAAATAAAATTTGTTTGGTTTTCGTAGCCTTATAGTTATACTTTTATAAATATATATATTTATATATATATATATAGCAAGGGCCTTGCTTTAGAGAGGTCGCCATCTTGCGCCGCCATGTATGTACAGCAGACCTAACGGACAATCCAGCCAGAGAACGTGTGTCGCGTGTATAAATGAACCAATGAAGACAGCGGGAGGAAGGAAGAAGGAGGAGGAAACAGCAGAGAGTGTTAGAAGTTCATCAATAGAGAGTAGTGAAAAGTTTTTTTAGTTATAAAGTTTGCGAATGGACCACACTTACCACACAACAGGAGAGAATGAACCCGAACCGTCATCTGCGAGGAAAAGAAGACGTAACTTCATTCCTTGTGATGCACTCTCTGCGGCGCTTTTCCTCCTGGTCCAACACATGGAGTTCCTCATCTGTGTGCTCCGGCTCAAACAGGTATGGCTCTGGGTCTGTGTCCGCTACAAGAAACTCTTCAAAATCGTGTTCGAAGTTGTCCATTGCAGCTGCTACAGTCTGGAGATATTGCTAGGCTAAATAAACAGCTGAGCTCTGTTTACAAGCTACGCTGTCAGTCAGCGTGCGGGCTGGAGATTGGTGGAGCAGAGAGGGGAGGGGGGTCCCCGCTAGGTCCTGTAAACGAGTATGTGTGTAAAGTTATGAAGCGTGTCTGTTACGCTAAGAGTCAGAGTTTGGGACAGAGTGGAGTGTTACCGGAGTTTCTGGAGTGCTCAAATAAACGGGCCTTTTTCCCGAACGCTCCTCTGGTCTCCTGCTCGTGAGGGATTCATTACAATATCGTAACATGGCTTAGATTTCTAAATAAACACACAACTCATGGCTAGATAGGCCTACTCCTGAAAAACTCGTGTGCAAGGCTTTTTGTCCCTACAAGGCCGCCGTCATTTACCCCACGGGAGGGGTGAGCGAGTGAGCCCTGCAATCTAGAATTTGACCACTGATGTCACTGTTTTCAACCCTTTTTACACTTTTGCCCTTTAAATCTAAATCTAAATGTTAAATCTAAATCTAAATGCTTTTTAAGAAAAAGGGT
This sequence comes from Epinephelus cyanopodus, assembly GCA_026686955.1. Classification (NCBI taxonomy): domain Eukaryota; kingdom Metazoa; phylum Chordata; class Actinopteri; order Perciformes; family Serranidae; genus Epinephelus; species Epinephelus cyanopodus. The sequence goes on from CM048919.1 coordinate 7,024,983, forward strand.
TCTATGTTCCCCGCTGTTGTTGGGGAACATAGAACCCTTTTGAGAAAAAGGGGTTAGGGATAGGGTTACGGTTAAAAAAGGGCCTATTTTTCTCTGGGTCCTTTTGGGGAAAAGCGGGGAACATAGAACCCTTATTATTAAAAAGGGTCCTATGTTCCCCGGTCCCATACAAAGCGGGGAACATAGGACCCTTTTGGGGTCCCATACAAAGCGGGGAACATAGAACCCGGGGAAAACTCCCCTATTTATAGCCTCAAAGAGCCACAAGCATGGCTGTAGAATATTAGTCTTGTTTTCATACAATACAAATGATCACTGAATGTCAATGTTTAGGTGTTTATTTTCCTCTCTCTACTAAATTAACCACTAGTATCTGAAATTAGCTGACCTGCAGCACTCCACAAGCTTTCCACATACAGCCTGGCAACTGAATAAGTACCTCCTGGGGTACATGCATTCCTGGATGAGAATCACTGGTTTGGATAATCTGGATAAACTGTTGGCTCGTTTACAACCTGTCTGATCATTAGACTTGATCAATTTTTTTGCCCTGTCTGAATGTTGGATGTTGAGTTTTCCAGATTTGAACAATTACTTTGGTAAGTGCATTGTCATTATAACCAAAAGATATCATGAGCGAAACTACAAGAATAAGACCAAAGTTGTTATAAAGCACAATTTTCCTGTACCAGAACCAAAAATGGTTTCTGCCGTTGCTCAAAATATCCAATAATGCTAAGTATGTGACATTTTTTAAGAGTGTTAAAGCGTGCCAATTTAAAAAAAACTGGCAATGAGCTGATACCATTATATATACATGCAATGGATAACTTCATTTGTACTCGCAAAGAAAACGTCTTATTTACAGAGTCCTGTTTCCTCCAGTTTATTTATTAGAATGATTGTGTATTGAACCATCTGTCTGGCACCAGAGCAGAGAGAAGAAGAGAGAAAGAGAACAGACAGAGGAGCACCCAAGAAAAGACACAGAGAAGAGACAGTGAGGGATGAGAAGGGGGGTCGAGACGTTCACGGCCAGCTCACTCTCTATTCATGGATCTTAACCAGCCGTGAGATTGGCCCAGAATACCAAACACACATACCTCCCCCTACCTCCTCCTTATGGGTTCTCCCCACCTCTCCTCTTCATCTCCACGGAACAGGTTTCCAAGGCAACACTACAGGAGGTCAGAGGTCAGGTGTGATGTAGGGTGGGGCGGGTGTGTCTGAACGTGGGTCCATCTGGATGAGTGACATGAAATAATCAGATATCAATCCTACACTACAAGTGGGGTGAGAGACAGAGCGAGAGAATGCTAAGCTGATTAGTAAAGCATGGGTTTGCTATTGATGTGTATTTGTGTGTGGTGGGGTGGTCGCGGCGGTGTGTGCTGGAGGTAACTTAAATCATCTGTCAACCCTCCTTGATATTGACATTTACAGCATTGAACATAATGGAGAAAAGGGGCGACGGTGGAGCCAGGGGGATGCTGGATGATGAAGATTAACTCTTTCTCTGAAAGATGCCAGATGGTTTGTTTGGCATGTTGGCACTCTGCCACATCAGAGCACAGTCATCAGACCAGCGTTTCATACTAAGATACAGGTGCTGATCAACCAGTATGGCTTCATTAGTGCCGATCCCAAGCAGATATTTTTGGGATTAAAACTGGCAATGTCTTTAAATTTGACCATTCTCCTTTGACCAATCTGGCCTTTTAACTGGAATGAAAGAAAGGTGATAATACTCCAAACCAGCAGGTTATATAGGATGCACATGAATACTATTTGCACTTGAGGGCAACACAAAATGGCACATACTTTTCACAAAACCAGCACTTTTATGATGTCAGGAGACATTTCATCATATTTTGTCACATTCGCTTCCTGATCAGCAAATCCAGGCTACTGTGCCCTGACAAATTTGTTCTTCTTCCCTCACCAAATGCACTCCGGACACCTGTCTGCCTGTCTGCCTTCTGACAAATGTTCTAAAATAAAAATTGTTATTTTTAATTGAGCTCCAGAACAGCACATACAGAAGATTTCTGATTTGATATCAGTATCAACAGGACCAAATGATTTGTCACTGCCTTAAAAAAATCATTACATTAAATAATGATGTTCTTTCCTGGTGTTAGTATCAGGACACCAAAGTTTGACTTTCCAAACACACAGAAAACCTACTCCTAGGGCAAGATACATAAAACTCTATCTAGATTCATAACTAAAACTACATATACACATAAAGACAGAAATGTGCATTTGTTTTGGCACTGGGTGAATGTGCATGAGCCTCATTCACACACCCACAGTTTACCACAAATAAATGTGGAAACATATTAAACAGTCATTTGCATATTGACACCTATGCCCTTCCACCACTCATTAGACCAGTCAATGAGAAGTATGGTGAAGAAAAGCAATTTTACTGACTGTGTTGCGTCAGCCAGGTTCTCCAGTGGTGCCAGAGCAGCCATCATTACGCACAGCTGTAGACAGTTGTGTCCATACTACAAAGTTGTTACGTTTTTGTTAACCAGCATCACAGTAAACTCTCAATCATCATTATTATTCAAAATTGTCACTAGTATGATTAATGATTCATTCATAGCGCTCATGTGAAAAGTTAATTAACAAAGTTATTGACATTTTACAGAAAGCCGTGTAAGCTGCAAAAAAAAACACAAAAAAAAAACAATCAGTGAAGATAGCAAACCACCTAAAAACAATGTTTTCCCTCTGTTAAATAACATCAATCAATCAATCAATCAATCAATCAATTTTATTTATAAAGCCCAATATCACAAATCACAATTTGCCTCACAGGGCTTTACAGCATACAACATCCCCCTGTCCTTAGGACCCTCACAGCGGATAAGGAAAAACTCCCCCAAAAAAACCCTAATAAACCCCATAATAAATTAACAATAATCCCTATGTCACAATGAGACAGAAAGAGAGACAGAGAAAGAGACAAAGACAGAGAGAAATGACAGTAGCTTAGAACAACATCAAAAAAAGTAATGATATTATAATCAATTAAATTTCCTCCTTTTCATGTATCACCCACAGCTATCTCAGGGAAAACCATGTGGACGCCCGGCCTACAGAATGTGTGAGGTGCACAGATTCGACCTTTATAAATACCAGCGTATTTGTGGAAAAAGACACACAAATGTTTTTGTGCATATACATCGTTTATGCATCTGGCTCCTGGTCTAAACTGACTTTTGTCTTAAGGAAATCAGCTTGCAGCTTAATCTGTGTATCTATCCAAACAACCAGCACAGTCAGATTGGACTGTGTGTGAAGATATTACGGTATTTTCTAAACCATCACAGGGGGATGTTTCCTGAAGTCTTATGGTCAGCACTTTTTTTAACCCTTACTTACACCCTGGCATCTGTACTTCTGTTTTTGGGTGAAAGCACATCATCTATTTACGCCTCCACACCAGCAATAGCCAAGGCCAGATTCACTATGTTTTTCACCTGTTGCCCTGACGTCTATCACATTCTCATGAATGAGATCTCTCAAGAATGCCTTGGGGAAATTTCTTCAAAGTTGGCACAAACGTCCATTTGAACTCCATAATGAATTGATTAGATTTGGGTGGCCAAAAGTCAAGGTCACTGTGACTCAATCTGTTGCATTTCTGTGAGTGCAAGATCTCATGAGGACCTTAAGGGCGTTTCTCTAAAGCTGGCACAAACATCCACTTGGACTCAACAATGAGGTGATTAGAATTCATTCTAGTTTGGTAGCGTAGCAGTCACAGTGAGGATGGATTTATTGTTGATGATGCCTGTATGGCTCCCATTCCAGAACTGAAATAACTGTATTTCTCTCATATGTGAAATTTGTTGATTAAATGCAAAAATGAAACTCAAATTAGGTATGACAGCTGACAAACATGGGCTGTACTGCTATTTTAGTGCTTATCTTTAATCAGAAACATGGGTGCTTTTTTTTGTAAAGTTCCTTAAAGATATAGTCTGAGTTGATCTCTATATTTGCTTATATCTTTTCATTGAATCTCATTGAGAAGGCTGTCAAACCCAGAGGTGATGATGTTTTAATGTTTTGTGTACACACTTTTATGAATGGATGATAGTCTCAGCTCATTCAGCATATGCACTTCCAAATGTACATACTGGTCTCATTTGCCTGGCTCTGAAGAGCTGCTTAAGCCACGTCATCCAATTTGATGACCTCTGGGGCCATGTTTGTGCTGTGATTACGAGACTCCCAACAGCTTGGTGGAGGAAAACTCACACAGGACAGACATATTCTCTTATCAGTCAGTGTAGATCAGTATGTTTTTATACCGTGGGTTATCTAATTCTCTTGCACATTAAGAGATGAGCTTTTGAGACCAGAAAAACACTGTAGTCATGATTTGTTGAAACACTTATAACCATTCATGCTTACATCTTCCCGACAAGTGTCTATTTCAGTTTAATACATAATGACTAAGTACAGGTGGATGCTATCATGTTCTAATCTGACTGACAAGACGTTTCTGGTACCTAAATCCATCCAAACCTTTAGTATCGTGTAGGCAGATCATTATATGAATATTAGTCATTTGTGGAAAGGCAATGACAGTTGACTTGTTTTATACTACTTACAGTCAAGTTGGATAGTTGGGCTCACAATGAGTGGGATTTTGACACCAGAGACAGCAACTCACGTTAACGAGAGCCAAATGGCAGTCAAAGATGGTGGTCGTTATAAATATAATAACCACTGTCTTTTCCTAATCTAAAGGTTCTGTATATGAGTTTCAGAGTATATCTGTTTCAAATTTCAAATTTCAAATAATTTATTTGTTTAAGAAGGGACAGTGTACATCAATGAACATTCCTTTCAAAGAAAAAAAAAAAGAAAATGTAGATGCACCCAATTGCAGCCAGGGACTGATTTACATTGGTAGTCCTATGTTTGTCAGCATAGTTCCTAAAAAATGATAAAAAATCAAAACAGTACACATGAAATATGCAATTACAATATAAAATACATTAAAACAAATAACAATCTTATCATCACAGTATAAAGTTGCCCAGCGACACATAACAGTAACATTGCACACATGGTGTTGCCTCCAGTGCCTTAAGTCTGTGTAAGCTTTATGCCTTGTTTCTGGATACAACATAAGTAACAAGCAGATGGGGGAGAAGGGGCTGTATGGGGTGTGTAGATAGAGTACAGTACATAATTCTTGTTGTAGTTGTAATCAATTGTGATGGATAACAGTAGATGTAAGGACAGTGGAGGTTAAAGAGCTGGAATAATGGAGAACAATAGAAGTTAAAGTGCTGTAGAGCTGATTTCCAAGTGCTGTCTGTGAATCAGAGGCTGAGCCAGGATTGTCTGCACATGGTTCTCAACATGGACATGGCTGAACATGAACTGTGTCAACAACGGCGACAGTGCTGAGACAGCTAATGATGGGGAGAACCCGAAGAACCCTTCATGTCTGAGGAAGAGCGTTTAGCTCGAAACGTCACACACACAGTATTTCTGGGATGTGCTACATAAATGCACGTGAACTGGGAAACACATTTATATGTGTGTGTTTAATCATGGGTTGAATTGGGAGACTTTTATTAACGGATGCGGGCGGAAGTGGCTATAACTTAGACAAACTGATGGGTAACAGGTCAGTTCTGGTACTGTGCTTTGCAGGAATGGGTAGGTGTGGGTTTTCAAAATGGACCCATGCCTTAAAGTGATACACATACCAATAGAGTGACCTACTTCATTTGATAATCTTTTTTCTACTTTATTTGATACTCATCATTGAAGCATTCAGTTACATAAAATGCCACCAGATGTCATACGCGTTAAGTATAGCCATACTTTCAAATGTTTTAATGTCATCTTGAAACAACTGCCAACTCTGTCAAATACACCGCATTTGACTTCACCACACTACAGACTATATGGGTTGTAGCTGTTGTGGCAGTAGGCCAATCATGTCACATTAAATCAAAGACTGCTTGCAGCGATTGGCTGCAAACACAGCCTTCAAACAGTCTTTTTTTTCTTGATCTGGGTATAAAAGAATCAAATAAGGGTATTGGTTGACTGGAGAAGTTTCAATACTACTTGGTAATGGGTTATTTTGGTTTATGTCTTAAGGTATCAAGTACCGATACCCAGCCTTACACGGAGGTAGTGTGACATTCTCTGCCAGAGATGCGATTATACCACAATATCATTACCTAACAAATAGTGGTTTGCTGCTATGTTAATGCTCGGAATGTCATTTGGAGCACCTATAATCAAGTAGTTGTAGTTGGCTTAAGTTAACAAAACAAAACTTCCCTCTTAAGATGGCAGATTTGGAAACATTTATGTGGGTCATATGGGTAGTTATGGATGCACTAGAAGTTGTTGGACCCTTTTTTAAAAAACCAATCAATTTGCTTATTTGTTGTAGCAGGGCAATTTCGACATTCCTCCCATTTACATCCACATAGCCCTTGCACAGCCATTTTGACCTGGCTGGTCACTGTCGCCTCATACATCGCTTCCTGTTGTGTCTAGCCTTCACTTTCCATGTAAGCAAGATGTCAGCACTTATATCCAGGCAGTCAGACTTTTAATACCCCCTTGGAGCACACACTTAAAAAAAAGCTGTTATCACATGTGCATGGTTGCTGCCCCGATGCCATTCAACCTGCCTAGTTTTTTTGCTTATTGTGTCATTTTGCTGCGTCTCTTATCTGGCTTTATTTAATATTTTGGTTGGGTATTTATTTTGCCCCCCTGTTCATCAGTACTAGTAGTATCATTAGTATTATTTTTCACCTGTTGCTTATCTTGTTTATTATGGTATAGTGTATATATTTTTTAGCTTATTCTGTGAAATGAACCCACTGTACCTCTGATTTCATACGTTTTAATGCTGTTTCTGTGCTCATTTATTTAGTAATTACATCCAGGCTGTACTTTTTTTATGGCTGGTCACTTGGTTTACCACACACCTGCATGCAGGTAAGTATCCCACAACACTTAGGAGTGTCAGTTTGCAGTGAAAGTGGGTATTTGTGTGTGCACATGATCTGAGGGGAGCACATGGTGAGTTAGAATTGGAAATAGACTAGCCCACATGCAGTCAGCCTGTTATTATTAATTTTTTTTTGTAGATTAATCATCTTTCTTTTTTCATTTCAGTGCAACCAGCATAGCATCTTTTGCACCATAATTTTTGCTGTTAAATCTGGTTCTGCATCTTATTCAGTTTTGTAATATTAAAACTGCTATTTTATAGTAATTGTTTTAAACTTAATGTTTGTACAATTGCAATTGAAGTCACGTCTCTGCCCAACTTCCTTTACTCTTACCTGTGTTGATTTGTAGATGATAAAATGTCCAAGGTCTTCAGCACCAAACCGAAGTACAGCAGAGGCTGTTGGGATTGCATTTGTAGGTGGTTAGTCGCACAGCAAAATACTGAACAAAGTGAAGAAAGTGTGACTTGATAAAAAGAGAGTCATAAAAATGTTCTTTGTTGTCACCTCTCTGGTGAGATATTGTTTATGTTTATGTTTATATTTATGTATGCAATAAAGATTTTTATTATATATTTTTTCTGAAATGTTTGTTGCCAACTGAGGCAATCGAGAAAAAGCATTGAGCCACAGCAGCCTTTGCTGTGATGTTTGTGCCCCACACTTCCCACAGATCACTTGTCACATTACCCACCCACTTCTATTTATTCCAGACAAACCAGATGTGTAAATTGAATGTGTGGCCTCGCAGAGTTTTTCCCTGAAACAGCCACTGGATGTTTAGAACCACACATACACAACAGTTTACTTGAAAAAGCATGACACTACTATCCTTGTGTGATCAGTCATATTGACTAACAGATACAATATGAACATGTAAAGCAACTGATTCATGGCATCATGGAAAAAAAAACATGAAAACCAACTCATCTAGCTTGTGGATGAGGGAGGAAGTGAGAGCCAAGCAGATGGAAATGTATAGCACGTGGGTGTTTTCAAGTGAAATAAGCTCTAATTATGCTGTAAAACACAGCCAGAGGCAGCAGAGAACAATGCAGGACCTACGAAGAGAGACAGTGTGACTTAAACACTATCAGCTGTGCTCACACTGTCAGCTTATTCAACCACTGTTTACCCCCCTAATCTGGAATCCCTCTCTCTCTCTTTCTTTAAGTCATTATCACTCTCTCTTTGCCCCTCTTTATCTCACTCTGTGATAGTGAAGTGTGGGAGAGTACATATTTGCCTTCAAAAGGTGAGAAATTTCACCATCACTTGTTGGTAAACATGGGCCTCGCTGTAATCACAAAAACTGTGGTATGAAGCGTCTCTAACAAAAGTGGCAAAAAACAAAGTGTGCAAAATCTGGAGGAGTAGTGGGGGAGTATTTTGTTTCAGCAGAGCTATAGTTCTTTCCACAGTTACAAGTAAGCTAAACATATTGTAATTTGCTGTGTCATTTTGAAGGCTCTTCTCATGCACTTACATACACTTACCTACAAAAAGTAATGTACCAAATTCCGTATATCCCATGTAATCATGAACCAGTATCTAAATAATCCATGTATTTGATAAGGCTTTGATCACACTCACTGACCAATGTGCTGACTGGAGTAAAAATGGAGGTAGTATTAACACATGAGGTCCCATGTCACACGGCACTTTGGGGTGCTGGATGGGTCAGAAAACACAGGAGTTTTCCCCAGGAGACTGGTGATTGGAACTGTGTGAAACCAAGTGAAATTTGAGTCACTATAATGTGCAGCATCAACTTGTTTCTTTTCCTAAATGTAACCACAGTAACTTCACTTACCTACACCTAACCTACATAAATTTTTGTCAAGTACATAATGTCATTCATAGGGCGCTAACTCATTAGATATCATAAACACCATTGCATGACGATAGTTTAAAAATGTGGCAGGACAACAGCCAAAGTTAAGGCGGCAAAAGTATAGGCCAGGCGGGAGGGGTGGTGGATGGGTTAAACGACCACCAACTTATAAGTGCAAGGTCTGTGTTTATTTCCCATGTGATTGCAAAGCCTGTTCTTTTTTCCTAAACCCAACCACATGCTTTCGTTGCCCAAACTCAACTACATGCATGCATTGGCCAAACATAACCACATAGGATTGCTGTTGAAGGAAAAAAAAAACAAACGTCAATTTGTGGTGTTGTACCGACATAGTGCTTTTATTTTGAAAGAGACTTATGCAAATGGTACATTTCCTTTCATTTTGAAAACAGACAATGCATGACTGAAGTTACCCAGAACTGCATGTCATATGGACTTTTCACGTATCAAAGTCTAAAACTTTGATATGTGACGAGGTCAGAGTGAGAATGCGTTTGCCAATGGGGTAAGCAAATTTTGCTCAGCTAGAATACTTAAAACTAGCACAAACTTCTAGCTATTGAAAGACCACAATGGGCCTTAAAACTAGACAAATATGAACAGTTTCAAGCAAGTTTTGCTTATTACAAGCAATGAAAACTCACACTTACTTAAAAGAAGTATTTTAGTCTCTCGATTGAGCTGACTTTAAGAATTTATATCTAAATTTAGGGTAATATTAGCAACAACAAAAAAGCTTACAATAGACTAAATGTCTTCGAAAGGCACAATAAAATAAGTGACTTTGTCTTGACCAGAAGCTTTCTTATTTTAAGCATGTTTATCAAAACAAGAAATACTCTGAAACATAGCTGCTTCATTGACGAGCATTTGACAAGATTAAGTCCATCATTCGGGACAAGACTACTTTCTCCATAGTCAGATCCACCTTAACAGATTGAAAAGCAATTTTTTATTTGATTTGGGCTTGTTTACACTGTTGAAAAAGGAAAGATCCATCTCTTTTGGCAACATAACATACAGATTGACTATCAACTGCAATGTTTAACAATGACATCACAGCACAAGCTTAGCTCCTTAACTAGCTAACTAGCCAGCTAACAGTTAGCCTTCGAGTAAGACGCCAGTACGGGGATGTATCGAAGTCAGAGCCTGACAGAGAAGTGTTAGGATTTAGGCATTTAGGGAGATAATATTTTGAACAAAAGGCTGAGGCTGTGTGAGGTTTGAAAATAAAGGTCCACCAAGTTAGTTAGCTAATGTGATGCAATGTTAGCATTGTCATATGAGCAGTGTAACGTTAACGTAACATTAAGGCTATACTTGTGTATGTAAATTAAAAAGTGGTGAACTGTGTGAAATTACAATAAGGTGTGTAACGTAATTAAAAAAAAACTAATGTGACATTTGACTGTCACATATAAAATATTAATAAGATCAGTGTATGATATAGACCTGTAGCGACACAACAATAGATAATGCACAGACAGAATATGGGGACTGTGATGGCCACCACCTTTTTGTTTTGCTAAAATAAATTGATTATGATCTGTTGAACATTGAAGTAATTTAAGTTGTACTGTTTGCATGTAAAAGTGTCTGTGAAGTAGGTAGCTAACACATATGTTACTTTGAATATCTATTTGTCTGTGTAAAGTTTTCCTCTAGGTGACCCAGACAGACTGGACCAGTGGACACTCAACACCAGGAGACAGAACTGGACTCCAAACAAGACTTCCCATCTGTGCAGTGAACACTTTGAGTCATCACTTCAGCACTGACTCCAGGATAAAGACACCCTTTTTCATACAGTACCTCACAAAGAGTCAAGAAACTTATTAGTTTAAAATGATGAATTATTGTCCATAATACATTTAAATGCATTACATAAACTACTAACTGTCATACATTACTAAGTACTCGATTAGGGCACAGCTTGCTCCGTACTATTACTGATAAGGTGAAATGACACACTGACACACCAGTGCAGTTTAGTGTTCCCCTGATGCAAAAGGCCAAATGAAGATTTTATCAATCAAGGAACATGACATGTATTTACCAACTTTAACATTTCAGTGCCTTTTATGCAAAGACCCTTTATCAAAGTGAGAATTACAACCTTTTTCCCCACACACAGTCTGTGAAGAACCAATGGAAAAAATATTCTCATAATGAGACAGCTGAACATAGCATGATTCCACAGTGGCAGTGACCTTTGAGAACAGTTCAGTTTCCTTTTGACAGCAACAATTATGTTAATGTGGATGAACTGCATATTGTACATTCATACTCCAGTTGTTTTGACAGTACATTTAAATTTAAAATCACAAATATAAAGTCGAATATCTACAGAACTTAAAGCAGCTGTGCGGAACTTTTCGTTTTCATTGATTATAGCGCCCCTTTGTCGAAGCGGTATGACACCCACAGCCTGGTGTCGTAAAGCCGGCAATTACCGCATGCATTTGTATTGGAGAGCGAGAGGATTAACTAACATCAGGTCAGTCCAAGTAAATAGTGGAAACAGCAAAATTACTCAGTAAATTCTCCTGTCGTGTTTCTGTTCTTATCTAATCTAATCTGTTGTGTATTTTGAGCTACTAAGGCTACCGTAGTAGTGTGAGCCTCAAGGTATTCTGGGTAACTGGGTTTTTACTATTTTGAATTGTGTCTTGATGCTTTTAATGTCTCTGTAAAGCACTTTGAATTACCTTGTGTTGAATTGTGCTATACAAATAAACTTGCCTTGCCTTGCCTAATGTAGTAACAGTTGTTGTGCTACTGAGAAACAATGAGAAGCAGCCGTCTACATTCGGTGTAAGGAGGAATAAACAGTTAACAAGTCATCTGCTGAGTCCGCATTATTATGTGAAAAGAATACTCCGACGATTTGGGAGTTATGCCCTTTCTCTATCATTTTCATATCGACACCGGTGAGCAACAGCTGCAGCTGGCTCTGGGACAGGTAGCTTGGTCACTCAGGTAAAGGCAGACAAAGAGATGACACGGACGATATTACTCACCCGACTGAAAGCTGTCCATCAGCTCCTGCAGGCCTGGAGCGTTTTTTCCAGTTCATCTTAGGAACATGAAAAAAAGTTTCAATCACGCCAGGATTAGTGATTGCTGCAAAGTTTTCATTCCTTGTGATACACTCTCTGCTGCGGTTTTCCTCCTGATGATATATCTCCCCAACGATGGCAGCACCGAATCCCACTATGTGCAGGAAAATAGTAGCGGAGGATTCAGCCCCTCTCATCTCTGCTCAGCTTCAACACATGGCGTTCCTCATCTGTGTGCTCCGGCTCAAACAGGTATGGCTCTGGATCTGTGTCCGCTACAAGAAACTCTTCAAAATCGCATTCAGAGTTGTCCACTGCAGCTGCTGTAGTCCGGAGATATCGCTAGGCTAAATAAACAGCTGAGTTTTGTTTACAAGCTACGTCTGTGCCTGCTCACTGGTGTATCCCTCCACGGATCACAGCGCAGGACGTACTGACCCTCTATAAGCGCAATGCTAAACGCTGAGACCCAGCCACTGGACGTACAGACACAAAAAAGATATTGATCATGTTGTCTCAATATGAAAATGATAGAGAAAGGGCATAACTCCCAAATCGTCGGAGTATTCTTTTATGTGAAGATACACAGTGAAGACATAACATAATCCTAACACAGCAAAGCTGTTACCTGCAGCCTTCGCTTGCAAAGCTAACGCTACTAACGTTAGGTCAGTCCAAGTAATTAGTGGAAACATGCTAACATGCTAACGTTACACACAAGTTAGTGGTAAAGTAAGACCTGTTCATAAATGTTCTGGTGTAGCTCTGAATTTCTTATAAACTGAGGACAACTGCTGCTGTATATTTGTGTTCATGGTCACAGTCACAGATAATTTTACATGATGCTCCTTCGTTATCCACCATGACATCAAAAGTACAACCAAGTCCTCATAGATACATCTCTGGTAAAACTGTTAGGTGTTATGTGTTCAGCAATGCCCGTTGCGTACCGCACACTGTAAACACGGCTCCTTCTTCTTCTGTGGTTTAATCGCTGTGGGCTGCTGCGGACAAGCAGAAACACTTCCGCCTCGGGTGTCGTATTCTGGTTTTCTGCCTTCCGCTGTGTGTCCGACCCGAGCTAGGCTACGCTAAATAGCCATATAGAGAAAGGCTTTTTTGTCGCTGTTGGGTTCAAATAAATATGCAGATCTTCAAGGGGGGGGTGATACGAACTAGGGACAGTTTTGTTAATGGTAAAAAGTTCCACACAGCTGCTTTAAACACAACTATTTTATGAATGACAGCCACTTACTCAGCAATAAGATCATTTTGGTGGTGTGTGGGCTTTTAACCAAGACAGGCTGTAGTCAATGTTTTCTATCTGTGTTTTTAACCTGTCATCTTTCTCTCTTGTAGGATTTTTTGTCAGTGACAATGTTAAACATTAATGCTTTGGGCAGAGCTAGTTTCCAGCAGTGCAACCCGAGGCACTCTCAGTTTGGTAGTTTGGCAGACCGAGGTGCACTGAGATGGGTGTGGCGGTGCAGCAGGGGGAGGTATCGACAGATTGAGCTTGCCGCAGTGACAGTTTCGTGCCAAAAGGCTTCGCCGAAGATGCGCGAGAAGCTCGCCAACTGAAACCAGGTCTACTGTCAGCGCAGGTGGAGCGCAGCCGATGTAAGCCGAAGTTTGGCTGACAGGCGGACAGTGTGCACACGTCACCAAAACCTCACAGGCAGGTTTCCAGAATATCAGGCACATTAACGATGCAATAAATACCCACAAACACCACTATTCAATGCAACTATCTGCAATCAGCACATAAATGTATCTCTATATCGACTGTCCGGTCACATCTGTTGACAGATCAAAGGGGATTGGCACAGTTTTGCACGCGCAATGGAAACCCAACCTGATTTAATTAACACAGCTGCAAACTAATGAGTTCACATCCCTCTCAGCCAACCACAAACAGCCACAGCATCAGATAGATAGTATATATTCAGCATCTGTCATCTTAGAAAAGTCACAAGAAAAGAAACAGAGTGAGACTGTGAGAGAGAAAGAGAGAGTGCGCGTGCATGAGAGAAATGCAACATTGATCTACAGTTGTGGTGACCAGGCTACCTTTGCATCATCAGCCCGTGGAGGTCTGCTTGCAGTTCTGTATATTCGGACACTGCGAGCTTGGACCTCCCGGACCAAAACATCAGTTTTCTCCTGCGAGAAGTTTGGCGCTGCTGCTCTCTTCTGCCATGGCGAATTGAGTAAACTCTCATTACGCCTTCGCGCGAATTTATTGAAATTTTAAACAAGTTATAGATGAATATAAAAAACTCAACATTGGCCTTGACAGCCTTGGCTAAGTTCAGGCCTAACCAAAATGTGTCCCAAAGGCCAAATTCAAAAGCAGTGACACTGCCAACTGTAAGCTCATGTAAGTTCATTGCATTTGGAGGTGGTCTTTACGACAATTAACTAATTTACTCAAAAACACTTCTCCTAGGTGTGAGATGAATGTGTCTGATGTGAGGGTGCTCAATTATGGCACCATTTAAACTATGAACAAATGTAGCCATAATACTGTAAACACATTTCCTGGCCTTATCAGTCTTTGCTGGATTGCCACCAGCCTCACACCTGCACCTTTGGGCCAATGAAGAAAATATTATCTTAATGCCAGGATGATGGAGGTGAAGCTGGTGCGGGTCCTCCTTCATCATGCTGACCAGCTTGACACTGCTGACTTTCCCCATGTCATTGCCGCCACAGTGGATGATGAGGACATCTGGTGCTGCTCTTCCTCGCAGGGAGTCGAAAAAGAAGGGGAGAAGGCCTCTCTACAGTCCACCCCAACCAAACCAGCAGACATGGACGCCCGGCATGCTGAGGTTGCTTCCCAAGGTCTCTGCTGCTCTCTGAACACCACGCTGGACATAGCTGTCACCAGTACTCCACACTGCATATGAAAGTAAAATGAGTGTAATAAAAAATTAGCATTATATATTTTTTAAAAAAGTTGAAGCGTTTTTTTTTTAAGATAACAGCTGAATCATTGTTTCAAGGTTTGTTGTATGATGTTAGTTTAAGCTAAACTCAACTTACCTCAAATTTCCTGAGGGAGCTGCCACAGCGCTAGCCAAAGTAGTGTAGCTTCTTCGCCGCGTAGCTTGTTAGCCTAGCCTGTTAGCCATAGCTAACTTAGCAGCGCCGAGCAAGGTGGGCTTGTTTAAGCAACCAGGCTTCCTTCCCTCTTTGCCCATTTTTGATTGTCCGGGAGTTGGGCGGAGTCAGGCACTGCCAAGATGGCACGTCCAGAGCTGAGTATTTTGAGCTTCAAATCCACTCTTCAGAAATGGATGGGCAACGTCACGGTGACTATGTCCATTGTTTTATACAGTCTATGATTGACACCCTTTCATTTGCCTCTCCTCTCTCTCCTTTCTCTCTTTCCTTTTTTGAAAACCAGATTTTTTCTTTTTTTTTTTTTCTTTCAGTACTAGGTAGCATGATGATGACTGTAGTGTTCTAGCACATCTGCTGACTACTACTAGGCACCGTCACCGCCAGGACCAAACCATTTCATGCAGATAGAGGGGGGGTGGTCAGTCAATACGGATGTTTACTTTTTGCTCAATGGGGATATTTAACTTTTAGGGGAGACCAGGGACAGTTGTAACACTTTTAGCAATTTTCCCAATAAATCAGAAACCGTTTACACTGGAACAGCCAATGTATGGGGCCCTATTATTCTAAATTTGTCCTCAGTTTCCATAGAGGCCCCACATGTGTTAGCCCTGATGGGTTGATGAAGGCCCTTGCTGGGCTTCATGCAGGTCCCACATGGGCAGAGCTGTTTTTCCCCATGTGGGTCCCACAGATTTTCCCTTACATTGGTTGATCACGGGCCCTTGTGGGGCTTTATACAGGTCCCATTTGGGCAAAACCAGTTTCTCCCGTGTGGAGCCTATGGAGTTTTTCATGGGTTGGTGATAGGACACAACTCAGTTTTATGTAGTGCTTGTGTGGACCACAGCAGATGCATATGGACTAAATCACATTCACAATTCCTAATTACAAATATATACATATATGCATATATACATATATATATATATATATATATATATATATATATATATATATATATATATATATACATATATATGAATACATGTGTTACATATAACATTTAGTTTAGTAAAGAAAGGTGTGTAAAAGTAAAACTAAAATGTTTTATAGATCCAATGAACAGAGACAGTTGATGCTTTTTTTTCAATACAGTAACATTGGTAATGAGATTGGTATTGAATAGGGGTGAGGGGGGAAAAAGGAGAGAGGTCAAACAAATTTCTAAGGAAAACAGTTTATTCAACAACTGTAAATATAACAAAAATGGTGTAATGCACAGAATGTTGTGTGAGTGTGCATGTGAGGATGGTCTTCTTGTACTTGGCCTACTCCTGTGTCCTCCCTGTTCCAACGGCCCTTTGAAAAGAAAAAAAATATGAAGCCAGACCTTACCACATTTAACAGTGCCTTGAGATAGCTGATTACTGTGATCTATTAAGTATCTCAAAGGTGCTCCAAATTTAATTTAAGACTTTTATAGACCCTATACAGTGTAGAAAAAGCACTGAGCACTGTGTCTGTCATTTATATCTTGCATATTTTGTGACTTATCGGCTTCCATGTGCTCTCATGGCACGGTTACATCCCCTATCCCTGGCACCAATCAGCCATTTTGGCACTGCCTTTTCCGCATCCTTCCTTGTTATGTCTTTGGTGAGGGAATTTTTTTTTTCAAACTCCCTCTAATTGACATGCAGAAAGAGCATAAGAGTGAGGCACGTTATTGTCTAATTCGAGGCACTTTGTCAAGGTGAACTTATTAGGTGATGGATCAGAAATGAAGATCAGGCTACTCAAAGCTGTCTTTGCTATTTTATCATTAAAAATCAAAGCGGCACAAGATTATATTTAGGAGCGAGTGTTAAGTGTTCCCAATGCAGTTGCTTTATGACGTTGATGATCAACGAACAATGTGCTCAAAAAAACACTAAGACAGAGGAAACAATAGGAAATGAAATGATGATGTTTATGGAATGTTTATTGGGAGATGGGTAAGTTTATGATGTTATTTACGCTTCAGACTCCGCCATGTTGGACAGACTCCGCCATGTTGGACAGACTCTGTTGCCATGACAACGCGCATCCATGAACCGGTCACCTGTTAACCTGAAACATCGGCTGGTCACAGCTTCTCACATGTCTGAAAACGTCACAGCAGATTTACAAACAGGCGCTATTTGGATAACCTGACCGCATATAGGGAATCTACATGGTTGCTTTCTCACCTGAAAAAAAAGTTAAATCTTAATAATGTGACTCAACAGTCCCACTGTGAAAATTGCAGCTGCTTGTGATTCTGCTAGTCTCCACTCTGTTCTCCTACAGAAAAACGTCATTTTTTCAATTTCGGTTTTTCTGTCCAGAAAAACGGACCCATTTGCTTATTTTTATGGTTTTGTTTTGAAACAGAATAATTAACGAACCATACACGGATTCAACATACAGAGTTGCTCACTAACTGTCACGAAGTTAAACGTTCGACGTTATGACGGCATATCTACATTGCTATGCGTGACACTGTGTTACAGTATGTGCTTTTCTATGTCTGTATACATATAGCATAAGAAATCATACTCACTGTGCAATAAAATGCATTACGAATCATCATGACATTAGCCAACATGCGTGTCTCCTAGTGGAAACGGAAACACAGTTAGCGGGTAAAAAAGAGTTTAGCCAATCACAGACCCCGCTGGTAGACGTGGGGATTATGGGTAATGTAGTACTTCTTCGTGACTACGTGAAAGTTAATTGTTGTTGTCAAACCTGTATTTGAAAAAAAAAAAAAACACCTCTAGATACGAGCTTCAATTGTCTAACAGTTGCGTAGTTCTAACATAATTAGTGAGTCTACATTGGCAAGTTAGGACATTACATGTTAAACTCATTTGAGTCATAGCATGCTAGCTAATGGACGTTTAGCCACCTAGCCAAGAACGTCACTAAGGGGAAAAAAGTAGTTGAACAAATTTTTAGGTTTACACAGTGCTTTTTTCAGTTCTATAGTGTTGTTTGTTTGTCAGGACTTATCTTCGACACTGTTTGGCCCAACTCAAAACTCTTCGACCGTGGAAATGTTTTAGGTGGTGATCCTGAGCAGCAACTCCAGAATGAATGAGTCATCGCTGGTTATCACGAGATTACTTTCTCTCCCCTGCCACACATATGCACACACTGTTTACAAGAAAAACACACTGGCTATTTTAAAGAGCAGATAGGCTATCTACGGCTGTGGTTGAGTTTATTCAGGTTTTTCTTTTTTTTACCTCACATTATAGTGGCTTAAATACCAAAACATTTTGATAACACCTTAAGTGTCAATAATACAGCAGTATATAGCAATATTATTTTACCTAAAACAACTTAATTTACAGCTCATTTCACAATAGGCTATGGCCCACTTGGGACCCATCTAGTTCCCATATGTGCTGGCCAACTGGGATGCCCATCTTTCGCCCATGTATATTCTTCTGGGATGCCCACGTGGGGCCCAACACCAACCCACTTCAAGCCCACTCTGAACCCATGCCTAGTTAAAGCCCATGTAACCCAAGTTAATCCCATGTGGGCCCCACTTGGACGTGCTGGGTATATTCAGGTTGCAAAATTTATCTAAAGACAGTGACTCCAATGTTACAACCGCCCTGGTGTACAGGGACAGTTGTACATGCCAGGGGTGGTTGTAACATGTCTACAAGGCTACATAATTAAGAAATAAATAACATTCCTGAACCGGGAACATTCCTTTTCATTTCATTTAACATGACTCAGATCAAGATCACATAGATCACGGCTTATGGAGCACAAACATAACATACAATTCTTTGTGGTTATTACATTATTATAATATTATACCTCTTCTTTCTGTTACTTTGTGTGTGACTTTGTGGTCCACACTGGTGGAATCATTCAGATTCACAGATGTGGCAGTCCTTGTGTGCCCAGGACTTGCAGGACCAGCACTGGAGCCAGACCTCCCATGACCTGGAGTAGCTCTCCAGGCACACAATGCAAAAATAAGCTAATAAGCTAGCCTCAACTTTATTCTGTGCTTCGACACGGTGAAGCATCAACCAATCACATTTCACCATTCCCATCTGGCTAGCTGTGGTGATTAGCTGATGTTATGCTAGCTAACATTAGCTTTTGTGCATCAGAAAGTGTGAATAACCCAAGACACAGGGACAGTTGTAAGAAGGCATCACAACTGTTCCTGTGTCACCAGCCATGTTTCTCTCTCAATGTTATAAAGCTTGACTGCTAACTTGACACATGTTAGCCATTTCTATTTTTAGCTTACAAAACAGTGAATTCACTAATAACTGTTTGAATTCTTAGATATTTGATCTCATGACAGTATCCAAAAAATACATCTGATAGAAAACTCCAAATTTTTACCTCAAAAGCACACATCTGTAGATAAATTCCTCTGAGTGCTGCAGATTTGGTTGCAGGCAAGAAGACAATCTAACTGAGCATGTGCAGAGTGAGTGTCATCACTCTAGCGCAGGGGTGGCCAACCAGTCAGAGACCAAGAGCCACAAAAATCACTGTGGTAGTACAAAGAGCCACATCATACATGTGTGCTTACAAACGCATTCCCTCTCTCACACAAACACGAAATGACATAAAATCAAAATCCATACATTTCCAGTTTTCAAAGCCAGATTTATTTATCTCACACACAAATGAATAACCATGAATAGAGATACACACAAACACAGTCTCTCCCTCTCATACTGTCTTTCTCCATCCCCCCTCCACACCCACAGTGTCTCCCTCATACTCTCTCCACACACACATCCACACAGTCTCTCCCACTCTCATAATCTCTCCAGATTAGTGTTGTCCCAAAATTGGGACCCACGGTACGATACCAGTGAAAGTGCCACGGTTCTGAGTAGTATCAGGATACCACAGCAAAAATGTGGCCTTTTGTCATTTATAAAAAGATAAATCACTTTTCTATAATACATCAATGACATTTCAATGGAATAAATTACTTATTGACTTACTCATACTTCAAAAACAGCATCAATAAGTGATTAACATAGGGGGGGTCGAAATAAAATAAAATAAATAAATAAAATAAGAATCAACCAGCCACCCTCCTCCCCTGACAAGTAAAGACCAGTCCCTTCATAAGTAAAGTGCAGTCCCTAAAGTGTGGTGAGGTTTGTGGACCGTTACCTGCCACAAGAGAGAAATGTGAACTGCTCGTTTCTCCTCTGACACGCCACATTCCTGTGTGTCACCACGGCTCGGCTGTTCAGGTACTACTGGGCAGTCATGACGCCAATTTATTCACCTGGAGCCGGGCTTCTCGGTCGCCGGTAAGCCGTTATCTTGCACAGCGGAGCACTATGGCTGTTATTGGTCAGCGCATGGACACTCACCCTCCTTTAATTAGACTTTGAACTTATCCCACATGGCACCATGTCATGTACTGTGGCGTTTAAGTAGCAGCCTACTGCGGTCTACCGTTGGTACCAGTATACCGTGCAACACTACTCCACACACATCTACACACAGTCTCTCCCTCTCCCTTACTCTCTCCACACACACACACACACACACACACAAAGACATGCATTTCTTCCCTGACATTTTTTGTTGCGTGATATCGCCACTGCGCTGCAGTCCTGCATTCCTTCCGAACTCCACACCCTCTCACCTGCCGGTGCGCACTCCTCTCTCTCTCTCACTCGCTCCACTTAAGCCTGTTACATTTCTTAAAGGACCACACTCATAACAATACATTGATTTTTTTATGACAGAAGAGCCGCACGCCGATGGTTTTAATTAATGGATCGAAGAGCTGCACACTGATTGGCAAAGAGCCAAATGTGGCTCACAAGCCGCGGGTTGGCCACCCCTGCTCTAGCTTGTTTCTGATTGGGGGAATTTGAGGTGTTACAACTGTCCTGTGTTACAACTGTACCTGTTCTCCCCTACTGCATAAGTACAAACAAAGAGATCATTAATTTTATTACTATATTTGGAAAAAAAAAATTCTTCATGATGAATCTTATATTAATTTTTAGCTATTTTTGGAATCGTCCTAACTTTTCACCCCTACATGGCACCACTGTGTGTTGGATCAGAGTTGTTAGGGCAGTTATACCAGGGGAGGATCCCCCAAACCCACAAGACAGATGTCCAAGGTAACCCCCAAACTTCCTCAATTCCTAGAAACTGGACTCCTGTTACTTTGCAAAAGTGCCCTCTGGGCTAAGCCAGTTGAGTTACCCCAGGTTAGCATGTGTACATGAATATCTCTATCTTCATCATACATGTAGAGGTTACAGTGTTAGGTGTCAGGCTAAAAAAGTGCTTTGTTACAAAACTCAGTCTCAGTTTCTAAGACATGCATCCCCCCTTGTTCAGATGTGTTCTGTGGTCCATTAGCATGTGATAAAGTGGAAAAAGTAAGCTGATTAGTTCTTGGAAAATATAATGAAAAATCTCACACAAACACAGAAACTTTGGCTGAATTTCCACCAAGCAGAGTTGTTCCATGTGAAAGTTGACTCTGCCAAAAGTAGACCTTTACCTGCCCATCGGTGATTAGTCTGTCTGACCTGACCTCCTGGGGCTACATGAGATATCATTAGCACCCAGTAAGCAGTAATTAATAAACCCTGTTCTACTTTATTAGTTCTGTCAGCGACAAGGCACGGATCAATTAGTACGAGTATGCTACTTCCATTAATTACCATGAGTGTAGAACATTTAAGAAACTATCAAAGGTCAGACTCATTATGGAGGACAGTTTTTAGCGTCAGCTCCATTGTCGGCTGCTTATTGTTGGTGCTCAAGACAAATGAGACCTCTCAGGACAAATACTGATATTACGCTATTTTTGTAGAGACTGGACCTGACAAGTTACATGTAATAAAGAAAAAAAGGTCAAATACAGACACAAGTGTCAAAAAGTGGGGTTCAAGCACATCATTTTGACATATATATGGATCAAAGACCTTTAAAAGCACAATTTCACCAGAACAGGAGGATGCACACACCAAGGCTCCCAAGCTGGATTTAAACTTCCTGTTTTAGGAACTAAACACTAAAACAAACCACTGTAGCTTTTGGCAAACATTACTCAAACAAGGGGAAATTTGTTTATGCACTATATTCAGCTGTGCATTAATCCTCATTTGGTACTGGTGTAAGAGGGACTGAGTCAAAGTGTGTGTTTATGGTAATTATGGAGCATGCTGCCCAGTGTGGCTCTATGATGTTTAATAATTATTGGACATGCCAATTAAGAACATACAAAAGATAGTAGAGATGTGGATTATGTGGCAGGAGTTTCAGTTTGATTCCCCCACTGCAAAAAGATGTCAAAACTGGAATGTACAATTAGACTATCTTTGTATATTTTGAGAGCTGCATGAATATTCAGTGCTTTCATATGGTAAATGGACTGCACTTATTAAGCCTCTTGCTAGTCTTCTGACCACTCAAAGCGTATTTTACACTATGTGTCACATTCACCCATTCGCAAACACACAGTCACACAGTGATGGCTACCATACATGATGCCACCTACTCAGTAACCATTTACATGTTATCACACACCGGTGGAACAGTCATCAGGAGCAATTTGGGGTTCAGTATCTTGCTCAAGGATACTTCGACATGCAAACTGGAGGAGCTGGGGACTGAACCACCGATTCAATCCCCAGCTCCTCTATATATAGCTATTCTTTAACACTTTCACATATAGCAGTCACTACAGTGGATAGCTGTTTCAAAGCCATTAGTTGTACATATAGTTGTACATACATCAGCCATGAATATATTAAAAGACCTGGATACAACAATGGCAGCAGGGCTCCATTCATCCCTCTGGAAGTTGTTCAGTGGCACATGAAGTCTAAATCGCATTTTTTCAGCAATGTGAGATTACCTGGATGATTGGCGCTGCTTCCGCATTATTCATTATGTTTGTGCTCCATTATTCAAGGGTTTGTTTTCCTAGTAAGTTTGGTTATAAGTAGTAATTTGATGTTAAGGGGAATTGAGGTAATGATTGACAGCTGTGTGTGCCAATTAACCTATGGCTAAGCCACGCCCCCTCCACTCACTCGGACAAACTATCAACATTCAGTGACATAACAATCACATGTCATTGAGAAGTAACCAAATGGGCCTAAACTACACATTGGAATGATATATTCATCATTTTATTGTTGAGAAACTCGATGAAAAGCTTAAATTACAAGTCAGAATTTACAGATCACAGTGTAAGCATGATAAACTGCATCTTGTTGCCGTCACCATCACAGACAGCAAGTGAAAGTGCCACTGAAGTTAAGGTTTTTTGCTCAGAATATGAGAAAAGGATACCGGCCTTTTTACCATCTTTACCAAGAGTGTCTCTCTGTTAGTTTGGTGCTACAGTATTTACACTGAATCATTCAGCATAACGTTTGCCAACCTTTGTTATCTCTGCGATTGCAGATAAGTTACCAAAGCTAAGCTACAGAAATTAACATTAGAGCCCTTTGGACAACAGCTAACAATGATGTACGATCAGCAAAGTACAAAACAGGCTAATGAACTCCCAGCAAACAAGCTGACATGATGAACAACGCAGCTAGGAGCTAACGTTAGGCTAACTTTAGCTAACGTTAGCTAGAGATGTTAAAGATAACTTTATATTTCTTTCCAGCAAAGTGACAATATGTTGCCTCAAACACGATGTTGACTTACCTTAAAACAGATGTAGACATCATTATTAATCTTATTCACGTTGAGTTGATGTCGTGGTCTAACGTTACCACACAACTTTATCCAAAGGAGACACTTTTCTCAGTTGAGATGTGGTTTAAAGTGTAAAAAATACACCCTGTCGCCCAGCCTGTCAGGATACCTTGTGTCGGAGTTGCATGTTTGGGGAGCGTTTCTATGTCTCCACGGTTCTATGTTCCTCTCATACACAAAAAGATTTGTTTCCCAGGTTCTATGTTGCCCGCTCAACCAAGTGGGAAACATAGAAACCTTTTTGTGAAAGCGAGGAACATGGAGCCTTTTTTGCAGGGTTAAGTGGGGAACATAGAACCTAGGAAACATAGAGATGACCCCCATGTACCCCATGCACACCGTCTGACCATTTTTAAACTTCAAATCTCTGAAAATGTCATAAAACAGAACAAAACTGACTTTCTGTAATGCATTTCAATGGACGTCCAGGCAGAGAATGTTCGAGTGTATGGGAATGGCTATACACGCTGTGATTGGCTCATTGCGTTTGAGGGCGGGACATAGCCATTGGTCAGTTGGTAGGCTCACTATCAATGGCGCTGCTTGCAATTGCTCAGATAGCGAACTTGATACCTTTAATAGCGATAATATGTGAAAACAGTAATTTAACAGCAGTAAACATATATTTTTATAGTTTCACATAATACATCAGTTTTGTCATCGGTTTATATGTCTTCAGTTGAAAACTTAAATGTATGCTGTGCACCCGGTTGGACATGTGAAAAACTCCTTGCAAAATGCATGTTTAAAAAAGGAACTTCAGTTTGTTTTTCACTGAAAACAAAAAAATCTTGATCGACATAATCATAATTCATGCATTAAAGGGTTGATTTTTCCCTTATTGTTAAACTTGTACATACATAGTAACATTCTTTTTTCAATTTCATTTTAAGAAAGCTGCAGATCATAAGAGAATTTAAAAAAATCTAAGAAATATGTAATAAGATAACTGTACAAAAATATCAATTCATGGGATATAACTTAGTTATAACTGATATATTAAAGTCAGAGGATGTATTATACCATGATATGAAACCACGTTGTATACCATAAGTAACTTTCTTGAGTCCTGTTTTGGGATGAGCTGTACAAATAATTGTATTATTATCATAACTGTTAGGCTCTGTTGGAAGTGGAAGAGCTACAGCAAACACTTTCACCTCTGGGTATTTCACAGTGTTAGCCTGCACTAAACTTCTCACCCTGAGGACATTACTTTGAAACAGAAGCCTTCTTTGACAGGCAGGCTCTGCTGTCCCACAGCTTTAATGGGCTCTCAGCTGGTTTTGTCCTGCTGGGAGATTCTCCACAGGGTCGCTCATACTGCCCTCACACTGACACACAGGGCCATTCCTGCTTTTCCTCCCCGTCCTACTGACCCATCATGCTGAACAGGGGTTGCCACAGCAGCTAGGATGTATTGACATCTCTGAGTCTCAGGAGACACGAGCAGACACATTCTTGGCCTTTAGAAGCAGTTTGACTGTTGTCATTTGTACACTACAAAGCTAAACTGCTGTGATGACTGAAATGATTTGTATTTTACAGATTCACAAATGGATAGAGCTGCACCTTGCAAAATCAGTCTAAAATTATTAAAGGGAAGCTGCAAAAGATAGTTTTGCATTTTATTTAGATAATTCCAGGTTATAAACATCCAGCAAGTGATGAATTTGATTCATTTCATATCACAGTGAATAAAATCAAACTTCCTTGAGTTGTCTGTGTGATTTATTGGTCACTGACCTGCTATGAACATGGATCTGAGTAAGACACAACCAATCCTGCTGAGCAGAATCACCTTAAACATTTGGGGGAGAATCGATAGGCTGAATGATGAGTGAGTCCCTGAGCTGGGGTCAGAGGTAAAGGGTCAGCAGGACAGCCAGCAGGAAGCTGGGAAGCAGTGCATGTTCAAGATCTCACCTCTCACAAGAAAAGGGTATATAACAATTTAGAACATCACTGGACCTGATGACTATCAATGGAAGATTTTTATACTGTACTAGCAATATTTATCTAGCTGCTACTACTAAAGGTAGGATAAAGGAGGATTTATTTGATGTTTTACATACTGCTGTCTGTCATTACCCTGATTGCCTTTTCTGATCAGATATTCAAAGATGCACGAATGGATGTTTTCATATTAACAGTGGATCATAACTTTGCGTTATGTGAAAAGGCTCACTTGTAATGATGAGCCCATAGAGAATTATAAATCAACAAGCAGCCCCCTCAGCTCTACAGCTAATCGTTTAAGTTTTCTGTACAGTGATTTTGCTTTTTAACCCACTATAACCATGCAGCACCAAATAGCAGAGGGACAATGTCGGCAACTAGCTGTTAAACATAGGGCATATTTAACTGTTAAGCTAAAGAATCGCCTTTATCCAAAGGTGAAGGAGAGAAAGGCAAAACAAAAGGGAGAGTGAATATCAGACTTACATTCATCAGGTGAACTCAAATGCAATTCCACATTAAAGCTGAAAGCAGCGATGAATGAGCTGTCACGTCAGCCGCTACTGCCCATCAACAAAAACAAAGGCGACTATGGTTAAATGCGATAAGATGAAAGAACTGGACAGAGGCAATCATCAAAAATGCTGTGCTTCTAATCAGGTCAGGGGAAATCATTTAGCCTACTGTTGTAGGGATGAATAAAGTTATGTTTATTAAGGGTTATCATGTCGACCTAATCAGAAATTGGGGAGGTATTAAGAGGAATATTGGATTTCTCTGTAATGCTAACTTTTTAGCACATTAGCTAACATTAGCTTTGACAGCAAAACAAACAGGAGGAAACTGTGTCGTCCTCCTTTGTAAGATTGGCATATTAATCAACCACAAAGCCGCCATCCCACCTTCATCAATCCTGTCAAATCATCCATCCACTGAGTGAGAGCATACGGGTCGGCCAGTCTGGTCCTGCTGGTCTGTGTTTACTTATTCAAATAACACTCGTGACCTGACATGGTGCATTTGTAAATTCAGTCAGATGCTCTAAAATGAGAGCGCTGCTGGTCAAAGAAACAGAGCGTTCACAGAGCTGCTTTGTTTCCCACAACAGAGGGCTAGAGTGTGCTCTGCCACTCCGAGTGTGGTGCTCTGGATAATCAAAAGGTAAACAGCTAAAATTATGTTCTAATTCTTTCATAATTGCTTTATAATAATGATGTTTTTATAAAGTTGGCTTTTAGAGCTTTTGAGGCATATATAAATCATCACTTAGTTGTAGGCCAGTGTTAATCCCAATTTAGTCGAGGCCCTAATACATTGGTCCAAACTAGCTTTCATACTTGTAAATGTAGTTTAAAACCAGGATGCCACATATAGTTGAAAATATTTTGGCTTTTGCAGTAATCATGACTGATGTGAGAGATGAATTTGAACAGTTGCACTCAAAAACTGTAACAACTGATGTGTCTGGCTAATGTTATTGAAAGTGTTGAAGAGATGTCACCAAGTGTGCAGTGCATAGAATAAAATGATTGCCAAAGCCATTTGTTGATATCTGTCTCAGCTTCATGTGTTGCCATGGAAACTCTGTGTGCTGTGGCATCACAAGCTGTCTGGTCATCTGACCCAGTGAAGGAAACACAGGCCAGTATGGCACACATACAGCCACATGGCAGTGTGTCAACGACAGCAAACAGTCCATTGGGTGTGAATGTTTATGAGAAGACACTGGCAATAAGACTCCAACACGCAGAGGAGGAAACAGATGGACATTAAGGTCTAATGGGTTGTTTTTGGTTAGGCCAAAATGTTTCTCATGCTGCCTGTCTTCATAGCTACAATGTAACATCCTAGCCCAGATGGAGAGTCTAGCAGGAAGTCTGAGGAAACCATTGTTAATTTTTTAGAATACCATACCAAAAAATATGTTGAACACCATTTCTACTGGAAATAAAATCAGGAGAACTACTCAAATATGTCTTTCTCATATAACCCAGTAATGCAGCTTTCATCCATGTGTATCCTGCCCTGGAAATCCAGAGTTCTCGCGAGAGCACAAGTTGAATTTGCTCAGCGAGTCACTCTGGCAATCAGTAGCTGATATAGGCAGGCCAGAGGCGAGCTAAACAGATGACGACAGCGCTGCGACGACGAAGTGCGGAATCAGTCAGTTAATATTGCAAGATGGCTACGGATGAACACCAGTTGTTTGAAAAGGCTTTGGCCGCTCCAATGAATGAGTTAGACTTGGCTTTTTCTCTAAAAGAGGAACAGAGGATGGTGTTTGAATCTTTTCTTTGAAAGAAGGATGTTTTTGCTGTTTTGCCGCCCGGATACGGCAAGAGTCTAATCTACCAGTTAGCTCCGCTGGTAGCGCTCTGGATACGTCACCCCGTGTTCTGATTGGTCGTAGTGTTATCCAATTGCATGCAGTGATATTTTCAAATGCATGCTTGAGTTGGGCCATTTGCATTACTCATAGCCAGACCCTAAATCTTTCTAGATTTGGGTCTGGATTACCGGGCTATGTGTATACTGTGTACCAGCAAACAATAATCCTACTGTGGCACCAGCAGCAACTTGTTGCTTAAATAAATGTAAAAGCTGAGCCTAGATAAACTTACCTACTTCACATTTTGTATCATGTGGTCAGATTGGCTGAGGCTAAAAACAGAGTTTAAATTGTTTTTCCAAACAACTTTTTATGTCAGGGCTTCAGGACACTTGGATCACTACGGACAAGCAGTATGCAGGTATTTTGTGGTTTCAATTATGTGTTTTTTGGACGTCTTAATCTGGGGCGCCCAGCATGCATTAGGTGGAGTTGTGCTGCTACTTTCATTTTTGGGTGCATTATCCCTTTAAAGCGTTCAGAGCAGTAGTATAAAAGATAAAGTGCTCTGGGTGAAAAAAGGCACTGAGTGCGGCATTTTTTCAGTTCACTTCAGTTCAATTCAATTCAATTCAAATCAAATCACTTTATTTATCCCCATGGGGCAATTTAAAAGAGCATGGCTCTAGCTATAAAAACACAATCAGCAGCACAAAATCAGCACATACACTGCAACATACAACATTCACAGTTAACAAGTATAATAATTTATAAAGTGCATGGAAAGTGTTAAAGTGTTTATAGTGCTTCAGTGTTCAGCGCTGAGGAGTTGGACAGCCCTGGGGATGAAGGTTGTGTTCCTCCTCTGTGTCCTGCAGCCTGGACAGTGAAGTCTGCGTCCTGAGGGGAGCCATTTAAACTCAGGATACAGAATAGGGTCCGGGTCCTGTAAAATCCTGCAGGCTAATTTTACAGTCTGCTGATTGCATGGCCACATGCGCCTGCTCCACATTGAGAACAACTGCAAAAAAAAGAAGCTGGCACTGAGAAAAAACACTATGTGGACACAGGCCCCGGGAAGAAAACATGGAGATATGACAGTTTCATAATTGAGTGAAACCAAATGCCTTTGATTCTTAAATATAATTAACAGGGCTATAACCAATATTTTTATATGAACATTAATTTACATGTGACATTTCAGGTGTCATTAGTACAAACGAGCCCACAGACAATTATTGACCGCACACTTTCCCTTAACTATAAATGAGCATTTTAGCTCCTTTCAGCTCATTGTTAGGGTTTTATGGCCCATTCGCCACTCACATCAACTTCTGTTCCAGCAGCAGGCAGCCGTTTAATGATAAGCTCTAAAATCCCACTGTACAAACACATTGTGACGCCCAACTCATCAAATACTGATGCTTTGGTCAGTGGCCCTACATGTCAGACTATAGGTGCCCCTTCAGCATCAGATTTGGACACTCAGAGATGTCATGCCAGTTTATGCGTGTTGCCTCAAAGAATGCTAAAAGATGACGTGGTGGTTGGAACTGCAGAACTGTATGATACTTTTCTATGGGTTTGTAATACAAGCAACACTTAAAGACAATAAATAGCCATTGAATCCATTCTTAGTAATACAAACATAAAAGCAAACTGCAAGGCTAATCGGAGCAGGTGATTGGGAATGACAGGAACAGAGGGGTGACTGCAGGACAGGAGAGAGTGGCAGGATATGAAATGACAGGCGAGTTAATATATGTCCAAGGAAGAGAGGAACTACAATCAGGTTGACTTGTAACAGAGCCTTCCCCAGGGACAGCTCCTGACTCTACCTTACAGACTCAATCGTTGAGAGATGAAAAATGGGGTGATTTTTTTTTTATTCCAGCCACAGAGGTCAGTCCACTGTAACCAGCCTGACCCTTTTTCTGGAAGGTAGTGATTGACAGGAGTGCGATGCTCCTTTGGTCACAGTTGGAGGTGCGCAAGAGTGTGGCCCAGGCCCTTACTCATGTACAACAGTAGCAATAAACACACTAACACTCATGGTACTACCTGGTCTCACAGAAATATGTGAAACAACCATGAACTCTTAACAACACTGAAACAATGCCAGTGGAGAGTTACTAGTATCCTTTGTGGTGGTGGACACATGAATTCCCTGGTTTACTGACGTCACGCAATGGATGGTGGTTAATGTTACAACCCTATAGGTAGTACAAAGAGCAAGACAGTCTGTGTGGGGAGAATGTTGGAGTGGTGGATGGACCAAAGCACAAGACTTTCACCCAGGAGACCAATGTTTGAGTCCCGTGAGAAATTAAAAGTCAACGCTGACTCATTCAACTTAACCTACTTGCATCCTTTATATAGTGTCATCTTTTGTAACATACTTAGGTGACTATATGTCATACTTCTGTACCATAAATAACAAATGTAGATATTTAAATCAAAGTCATGATCTTTTTCTAAAAAAACGAGTAATTTTGATGCCTAAACCCAACTGTGCCACCATCATGTAATTTACAACAGGAAGGCAGTGTTAAGAGGTCGGGGTCATTTCACACATTTCTGTGAGATTGTGTTGGACAGGATGTGGTAAAAGTGTAATTAGCTACAGTAAATTGTTTATTTTGGACTGATTACAAAAATTGCATTGATGAAACATTTTTTCTGTGTTGGCACACTTCACACACATCATTCTCCATGGGTCATAGCCAAATCATCTGCTGAGGTCTCCTATCGCCATAAAAACAAATGGACCAGGTGATTAAATATGGTAAAAAAAAAACAAAAAACAAAACAAAAAAAACACTGAATAAAGTACTTTCACATTTTAACAAAAAAGTTTTTTTCCAATGCTGCTCATCACACAGTGGCTGCTGATTATGGTGGCTGACACAAAAATGTGAATGGCATTATCTAGAGCCAGTGTTTGATAGTGGTATTCGGTATTATTAAATTTTATTCAATTTCTGCCAATTTATCCTACATTCCAAACACTGGACCAAACTGTTTTTGCAAAAAATGAGTTTTAGATTTATTAAAATAATCAGATTTTTGTTTTGTTTTTTAAATGTAGCATGCTGCACAAACTGCCGTACACTTTACTTATAGTCCATCTATCCCCTTTTCATTGCTCAACAGCTATAGAGTGAAAGGAAAAAATAGCAGTTTTATAGTGTTCATCTGGCAGATAGTGTAAACTGATGTAGTTTATGTGAAGAGAGTGCCTGCAAGGGGGAAAACAGATTCAAAGGCCTTTTATCACCACTGCATGACTGCTCAAGTACAATGCTTTAGACAAGATAATGATGACAATTAGTGGCTACAGTCTTTTAAGGCAAACACAAGTCTAAATGATAAAAACTCTTGTGTAGATTCACACTTAACACTCTTGCCCACTAATTTCCACCCTGCTGGGTCTTGTGGAGGAACACCCCACCCCCAACCGCAGCGGTCTGGTGGCCCCACAGGGCAGGCCTGTGGTCCTCAGCCAGTGTTTGTGAAAGGGCCCCAAGCTGCCCTGCACCGTAGCAAATGAGGCGCGTGACTCATCAGACCAAACATGGGATTAGCTGGTAATGATCTGGCAAATGGTTTTGAAATAATAATTACCTGCCCCTGTGCTGGATCTACAGAGAGAGAGAGAGAAAGATGGTGGAGACATGAAGGGAGAAAAAGAGGTGGAATACAAGAGAAGGCAAGCAATGGCAAGTGGAGGACAGTGATAGAAAACAGCACTACAGAAACCAACAAACGTGACACTTTTAGATGCACTTGTCACATCTCTAGCAGAGTATTTACATCAAATGTGTGAAAATGACTTTAAATATAGCCCTCTATGTGTTTGCAATGTCTAACAGTAACAGGAAAATACTCTGAGTTGGCTCATCTGTGCTCATAGAAGACAAACATCAATCACAAGCAACAAAATCAAAGAAATGTTCTGGGCTGTTGAGTCAGTGTTGTTGATCTTTGCTGCCATCTGCAGGAGGCTGCGTAGACAAACACATTGAACTGCATGTTGTACTTAACGTCTAAGCCCTAAAGATCCCTGTGGGGCTCTGGGTGATGGTAGCAGTATTTAAGCACAGCAGAAAAAGAGAATGTTAGGACAAAACAGATAAAAACACAAACGAAGTCTGTATAAATTATAAATACATAAGAATGACACAAAACAGGGAAAGTTAGGAGTTCCCACAGGAGTGGTTTTGATTGAAGGAATCAAATCACATTTATTTGTCACATACACAGTCATACAACATGCAGTTAAGTTATTTTATGGTAGAACCCCAGAAAGCAACTGACAAATAGGAATATTAGAGTAGAATACTATCAAATAATTTTCAAAAATGAACGATGAAATAATGTAAGAAAGAGAAATTAGAGAAACAGCCCGTTCTCACTCCCAACTCGTCAAATACCACCCCTTTGGCAATGATTTCTGTGTCGGATGCTGACATACAGAGCCACATTACATGGTGATATGCTACACATCGGGCAGCGGCTATTTCTGACGCTGCCAGCCACAACCGAACTTGTCAAATACCCCCACTTTGGCAATTGATGTCTGCATCAGACACTGACGAGCAGACACTTCGTAGTGGTATAAAATGCACTAAATGACGACTATTTCCAACGTTGCTGGCACCTATTGCAGTATAAAAAGCAATTAAGTCCGTGAGTCCCTCTGAAGCTGTCGAATGCTGCCACTTTGTCAGTGAATTCAGCATCAGACGCCAATGCCAAAAGCTACCTTTTGTGGCAGTATGATATGTCACCAGGCGATGACTGTTTGTAATGTGGTCAGGTGGAACCTTTCGCGGTATTATAGTATGCCACCAGCTGGCCAGATCACACCTGTCCCACTGGTATGATACGCAGAAGGACAGCATCAATTCATAACGTGGTTGGACGGCACCTGTCCAGACGGTATGAAACCCCTCTGGACAGGGCTTGAAATGCTGCTGGTAAAGACATAACAGAGCTGGGATGTCCTTATAAGATGGTTGGTGGATGGGTCCAACAAACCCTGGACTTTCACCTGTGAGGCTGGTGTTTGCTTCTTGTATGAATTTACAACCAAACCATGTTTTGTTCTTTTTTTCTCTTTTAACTTAACCACGTACTTTTGTCGATGTCCCAGCTTTGGTTGCAGCATCTCAGAATATCAACAGCAGATGAAGGGGGATACTTAGCGTGTAATATGTAGATGTGACCACAGACAAAGAGGTGACATGTAACAACTTGGGATGAGAACATATTAGAGATGGATGTTACAAACAAACACTGATTTTTAACTTGGATCTCATTGTTCGTTCCCTGTGTGAAAGCAAGAGTCAGTTGAGTTATTTTAATAACAATGTAGTATGCTAGTGTGTGTAGCATGCTACAGTAGTAACATATGTCACGTGACGTGACATGATGTTGGTAAGAACCATGCTAATTTTAAAGGATCTGTGTGTGGGATTTAGGGGTGTCTATTGGCAGAGATGGTATATAATATTCGTATCTATGTTGACATTAGTTTATAATCACCTTAAAGTACAAATCTTTGTATTTTGGTTGCCTTAGAATGAGCCATTTATATCTACTTATGGAAAGCGTCCTTTTCCACAGAGTCCACCATGTTGTTCTACAGTGGCCCAGAACAGTCAAATCAAACCTCAAATCTAGGGCCATATGCGTTTTTGTGTCAGCCACCATAGTTCCCCTGCACACTTGGTACATGGAAGAAGTTTCAGTTCTGCAGCCTCACCACTAGATACCACTAAATCCTACACACTGGATCTTTAAATAGTGCTCCTTTTGTCTTTCTTTCTCATTTGATCACTGTACCAGATTTTGCACGATATTATTAATAAACGTGTGTTCTTCACCATATAGTTGCCTTGAGCATTATATCTTTTTGGTTGTGTATTTCCGACATCTGACGCATGAAGTCATATGAGATGCAGCCCTTACCAATGAGAACATCACAGTAAAATATGATGGTAAAGAGTTTGGACTGAGGATTATGCAACACTGTTTTGTCGTCTCCCTGGTTTGGTGCTATGATGTAGACATTGTTGCATTAAGCTGAGTAAATGTAATGATGCTTTAAGTTTTTTTTGTATATCTGTGTCAGTGCATACAAGCTGTACCAGAATCCTCTCTGTTGTCAGATTTGTATTGTACTAAACTTATATTCAAGTAAGGGCAACTGAGGCTCATTGAGTTTGTTCTATTATTCAGCTTAGACTGACCTGAAGTACAAATACACATCACCCCCATTTCATATTTTTACTGCAGGCACATCCCTGTGAGCAT
Organism: Epinephelus cyanopodus; assembly: GCA_026686955.1. Classification (NCBI taxonomy): domain Eukaryota; kingdom Metazoa; phylum Chordata; class Actinopteri; order Perciformes; family Serranidae; genus Epinephelus; species Epinephelus cyanopodus. The sequence goes on from CM048919.1 coordinate 7,059,375, forward strand.
CTTTATTTAATTTGAATTATAAAAAGGTGTCCAATGAAAGCCACAGTTGTGTAGATTTTGTGTCATTTGATAGACTGGTGGAAGCATTGTGCTTTGGTGTCTCTATTGATATGACTGGGTCAAGTTTGCAGCAGGTAGTTCAGTGTACGTAAACATGGAGAGTGAAACATTAGTGAAAAGGTCATCATTCTTGAACATATAATTCACAAACACTGTATCTACACTCAAGTCAAAAACCTGACAGTCATGGTCCATGTAATCTTCATAATGTAAATTGATTTTATGTTTAAAACATACATTAAACAAATATTTAAACATACAATTTGTTTCTGCTTCCATTTTTCACTGGTTTAAATTAAAGATCTAAAACTTTTTCTGACCTCAAAAGATATATTTCTCGTAGTTGCTAAGTTGTTAAAATGCATGTCAGTGAGCACCAGCAGGCTTGACCAGCAGGAGCTCTCCTGAGAGAATGGACTTTCAAAATAAAAACCCCAGTTGGTAAGGGGTTTACAGAGAGGCCTGGGTGGAGCTGGAATTTCAAACTAAAAGCCCCCACATGGTAACAAGAGTTTACTAGGAGGGCCTGGGGAAAGGCTTGATTTTCCACATAAAAGCCCCTAGATGGTGACAGGATTTTACTAGTGGCCCTGAACAAGGCTGGATTTTCACAAATAAATGCCTTCAGATGGAAAAATTAGTTTACTGAGGGGCCCAGGCAAAACAGAATTGTCAATATAGTCATAATAAAAAAGCCCTTATATTGTAATATAATTGAATTTGAATTTCAATTTTTGTTTTCGTTCAATACTTGTAGCGACATAACAAAATATTTACTCTTCAGTTTACTCTACTTTAAAATTCTGTTACTCTCCATGCTTTTATCTACAGACATCATTTAAGCTTTAAACAGGTCACAAAGTAATTCTGCTTCTCCTGTAGCCCACATTTTTTGATTGACTTCTGCATTCTTTCAGCTACAGAAATCATGGAAATGTTATGCTCTTTAAGGACCTTTTTGCTTGTATCAAACTTTTTTTAAAATGTTTAATGCCTTTTAAAGTACAAATAATTTTGTCTTTTACCCTTTTCAGTTAATTAATTTTAACTTCCCCAGTGACAGTGCATTTGCACTGTAAAATTTCTGTATTTTCAGCAATGCTTTGCAATTCACTTTAGCTGTCAGCATTCACATGCATGTTCTGCAGAAAATGCATTTTCTAGTTAATATTATTTCCACTTGTGCATTTCCTGCAAGGACAAGTCAAAATATCTACCAGAAAAAGGTCTATTAGAACTTCTCAGTTCATCAACATGACAGACATCATGACATCAACAGCCCTGTCACGTCTGGTCTTTACTAGCTGCATATGGACTTTTATTTTGAAGTCAGAGAACTCCTGTCCTTGAATCCTATTAGCAGATTAGCCTTTCATAAGCAAACCCTTCAGTTGCCCTGGAGAAAGTCTGGACGGGTACCCTGTATTGCACTGTAAATGAATACATCATAGCTGTGTAAGATACCATGTTTTCACAATGTCAGGTGGGAATCAGAGAGACTCAGAAGAGGATGATGATGATGATGATGATGATGACAGTGAGAGTGGATCAAGCAGAGGACGAAATGGTTCATCTTTAATTGCCGTATTCAATGGTTTCATTTCAGGTGGGTTACTGGCCTTTTTCATGTCAGTTTAAATTAAAAGCATAGGAGTAATTGACACTGTTTATTAGGACTGTGCTCAATTTAAGTATCTCCAGCATGCACAGTAGTCTACTGGAGCATGATTGCATGGAAGTAGGCCTACTGCCGCTATTATTATTAATATGAAACCTGTGCTACTCCTGCAAATTATGTACGCGATAAAAAAAGACCATATTCCTCAAAGAACTTGCTTTACTTTGTTGTTACTTGAAGGATTTGTAAGTGCCGGCTTCCTTCTCTCGTATCCTTTGCAATGTATGATACGAACAGTAGAGGGCAACGGAGGGCCGTCGCAACTTGATGACAACATTTGTTGACGTCGTCATCAAAGTCTGCGACAATTAATGTAGTCTTTACACCGTGCCGAAACACGAAGGCAGGAGTTAGCTCGCAATTTAACGCTAGACAGCGAGTAGCTTATGAATTTGCTTGTTAATCATTTTGTTAACACGGTAAATATTAACTTTAGTCGACAATATATTACTGGTTGTTATTGGTTAGTATGGTAGACAACACGCAATGCCATTTTAGCTTAGCTTAGCTTAGCCGTTTAGGTAAGCAGCATTGCTCAACACAGTTTTCAACAGAGATGTGTCAAAGAAAAGGAGGAACTTGTTACGTTGTCAGTAACTTTTAACAGCTGGGTGAGGCTACAACACTGACGTTCATGTGCAACTGTAGTGAATCCCTGTTGGTTAAATAGGTTTTCTTCGGAACTGGGGCTGCTTCAGAAACGTTCACAATATGTTGAACATTCCGACCCAGTCGTTCCCTGCGCCCTGCTCCCAGCAGCGGGTCACTCCGTCCGGACAGTCCGGGAGGAACAAGGTAAGTTATCACTCCACCACAGCAGAGAAAAACAGTAATACTTTTCTGTAGACTCGGTACCAAACACTCTATCTAGGGACTGTTACTCGTCAGAGGAGGTGGGTGGCTGAGGTGTGACTTGGTGTTTTTTGATCCTCCTTTGAGCCTCCCTAAGGGACCGGTGGAAAATGCACGACCCTCCCCCACTGTAAATTGATAATTGGACTTTAAAACGTATATTGCGATATTTGATAGTTAAAAGTTTAGGAAGACGTGCTGGAGACAGCCTCAGTTTTTCACTCTTATCATGTAACTGGTTTGGTCATGCAAAGGGTTTAGTTTTGGTCGAATTTTAACGAGATGTGTAGAATAAAGGGCTTCTGGTGAAATGTCAGTACTTTAAGCTCAGATTTTGTAATGTTTTGTTTCTTAATGATGGAAGCCTTAATCCCACGTCATCGGCCCAAGAACTGTCAGAAACATGACAATGATAATTCGTGTTTCTGCAGTTTCTGGCTGGTAAAAATATGTAATTTTTTGTGATTTTTAAGAAACATCAACTTATGTATTTTTTTCTTTAAAAATCAGCTGTAAAATAAATCCAGAATACAACCAGTTACAGTTGTATGCCCATTCCCAAAGCCAAAATAAAAAACATGAGTCCATCCCCAGTGCATAAAAAATATTTGACATGACTCCCCTCCCTTCTCATTAATAACAAACAGTCCCTAAGCTAAATTCCTCAGAGATATAATCATACATATAATCAACAGTATAGCATGTGATAATTTAAAATAATAGCAACAATAATAGCTGGCCACATTGACTCAGCATGACTTTGCACTTAGTTAAATTTGGTCCTAACATGCCTTCACACACCCTCCAGAGGAAAAATAAATAACCAGATTATTCTCTGATTCTCCCCTCTTTAATCAGGTGGCCTTAAAGCCCGGCCACAGTTTAATGGACTGGATTCGGTACTCCAAGAGTGGCAAAGATCTGACAGGGCTCAGAGGACGCCTGATCGAAGTTACTCAGGAAGAGCTGCAGAAACACAACAAAAGAGAGGACTGCTGGACATGCATACGAGGTGAGCCTGCAAGGTGGTCTGACATGGGACAAGGGCTCATTCACATTCAAGGGGAGCACATGAATAAGTTAACCTGCATGGCAGCTGCAGTATTTACCAGGCTGGAGAATAGTTGCAGTAGTGTTTTGTATACGCGATGGCCGGCTGAACTGGCACGGACAGTTTTGCCCACAGGGCTCAGTCTTTAAATACAAATGTCAATCACTAAATTGACAGTTATACAGGTTTTTCTACTGTGGTTAATAGTGATTTGATTGGCACAAAATCACTCTCCAAATAAAAAATTCATTAATATTAGAAAATTTTTAATGTCATTATTTTAAATCGGTGTCTGTGCTGTTACCGGTCTGTCTGCAGAAGGCACTGGATCATGATATAACTCTGTATGTTTTCAGGTATGGTTTACAATGTGACCCCCTACATGGACTACCACCCTGGTGGAGAGGACGAGCTGATGAGGGCAGCTGGGATTGATGGCACTGACCTGTTTGACCAGGTATGGAGGGTGATGGAGAGAGCGGAGTTCTGCTGTTTCCATGTAACTGTTAAAATCTAAAGTTACAAATGGTAAAGATGCAGTCCTGCTTTTCGAGGTATTAAAGTTCTAACAAAATGACTTGTTTACTTCGATGATTTTAATAAGCCAATAGTTGATATTTTTAAAGACACTGCAATTATTTTATGTATCTGTGAAGTTTATTTTGGTAAAAATCCAGTAGGTATAGTTTTAACAATGAGTGATGAACGCAGTGGTCCGCCAGTGTACAACTGAAGAGAGCTTCTCTGCTAATGAGCTGCAGCTCTGCTCAGCAGCTTTTACTGAGGGCCACAGGTTTACCAGTTTTTGTAGCCATCCATTGTTAAAACACATGGAAAAGTTTTGTATTTTAAAAAAAACAATCCAGTTTAAATATACTTGTAAATAAGCTAATATACTAATAAATAAGCTTGAAAATCATAATTCTAGTTTGCTTTTCTTTCTGTTTTCATGGCGCCCTTTTTCAAAATACATTTTACATTTTATACAGAATTTGCTACTAATAAAATATGTTTTTCTGAGCTTTGAGCTGATAAAACATTCCTCTGCCTGCTCTTTGTAAGTCATCAGGGCCGAACTAAACGATGTCTGCCTGAGCAGTGAATATAACTTGCCTTGAAACATGCCCCAGGACCTTGGGATGACTAAAACATGTTTTGTTTTGGCTGTGGGTATGGGTGACGTGATTGGTTTACATGTGTTCCTGTGGTAATGTGTGTGTTTGTACATAGGTTCATCGCTGGGTGAACTATGAGTCCATGTTAAAAGAGTGCCTGGTGGGCAGGATGGCAACTAAGGCCACAACAGCTATTAAAGGTACACGCGCGCACACACACACACACACACACACACACACACACACACACGCACACACAGTGAGCACTAAGGGCTGTGCTTTACCTGAGTTGCAGTGGCAGCAGATCAGTGTCCCATTCCCACAAATTAGAGACGCGCGGATGACGTATTTTTTCATCCGCAACCGCTTCTTAAAATCTCTATCCGCCCGCTATCCATTTGCACGAACGTTTTTTCACCAATTTTCAAAACCGAACCCGCCCGCCATCCGCCGATTAGTTTTTAGGTCTATTGAAGATGCCTCGCTATTAGTAGACCTATCGTCTTTTTCAAACAGTGCAGTTCATTATATCTTGCCAGTAAGATGATGAGCAAACAATTGCCTGATTAAAAAGTGTTTTTGTATCGTTTGTTTACGTTTGGAATAATATGTAAAATGTTGATTTTTCTTTTCTTTTTTTTTTTTTTTTTGAGTGCTTCAACCGCAACCCGCCCGAATTTTATTAAAATATTATTTTTCGTGGCGTCATCCGCCCGAAACCGCGGTGTCCGCTGGTCCACCGGTCAACCGCGCATCTCTACCACAAATGCAGTAATGGAAATCTTTCTGAAGAATTACGTTATGTCTCAGTGGTGGTTAGCAGTCATTTGTGTTTTTCTCTCCAGCTGTCATCTCTCCTGCACCTCCGACTGGCCTTGCCCCACCCACATCAGTGGCTCCTCCTCCAGACAAAGACGCTCGGCCTCGGTATGGAAGAACTTATGAGAGCACAAATATTGTACAGATGTCTCAGAATGTCACAAACTATATACTCAGTGAAATTATTATTATTATCTACTATTTGTTGTGTAGATTCGACTGGTTCCAAACTGATGCGACTGTTCATCTGGTCATTTATGCTAAGAGGAAGGTAATTAGCCATCAACCGGACACATATCCATGAGGCATCATATCAGTCACTTAGCTCTGGTAGCATACGGTGGAAACTGCAATTGAAAATGTCAGTAGGTGGTAATGACCTGTCTTGATCTTAATCTTTGTCCACCAACCATGTGAGGGTTGGGAGGGGATGATGATTGAGCTGCCTTTCTCTGTCTAATCATTAAACATAACTTTGGTCAGAATTTTTGACGAAAGCTTCAAGTCTGTAAAAGTTGCTCAACTAGTCGATTTTAGTAAATGTTTGAAGGATGAAGTTACATTTTAATAAAAGTTTAAAGTTGCCTGGTTGAAGATGGCACATTCATGCATATTGTTTTGTCCTGTTAGATTCCCAGCTCAGGCTGTACCATTGTTGACCTTAAGGCGGGTGTTCTACGACTGGAAGTGCTGTTGGGGAAAATGTCCTACCTGATACATTTATGTGAGTAGAGTTATGACTTTCTATATTTTAATGTGCTGTCCTCTGCAAGAACATAAGTGACACACACTGAGGTGCAGCACATATAGTGTACTTCTTTCCTCTTGCTCCTGTAAAGCTCTTTGTAACTGCTGTTTTTGAAAAGGACCACACTTTACTAGTGTATAAATAAAGTTTGCTTGCTTGCCTGATAGTAGCAGGATTGCAGGCAGCAGAACATGCACTGTATGCGCAAAGAATGAAATTGGTAGATGCAGAGAATAATATCACATAACTCCATATAAAGATCCTTTCAGAGTTATGTGTCTGCTCGTCATCAGTGAACTCCCTCAGACAGCCTTGTTATGATCAGTCCTGGTTCCACATCTGAATTTCTAAAGTGGTTATCAGAGCCTGACAGATTTGAGGGATCCCTCAAATGTGGTTATCAAACACTGTAACATTAGCTAGCTCACTGGTACTTGGTCAGTTAGCAGTAGCTGTATGTGTCCGTCTGTGCAGTGTTTGGTTGGGGATATGGGTGTACTTTATTTATTTATTTATTTGGATCCCCATTAGTCACTACCAAAGGTAGCAACTATTCTTCCTGGGGTCCACAGAACAATAACAATTACATGTGTAGTTCACTGTCTTCTGCCATATTTTTATTTACGCAAAACAAGCCCATGTTGTATGTTGGCATGCGTCTGGGAGACTGTTGCTGACTGAGTTTTTTTAAAACGATAATACCAGACATTTGGAATTTTATTGTAAAACTGGACACTTTTTCACCTCTATTTAGGACAAAGTCAACAAACATGAAAATCTGTAGTAAGATCCTGCACTGTGCTGGGTCAGCAGAAATTTAGAAGAAGGAGTGTAACAAACACTACCATTGCAAAACGTATGGTATAATTGTTATTTACACTGTTTTGATTACAGTCTGTTATATATTTTAAAACTAGTTTGTTGTATTATTATGTATTAATATAAGATGTTTCTTTTATTGGAATCCTCCGTAAGTGAGGAGGACTCTGTGATTCATTGACTGTTTTACTGAAAAATATGGCTGCTGAAGCTAAGAAGCATTTGAATGTTGTATCTGCATTTGCATTCAAAGTATGCTGTCAGACAAATTGTTGACATCATGACACCAACCAGGATTTGCATGCATGCATATTATTGGACATGGATACACTGTACACTATATTATGCTGCTTGGCACATGACTGGTTGTAAAATCTACTGATTTTCATGCTCTTTCAGGTCTAGCTGATGAGGTTGAGGAACAAGTCACTGGTAAGACAACAGCTTGATTAGATAAAAAAGAGAAAGATAATATCTGCAAAATCTGTGCTACTGTCATGTTATTGTTTTTAAGCTGTCATTTCTTCCAACAGTCCACACTGCCTTCTCAGTGGGAAAGATCCAGGTCAGCATACGCAAGCAGAATAAAGGAAAATGGACAAGTCTTGGTCAACCACTGGAATTTCACAATACATTTCTACGCAAAAAAGACAGAGGTGAGAGCCGCTGTACATCTGGATATATGCACTACAACTGGCTTTTGTCTTAAATTGGAAAAGTTAACATCAGCATTCACTCCTGACACAAATTTTTTACACAGAGTGGACTATAGAGCCACTACAAAGTTCTTCTGTTAAGCTGGCATCATGCAGCTCCAGTGTGTGATTATAGACAGCATGCCGTCATCCCAGATGCAACAGAGGCGTGACGGCATAGCATGTAACACAACAGCGTCGGCTTCTAGTGTGACATCAAACATATGTTTCAGCAGAGCTTTATAAACAACAACAATGGCAAAACAAAGCAGTAACAATCATTTATTGCCCCTATATGGACGCTGATCTTGCCTCCATGATCCTTGTGCAGAGGGTGAGGAGCTCTTAATTGTTTTCCCAATTTATGGACATTTACAGCTGCTGTTCTTCCTCAAGTCAGCAGCTAATTCCTACCACCTACTTTTTAAGTCACACACATAATATACATTGTTTAAACGTCACACTGTCCTACCCATTGTCCTGTCCTGCCCATCGTCCTGTCCTGCCGGCTGTCCTGTTTATACTAACACCATTTTGGCGCTGTTACTACCATCCATGGCAGCTTAAAGGCAAGATCACTCTGTATCCCAACTGAGCAATCGTACCTTATATACAGCAAAGTGAGGCGGGATAAGGACATGATACTCCCACCTTGGAAGGGCAGTGTAAAAGCATCTTAGTAGTCACAGGTGTTTATCGGCTCCATCTCCCATCAGCAGTGACGGAAATATGGCACCCCGGTGGAAGTGCTAATTTTCCCCCCTTTTCTGGCATAATGCAATAGCCATCTCTGTCCAAGCAGCACACAAAAATCATTCCAGATTAGTTCGTACCAAGTTTGAAAGAGAGACTGAATAATTAACAGATATATAAAAAGAAGTAATCACTGTTAACACGTTGTAAGTTGATAATGAGTCTACATCAATGATCTCCTTTTTACAGCTCTCTACTATAGGGATTGTGTGTTGGTGTCTAAGACTGCAGTGAACCACAACACCCATGTGTTCAGATTGCAACTTCCACGTGGGACTGTCATGAATGTGCCTGTTGGAAAACATGTCTACCTCAAAGCCCTCATTCAAGGTAAGAAACCAGGCAGACAGACAACACTACTGAATATAGTGAGTGTTGTACTCTATACTTAAGCAAAAACAGTTGTTTTTCAAACAAATTGAAATAAACACATATGCTGCTACCTTCAGTGGTGAATGTGAAGTACACAGGATTCCAGTAGGACCCTGCCATGGTTTAATTGTGATATACTGAGTCAGCAGAAAAAGGGACTTGTTAGGCTATTTACCATGGCTGCCTTGTATGTCTTTGAGCATGCTTCCTTATCATCCACAACCATCAGGCACAGCAGGTCCCATTGTTGCCTCTTATAACAGTCTGCCTGGAGCTCCTAGAGATGTCTAATGTTGCTGCCTTTCTGGCATAGATCTGCCCTCTAATCCTTGATACTAAGCATATTAAGTCGTGCTACTCTGCTAAGGCTATGTGCTTCATCTTCCCTGGGCAATGAAAGCTTCACAGTATAACATGCAACAAAGGTCCCAAGTCTGGAATTACTTCATTCCGCATGTGCAGTAACCAGTTGTCTACCAAAACACTCCAATAATTTTTTAATCAAAATGAAATGAAATTTTATCAGTTGATCAGTACATGTAAACATTCAGGTTTTTCATGCAATGATAAATAAATTAGGTTTAAAACAAACGTAGTGAAATCATGAGTTAAGATATTATGGACACCACTGTCAAAAGGTTCTGTCACCACAGCTTGATTGGGTCCAGTCAGATGGCTTAGACCACCACTGTATATTATTTTAATGGTCTTTGGTTGTTTTAGATTATAAAAAGTCCTCTGTACAAATGGATGTTATTTTGTGTCAGGGCTTTGTAAATGGTGAACAAAATGCTGTACCGTGGTTCAACCAGTCTGACCACAAAAAGGGCAGAAAGAGACAAAGATCCCTCTGAGCAAAATAAGCATCTGAAAGTTTTGCATCAAATGTGTGCAGATTTAAATAGGAACAGTTACCTGTTTCAGTGTCAAGTGTACAATAATGCCTCTAACAACTTGAAATGAGCAGGCAACGCATTGCTCTAACAAAGTTATTCTTGAATATCTTCAATAGAAACAGAAGTTTAGTCTCGGGTTAATACTGTTGGAACTGGATTAAGAAATATCAGACGAACATACTGCCACAGTTCAAACCTATTAAATCTAAGTACTGAGTAGACTGCAGAGGGCCCCAAATAAAAAAAAAGGCTAACTCAATATTAAGAGCTCATTTTCACCAGTGTGTCAATAGTGGTCGAGGGTCACTGACACCTCTTTGGACTGGAAAACAAAGTTGATCCAAGTTGCAAAAGTATTTTTCTATCATGCACCACTGTTTTAATCATTCAATTCTTTTTTGGGGCCACAGCTATTTCAAATGTAAATGATACATTTGAAGGAAAGAGGAAAAACATCACTACAGCAACTGACTCCAAACTTTTGAATGGCTGTGTATATGTTGTATTATGATGTCCATTAGGTGGCACCAAACAATGTAAAGTAAGTCTTAAATGCCATGGAGAGAAAATACTGTAGGAAGAGGAATATTACTCCACATCAGTACAGATGCATGGAGGATCTCTACTGAGACACCCTCAAAGCAGTATTAATGCATTGAGTGAGGAGGATTGAAGCTGCTCTGGAACAGACTGGAATTAAGTAGATACTTTATTTAATAATATTATAAGAAGTTTGATTGAATTGTTATTTTTGTCCGTATCCAGACACAGACGTTGTGAGACCATACACTCCGGTAGATCAGAACCTGGCAGCTGCCTCCCACCACTCCTCACAGGAATCAGACCTCTACCTCATGATCAAAGTTTACCCTGACGGAGTGTTCACCTCACACCTCAACAGCCTGCACATTGGTAAGTCGCAGCCAACATGTCACAGTGTGTCATGAGAGGACAGGAAAGAGGATGTGGGAGAGAGAGTATGACAGTCAGATGTACATATATGCAATTAATATATTTAATTAAGTCAGTCTCTCTCTGAGACTCAGCTCCAACTGGATTCTGGGAGTGAAGCTGTCGGTTTTCTTGTGGCATAGTCGAACAGCTGCAGAATGTTGATTTTGTTTTGTGTGATCAACTGAGTGCAACACTATGATTGCCTTCCAAGAGACACTGATTATGAAAATGTGCTCAGTTAAACCCATTTTGAACGGTGTTGCATCTTCCCCCCTCACTATGCTTTCACATTACTCATTATACCCCAAACCACAGGCCTGTTTGCATAATTAATGTAACAGAATATGTCTCATAAATTAACTTCAGTGAAAATTAAATAAAGATGAAACGATGAAAAAATTTTGAATGTACAATATAATAAGGCTAATGACTCACTGAATTAACAAGATGCATGCATACCGCCACTAAATCTTTAAAGGGGAAATAATGTTTTTTTTTCAACCTGGGCCCTATTTTCCGATCTACTTTTGTCTAAATGAGTGATAGGATGTTCAATATTTGACATTTCTCTAGTATGAAGCTCAGGCTGACCTGCCTGCAGCCTGTGAGCACGTGCTAACACTGCTCCCTCTCTCTCCTCGTCCGCTCTTCAATTTCAATGAGCTCTGCATCCGTGTATGTCTGTGTACTCCGTGTTCAAATAAATACGGTCCATCCAGATCCAGATGGTCAAAATCGGGTAAAAATTCAGACATGTTTGTTGTGGCAAGTCAAAACACTCACTCAGAGAGTGAAAGTCTGGTTCTGAAATCTCACGTCTCACGAGATTTGAGTTGTTGCAGGAAGTTACCGCTGGAGTGACCTTACAAACGCGAGGAATTACTCTGTTTGGAGTAGTCATGGCTGAATTTTTACCCAATTTTGACCAACTGGATCTGGATGAGCCATTTGAATTTGATGACCGCCCGTATTTATTTGAACACGGAGTACACAGACGTACACGGATGCAGAGCTCATTGAAATTGAAGAGCGGACGAGGAGATAGAGGGAGCAGTGTTACTTCGGTAGCACATATACCAAAATTGCAACAGGCAGAGAAACATGTCCGAATCCAGCTAAAGGTAAACACAAATGTCAAATATTGAACATCCTATCACTCATTAGGCAAAAGTAGATTGGAAAATAGCGCCCAGGTTGAAAAAAACATTATTTCCCCTTTAAAGATTCAGTGGCGGTATGCAGTACCAGGAAGAGGAGAGAGCAGCTACCTGTTAATGCCCACATTCAGAACCAGTCATGGCCACACTTTAGGCCAGAAAATAGATATGCTAGCAATACATGCAGTTTTAAAAACCACTTTGTATGTTCATTAATTGCTTTTAACTCATTCCGAATTGCCTCTTAATCATCCGTGCTGTGTTTTGGTCCATGCTGGATGGAGTCTTGCCTGGCCCCGGACACCTCCCTCTCTCCCCCAGCCCCTCCCCTGGGAGAGAGTCTGGTGGTCCCCTATGAGCCCAGCCTTTGAGACCTGCAACACTCCGTTAAATATCATTCAGTTCATCAAAAAATATCCCAATTAAAATCAGTAGCATAATAAGCATATATGTTCTAGAGGAGAGTGGGAAGAAGAAGTTTTTTTTATCTTTCTCTCTATGGTTCTGGTATTCATCCAGCTGGCTTAATTGTCCCTCAATGCACCCTCTCCTTGTTTCTCTTTACTTCCCCCTTCATGCAGAAGGACAGCTAACAGCTGAAGGAAATGGAGCTCTTAATTGAATCACTTAAAATTTTCACCGGACTGATTGCTCTGACCCTGAAACATGCCTGAGTTTCTATTTAAAGAGTCATAAACATACCCACTGCTCTGCTGCCATCAAGCTTTTTCAAATACCTGCATCATAACGGCTCTAATGACAATTATTTTCCATTACTGCTCTCCTGGTGATGTTACATAATGCCAATTTCCTGCTCTACCTTTATATGCTCTCCATTAGGAGCTACTGTGGGCTACTTTTAGAGGTCAAGTGGAAGTGCACTTCTCTGTGTGGTTATTATGTAATTTCTAAACCATCACTCACATATAGTGATTGTCCCTGTGTAGGCCTATAAGGATCAGACTCTCTTGGATGTTTTAATTGTTAAATTCGATTGATGTATTCATATTGACATCACTGAATCACAGTTTTTAGGAGTGTTCACATCGATCAATTAAAAAGTAGAAACTGAATGAAAATGTTGCCAATTGTTAGTGTGTTTTCACTTCTTTTTGACACCCTTAAACTTTATTTAATGTTTGCTTGCACTGTGTGAGCTGTAACTATATGCTGTTGTTCACTTCGCTGTTGTTACTCTCTAGGTGACTGTATATCCGTTACTGGTCCAGAGGGTCCCTTCAGTCTCCGGCCCCTTCGTGATGTCACATACCTCTACCTATTAGCAGCAGGCACAGGGTTCACGCCCATGGCTCGCCTCATCCAACTGGCTCAACAGGACATTGACACCATCAGGTGGGAGCTATCAGAAGATTCAGTTTAGGAGGCACAACACTTTAGCCATTATTCCACCAAACACTTAGGATATGGTACCCTTACAACCGACTGTAACCCACACACACATGCACCTAAACTATAGATCTGTTGTGTTTCCAATGTATACAGTGCTCTTAATGTAGGTGGGGCTTTTACCTGATGGTAATGTCACTGCTCCACCCAGCTCTCGCTGCATTTGCTCTTCACAGACAATGGAGAGGATCGTCTGCACCTCCCTAATTGTCCACAGAACAGGGTTGGCAACATTTTAAGAACAAAAAAGATCAGGCGGGAGTATTTAGAGAAGGGGTTTTGCACTGCCAAAGTGCACAGGAACAAGGAACTTTTTTTCTCAAAGTGAATTTGCGGTTTGCATAAAACAGGAAAAATTCACATACATTTGTTCAGCGCTTGAAGATCCAATCTTTAACCAGCACGGTGAATTCAGATATTTTTTGGAAAGCGATCACGGATGCAGTCGCGATGTATCTTGCAAGAGATATGGTGTCCATATTTACCGTGGAAAGTTTTGAAGCCCAGGTACGCGCTACCAGGCCTCAAATATTTTTCTGAAAATTGATTTTAAGTAGAGGGGGAAAATCGATTTAAATCATGACTCAGATTTGTTGTGAAAAAATCTGAGATTTTTTTTTTTTAGGCCATATCGCCCAGCCCTACTTACGAGGTTGGACCAGTAACATATCTGTATCATTTTCAACCAAACACAAATCTGAATTATATGCAGTCAGATTACCATAAAGATAACAGCAGGACGAGGGGACACATGCTGAGAGAGAGAGAGAGAGAGAACGTAATATGCATCTAATACTGCCTTATAAGATCGCTGTAATCATTTATATGTCTTATTATTGTTAGTTTATCTGAACACAAAAAATGTGTGTGTGTGTTTGTGTATGTGTGTGTGTGTACGTGTGTTTTTAAAGAAGCAATAGTCTTCATTAGTGTACGCCTAATCTAAATGTTAATCCCTAATATTAAATTTAAGAATTGTTGTTCTAGATTTAAATGTGAAGTTAGAATTGAGAGTGTTGTAGGACTGTGAGGTTAAATATCTCTGTGTCTCTATGTGAAATGGTCATATTAAAAGATGTTTAACAACATTTAATGACAATTGTATCTACAACTCATAGGAAGAAATGTATTTCCCCTATAGAGAAAAAAGACTCCTTGTCCTCACTGTCCCATCCAATGCACTCAGTACTGTTTGCGTCACTGATTATAAATCCAAGGCCCTGCCTGATAATCCACAACATTTTTTGTGTGTCCTCAGAACAACCAAGCTGCTCTTTTTTAATCGACGTGAGGAGGACATTCTGTGGCGCTGTGAACTGGATGAACTGGCTGCAAATAGTGAGAGGTACGGCAGCTGTGTGTTTGTGTTTGAAGCCTCATAGTGTTTGTCCCTGTCACACCACAGCCTACAAATGTTAGTTGTTAGAAATGAAATTTGTGGAGTGTGCAAGGGAGTAGTGTGAGGACAGCAGTGTGGGCTGCCGTGAATTAAGACATTTCTAAGAAAGAAGCAGAGGAGAAGACAATTCACAGGCAGAGAGAAGGAGAGAGAGGGGGAGTTGTCAGCACTTCATCTGTTATTGATTATAAAATGATAATTGGTGTCTACAAACATCTCCCAATATGGCTTTATAACCATTTATATTTGGGGAAAATATTGAAGAGAGAAGATCTGATCTGTTCCTGTGTCTTCTTTCAGTTGTATTTAGGTGCATCCACTTTAATAATCCATGTGGAAATGCTGATATGGCAATACGTTAAGATAAAGTATTACAATATACAGTCTATAAATAGTTTTGCATTGACGGGATGTTCCCACAAGGCTTCTGGTTGGTTGCTCCTAACATTAACACCCCTCTGTATGGATTTTAAGTAGAATTGACAACTACAGTCAGTGGCAATTTGGTTGGCGCTTTACAATTAAAAATTATGTGCTGCCTGCCTGGTGCTAAAACAACACACTGAATTGTACACGTTACAACATCATTTTAAAAAGAAGGAGAGATAGATCGGAAGTGTAAAAATAGTTATGGAGGTTAGCAACAGATAAAGACTTGCCGAGATGGGGGACTTGATTCACTTGACTTGACTTGAGCCCAACTCGAGTCACAAATTCGAGGATGAGAGACTTGCTTGACTAACACTGAAAAAGACTCAATTTGACTTTGACTTTGCGTTCATGATTTTGAGACTTGACTTTGTCTGGAGACTTCAGAAGTACTTGACTTAATTTAATATTTGTATTTTTCTTGATATTGAGAAGTTATTTTTCATATTTAACTGTGATGACATATATGTCGCAGCGTGGGAGGACTTGCCAGCTGATACTCATGTCACGCTATGACAGCACTGTTCTTCTGCCCGCAGCCCTCCTCAGAGGAATGGCAGTACATACAGCGGCATCATGAGCATTAGATTCTGACACAGCCACAGTGTGTAACGACTCTTAGTGCCTGCTGTCCCAACATAGGTTCACTATCTTTGAAAGTGTGTGTCGATTGCCATGTGCATCAGCGCACCATGAGATAGTTTCCCCAGTGACTTTTTTTTTTGGCCTCCTGTCCTTGCTCGGCTTGTATTCAGGGATTTTAACAGTGTTATTATCTCACCTGCTGTTGCACAGCAGCAGGTATGTTATGTGGGTGGAGTCTTTCACCCTGACCAGAGGGCTTGGAGCAGGAGAGTATTTAAATAAGTAAGTAAGTATTTAAATCCTTTACTCTGATAAAACTTACTAATACCACCCTGTAAAAATACTGTGTTACAAGTTAAATTCTTGCATTTAAAATACTAGTTAAGAAAAAGTATGTGAGTATTTTCAGGAAAATGTACTTTTACAAGTGGTTTGGTTTGTTAAAATTCTGTGAATAGTGAGAGATAGCGTCACACTTATCAAGGGCCCAGTGACGTCTTCATAATTTTGTCCAACCAAAAGTTCAAACCTCATCATAAAAATTGCTAAATAATAAAAAGTAAAAGAAGCAAAAAACATCATCACATTTATGAAGCTGGAACCATGAAATGTTTTTGCATTTAAAAACAACTTAGATGATCATTAAAATGGTGGAGAATTTATTTTCTGTAATCTCAATACTTGACTCATAATTCCAGCAGTACTTGAACATTTTCATATGTCTCAAGCGCAAAATCTTAATTTTAAAAGTAACTAGTAATTAAAGCTGTGAGATAAATGTGGTGGAGCAGAGGTAGACGGTGGATGAGAAGAAAAGACTTAGATTTGTACTCATAGTAGCTGAGTTAATGTGTTTAGTTTAGTATCTTATGTTATCTATACTAGTTTCTGAGTATGACTTGACCCAACTTAACTTGACTTGCTTGAGACTTGAAGGTTATGACTTGAGACTTGCACATGTGCGACTTACTCCCACCTGGCGAATAGACTCCACCCATGTGAAGCATCTTCAGGAAGTGTACATAGGCCCAAAAGAGGAAATGTCCCTCAACTTCATGAAGGTCAAGGTGAAGGGAAAGAAATGCGTTGCAAAGCAGTAGGTCTTAAAAACAGAATGAATGAATTCAAGGTTTTTTTAAAAACAACATCCATGGATTAGCTTGAGGAAAGCAGACAGCAGGTTCACAGGATTGCGAATGTGGAGACGTTGACAGCGTGGAAAAGCTGAAGTGTGATGTAAAAGATAACGAGGAGGCAAAATAGAAGAAGTTTACTCCATTGGGGAAAATGTGGGGATAAAAAAGGTCTTTGACCAGTGAACTTCCACAAAGCTTCATTATACAATTTGTATTCACTACAAACACTTCACTTCCTGTGTCATGACAAATCCATACAAGTTCGGTATGCAGTTTACCAGAATACATCATAAAAGGCAGTGTTGAAGAATCCTATGTTAAGCTAAAAATGAACAGAATTTACAGTTTGTGATCTTATGTAGCCTTTATTGTAGAGGACATTAGGAAATAACTGACAAACTGAGGGACACGTTGAGTTGGAGTGTGAATGCACACGGTGCTTTGGGGCTCGACACATATATTTGTGTTGAGGCAGTTAAATCATTAAAGACTTATTTTGAAGTGAATAGTAATTTGTTAGGAAACACACAATGATGACATATGATGAATGGTGAAAAGTTCTTTGGTGATTAGACCCCGAGTATTTAGGGGGTAAAAGACAAAAAAAGACAGCTGACAGCAACACAGAGGAGAACAGCTTTAAAACTTGACAGCAACAATATGATTGTCTTAGAGAGATCGTGGCAAAATCTGGTTGGATTATTTTGGGGTAACACCCATAGGAGCAGAGAGAGTTGTGAATGAAATGGGAGTGTACAGAGATTCTGTCTGACTGAACTCTGCAAAGCTTCATGTGTGAAATGCAGTGCGTCTGTGTGTTTCTCAGGTTTCAGGTGGAGTATGTCCTCTCTGATCCATGTGAAAGCTGGAAAGGCCTGAAGGGACGGGTGGATGAGTCCATGCTCAAGGATTTCCTCGAAAGGCCGGATGGCTCCAAATGCTATGTGTGTGTGTGCGGCTCCACTGCCTTTACAGAGCTGACTATAGGGTGTGTAATGAAACCTTTATCACTGTTTAGTGCTCTGAGAAAAGAGTGCATTTTACAGGATATGTTCTTTTCCTACAATGTAGGTCTTATTTTTGTAGATCTGGCAACACTGTCTATCAGTTATGATAACATACTCTCCGAAGTAATTGCTGAGATTTGGGAACACTTTATCATCACAACAACAAAGTAGTTGTACTTATGTTTGTGATTGTTTAGTTTATATATGCAAGGAGGCTCCTCTGCTGAGAGTTTAAGAAACAGGAGGTCGTCGTGATCAGCCATGTTTTTTTTTTGTTTTTTTTTATATTTGGCATCATTTACCTGGAAGACTGGTTGGTCAGAAGTTGGAATTTTGACAGAGAAATTTCAACCTCTGACCTTGATGGGAACACAGTATAAGGTTATGGTGACAGAACTACACAATCTTATCAGGTAACTGGTCTGGGTTCTAGTATAACAGACATTTCAGCATACATTTAGAAAGGGCCTGTCTGGTTCAAGCTTTGTAACATTTTGTCGACAAACTAAAAATCTTACATTTTTCAAAAATTGCTAAAGTGAGATAGTCACTATTCACGGATAAGAGTTATTTAGGGGGATTTAGTTGCAGATTGCAACCAGCTGAAATTTCATCAGTGTTCAGGGAGTTTTTACCAGGAGCTAAATTGTCCACAGAGGTCATCTCCCCTCCAGACAAATGCACCAGGTGAATTAAAACCAGTTAAAACACTGAATAAAGCAATTTCATGTTATACACTGAACAAAAATATAAACACAACACTTTTGTTTTTGCTCCCATTTTTCATGAGGTGAACTCAAAGATCTAAAACTTTTTCTATATATATAAAAGACCATTTCTCACAAATATTGTTCACAAATCTGTCTGTGTTAATGAGCACTTCTCCTTTGCTGAGATAATCCATCCACCTCACAGGTGTGGCATATCAAGATACTGATTAGACAGCATGATTATTGCACAGGTGTGCCTTAGGCTGGTCACAATAAAAGGACACGTGCAGTTTTATCACACAGCACAATGCCACAGATGTTGCAAGTTTTGAGGAGCGTGCAATTGGCATGCTGACTGCAGGAATGTCCACCAGAGCTGTTGCCCGTGAACTGAATGTTCATTTCTCTACCATAAGCCGTCTCCAAAGGCGTTTCAGACAATTTGGCAGTACATCCAACCTGCCTAACAACTGCAGACCACGTGTAACTACACCAGCCCAGGACCTCCACATCCAGCATGTTCACCTCCAAGATCGTCTGAGACCAGCCACCCGGACAGCTGCTGCAGCAGTCGGTTTGCATAACCAAAGAATTTCTGCACAGACTGTCAGAAACTGTCTCAGTGAAGCTCATCTGCTTGCTCGTTGTCCTCATCAGGGTCTCGTCCTGACTGCAGTTCGTTGTCGTAACCGACTTAAGTGGACAAATGCTCACATTCGATGGCGTCTGGCACGTTGGAGAGGTGTTCTCTTCACGGATGAATCCCGGTTTTCACTGTTCAGGGCAGATGGCAGACAGCGTGTGTGGCGTCGTGTGGGTGAGCGGTTTGCTGATGTCAGAGTTGTGGATCGAGTGGCCCATGGTGGCGGTGGAGTTATGGTATTGGCAGGCGTATGTTATGGACAACGCACACAGGTGCATTTTATTGATGGCATTTTGAATACAGTGAGATACCGTGACGAGATCCTGAGGCCCATTGTTGTGCCTTTCATCTATGACCATCACCTCATGTTGCAGCATGATAATGCACGGCCCATGTTGCAAGGATCTGTACACAGTTCCTGGAAGCTGAAAACATCCCAGTTCTTGCATGGCCAGCATACTCACCGGACATGTCACCCATTGAGCATGTTTGGGATGCTCTGGATCGGCGTATACGACAGCGTGTTCCAGTTCCTGCTGATATACAGCAACTTCGCACAGCCATTGAAGAGGAGTGGACCAACATTCCACAGGCCACAATCAACAACCTGATCAACTCTATGTGAAGGAGATGTGTTGCACTGCGTGAGGCAAATGGTGGTCACACCAGATACTGACTGGTTTTCTGACCCCCCCAGTAAAGCAAAACTGCACATTTCAGAGTGGCCTTTTATTGCCTAAGGCACACCTGTACAATAATCATACTGTCTAATCAGCATCTTGATATGCCACACCTGTGAGGTGGGATGGATTATCTCGGCAAAGGAGAAGTGCTCACTAACACAGATTTAGACAGATTTGTGAACAATATTTGTGAGAAATGGTCTTTTGTGTGTATAGAAAAAGTTTTAGATCTTTGAGTTAAGCTCATGAAAAATGGGAGCAAAAACAAAAGTGTTGCGTTTATATTTTTGTTCAGTATATATCATTGTTTCTTTGACGCCATTTGGCACGTCAGAGATGGCTAGCCTTCTCAGCATCTGCAAATGTTTGCTCACCTTATTTTTGATCTAGAGCTTCAGTAGGTTTTTACCATGATCCGAATTATCCACAGAGGTCTCTTCCTCCCCAAAACAAATGGAGCAGGTGAATCAAACCAGTAATAATACTGAATAAAGCAGCTTCACATTAGAAATACGTGTTTCTCTGTCGCTGTTTGGCATGTCGGAGATGGGCCACTAACCTAGCACCTGCTAATCTGTGCTCGCCTTTTTTTTTTTTTTTACAACTGTTGTTGTTGTAACTGGGAGCTAATTTATCCACAGAGGTTTATTCCTCTCCGAAACGTAATTTAAATCAGTAAAAAAATCAGTGTCACACTGACACTCACATTGCAGAGGGGCTGCTTCTTACGATGGCCCACACGAAAACACAAAAATGTGAATGGCCCTATTGAGAACCAGTGTTTAGTTTGTCCATTCTGGGCTACTGTAGAAACATGCCAATCTTCATAGATGAGTATCTGTCCCCTATATAGATATAAATGGCTCATGCTAAGCTAATGAAAACACAACAATTCTTATTTTCACTAAAAAATTATATGAGTATACTTTAGAGAAAACATATTATATTCCATATCTGCCAATATATCAGCCTGAGTCCTCCACACTGGACCTGTTAATGGGTGTGATGGTTGTTTGTGAGACACTTAGTAGTTACAGATTTATGGCCCAGCCCCAGTGACACATTGAAAAACTATGTATAGGTTGAAGCACTTCAGACCGCAGATTTCAGTGATTCTTGATCGTATCATCTTTGTTTTGCACCCAGCACTTTCTTAAATTGCTCTCTTTTCCTGTTTGTTTCTCTTTCAGGTTGTTGAAGCAGCAGGGCTTCAGTGAAGAGGAGCTCCACGCCTTCCAGGGCTGATGTGCTCGGCCACAGCCCAGTTCCCCTCTGCAAAGACTGTGTGCCTGTGAGAGAATGAGAGAGAGCGCGCGCGAGAGAGTTTCCATATTAATTTATAAACTCGTGTTTGTGAGAAATGAATGGAACATTGTATTTCTATGCACCAAGGACCTGACGATGCTTATAGCAGGCATCACACTCAGGCTTTGATGGGCTGTAAAAATTCTTCTGATTCTGGACAGTTTGGTCAGTGTTTGATACAAAGTTAATATAACTCTGAAATAAAAGGTTAAACATTGTAAAGGTGTAGAATACAAGCAGGAAATGAGACAGAGAAATGACTGAGATGATGTAAACTACTGGTGTATATGCAATAATAAAATAGAATTAATATGACCAGAGTGTAGCAAACGATCTTGTGAAGTTACCGTATTCATGGATGTTACTGTTCAGTTACATGGATGCAGTTGCAGGAGAGTTATAACCACTGCAGTGAAATAAAATGCATTGTTGTGACATTTTTAAAGGTTACTCTTTCGTTCATTTAGCCTGGGCCAATTTTCATTACTATTCTGATTGTTTTCTTGACTCACCCCAGTTTAATTTTGAGTCATCAAATTGACCTTTATGAGAAGAGATTATTTGTTTTTAAGAGCACCCACAGGCTAAAACCTGCTTCTGCTGCCTTATATACAGCGAACCTTGGCACAAACAGAAAGGAAACACTGTGATGTAACATTGTACCATAGTGCGGTGTTGTATGACTGTTCAGATGCAGTGAACAATGCACACATTTGACAGTTAGCAATCACACACTGATGTTA
The DNA here is from genome assembly GCA_026686955.1 of Epinephelus cyanopodus. NCBI lineage: Eukaryota > Metazoa > Chordata > Actinopteri > Perciformes > Serranidae > Epinephelus > Epinephelus cyanopodus. The sequence goes on from CM048919.1 coordinate 7,081,391, forward strand.
CACTTTAATTATCAGGAGTAGGGCTGCACAATTTAACAAAAGTGACTTGAGGCCTGCTAGTTTTGAAAGTATTTCTCATGTGACAGAAACCACTGAGAGGGAAATTTGTGTTTAGGGTGTTTCTAGCATACAGTATGTGATGTCTCAGTGTTTTTTTTGTTTTTCTTGGGCTCTGCACAAATCTGACACCTGTCCACCTTCCGAACCAGAAGTTCACCGCACTGCAATTTCCCAGTAAAGATGGCATGGAGTTCCCTAGGGACTGCGGGTAGACAGTAACCTTGTATTTTAAGGTTCATAAAATACGCTGAATTCATGCATATGTAGAAAATCACAATAGTCATTCCTGCTATCTTACATCATAATGTCTGCTGTGACGGCAGATGCTGTATGTGCTCGTGTCAGTGGCCAGGGTAGGCAGCGTTTTTCTTTCCTGATGATGTTACACTGTGATAATGTGATTGTGCTACAGATCGATACTGTACTGACTCATTTTAATAACCTGATTATATTTTATTATTCAGGGGACAAACTGTGGTGAAAAAATATTTTTACCGGCGGCTGCCATTTTCTTACTGCATATATTTGCTCATAATCTCAATAAGATAAAAGAAAACATAAAAACTCTTCACAGAATTACAGAGAATAAGTATATTTCTCATAATGTTGAATTGTGAAATTTACACAATAACTTATTTAAGTTTTTTAGGATTATTCAAATAAATTCTATGGATAATCCATAAAATATTTGCCAGTCGTTCCTGGGGACTTAATTGGAAATATCTTAACTGCATTAAATTTATTTATTTATTGTTTCAAATGTAATGTGCATTGTCTGGGGTCTATGTTAGCAGCACAAACCTACATCAGAAAGACATTAAAACAGATTTGTTTTCTTTTTTAAACCTGCTTTTCTCAGTGATTTTACAGGTTTAAATCACTGTCTGTCTGGCTCACTGTAAAACCTCTGAATGGGTGATTAAGAAGTAAAGTGAGTACATGTTAAGATATCAGAGAAAAAATGCAAGTACACATTAGCAAGTGCTGAGCTAGTGGCCAGTCTGTGATGCACTTTACAGCGTTCGCCCAAATTCTGGGCGTGCAGTGATTTCCTTGTGGTGGCTTGTGACAGCCTCACTTGGAGGCGTCTGTGGTTGAGTGCTAGGGGCTGGGATTTGGGAACATTTAATGGTTGCTTTTGATTTATTTCTTTTAGCTGAAGAACATATGAATCAATGATTACAGCACAGCATTTTAATCACTGTTCATCTCCTCTGTATGGTGTCTTTAATTATAACATTTACATTCACACACATTTACTTTCTGCTAGTGACTGAATAATGGACATATTATTCTTACATATGTTATCAATCACCTCATTTACAAATGATGCAGAATATTGTTACCCAAGGCCTGCAAAGAATGCACAGATGTGTGTGTCTCCTGATGATAGCTTTATTTGTGATGACATGCTCAAGTGTCTTGTCATGTTCTCTACAATGTCTACCACTGTTTAATAAGCCACTCCTCTAGTCTTGTAAAGCAGGTTAAAATGAACTGAGGGTCTGGTGCGCCATTCTGGACATTAAAAGCCTGCAAAGCTTCACCCTCAAACGTCCATCAAGTGCTCCACACACTCATCGAGAGCTACACAATAAAAACTCCCAGACATCCTTCGTTTCTTTGCCAGACCAAATAATGAAGGCATCACCTGGCAGATAAAATCACATCACTTGGTGAGCCAGTTGGTTTGATGGTACAAAAGTATCTGTAGAACACTCATATTTGTTCTCTTGAGAATGAATACTTGGAGACCTTGTGATATATGAACTTGGAATATATATATGTATAGGAACTTGTTTACATTTTTCTGATGTACAATCATGTATAGCTATATTTCTATTTATATTCATGTAAATTCTGCTTCTGCTCATTTGTTAACTGTGAGCTTGACTGTTCATAAACTCAGGCCCACTGAGTTCTGCTATAGCGTGTGACTGTCAGCACTCTGCTACAGGCTGCTGTGGTGATCGTCACTTATTGTAACTTATTCTGCGTTAGTTGCTGCCATTATGTTTAAAAGTGCAAGAACTGAGCTAATCAGTAATACAGCAGTGGGATTAAAGGGTTGCGGATCAGTGACATGATGTGAAATGTAAATGGAGTTCATCTTGTAGTGAGCTTGGACATCAAGAGGCATAGTGAGAGGTCAAACACCTGAGAATATGGATATCTGAGAAGGGTTAAAGAATTTTAAAAAAGCTGGAACTGTCAGGTTTTAAGTGTCATGAGCTCATGTCCTTGAGATCCTTGAGAAAGTAGTTGCAGACCAGCTGTGTGATTTTCTCCATGATAATAATTTATTTGAGGAATTACAGTCAGGATTTAGAGTGCATCATAGCACTGAGACAGCACTAGTTAAAATTAAAAAAATGACCTTCTGATTGCTTCAGACAAAGGACTCGTCTCTGTACTTGTTTTATTAGATCTTAGTGCAGCGTTTGACACAATTGACCATCAAAGGTTCTGCACTAAGCTGGTTTAAATCTTAATTATCTGATCGTTTTCAGTTTGTTGACGTTCATAATGAATCATCCTTACGTACTAAAGTTTGTTTTGGAGTTCTGCAAGGTTCTGTGCTCAGACCAATCCTATTTATTCTATATATGCTTCATTTAGGCAACATCATTAGAAATCACTCTATAAATTTCCATTGTTATATGGATGATACACAGCTGTATTTATCGATGAAGCCAGAAGAAAGTAATCAATTAACTAAACTCCATAACTGCCTTAAAGACATAAAAACCTGAATGAGCAACAATTTACTGATGTTAAATTCAGACAAAACTGAAGTTATTGTTATTGGCCCCAAACAACTAAGAGACTCTTTATCTGATGACATAGTTTCTCCAGATGGCATTGCTCTGGCCTCTAGCACTACCGTAAGAAACCTCGGAGTAACATTTGATCAAGATTTGTCTTTTAATTCTCATTTAAAACAAACCTCACGGACTGCATTTTTTCATCTGCGTAACATTGCGAAAATTAGGCCTATCCTGACCCGAAAAGATGCAGAAGAATTGGTCCACGCTTTTGTTTCCTCAAGGCTGGATTACTGTAACTCTCTATTATCAGGTAGCTCTAGTAAATCATTAAAAACTCTCCAGCTAATTCAGAATGCAGCAGCACGTGTACTAACAGGAACTAAGAAACAAGATCATATTTCTCCTGTTTTAGCTTCTCTGCACTGGCTCCCTGTAAAATTCAGAATTCAATTTAAAATCCTACTGTTAACTTATAAAGCTCTAAATGGTCAAGCTCCGTCATATCTTAGAGAGCTCATAGTGCCATATTATCCCACCAGAACTCTGCGCTCTGAGAACGCAGGGTTACTCGTGGTCCCTAAAGTCTCCAAAAGTAGATCAGGAGCCAGAGCCTTCAGCTATCAGGCTCCTCTCCTGTGGAATCATCTTCCTGTTACGGTCCGGGAGGCAGACACTGTCTCCACATTTAAGACTAGACTTAAGACTTTCCTCTTTGATAAAGCTTATAGTTAAGGCTGGCTCAGGCTTGCCCTGTACCAGCCCCTTGTTAGGCTGACTTAGGCCTAGTCTGCCGGAGGACCCCCTATAATACACTGGGCACCTTCTCTCTCTCTCTCTCTCTCTCTCTCTCTCTCTCTCGTATATTACTGCATCTCGTTAACTCGGCCATACTGCATGTCACTAACTCGGCTTCTTCTCCGGAGCCTTTGTGCTCCACTGTCTCTCAGGTTAACTCGTATTGCAGCGGTGCCTGGATAGTGTGATGTGTGTGGTTGTGCTGCTGCCGTGGTCCTGCTAGATGCCTCCTGCTGCTGCTGCTGCTGCTGCCATCATTAGTCATTAGTCATACTTCTACCGTTATTATAAGCATATGATTATTATCACACATGTATACTGCCAGATACTGATTGCCAATGCCATATTATGCTGATCTGTTCTGTACGACATCTATTGCACGTCTGTCCGTCCTGGAAGAGGGATCCCTCCTCAGTTGCTCTTCCTGAGGTTTCTATTGTTTTTTTCCCTGTTCAAGGGTTTTTTTTGGGGGGAGTTTTTCCTTATCCGCTGTGAGGGTCCAAAGGACAGAGGAATGTCGTATGCTGTAAAGCCCTGTGAGGAAAATTGTGATTTGTGATATTGGGCTTTATAAATAAAACTGATTGACTGATTAATGTCAGGGGTTAGGGACCCCTACAAAAATAACTGGTCATAAGATGATAACTGAGGCAGGAAACAGAGAGGGCACTGTTTTTTTATTAAAAGTTCTCACCACAAGGGCAGTCCCAAACAGGACAAAGTAGCCTAAAATGGGCAAAAGTAGCCCAAAATGGAACTAAGTAGCCTAAAACGGGACAAAGTAGCCCAAATGGGACAAAGTAGCCTAAAACGGGAAAAAAGTAGCCCAAAACGGAACTTAGTAGCCTAAAACGGGCCAAAGTAGCCCAAAACAGGAAAAAGTAGCCTAAAACTGGCTAAAGTAGCCCAAAATGGGAAAAAGTAGCCCAAAATGGATCAAAGTAGCCTAAAACGAGAAAAAGTAGTCCCAAGCAGGCCACAGTAGCCCAAAATGGGACAAATTTGCCCAAAACGTGAAAAAAGTAGCCTTAATTGGGCAAAAGTAGCCCAAACGGAAAAAAAGTAGCCCAAAACGGGCCAAAGTAGCCCAAAACAGGATAAGGTAGCCCAAAACGGAACTAAGTAACCCAAACAGGACACAGTAGCATAAAACAGGACAAAGTATCACAGAAGGACAAAGTAGCCTAAAACAGGCCAAAGTAGCCCAAACAGAAAAAAGTAGCCCAAAACGGGCCAAAGTAGCCTAAAACGGGACAAAGTAGCCCAAAACAGAACTAAGTAGCCCAAACGGGACACAGTAGCCTAAAACAGGACAAAGTATCACAAAAGGACAAAGTAGCCCAAAATGGGCCAAAGTAGCCCAAACGGGATAAAGTAGCCCAAAACGGGCCAAAGTAGCCCAAAACAGGATAAAGTAGCCCAAAATGGAACTAAGTAGCCCAAACGGGACACAGTAGCATAAAACAGGACAAAGTATCACAAAAGGACAAAGTAGCCCAAAACGAGCCAAAGTAGCCCAAACGGGACAAAGTAGCCCAAAACGGATCAAAGTAGCCTAAAACGGGACAAAGTAGCCCAAAACGAGAAAAAGTAGCCCCCAGCGGACCACAGTAGCCCAAAATGGGACGAATTTGCCCAAAACGGGAAAAAAAGTAGCCTTAATTGGGCAAAAGTAGCCTAAACAGGAAAAAGTAGCCCAAAACGGGCCAAATTAGCCCAAAACAGGATAAAGTAGCCCAAAACGGAACTAAGTAGCCCAAACGGGACACAGTAGCATAAAACAGGACAAAGTATCACAAAAGGACAAAGTAGCCTAAAACGGGCCAAAGTAGCCCAAAACGGAACTAAGTAGCCCAAACGGGACACAGTAGCATAAAACAGGACAAAGTATCACAAAAGGACAAAGTAGCCCAAAACGGGCCACAGTAGCCCAAAGCGGAACAAAGTAGCCTAAAATGGGCAAAGGTTTACTCATCATAAGGGGTACTTGGTCTGTGAAAACAGATATATTAAATCTTCCATAGTTTGGGAGGAACTTTCCTACATTTCAAAAAACCTGAAATAATTACTGTAATTCTGATAATGTTTTCATCTTAGTTTGCAAAGTAGACATGTGAAAGACATGGCCACTCAGGAGGCATGGTGGATCTAATGAAAGATGCTCCGTCTCTGCAGCTTCAGTCTTGAGTATTCTCTTTTCAAAGTGTGTCTAGTGAGCTCCCCAACTTTATGGACTTCAAGGAGTAACAGCTAAAGCAAGCATTCAGCTGTGACACAGGGTTGCAAGAAGATATGGCTCTACATTAAGTAAATTGAAATGGTTAAAAATAACACCACCGCTCCCCATCACCTTACCTCCTGTTGACAGCTTGTGACAGCTCCTCTGCCTGGTTCCTCTGCTGCTGCTGTGTGCTTGGCTGCAGACCAGTTTTGATGCCCCTGCATGCACAAATTAGCCAGACTCTGCAGGTAGATTCCTGGACATGCAAATGAACAGAAAGAATGGTCAATGGAATAGACTGAAAATGGCTTTTTTGTTACCTGATTATTTCGACAGTTTATGATGTAACCTTTGGTGGAACAGTGAAAGGAGCTAAACAATGCTGGGATTCTCAGGATTCATTTGAGGTGTTGTTTCTGTGCATGAACGATACTGAGAGCACTGTAATGCAGGCATGCACCGTGTTCTGACAGCAGATGCTTTTTGCTTGCTGTTTGATTGCTGCTGGGTTTAGGTAGAAATGGTTACACTGGCTCGCTAGTCAAGCTTCTTCAGGTCAAAACAGCAACATGACCACGTCCTCACACGTTTAAATGCCCTGGGAGGTTGTTTACAAGAAGGCTGGACGGCTCCACCCCAGGTGCCAGGGGCACACATTTTCAGAGGTAGGGGCATGCTGGTCAGCAGTGGTGAAAGACGTATTTAGATCATTTACAAAGTACCTGCACATCACCATTACGACACTACATTCCATGTAAAGTCCCTGCAATTAAAAATATTAAGGAAAAAAAACCACAAGTATAATCAACACTGTACAGAAGAATTCATATCAGTGTTTTATTATTGGGTCAATATTGATATAATAATATGTGAGCAATAGGCCTGCTGTAATAACCATTTTAGCTGTAGATTAGTCTGATGATTATTTTCTTGATCAATCAGTTAGTTGTTTGGTTCAGAAAATGTCAAAAAGTGGTGAAGAATGTTGATCAGTGTTTCCCAAAGCCCAAGATGACGTCCTCAGATGTCTTGTTTTGCCCACAACCAAAAGATACTTAGTTGACTCTCACAGGGGTGTAAAGGAGCCAGAATATATTCATGTTTTTTACGTTAATATTTAAATACAATCAATTACAAAATTATCTGATGATCAATATAATAGTTGACAGCTTATAGATTAATTGTTACAGCTAAAGTGAGCAGTACTTTAATGTTGAAGTTGATCGAAGGGGATCTAATGTTAACTACTTCATATACTGTGGGTAGTTTGATCTGTAATAGCACATCATATCTGAGAAGTTGATCATATGATATATATAAATGAAATCCTAACCCTGTAAAGTAACTAGTAAATATAATTAATAATAAATAGTAAAGTAAAATATAGAGAATTCCCACTGAAATGTAGTGGAGTGAAAGTAGCATAGAAGGACCTAAAATTGCTCTTAAGTACAGTCACTGTGTAATGTACATAATAACACAGAACATAGTGCTTTCCACCACCAGCATGGATAGTTCAGGGGGAAAGTGGGTGTGCAGACCAGTCAAGAATATTTTCAAACGCAGTCTGTTAAACTGTTTTACTCTTCAAGGGCTTTTTAGATTGCAACTATCAGAAGCACTTTAATGACACAGCAGAACATTAATCGCTTGCATTCTGAAGCAGAAAAATGTTTTTAAGCCTTTTTTTATCCAGAGGACTGGTTGAAGCTCTGCTGAACAACAGTTAAAGGTTGAATAACAGCAGCTACCCTGTGAGTGAGTCATGTATCTGACCGGGCTTTTTAATATTCATCGCAGCTGGATGCAGCAGGTCTAATATCTCAGAGGGGATATCTGTAATGCACCTGTGTTTTCCCCAAGGTGCTCAATTAGATGAACCCAGCTGCTGCTGTGCATTAATTGCTGAAGAAGAGCCCAGCAGGAGCAGAACATAGCAGCAGCGACTCACTGTCATTACAGTTCATACTGACTGAGCTAGAATGTATGGAAAATATTAACACTTCTGCGTTCATTAATGATCATGAGCATTAATAATGTCTGTTTTGTAGTGTGTACTGACTGTAAGCTGACCAACTAAAGCTACATGGTAAAAGCGAAGTTTTTTTTTTAAATGTGACCTCAATCCACCAGTCTGTTTCTGAAATATTTGCAACTCAAACCATTCAATATGTTTAAGGGATAGTTCAGATTTTGTTTAAGTGGGATTGTACGGGGTTCTTAAGCAGGCAGGACTACTGCCACAAAAGCAAAGCAATGTACTGCTGTGAACAGGAGGAGCAACACAATATATTTTTGCTACTTAAAAAAGTCCCACCTAAAAAAACACACAATAGTGTATGCTATATTTAGAATATTTTCACTTCTTTAACTTACTGTCAGACAGTAATTTACAATGGGAAAGCCAGACTCCATTGAGAAAAACAATGATTTAACCGTGTTGAACAGAGGAGCTGCTGGTCTACCACTGCCCCTTCAGTTATTTTGTTTGTGTTATTATGTGACTTTGGTTGGTTTAGATTCACCAAAGTCTCACAATTACAAAAAGTAACTAACTGATCAAGGCAGTGGTGCACCAGCAACTCCTGCGCTCAGCAAACTACAGTTACGGTTTTGCCAATGGAGTCTGGTGTCTTTGAAGAGAAAGCCATTAACGGCTTCCCTGTCAAAGCGCATTATTTGAGTGAAAGGTATAGTGGTAAAAATACTCTAAATGTAGTGTTCACTGAAATTGATATTGATTTTTTTTTTTAAGTGGCTAAAAGACGTTTTGTTGCTGACCCCCTTTCAGAGCAGTACATTGCTTAGCTTCAGTGTCAGACTTAAGCCTGCTTCTCCAAACTGGGGTTGTGCTGACTGACATCTACTGTAGGCAATACACTGACTATGGATAAGTACCTCACGCAACCCACTTAAAAAATCCAAACTATCTCTTTAAAGTTTGTACTTTCAGAGGAACAGGAGAAGCAGGAATCCTCCTGGCAGATTCCTACCTGGGTCATATTGTAAGTGAATATCTCCTGCAGAATATGAGACATTTTGCTAATACTTTACAATTAGGGACAAAATTTGGAAAAGTTACCAGGGAACAAATGAAGAACAAATGAGGAACCAACTGCTAGTAAACCATTAGTTGGTGAGATGCTACTAAATTAAATTTTATAGAATAGTTAATAATTAGTTAACTGAGCAATGACTGAGAACTGAGTCAATCAATCAATCAATCAATCAATCAATCAATCAATCAATCAATTTTATTTATAAAGCCCAATATCACAAATCACAATTTGCCTCACAGGGCTTTACAGCATACGACATCCATCTGTCCTTAAGACCCTCACAGCAGATAAGGAAAAACCCCTTTAATGGGGGAAAAATGGTAGAAACCTCAGGAAGAGCAACTGAGGAGGGATCCCTCTGCCAGGACGGACAGACGTGCAATAGATGACGTACAGAACAGATCAACATAATACATTAACAGTAATCTGTATGACACAATGAGACAGAGAGAGAGAGAGAGCGAGAGAGAGAGAGAGAGAGAGAGAGAGAGAGAGAGAGAGAGAGAGAGATATGCAGGATAATGTTAATAGCTTACAACAACATTAATTAAAAAGTAATAATATCATAATTATAATTCTGGCTGTTGTGGTACAATATGTTGAAAGTCTATATTAATATCTGATAGTATACATGTATGATAATAATCATATGTGTATAATAACAGTAGAAGTATGACTAATGACTAATGATGGCAGCAGCAGCAGCAGGAGGCATCTGGCAGGACCACGGCAGCAGCACAACCACACACGTCACACTATCCAGGCACCGCTGCAATACAAGTTAACCTGAGAGACAGTGGAGCACAAAGGCTCCGGAGAAGAAGCCGAGTTAGTGACATGCAGTAATATACGACAGAGAGAGAGAGAGAGAGAGAGAGAAGGTGCCCGGTGTGTTATAGGGGGTACTCCGGCAGACTAGGCCTAAGTCAGCCTAACAAGGGGCTGGTACAGGGCAAGCCTGAGCCAGCCCTAACTATAAGCTTTAGCTTTAGTTTACTCATAAATGAGGTCAGCTGACTTAGATAATGTAAAATCATAATCAACACTCGAGTCTGTAGCTCCTCTTAAAAAGAAGTTAACAGAACAAAGAAAGTTCGCTCCTTGGTATAACTTCCAAACCCGTAAATTAAAAGTTTGAAAGGAACTGGCGATTAACCAAACTGGAAGAATCTCGTTTAATCTGGACAGACAGTCTCAAAACTTATAAGAGGGGCCTCCGCAATGCCAGAGCAAACTATTACTCAGCTTTAATAGAAGAAAACAAAAATAACCCCAGGTTTCTTTTCAGCACTGTAGCCAGGCTGACTGAGAGTCAAAGCTCTATTGAGCCTTGTATTCCTTTAGCCCTTAGCAGTAATGATTTTATGAGCTTTTTTAATGACAAAATTCTAACTATTAGAGGCAAAATTCATGACCTCCTGTCCTCAGATAGTACCTATCTAACCTCAAACACAGCTGTAAGACCTAATATATATTTAGATTGCTTCTCCCAGATTTCTCTTCAAGAATTGACCGCAGTGATTTCTTCATCTAAATCATCAACGTGTCTCTTAGACCCCATCCCAACTAGGCTACTTAAGGAGGTCTTACCTTTAGTTAACACCCATATATTAGATATGATCAATAATCCTTATTAACAGGCTATGTACCACAGTCTTTTAAGGTAGCTGTAATTAAACCTCTACTAAAAAAGCCCACCCTGGATCCAGAGGTGTTAGCCAACTATAGACCAATATCTAATCTTCCCTTTATGTCAAAGATCCTTGAGAAAGTAGTCGCAGACCAGCTGTGTGATTTTCTCCATGATAATAATTTATTTGAGGAATTACAGTCAGGATTTATAGAGCATCATAGCACTGAGACAGCACTAGTTAAAATTACAAATGACCTTCTGATTGCTTCAGACAAAGGACTCGTCTCTGTACTTGTTTTATTAGATCTTAGTGCAGCGTTTGACACTGTTGACCATGAAATTCTGCTACAGAGACTGAAACACTTAATGGGCCTAAAAGGTTCTGCATTAAGCTGGTTTAATTCTTATTTATCTGATCGTTTTCAATTTCTTGACGTTCATAATGAATCATCTTTACGTACTAAAGTTTGTTTTGGAGTTCTGCAAGGTTCTGTGCTTGGACCAATCCTATTTATTCTATATATGCTTCCTTTAGGCAACATCATTAGAAATCACTCTATAAATTTCCATTGTTATGCGGATGATACACAGCTGTATTTATCTATGAAGCCAGAAGAAAGTGATCAATTAACTAAACTTCATAATTGTCTTAAAGACATAAAAACCTGGATGAGCACCAATTTCCTGATGTTAAATTCAGACAAAACTGAAGTTATTGTTCTTGGCCCCAAACAACTCAGAGACTCTTTATCTGATGACATAGTTTCTCCAGATGGCATTGCTCTGGCCTCTAGCACTACCGTAAGAAACCTCGCAGTAACATTTGATCAAGATTTGTCTTTTAATTCTCATTTAAAACAAACCTCATGGACTGCATTTTTTCATCTGCGTAATATTGCAAAAATTAGGCCTATCCTGACCCGAAAAGATGCAGAAAAATTGGTCCACGCTTTTGTTTCCTCAAGGCTGGATTACTGTAACTCTCTATTATCAGGTAGCTCTAGTAAATCATTAAAAACTCTCCAGCTAATTCAGAATGCAGCAGCACGAGTACTAACAGGAACTAAGAAACGAGATCATATTTCTCCTGTTTTAGCTTCTCTGCACTGGCTCCCTGTAAAATCCAGAATTGAATTTAAAATCCTACTGTTAACTTATAAAGCTCTAAATGGTCAGGTTCTGTCATATCTTAGAGAGCTCATAGTGCCATATTATCCCACCAGAACTCTGCGCTCTGAGAACGCAGGATTACTCGTGGTCCCTAAAGTCTCCAAAAGTAGATCAGGAGCCAGAGCCTTCAGCTATCAGGCTCCTCTCCTGTGGAATCATCTTCCTGTTACGGTCCGGGAGGCAGACACCGTCTATACATTTAAGACTAGACTTAAGACTTTCCTCTTTGATAAAGCTTATAGTTAGGGCTGGCTCAGGCTTGCCCTGTACCCGCCCCTTGTTAGGCTGACTTAGGCCTAGTCTGCCGGAGGACCTCCTATAATGCACCGGGCACCTTCTCTCTCTCTCTCTCTCTCTCTCTCTCTCTCTCTCTCTCTCTCTCTCTCTCTCTCTCTCTCTCTCTCGCGTATCCTATTACTGCATCTTGCTAACTCGGCCATTCTGGATGTCACTAACTCGGCTTCTTCTCCGGAGCTTTTGTGCTCCACTGTCTCTCAGGTTAACTCGTATTGCAGCGGTGCCTGGATAGTGTGACGTGTGTGGTTGTGCTGCTGCCGTGGTCCTGCCAGATGCCTCCTCCTGCTGCTGCTGCCATCATTAGTCATTAGTCATACTTCTACTGTTATTATACACATATGATATTATCATACATGTATACTGCCTGATACTAATACATACTTTCAACATATTGTACCACAGTAGCCAGAACTATAACGACAATATTATTACTTTCATGAATGTTGTTGTAAGCTACTGTCATTACCGAGGATGTCATACAGATTACCATTTTTTTCCCCCGGTAAAGGGTTTTTTTGGGGAGTTTTTCCTTATCCGCTGTGAGGGTCTAAAGGACAGAAGGATGTCGTATGCTGTAAAGCCCTGTGAGGCAAATTGTATTTGTGATATTGGGCTTTATAAATAAAATTGATTGATTGATTGACGACTTAAATAATGTAAAATCTGGCAACGGCTGTTCACCAACCTTACTTAACCTGGAATTGTCTTTAAATTTGGATGTGTGTGGCTTTTGATCTCATAATGTCAAATATATTAAACCAAAAGTGAAATGTCATCTTAGTTATACTCCCCACAATGTATGACTCAATTTTTACAGAATTTATTCCTTTTACTCTCAACATAATCAATAATTCCAGCTTTACCCAGCACATCCTGGCCCTGAATAACAACATCACAGAGACTCTTATAGTAACAACTAGACACAAACCCTGAGGGAAAAGATCCTGCCAGCTGAACAAGCAAGGCCTCCGTCATCTCCCTGAAATGCATCTCAAGACAGAATAATAATGATATACAGGGGAATAGATAATAGAATCCTCTCTGGCACAATATATAGTGGAAAAACAAACACATATCATTTGGGCTGTGTATTGGAAGAAATCTGGCAAAACAAAACATTTCATAATACAGGGTTATGATTCAATATATTGCGATATATTGTGATACAGTAAGCAAAGGGATATATTGAACATGTTTAAAATCTAATTTCAGGAATACTGTCACTGTATTAAGGACACTGTTGTTAGCATTGTCATCTTACAGCAAGAGGGTTCCTGGTTCGAACCCAATGATGGGCGAGCCCCTCTGTGCAGAGTTTGCATGTTCTCCCCATGTCAGCATAGGCTTTCTCCGGGTGCTCTGGCTTCCTCCCACAGTCCAAAGACATGCAAGTTAATTGGTGACTCTAAATCGGCTGTAGGTGTAGCTGTGAACGTGAATGGTTGTCTGTTTCTATGTGTCAGCCCTGTGATAGTCTGGCAACCTCTCCAGGGTGTACCCTGCCTCTCACCCGATGTCAGCTGGGAAAGGCTCCAGCCCCCCCATGATCCCAACAGGATAAGTGGTTCTGGAAAATGAGTGATGAATGAATGTCACAGTATTAAGGCCACACCACCATATACATAGGTTGATTTGACAACTTTTTGTGCAATCAAAGCAGAGGGAACATTTCTCTATGTCAGGTTTTGAGAATCAATACAGTATAACAAATATTGTGATACTCAAGTGTGTCGATACTTTCTTACGCCCCTATTTATTTGCACTGTTCAGTCACAACACAATCACACATTCCGAAAGTGTGTGTGACTTCTACCAGCAGGTATCTGTTTATGTGAACAGAGGAAGGTTGCCAGATGATTAAGCGGATACACACTGTACTGTCAGGGGAAATATAAAGTGAAATTCATTTCCTTCTCTAAAAGCTGTCAGCTTCCTGTCACCTAGTTTTACATGGACAAAGAGGAGAGGAGATAGAAAAAGAGAGGGAGAGGGCATGCGCAGGTGGGGGGGCTCTATGAGGGGTCAAACATTTCACACAACCACACTACAACGGGTCACTTGCGCCTACTTAGACACATCAGATCTAATCAAACCGCATGAGTGCACACACAATTTTACATAGGGTTACAATGGACACACGAGTGACCCGCAGGCTCATATGACGTGCTCACACGCGTCAGTACGCGTGCACAGCGCGTTACAAATGCCACACATACACTTGCGTGTGCGTGTGAATCTCGCACACATATAGTGCATGTACACATCATTAACATCTGAACGTGTCAAATTAGCCTATTTTGACAAATTGTCTGTCTCCATAGTTTACACGTGCAGGCTTCGCAAGAGTGGAATGAATAAATGAATCAAGTCACTGCAGACATTTAGATGCATGATTTTTTTTTAATCTTTATTTTATCATCACAAATCAGAGCTACTGACCACCCTCGATGTCTGGCTGTGGTTTAAAAAGATAATATATAGGCTACAACAGCCTAATTGAGAATATATAGCCTATTATTGAATTGGATCCTAAATGCTGCAAACCTCCATCTGTATGTTTTTAATCAATAGTTGTGTTTTCATAAACATTTTTTTCACATTTTGCCCTTTTGCGAATTTGACTGTTTATGGAAACAGCTTTTCAGACATTCTGGGCATAGACGTTGGAACTAGGGGTGCACCCCCTCCCATCCCCCCACGCCACCCCGCGACAGTACCGACATTTTTCAGTAAGCTGGCTGTTATAATTAAGAGTATTAAACCGCAATTCTTGTTATTTGAATGGCGCAACACCAGGTGGTGAAGGGCTGTGCACGCACAATGTTCCAACAGGGGACAGCCCTCATTCCGAAATCCCTCCAACTCCATAACCATATCAAGTTTCCTGCATCAAACACTGGTGCCCGCTCTCCGTCACTCGCACAATTCTGATATTTGTTGTACTACAAAAGCTTGAAATGAACGTTCAACTCAATGTTTTTTTTATTGAAAATATGTCACTGTCTTCATTTGTTTGTCTCGACCGAACAAGGACCTGAACCCAAATGCACGACTCGGGAGGCAAAGTACAAAATCAAAATTTATTAAACACAAACTGAAAATCTCTCACGAGGGAGAAAAAAACCTAAACTAAATCCAAGAACAAAAAGACATCTAGAAAAAGCACTAGACTAAGAAAACAAACAGAAAATTACTCTACTGAGGGTAAATTATCTCTATGAAATAAACAGAAACCAAACATGCACAAAGTGGCAAAGTAACAAGACCTGACAATGGCAAGGCAAAATGGCACAGAGACACTGCTGGTTCACTGACACGAAGGACAAGACGAACTGGCACAGGAAAAAGGATAAAAAATAAAATAAAACAGGAAATCACGAGACAACATAGACACAACACAAACTGATTAAATTAACACCGTTTCCTGGCTATGACATTATTAGGCTATGTTTAATTTCTCTAGCAGCAAACACATTTAAAGGAGTCGCTTGTCAAGTCTTTTTATGCACGCTGTCCGTGGTGCTGAAATCCCCACTGCTGCTGACAGCAGACTAGGGGAGAAAAAAAACATTTCTTTGCTCTGTGCTTTCAGAAAATAGTCCCACTGTGTTTGCAGGGCATATCAGGCTTTGTGATTATGCACAAAGATTGGTTAATGCATTGGACATTTAACATGATAAACTAATTTCAAGTCAACATGGTCATTTGCTTAGAGGATTCAGCTGAAGCATAATGAGTGTTATATGTCATTATGATGAAGTATTTGCTTGTTTTGTGATTAATTATGCACATGATCCGTTTGACCCCATCATGCAGTTTGTTTGTCCCTGCAGACAAGGTTATATTGTACCCTAAATGGCTTGATTTAGTTATCAACAACAACAACAAAACATTCTCGTTCTCTTATAACTGCATGTTATTATAAAATAACTTAAAATCAAATCCTTAATCATTGATAAGAGTGTGTGCTTCCCCCGCCCCTCCCCACAAAAAATCCACCCCCCCTCTCAGAAAATAGTTCTGACGTCCATGATCATGGGGTAAGATGTACACTCACACAGACACAGTTTAACTTACACAAGTTACAACACATCCCATTTACTGTTACAACAAGCTCCAGGCCCAGGGTGATAATATCTCTCGTTATCAATAACTTGCAGTGCTGAGATAAATGTTTAAAGTCCAAAGAAGTCCAATAAAACAGGTTTCAAAATTCAAAATACCTTGTAAACAAACAAAAATATTCAGTATTACACATTTTCTTTAGTTACTTTTCATTCAAACTTTTTTTTAAAGTTATGATCTCACTGCAGGTAAAAAAAAAAAACAAAAAAACAAAAAAAAAAACCTAAAAAAAAAAATGGCAGCCAGCCAGAGATGAAGGATCCATTCCACACAGCTGAGCCAGAGAAAAAAAGAGGAAAGATCCTTCTTTCCTCTTTTTTTCTCTGGCTCGAGTTTCTGAGATCGAGAGATCGAGTTTCTGTCTTTGATAAATGAAGCCTTATTGTTTTGCTACTATTCAACAATGAAATTACTCCAACATGGTGCAGGGAAACTATTTTTCGGATCAACCCAGGAGCAGTAGCATCGCTATGCTAACTAGCTTGCTAACTAGCTTGCTATGCTAATCAGATGTGCGTGCGTAGACAAGTCATGTGATCACAGGGGTCAAAAGTGTCAGCTCTGGATGCAACAATGTGTCATATTACTGAAGTTTGACACGTAGCATCACTATGCTTACTAGCTTGCTATGCTAATCAGACGTGTGTGCAACAAGCTGCAAGTATCCTATTATTATACACTAACAAATGATCTGTTGTATAAGTATTAAAAATAGTGCCTGAACAAGGAAAGAAAATAAAAAGATAGATAGACAGATAGATAGATAGATAGTTTCTACCATTTTTTTTTTCCCGGTAAAGGGTTTTTTTGGGGAGTTTTTCCTTATCCGCTGTGAGGGTCCAAAGGACAGAGGGATGTCGTATGCTGTAAAGCCCTGTGAGGCAAATTGTATTTGTGATATTGGGCTTTATAAATAAAATTGATTGATTGATTGATTGATAGTCTAGCCTATATATATATACATGTCACACATCCGTAACACAATGCATTGTTGCTTCAAGAGCTGACACTTTTGACCCCTGTGATCACATGACGTGTCTATGCACGCACGTCTGATTAGCATAGCAAGCTAGTTAGCATAGCGATGCTACGTGTCACACCAGAGATATTGGATAAAGGAGATACCCCACCGTAGGCTTATCCAATGTTAAGAAAACGGTTACTCTTCTTGTCTCCTAAGTGGGCGTGGTTAGCTCTCCCTCCAATCAGAGCTTCTGACTTTTTTGTAATAAATTACTTTTTTTGGACTTCAAACATTTTTCTCAGCACATTATTGGCGAGTTAAGCCAGCCGCCACCTGTAGAGAATGGTTCTACACACACTAAAGCCTATAGTTTGGGAAAGTATAACACAGAAGTCCACTGGTTTTAATCCGCCCGTACCCTATTACGCTATTAATTAATGATTAAAATCGAATGACCCAAATCCGTGGATATCACAGGTTGAGGTGGAGCAGGTCGCTGTTTAATGATAAATCCGTTGAGCTGTCCATGGTGCTGAATTAACACACCTAATTTTAATCCACCTCAACCTGTGACCAGGAGAGTGAAACTCTCGAATAGTTTGATACCTTTTAAAAATCTAATGCTCCATGTAAATTATGGGGAAATATTTTCAGTCACAATGCTAACAGTCTACTCAGACTACCATATGCTGGAATCGCTCTAAGCGTTAAATAGACATAGATTTACAGTTTACATTAAAAATATAACAATTTTATGAGACACATTTTTTCCTTGATATAAAGCTGCAAGTATTATAACAGATTATCTGTCACACGCATTTTCAGTGTCAGTTGCTTGCTGTGAGTCTCAGCGCAGTAAAATGGACTTTTTTCAGATGATCAATTTACTTGACTTGACTTATATTTTCGATAGGCTATTATTTTATTCGTTATTGTATAATTGTTTTCAGTTAATCAGGCAAGTTTATTCTGTTGAAATTTATAATAATTTTCGTATGACATGTTATCTGTCACACGACGCATTGTTGCTTTGAGTTGACACTTTTGACCCCTGCGATCACGACGTGTCAATGTACGCTCGTCTAATAACCACACGTCTAGGCGTGTGCAGGCACTGCACGCGCATTGCATGTGTAACAAGTATACGGTGAATGCATGTGCAGTGCACGTGAAGCAAGTATACGGTGATGGTCGCACAGGTAATATACACGTATCAAGAACGCAGTGAATGCAGTGTGTGTGTGTTTGCTGATACATTTCACATCTCATAGGGCTCCACAGAGGAAGAGAAAGAGAGCGTGTGTGTATGTGTGTGTGTGTGTGTGCGCATGTTGCTTCAAGGCTCAAAACCAATGTGTGCCATTACACACTGAGATGATGCGAGATGTGAGTCAGATGCTTGGAGAGCCTCAGAGGAAACTGTCTGTAGCTCAGTCTGGTACCCAACTCTCTCTTTTTCTCTGAGATGTCAGGTGCTGACAGTCCAAATGGCACCGGTGCGTCTCCAGTCCCGGACTATGAATGGAGATATGAATACTATGACGACGAGGAGCCAGTATCTTTTGATGGACTCAAGGCACACCGCTGTGAGTAGCCGTTTGTTTGTACCTCTCTGTAAAACTGAAGTGAAATTAAACCAAGTTAACCTTTGTCATCTCACTGCCATAACCTACTGTTATGTAATCTCTGGAATTTTAGCGGCAACCATGTTTCCTCACTTAGATGACCATAATAATAATAATAATAATAATAATAATAACAATAATAATTATAAAATTATTAAAAATCAGCACAGTTTCAAGATAAGTGTCACCAATTCAATATCAAACAAATGTCCCTCCTGTTCCTGGGATATGCTGCTGTGGAATGTCCAAAAAATGTCACAATAAAGGCTTTGGGAGGCATTTGACCTATTGTATATAAAATGTCATCACTTTATCATTTTATCCTAGTAGAATAGTGAATTTTGTCATAATTAGCATATGAATCCTTGAGTTATGGCCAAAAACTGTTTTTTTGAGGTCACAGTGATTTTTGACCATCAAATCTAATCAGTTCATTCTTTAATCTAACTGGATGTTTGTGCCAAATTTGAGGAAGTTCCCTCAAGATGTTCTTGAGATATTGTGTTCATGAGAAGGAGACAGAAGAGGTCAAGGTGACCTTGAAATTTGACCTTTGACCACCAGAATCTATTCAGCTGCACTGTTAAATCAAAGCGGACGTTTGTGCCAAATTTGAACAAATTCCCTTAAGGTGTTCTTGAGATGCCACATTCACAAGAAAGGAACAACCCAAAAACATAATGCTTCTAGCCATGGCTATTGCTGGTGCGGGGGCATAATAACATTGATAATAATAATAAACAGGACCAGTGGTGTATTGAAGTGTGTTCCCCCATCAATATGTGTTTTTTCTCTGTTAATTCGTAGAGCCCATCTCGGTGGTTAGAGTTAGGCTGAAAGATCTTTTCCAAACCAAGTAGTTTTTAATGCCTAAACCTTACCAGTGTTTTTGAAATGTAAAGTTTTAACATATCCACTACATATGACCATGGTTTGCAGAAATGCACAATGCCAACATTCTTTCTGGCAATGGGTATGTGATACTTTAAGTGTATTTTGCTGATAATACTCATACTTTTATTAAAGAGACACTTTTAAAGCAGGACTTTTACTTGTAATGCAGTATTCTTACACTGCAGTACTTTACTTTTGCGTAAAGGATCTAAATATTTCCTCCACCACTCGCACTGAGCAGATGTTTTGGAAATTGGTCACATCATGAGCTATATCAGCATATGAACTTTGCTAGTTGTAATGGCATTGTAAACACTTTCATTTCGTCTGGGCACTTTAAGGACTTCTTGTCTATGTTTGCTTAATAAACGGTTCATTTGTGTTTGGAGCCTGAGGTCCAGAATGAACTTAATATGAACCATCTACAATTATATTGCAGGAGTTCAGCCACTACTGCTGCACTGACTGAATCAGTTATCCCTAATGTTTGAGAGATACGTAATGCATTCCCTTGAAAGCATGTGAAATTCTAAGTTGTTAAAGATGGAACACACTGTCAAACACAATTTACAGTGACATGGTTATTCATGACCCTATCCATTACTTTCCATATCTGCAGTGCTTTGCCTAACTGGCCGTCCATCCATTCATTCATCCAACATTTTGGTCCTGATAAAAATCTCAACATCCACTTATTGCACCTTTGTCCTTAGATTAAGCTGAATGACACTGGGCTTGGTTTGTGTCACAGTATTACAGTATACCATGGTATCTTGAAATCCTGACAGTATGATATTCAATATTGTAAAAAATACAGACACTCCCCTTTCTATTAAACTGATGCTGAGGTGCCCTATTAGGATGTATTGTATGTAGTGCACAGCATGTGCCACCAGAGGTCAGTCTGGTGGAACAAGCAGCTGAGCAGACAAACATATGACTGTGAGTGGTGGGGATAACATGACAGGACTGTTACAGCCACAGCAGCAGAGAGAGACTGCAGGGGGAAACAACACATTTTCACATCTAACTCTGTGAATTAAGGGTTTATTTTTACCAGACCAGAGATGGCGATTGTTGAAAATATTGACTAACTATACGACTACCAAGGCTAACTAAGATGAGAGTTTTATTTTGTTATGTCGAGCATGAAAGTGTTTTACCATGAGTTAACAAGGCAATAAAGCTAATATTAATCTCAGTTTGGTGAAAGAGGGAAACTTGAGAATATATTGTTTATTTATCAGACTTATGGGGGGTGGGTAGAACAGTGACAAATACTGATACCGTCATGTGACATTTCAGGAAGATATTATAGTATAAAATTAAAAAAAAAAAAAAAATATAGCCCAAGCCTGGATGACACTAGAAGGATACCATCTACCATTGGATCAGATTGTCAGCTTTTATTATAAAACATCGAATGGCTGACTTGAAATTTGTTGTGAATATTAATGGTCCCCTCAGGAAGAAGCTTATCTTATTTCATTACATGTTCTCTAGTGTATCTGCGTGAATTTGTACACACAATGTGTTATTTCACCTCCTATCACTATCCTGAGGGAACATGTCTGTTGTGTCTGGGGTGCAAGCTGTGTGATTACCTCTCAATATATGACTGTAACTGCTGCAGGATATTGATTTCATTTAATATGTGTGTATCTTCTCTTTCAAACCATTGTATCATGGTTGTATGGAGTATGAGTTTTGTAATGAGGTTGTGTTGTCAGAACACTGAGTCAATTTATCACAACTGTCACTTGGGATCATATCCTGTATCTTTTTTTGTTTCTTTTAATCTTATAGACTCTATAGTGATTGGCTTCTGGGTCGGCCTGGCTGTCTTTGTCATCTTTATGTTTTTCCTCCTCACGCTTCTGACCAAGACTGGAGCTCCACATCCTGAGTGAGTCACTGCAACAGTCACCACTGTTAGATTCAAAGTATTACCAAAACACCTAATACAGTAGAGTAAAATATGGTAACAATTCCAACTAAGAGAATGTCATCACAAAGACATGAAACCTCAAGCAGAAACAATGGTATCAAATAATAATATGGAAGACTAGCATTATGAGAAGGTCTCTATTTTTCAGACTTTATGAATTGTCAAGGACTCACAGCAAGACAGGCAGATGTTTGGTGTGTGATGGACGTAAGAATATTGTATAGCTCAAAGAGCACACATGTAGGTTTACAGTTTATCGCAATGGCTAACTTAAATTTCTCTCTATGAGTTCACCTTTTCAAAACTCCTCAGTCAGCACAACAGATGTCACAGTGGACTTAAGTGTGGATCCCTTTTTTTTGCTTTAACAAAATGCATTCAATCACCACATTAGTCAAAATGTATGACCTGTTCTTGCTCAAACTTACCACCAAAACTCTGTGTATTTACACCTGATTCTGTTTGCATGCTACTGTCAGTACTGTGAAATTTAAAACATACATTCAAAACATACCTTAAAAGATATTTTGGGACACTGAGTGCCTATTTTCATTCCTTTTTCATCCACGGAATGGGTTGCACACAAGGACAGGCTGGAGTGAGAGTCTGTCTAAATGGGATATTTAAACAAAAAAAAGCAGGTTTGTGCATTGAATCCTTGTCGAGTAAGAGCAGGTGTGAAGTGCTGCTGGAGCACACAGGAACAACGCTCCAGCACATTTATTTAAAAATGACAAAATAGAACATAAACCAATCGAAAATTAATATCCGTTTTTAAAGTGCTTGCAGATCCAATAGTCACCAAAACATATGTCATGCAAGAGAGAAAATAAAACCAAATAGAATGATCAAAGTTGTCATATTGACATTCGAAAAGTGTTGATAGATTCATGGCTTCAACTCAACAATTGAGTAACAGGCAAGAAAACATTCCACCTTAAAAGTTGCCGTTAGCTGCATGCCGTAGCCTTTGAATAGCGCAGTATATTAAATTATATTTTTCTCAATTTCTAGCTGCTGTTAACTGGTAAAAATGAAGAAAACACCCTTGCTACAGATCAGTGTGCTAGTTACCCAACAGAGATTACCCAACATTGGCTTTCTTTGTAATCTCTGCTGCTGTTTGGCTCTGTAAATGTAGAAAATTGAAATGTGTATGTGCAGCTGATGCTGATGGAGGGCATCATCCTACTGGATTATTAGGAGCTCCAGGAATGAGAGTCAATATGTACTCTGCCACCTGGATGGTGATGTAAAAGTGAAGCCACTAGAGGAGGAAATATATTGTTTACTAAGCCAACACTGACCTCATGCAGAGTTTAGACAGGTTATGTTTGCAGACATATCTCACTGATACAGTCCTTTGCAAAACTCAAGTGTTGTTCACTCATAGACAAGATACTGTTTAATTTTAAATACCACATCAATGCTAAATTGGCTGTCAATGAAAGGAGAGCCGCACACTCTCTAAAGTGATCTTTTTTCTTTAAGAGTTATCCCATTTTAAAGAATTACTTTGGCAATTTTCAACCTGGGCCCCATTTCCTGTCATTATTAATGATGGAGCATAAGCATTAAAAGTGGATAGAGAGAGATAAAAAGGCAGCAGAGGTTTTCATTATTCTACATATTCATCACATCCTCTTCCTCAGTAGTTTTCCACTCTCCCCGCCTCTGTTCCACTCTACCTCCCAGCCACTACCACCTCAGCTCAGCTCCGCTCACCTGCAGGCACAGGTGCAGCTCATCTCTGATCAGCCTAGTAGGCCTATATAAGCCTCTGCAGCTCACTCACCCTTTGCCAGATTGTTTTTCACCTTGATGTAAAACGTTTCTATGTTCTGTACCTGCCTGATCTTCTGTTACTGACTCTGTCTGCTTCAGCCAACCAGTTAGGAAAAATGATTAGATCAACACAGCAAATATTCAAAATCCCTGTCGAATATATATGTATTCAATGTAACGCAGAGACTGAAAAAGACTATTCATCCCATTATTCTTGCAGAAATAGTATGTATGTGTGTATATATATATATATATATATATATATATATATATATATATAAAGTATGTATTTTTTATCATCTTATTTCAAATTTCATAGGCTGACATTTAAGAATTCTTATTGAAAAAACATAAAGAAAACATAGTTTATCATGACATTATATCCCTTAACATACAAAAAATAAAAAACTATACTGTATGTAATGGTACATATATTCATATATGTTTTTATAGCCTACTGTTTTTTATTAAATGACATATAACTGGCTCAGTGGCCTACTGGTAGAGTGTCTGCCTTGACACTGGGAGGTCGTGGGTTCGATCCCTGGCCAGGACATACCAAATGTATGATACCACATGATTCACAAGCACGGCACCGCTGCTGCTCACCGCTCCAAAGGGATGGGTCAAATGCAGAGAACAAATTTCACACACTCAGGTGTGTGACAATCAGTGGAACTTTACCTTTTTAATGAGCATTAATAAAGCATAATTCCCCTGCAAAATGTATTGACTTTACATACAGAAAACATATATATAATGTATTTGTTCATATATGTAAAGCATATGTCTTTAAAACAGACATATAGGAAAAACTGCAAAGATTATATGTAACATGTATGGAAAACATACTTTGACATGTACTTTCCTTATATACCGCATACATAGATTTCACATGATTCTTATGTAATTCTTTTTATTTTCTTGTATGAAAAAAATGCAAAAGTGGCCACTTTCAAGAGTAACTCATATACGCCTTATATGATGCACAATACATAAAACATACACTGAAGGTGATGGAACTTCTTATAAGTTTTTTCTATTTCTTTTCCACATGGGTTATTGTTCCTAAGGTCTCCTAATTAAACACATAGGCAGCTAGATCAACTTGTGACCACACCGTCCACATTCTTAACTCTCTATGGTATTGTGTTGCCTTTAGGTAACAAACCCATTTTTAGCCATTCACACTCACATCCTTAATTATGGTTCAATACTTAAAAAGTGTCCGTGCCCTTCTGTACCCTAAGGAAACCAATAGCACTGTTTGTAGGCTTATAGGTTTATAGAACAAAAATGCATTGAATTCAGGTTCCCTCAAATCTGTGTCTGCTGGCATCACATCCGTCAAACATATGACATCCTCAAGAGAAAAAAAAGAATACGGCTTTCACAAAGAGAGAAGAGGCAGAGCAAATATTTGCAGACAACCATGTAAAAATGCAGAGCAAACAAAATCCAATTCTCTCGGAATAGCAATCACAACTGGAATATGATGGCAGGTTGCAGCCCATCACCTTCTCAGCACAGTGGATGATAATGTTGCAGTCTGGCCTTGTGCTTGACTGTCACAGCCATGTACCAGATGGTGATGGAGGTTGTGAGGATGGACTCTCTGATGGTAGTGTAGAAGTGGACCATCATTGTCTCTGGCAAGTTGAACTTCTTTAGCTGCTGCAGCAAGTACATCCTCTGTGCTTTGTTGATGAGGGAGCTGTTGTTCAGTAGGTGTTGTTCACTCAGGAAGTGGAAGGGATCGAGTGAGTCAGGTGAGACAGGGACAAACAAAATCAAGTTAAGTGGGTAGCCAAAAGGCTGCAAAGTGTTAAGGCTGCTGTGTAAGGTTTTCTGTCGGTACAATGGATGATCAAGAGAGGATGGCAGAAGAAATACCCGAGCTGATCAAGGTTCAAGGCTGAAAAGGTTCACAGGCTGAGATCAATGTCAAAAAATGTCATCCGTGCACAAAAAAGAGTGCTCAAAGTGCAAAAAATATTGAAAAGTGATAAAAACAGCAGCACACATTTCAGTGCTACTGACAAGTGTGCTTCATAGAACAGATACAGACACAGACAGATCAGCTGGTGCCACTATCAGATGAGATCAACTGACTCCAAAATTGCAATGACCTGTCTAATTAGTATTGTACAAATAGCAACATCCTCAAATACCAGTGTATGATAACAGGGCCCTGTTTCAGAAAGCAGGCTTAGTTAAAAAAAAATTGAGTACGTTAAGCCTGAGTTGAGGGGAACTGAGTTTTACGTTTTTGTGTGGATACGTTATGCAATGATTTATGAGTACTTTTAATATATTTAAGGGTTCCCTGGTGCAATTGGCTGCATTGATGGGACTCACATCTTCATCATAGCTCCATCTGAGAATGAAGGAGATTATGTGAATCCTAAATCAATTCAGTGTCAGTGTGCAGGTAAGACAAGACAGAGTAGGTACTGTCTTTCATAAGTTTCACTTCATAATTAAAAAAGGCCATTTCAGATTATAACATAACATTTCAGTTATTAAATTACATACAAAAGCACAATAACAGATCGTGAATTCAAAGAGAATCTATTTTATTCTCATGTATGAGATTAAGACATACGTCTTGTAAGAAAATTTATTTTTTGACTTTTTAAAATTTGGGCAAATGTCTCTACAGTAAATTGATTAGCCAGCAAATACATTTATATATGTGTATAATATACTGCAACTAATGATGGTTATTAGTCTGCACTGAAGGTGATATGTGATGCAGCTTACATCATCACCAATGTTGAAGCCAAATGGCCAGGCTCTGTCCATGACATGACTTTACACTGAGCCATACATTTTGCACAGGGTAAGTTAAATTTTGATTTTCCCTCCTTCAATAATTGTGGAATTCAAATTTCAAAATTGTAAGGTGTACCTCCACTACTCATTTTTACAGGTCAGCTTAATGGCATCCTACTTAGTGACAGAGAGTACCCCTGCCTGCTCTCTCCAATGACCCCTTACCTGGACCCTGAGCCTGGACCACAGCAACGCTACAACCTGGCTCACTGCAGAAGATGACCATTGGCATTCTCAGGGCCCGCTTCCTGTGTCTGCGTCTGCTCAGGGTCACACCAGAGAGGGCATGTGACATTACTGTGGCCTTTGTTGTGCTCCACAATATTGCTATATTGAGAGGAGAGTGACAACCTGCCATAGAGACATGACCCAGAGGAAGACCATTCCTTCCACCCCACTGATGGGCAGGATGGAAGAGCAGTCCATGATGCACTGTCTCCATCCATCTTAGTAATCCCCTCGTTACCTCCAACCAGTCCCCTGTCAGATGAGATGACAGTGCATTTTTGTTTCCTTAAGCATTATTTACTACTTTCAAATAAACTGAGGACAGACATCATTTCTTTCAGATGCGATTTATTTTTCTGTATTCTTTAATTCCTGCAAATAAAGAGACAAATGCTTTAACATTATATATTTGTATATTAAATTGATTTTCCAAGCTGCACTGTGTTCACCAGCTAGTCTCTAACTGTGTCTGTCTGCTTTTTGCTAGGTAAAGTTCAGTGGGTTTACAGGGCTTTCTATATTTCTGAAAAAAGGTGCCTGCTGCAGCCGAAAACAACACAATCAGAGTGGTGATACTGAGCTGAAACAGCAATGTTGTGGGTGAACAGATAAATTAACAGGTGAAATTCAGTGCAAAGCTCTGTAGAGGGGAGCTGCAGATTCAGCTTGTTGTTCTCTGTCGGTTCATCACTACACGTGACCCCTTTGACATTGTTTTCATTTGATACCATATTGAGAACAGTTCCTGATGTTGCTGTTTTTTCAACCCCTTGCAGAACAATGACTTTCAAGTAAATGTGCTCTGAATTCTCTCTGTCTGTCTGTCTTTTCCTTTTCATGCAAGCAGCAGTGGACAGCCATGTGAGAAGCGGCCCTGTATGATTGGGTACATGGACACCAACCTCAACAACGGAGCCTCTTCTCCCCATCCTATTGGTCTGGACTCATCTTGCTCTCTCTTTCAGTGCTATGTATCCAAAGAGGGTCAGAGGAGCTCCAGAGCCCTGTGGAGCTCTGCTGCTGGTGTGAGTGTGGGAGCATCAGGTGGCAGCCACAGGAGGCTCAGCAGCAGTGTGGAGGAGGGGGACGGTACACTCCTGCAGGAGTTAACAGTGACAGATGATAGGACTGAGAGAGAAGCCATCTTGCTGGCCCACTTCAATATTCCTAACTGTGTGAACTCTGAGCAGAGCTCAACTGTAGGGGAGGACGACCTGCTGCTGGGGGCAGGATCGGCGCAGCAGGAACGATAATGACCGCAGTTATTTGCCATAGGCCTGGAGAGCTGAGAGCAGCTACTCATCAACCTCATCAATCATTAACTCAGGTGAAAACGGTACGGTTTGATTTTCACAAAACGTGGATGGATGATGCGTTTACACTTCCGTACATTTAAAACATTCACTGACTGGTCCCACATGACACCGACTTGCTTAAGCAGAAGTCTGTCCTCATCAGAAAAACTTCATCCTCCACCTTATTTATGGACTGTATGTCTTTAATGGTGTGAAATTAGCTGTTGTGTTTGGTTGGACTATTTGGTTGAGAACCACTGATCTACTCTGACCTCAATCAGACCGTCACTATAGTCTTCAACTTAAATGATGCCATCTACCTATCCTTAAGATCCAATATCAACAGACTCATGTTACTGACTTTAGGAGACTTGTCTCGCCATCTGTAAGAACACCTGGGTGACATACCTCCTCCTGCCCCGCCTTTCTCATCTCATGCAAGACCATAAGATACATTTGGTAACTGTGTTCAGTGCAGGTGCCTCATGTTCCTGAGATTCCCTGCTGTATATGTTGGTAATGTACATGCAAGAGTGTTTATGTTGTTGCAAATTCCTTTCTTTCTTTTTAGGTGGCTTAATTGACTGCATGTCCTCAAGGATGCAGCCGTTTATATCTCTACACTGCCGACAGTTTTTGGGTTGTCCATACATATGTACCTCTGTCCCACTGTCATGAACACGATATCTCAAGTATGCCCTAAGGGAATTTCTTCAAATCTGGCACAAACGTTTTCAACAATGAACTTATTAGAATTTAGTGGTCATAGGGTCACTGTGACCTTGTCTGTCGCATTCTTGTAATTGCAATATCACTAGAGCACCTTGAACTTCTCAAAATTTGGCACAAATATCCACTTGCCACCCCCAGAATTATACGCATTTTACCTATACTAGCTCTCTGCCTGTACATACCAGCTCCTTTAGCAGCTTTTCTTCTCTGCTCCTGTGGCAGCTTGACTCCTCTTCTCAGCATAGATGCATGAAAAGAACTCTGTTGCTGTCTCGTGTGTGACAAAGACTGGATGAGGAGATACCCACTGAGGTCGAGAAACGCCGGAGCTTAGCAACCCACAATCCCATCATATAAAGACAATGGCCAAAAAGATACTGCTTGGCGAGTCATAGCTCTGGAAACCTGCTCTTCAGGTGAGAAATTAAGTTTGATTAGGGGCTGTGAGGTGGAAGAGGTACAGATCTTTCAGTAAAAATAGTAATAACTTTGTGTAGTCATCGGTTAACGAGCGCATGAGTGGGAATTTTTACATTGCCTGTGATTGCAAGGCCCCAGTAGTTTAGCCTTGAATAAGGCTCAAACACAATTTATTTTGATATTACAGCCCTTCCCAAATGAAAATACAGAAGAAACAAAAGGAAAACAGTTGGTAATTGGAGGAATGTCCACTTTAAAAATGATTCTCTTCGTCTAACTAAAGACCATCTTCACTGACTGAAAATAATCCAAGTGAGGAAGGAAATGTTCAATGCAGGGGCGTCACTAGACTTACGACTGTACTGGGGCACAGCTGGGGCACAGAGAATGCATGTGAGCGGGCAAAGCGTGCAAGCAAAAAAAAATTTCAGCACCTATTTATAATAAAAAAGCTTAAATAGTGCTTTAAACTATACAATCAGATCAGATTATGTTGTTGACTGAATCTTTGATTAACCACCTGAATGAACTGATGCATTTGGCCTACTTGTCCTACAAAACCGGATATTTTTAGCCATTTTTGTGGTGACAAAACAATATAAGAACCATGCTGGTGGGACATTCTGTCACTTCACAGTTGTCCAAAACATGTGGTTTGTGCCAGGCGGAAAATGATTGCCAGTATTTTTCATTATTGCAAGAAATTCCATTGACTCATTCACAAGTCAACAATGTGTTTTATCTGAAAGAAACATGCAATATTTACATCTAAGATCATAGAAAAATGGTCAACCAAGTGCAGTGATGTCCTCCAAGATAATATTTGACATTTTGATTGCAGTAAGCAAAGTTTGTTGTTTTTCACTTTCAGTTATATACTGGGGGGGCTACACATGTCCCCCTCAATTTATATGGTGACTATGGCCCTGTCATGCATGCTTAATTAGGCTACAGTTGTCTGGTCAACTGGACAATAATATGGAGATATTTGCATCTTGAAAGCCAGACTACAAATGTGGATAGACAGGGAGAAACACAAGCAAGCCTAAGACGTGGAAAGATACGATATTCCTCACTATATGAAGTGACTGATAACAAGATGGATTGTAAAGAAGGAGTCAAGGAGGGATATTGGGGTGAACCCCAGGAATTGTGTACAGACCCTTGCAACATGGGGTTATGCATTATCATGCCCCAACACGAGGTTATGGTGGTTAATGAATGGCATGACAGTGGCTCTCAGGATCAGTATCTGTGTGCATTCAAACTGCCATCAATAAAATGCACCTGTGTTCGCTGTCTGTAGCTTATGCCAGCCCATACCATAACCCCACTGCCACCATGGAGCACTGTGTTTGCAATATTGGCATTAGCAATGCCCGTAGTGGCTGATTTCACAAGATCTTGCAGATGAAGACACTGGATGTGGAGGTCCTGAGCTAGTGTGATTTCATGTGGCTGGCTGGATGTACTGCCAAATTCAAGTAAATGACATCATAGAGGGGTTATGGTAGTGAAATGAACATTCAGTTCATGGGTAACAGCTGTGTGCATTCCTATGGTCAGCATGCCAATGTCACGCTCCCTCAAAACTTGTGACATCTGTGGCTCTGTTGTGTGATTAAACTGCACATTTCAGTGTGGCCTTTTATTGCAACCATCCCAAGGCACAACTGTGCTGATGCTGCTTAATCAGCATCTTAATATGCCACACCTGTCAGGTGGATGGATTATCTTTGAAAAGAAGTGCTCAGTAACACAAATTTGCAACCTAAATGTGAGAGAAATGTATCTATTGGGTGCATAAAATCTTAGATCTCAAATTTACCCCTGTGAAAATTGAAGGCAAAAACAGACGAGTTGCATTTGATTTTTTGTTCAGTGTAAATTCTGTGAATGAATTGCATGAGATTACTCAAAATGCTGACTGTGTCTGGACTGAGATTCCAGTGCAGAATTAATAAAGGGAGTATATGAGTAAAATTTATGACAGTTTAGACTTGATTTTTTTCATTTTTTTATTTTCATGACATCTTAAATAAGTTACAAAATTTTAAATTAAAAATAGAAACTAGCTACAAAATACACACAATTATAAGAAACAGGTACATGTGTAGAGAGACATTTTGTGTTTTGGCTTCAACAACAAAAACTTATATATTATTTATTTCTGTGCGTATGTGTTAATAAGTTTAGCTGACGAAAGCAGCTGTGTATCTCTGATATGTGGCATACTGACAATTATTCTACTGGCTGTGGAAGGAAAGCTTCTCAGATGAGACATCGATTGTAGCTTACCTTGTCTATCTTTGACTTCAACACACAATTATCAGCATAAGCTTTCACAAACAGGTGTTAGTCAAACCTTATGTGTGTATTAAGTCCTTTGGATGCGGGGGGCTGTTATGGAGGGGTCAGGAGTGGGGAGGACTACGCCCTGTCTCTGGAGATGTCTCAGGATGTCCAAGATGGAATCCAGCTCCTGACGGAAATCCTCCAACTCTCTGCTCTTGTCCTGAGCCAGACGCTTCCAGGTCTCCACTTCTGACTCCTGATCAGCCTCCAACGTCTGCCACGATCCGCCAATCACCTGCAGAGAGGGACGGACAGTTACTGAGGTCAGCCAGTATCTTTGTTCAGGAAGGTTAAGGTGAAGATCACGAGCCACCTAACAATACATTGTATATCTCTGATACTGTTCACTGCATCTGTCAACTACATCACCACTGATTTATCCAAATATTGGCCAGACGTTTCCCAATACGAGAACTTTAGTGGAGCTTTTGCTTCTAAACTAAGTTCCTGAACCTAAATTTAAACTTGGGATGAGGTACTAAATCCAAGTCTAGGCCTTTTTAGATGGGCACAACAGCTGGATTCCAATTAACACAGGACAGTAGTGGGGCAGTGCCACCAAATGTTTCATCACTAGATTTTATATTGTCTTAATGAAACAAAGAAAAGTTTAGGAATGATTTTCTACCCCCCATTTTAGCACCATCATATCCTCATCTTCTAATTCAGACAGACAGAATCAGCCTGATGATGATAATTGATGGAATAAAGCGGAGAGAGTGGCGACTGAGCTGTCGTGTAGGATGCATCCACCTCTGGCTTTATTGGTCTAAAGTCAGTCTACTTTCTTCAAGTCTGCCAAACTCCTACTCTGGGCGGAGCTTCTATTAATTCAGCAATAATGATTTTTTAAGAGTCACTACAGCTCCTGGTTACAGGTCCCTAAGTTTCTATATCAGGCCTCTGTGGAACTCAAGAGAACTCTGAAGTGACCCCAAAACCACCTCAAATATGACTTTTCACAAAGAAGCAAACAATATCAGGGTTAAACAGTGAAGGCCCGGGGCCACTAAAGTATTATAGGGACAGTAAATTGTGCCATCATTTGTACCTGCTGCAGCTCCTTCTCTCTGTGTTGGTGTCTGAGCTCCATGTTGAAGATCTTCCTCTCCAGACTACACAGGAGTTTCACCTCTGGGCTCTGAGCTTCTTTAGCTTCCTTCAGCTCCTTCAGCAGTCGGGTTAGCTGGACACAAAGCAGCGACTTCATATTAAAAAGATAAGAAAAATACTTAAAATCATTTACTTTCTATATTGTTTAAAATGAAATGTTATCACCCAGTACAGAAACAGATTCATCTTAAAATATAACTATTGACAGAGGGGAGCTCTCTATTAAAGTCAAAAGAGATACATAAAATATGCAGTCCAGAAGACATGTTTAATGCCACTTCGCCTTGTAATGACACTTGTATCGTCCCTGCACTGCAACTCAGGTACCCAATGTTACTGAGGATGTCCCACTGTGAGGACTTTTCGGAAACATGTTCTCAGGTTTGAATTACATCTTCTACAAACCAAATTACCGAATTATTGCAAACTAATGATTCTGAATAACACATTTTCTTTAGGTCACTCAGCCTGGCAGAAAACAATCTTGCTAGCTGGTGTTGCCAGCTGCTAAAAAGATACTGGTAAAGGATTGGCAAACTGCTGTCATGCCCTCAGCTTCTGTCTTATATCTCTCCTCACCTGGAGACTCTTCCCCCTTGTGCATTCAAGAAATGCTGTATGACCTAAGTGGGTCTAAATCCTGTGTCAACAAGTACCTTTACATGCACAGTTAAGTCGAGGTATGGTTATAGCTTGACTATTACTGTCCTCGTCCCAGTATACAAGCGCAGGAGTCTTGTGGCAGGTAGGAAGAGATTTGGTCACTACTGGGGTGAAGGTGGGATGAAATTTTATTGCTTTTAAAAACAAAATATATCACAAATAAAAATCCTGAAGACAAACAATAAGCAAAATAACCTTTAAACTATAAAAAGTTTCTTGCGTTAAAAAGACTAGGACAACCCCTACCTGCGTCTGCAGAGCATCTTCTCGGGTCCTGGATATTGCCAGTGCCTCTTTAGCTCCCTGCAGCTCTTTCAGCTGGTCTTGCAAATGTTTCACGACAATCTGCAGGTAAATGTAAAGGTTAAACAGGATCGTTTGCAGCACTTCCTGTTGACATGAGACTGTTTGGTTGGTGAGCCAGTACCTCCTGAGTGTTAAGCTTATTGGCCAGTTCAGCAACCTTTGAGGATGAGTGTTCCAGGGCATGGGTGGTACGCAGCTGGTCTATCGCCCTAAGGTGCTCTGCTTTCATGGAGGACAGCTGCTCTGCAGAGCGTTCCTTTAGCCTAACAGAGCACATTACACTCAGCTGTGTGATAACATTAATGCTCTGCAGAAAATGTCAGTCCACATGTGTCCATTCTGATACCTGCTCAGCTCCTCCCTGGCTTGTTGAGCATCAGCCTTTAATGCGTCCCTCTCCTGCTCACTGTGCAGCTCCAGCAGCTCCAGACGCTGCTTCAGAGCCTCGTTCTCCTGCAGAACCTCTGAGATATGACTGCCTGTCAAACGTTTTAAGCAGGATTAGCATATTATTTTCATTTTGGAGTGAAAAAATAAACATTTTGGGTGAAAAAAAATAAAGGAGCACAACGCAAAAGTTTGGGCACCCCAAAACATTTGAGCTCTCAGGCAACCTTTACATGGTCTCAGGCCCTGATTAGCTTGTTAGGACTATTACTACTCCTGGAAATTACAGGAATTTCTGGGGTGGTGTTTGCAGGGATGACCGTGGCTCACAGGCGTCACTGGCCAGTATCATAGCCTCTCACAACCAGGGTGGTGGTACTCGAGTCTGGTCTTGGGGCTTTTCTTTAATATGATCTTGGGTGTTACAGAAAGCTGGAAAATGCACCTAAGATTACAACTTATGTCCATCTGCATTGCAGATGTCCCAATTTAAGTAAAGGACAGTTAGCACAACTGAAGCAGCTTTGCTCCCTCAGCTGTTTTGGATATCAGGGCATATACAACATGTTCTCATATTCATCGAGGCGTGCAGAGGAAAGTCAGCCAGAACAAAAGGTCTGTACCTGTAAAGACAGTGGGCTGGTAGGTCTTCTCATACTGAGCAGCTGGAAACGTTTCTTCCTCTCTGTGTGTCTCTCCTGCAGTAGCAGAGCAGAGTGTTTTGGCGGGGCCTGGCTGTCGTTTGGTCTCTGTAGAACGGGTATCTGGTCGTGGGTTGGGAACAGACAGCATGTTCCTCCTCTCCTTCTGCAGTCTCTCCACAGTGCGGGACAACTCCTGAATGGTCCGTGTCTTCGAGGCAAGGTCTTGGTTCAGCCGCTCTATCCGGGCACCAAATGCTGCCTCCGCCTGACGCTGATGTCGGCCTGGACTTGGTTGAGCCTGTAAAGTACAATAAGTTTCATTTTCTGTCCTTGGTTTTACCTTATCACAGACAGACCTAAATTTTGCAGTGTCCAATGTGTCAAAAGCAAAGAATCTCACATTTCTGTGAGTTGTGTATAGTTACTGCACCTTTTATTGACACATCACACACCAGCCCGTGTTAGTATGCTACAGCTAACAGTGAGGCTAAAGCTAAGTTAATGACTTGAGGAGCTCCTATGCTGACCTTGTGTTTGAGCTGCTGCTGGAGAGACTCAATCTGGTCCTGGAGGGAATTTTCTTTCTCTTGATGGCTTTCCTTCACATGTTGCAGCTCTTCCTCCAGTGTTTGAACCTGTGATGTCCATGGCTCATTCCCAACTCCACAGTTTGCTGCTTCTAGCTGCTGCTCCAGCTCTGAGATCTGCTGCTCATAGCGAAGCTAAACAGAGCACACAGACACACACATTGAAATTTCACATTTTCTGTTTAAAGCATTTCTGTTTGCACATCTTCATCAATCCATTTCTAAAACAAATAGTTTTCAGTTACAATTTTGGTGCAGTTAATCACAATGTGTTAGTTCTTGTTGTGCAACAATCTTTTTTTCAATGGCAGATTTATATACAAGACAGACTGGCATACAATCTTTTTTTCATTGTGATGTAAATTTCAAGGAAACAATTTCCCAACAGAAGATTTTTTTTTCTTATTTAACGCTAGTGAGTGTTTTTAAAAATATTTTTTGATCTTTGCGTTCACTTGCATTTCTTCAACAAACTATCTGCAAAATCTCATAGAATCCACCACTTTCCTTTTGCATTCCTCAGGCAAACAAACAAGAATAAAGCTGGCATTTATTTCATGTCCAGTCAGTTTCCATGCATCTTATTTATTCATGAATTCATTTAACAGAGACAATGAAGATAAACACTGCTATATTTGGGGAGAAGTAAGGCATCAGATGTAATGTAGGGCGTCTTGTTGAAGCTGATTTGCAGCCCCTTCACTGTCTTCATTGTTTATTATTACGTTTTCTCTGATATACTTCATTAAACAGCAGCAGACTCTCCTCTCTTCTCCAGATGGTGATATTTGTTTCTGTAATAGCTAATTTCCTATGATTTAACTGCATTGTATTGTATACACACATATATATATATATATAGTTTATGTTAATTGCCACTGGTTCTATCAAACTTGCAATAATGTTTTTTTAGGCTAATTAGGGCAAATATAATTCTTACATTTTAGCAAAATGACAGTCCTGGTTATGAAATTGTAACTCAGTGATAATATATTTTGATTGAACACAGGTTACAAAAAGCACAGTTAATAATGTTAATATATTCATCTGAAAATGTCATTTGGGTTCTTTAGTTGTACCTTCATCCTGTGGAACTGTTGCTCCATGGCCCGTAGGCTGCGCTTGGCCTCCTCATCGTGACCCTCCAGCTCAGCCTCCAGACGCTGAATTCTGCACTCCAGCAGGGTGTTGATCCTGTTGGGTGGAGCTGTTTTGGCAGACACATCCTCTTGACTGCCAGCCGTGGCTGCAGCGTAGATCAGAGCAGGCAGGGAGTTTGGGTTTCTTCGTCTTAGTATCTGCTCCAGCTCCTTCACCTGGTAAAGAGACAAAGACTCCTAATCATAAAGAGACATAAACTGGATGAGATAAGTTTGATTAATTAGTTGGTTTTTTTTGTTTTTTTTTGGGGTGAGAAACCTGTCGCTCCAGGTCCTGCATCCTCTTAGTGTCTGATGTTTTCTCTTTGGCTTTTCTCTGCTGCTCAGTGCTTCGTCTGCCCACATCCATTTTCAGTTTTTCTACCTGAGATGGAGAAGATTTGTTAATTCCTACGAAGAAAGAGACACTTCACTGGTAAAATGTAACTGGCTTTCAACACACTTTCCTTCTCTCCATATTCTACTAACAACCCTCAAAACCAGATCCACATTTGGCCTTGCAGGATAAATTAATTTCAATCCCGGCCTTCAAAGAGGCCATCTCACATCTTTTTACAGATTCCTGCAACTGCTTCCCTACCATCTAACCTTTCTCTCAGTCTGCCTGTATTCCGTGTTGAGCGCCCATACCTACCGCCGTTGACCCAGGCTCCTTTTTTTTGTGATATGATGTTGCAAATAATCCTGTTATTTAACTTTGTTAACTTTGTTTTTATGTTTTTGTGTTGTGATGTTGTAAATTAACCTTCGCTATTAACCCCCATTGCTTTGCTTGTATGACTGAATAGATGTTTGTTAACCCTTTCTATCCCTGTCACTCTCTTGCTATTTTGCCCACATAGCCATGCTTGTGTGCTGTCTTTGTTGATGTCCTGCTACATTACTGTATAGCTGTGCTTTGTGCTGTGCTACCGTCTTTTTAACCAATCCTTTTTCTTTCACAGCCCTCTTTCCCGTCCACCTCAAGAAGCTTGTGCCTCTTGTCAGGCCATAATTGTAAATAAGAACTCATTCTTAATGATTCTGCCTGGTTAAATAAAGGTTAAATAAAAATAAATAAATAAAACATCAAAGCTGCAAATCCTTTAACTATCCAGCAGTGTTAGAGTTTAAAGACTTAGATCCAGTCTGGAGCCTTCTTTGGAACAATTTTGTCTTTTTGGAGAGAATTTTTGTAATTTTATCAAATAGACAAAAAACACCAAAACTCTGTGATGCTGCCTTGTACTCCACGCCCCCAAAATACGAGGCAATACAACACTCACTCCAATCTGGCTCACATCCACCTATCAACACATATCAAAACAAAGATCAGCTTTCAGCAGTGTGGAGAGTTCTGTCTAATTCTCTCTGACCACCACAGAGGAAACTAGAAACTATCTTGTAATGAGTTCACTCCAGCCAAAGTGGGGGGACCAACAGTCCCTTCTCAACTTCCTGACCCCCTACTTCCAGTCCCCTTGCTAGGACCATACCTATCTTCAAACGCAGCCTTCATTAACATTGCTGCTGGTTTTGATTTCACCTTGTGCGTCTGTGTATGTCATCATGTCAAAATGTGGTCCAGGCGACAACAATTGTAACTACAACTATCACAGAAGCTATTTAAAGTGTTTTGACAGGTGTAAGTCTCTCTGTCTGTGAATATATTTTTGTTAACAAGATAGCTTTGGAACTGTATAAGATACAGTCATGAAACTTCACAGGTGTGTAGTTGAGATAAAAAATAAAGTCCAAGTTCAGAGATTGGTGTGGTCCGAGCAAGGACACCGGAAGTAGCAGGAATGATTCCCTCAGATCCACTTTGTTTGAATCGATACAACAGCATCCAATCAAGTTGCAGGAGAGAACCATGAAGAACTTGCATCATGTTACTCAGTAACTCAGCAGCAGTTGCAAAAAATGATATCACAGATAAATTTGTCACTTCACAAAAACTATGTGGTGGTCAGGCCAAAAATTACAGCTGAAGATGTAACTTCAAAAAAATGTGTTTGATAAATAAGCACAAGTTTTAAAGGGCACTGATGATTTTTGTAAATTTAACATATTATTTCTGTTGTTAAAATGTCATTGTTTAGTGAGGAGCGCATCATGAATTGGATTTAATGGAATTAAAACTCAAAGTTTAAGACAGTGGACTTTACTGTATTGACTTAGTATTTGATGTGGGGCTTGGACACAAGGACTTGAGACTTTCTTGAGACTTGAAAAACAACGACTTAGTCCCACCTCTGTTGGGCACACACTACTTGGGTGGCTTTTCAAGTCAATATTTTTACCCATTATTTAAGCTTAAGATAAGATCCAGACGAGCACGATGATGGCTAAGCAGGCAGATCATTATTTATCATTATGAAGTCAATTTTTGAAGTTAATAAATGCTATGAATTAATGTGTTTCTGAAAGGTACAGAACACAAGATGAGAGGAGCTTTCAATACAATAATATATGTACTGTAAATAGTGATGGTAAAGGAGGCTCACCTGCTCGTTGAGTCGACGTATCTCAGCTGTAGCAGCTTTCAATCTGCCAGCGTCTCTGTCCAGCAGCTCCTGGTTCTCAGCAAACCACTGCAGCTTCTTCTTCAGGGCTGTCACTTCCTCTCTATGCTTATCCTCCAATACACGCTTCTCAAAACTCTTGTCACCTGGCACATTCAGGGTGGATACATTATGTCCCAAAAAACAAGGATCACATATGCATGTACAGTATAAAACTTAGGAGCTTCCTCTAATTGTCTGATATCCGAGTTTTCAATGGTCCGTTTAAATTCCACCACTGGCTCTGTTCTGAAGGCAGTTTTTACCTGAGACAGACATTGCCTGAGCTTTAGCCAGGTCCCTCTCTTTTTTCATCAGCTGCAGGTCAACCTCCAGAGCCTGCTTCTCCTGCTTCAGTCTGTGAATGTCCTCAGAGAGCTGGGCCTCATTGCTCTGGACAAACAAACATATCTTTTAAGAAACTGTGGGGGCTGAAACAGAACTTCAGTCAGAACTTGGGAAACGGTGTTTGACTGATTGTTATACTCACCTCAAATGTTTTTATCTGAGCTAACAAGTCTGTAATTCTTTGGGTGTGATCCATTAAGCAGACACTTCGTATGGGCCTTGAGGTTTTATTCAGCTGCTCCCTGATGAAGATGGAAAAATGCAAATATACAAATACAAATGTTTAATAACACATCTTTTTGAATAAATACATTTCAAAGGGTGATGATATGAAGTTTCAGAAGCAGCAGCAACATTTATTTTAAATGGACATTCATATCTGGAAGACATTCACAGACAGAAATGGATTCAAATACTGAACACAGCTCTGATAAACAAACCTTCACTGGACCCACCTTGTGAAAGCCAGCTCATTCAGCAGCCTCTGGTTTTCATTAAACATGGCCTCCTCATTGGCTTTACTCTTAACCTGCTGAGCCTTCATCTGCAAATACAGCTTCTCATTCTCCTGAAAAAAAAAACAACAACCCCAGAACACATACTGCAGTTGAACAGCACAAATATTCACAACACAATGGGAAGAAAAAAAATAAACAAAGCAAAGAGGAGGAAAAGGAAAGAAAACTAGTAGTGATGATAATTTAAGTTATGAGTAAGTAATGATTTTTGGTGGCAGCATTCACTTTAAGAATTGATTAATTCAGACTACTGATCTGGCACAACTTGATGCACATGCACACACGCACACGCACACGCACACACACGCACACGCACACACACGCACACGCACACACACACACACACACACACACACACACACACAGTGCGTCGAAAAAACAACAACAAAGTTTTGTCAAGGTAACAAGTTTTACCTCAGTGGAATGTGACATGATTTGCCAACACACTGCTCTGGCCGGTCAGACTGTATCTGTGCAGGTGCACATTCCAGGTTTACAACAAAGTACAGTAATTCTAGACTGTGACTGAAATCCTTACCTCGCTCACACATTCACTACTCCCTATATTACACATACTTCATAGTTTACTCTATAGTGAGCAGCAAATGGATATTTTTAGTCTCAAATAAATTCATCATCATTTTGTATCATCACTGATAGCTGTCAGCTTGTCGGCCTTACTGTAAGTTTTGCATCTTTAAAACGTAGAGGCATCCATTATGGGATTTAATGGGACCATGGACACAACTTAAAATTTGAGATGGATGATAAATGATTGTCATTGTCATTATCACTCAAACTAGACTTCCTGCATCATATTACATCTTACTGTACTAAGTGATCGGCTAATGACATTGAGCTTATTTAAAGTTTGTCGTGACAAAAACAGAATAATTTCTGAGACTGATCTCTCCTGAGAAACCCATGTCCTCACAGCCTCATGCTCTCAGGAGATAGCAGGTGTGCAACAGTGCTATTTCTGGGAGGAGCAACGGTTTCAGCTGTCATAAATCAAATATTTTGATCACTATTATGTAACAAATTGAGGGTTTTCACCTCAGTGAGAATCAACTATGTAACCTGCATAATGAAGGATTTCTCATCTTAATAAAAGGTTATGTTTAGTATAGGGTCGTAGACATAAGACCCTGTATTAAATTAAGAGCTAATTATTTTTTACTCATTATTTCAAACCAGACATGGGGGAAAAGTCACACATGTGCAAGTCACAAGCAAGTCTCAAGTCTTTACCTTCAAGTCTCAAGCACGTCCCAAGTTAGTTGTGGTGAGAATCAAGCAAGTCAAGTCAAGCCCCTGCTATAAGTCAAGCAAGTTAAGTTGAGTCATTGCTCAGGTCAAGCAAGTCACAAGTCAAGTCATATGTCACATACAGCAAACATCTCCTCACGATCCGCTAGCTACTAGGGGTGCCCAAGTCTCACAGTCTCGCACAAGCGCTCACACGTGAACGCGGTGCCCAGAGAGGCATTTAGAGCTACAGGCTACAATGAGGCTAAAAACAGAGTTCAAATGACGTTTTTCCAAACAACTTTTTATGTTGGGGCTTCAGGACACTTGGATCACTACGGACAGGCAGTCCGTGATTCGTCCGTGACCCATGATTTCATTCTGAATCATGGGTGTGGTAAAAATCATTTTTTTTGCCTGCATCCCAGTACCCTAACAAAGTAAGAATATTTCTCTGACCCCTAAAATTCTGTCATGTCAGTGAGCTTGGAATTATAGTGATATCCAAGAACAGATGTGATTAAATGAAGATCAAAGGGAAAACCACACAAATTAAGGACAGCTATGGACAGTAAAGACAATCATTAAGAGGTGAGTGTTCAGAGAAACAAACCTGCTGGTAACCTTTAATGAGCGTCTCCTGCTCTTTTATTTCCTTATCAATCTGTTGGAGCTTTTCCTCTGTGGCAGAGTCAGAGGCCTCAGCCCATCTCTTCTTCTGACTGGCTTCCTCTGCGCTTCGCAGCTGAGGAGAGAAAATGAAACAGCCTATTAAATACTTAATGATGTATTAATGGCTACTTTCACATGCACAAATTATTTTGGTATTTGGCCTTATTCTGAAACAGACATTCCTACTAAGTTGTTTACATGGCTAGAGAAAATAAATATTCCACTATTATTTCCTTTTACATGCAGCCCTGCGTACACTGATTAAGCCCTAACATGTCCTTTATCATGTCAAAATATAGAGAAGTAGAGTGGCTCAAAGTGTCCTACTCGTGGTGGACTTGTTGGACTGTGTGAACACAGCCTCCTTCCTTCATTCCACCACCTTCCTGAAAACATTGGTGTTGCGATATTTTTACATTTCCAGTTAATATCCAAGTCTTTCGTAATGTTTAAAAGCCTTGCAAACTGTTTGTGAGTTGGTTTGTGAATGTATCTATGACAATGCACAGAGCCAGCCATAAACAGGCAGGAGGCCATGTATCGCAAACTGCTGTAAAACCCCATCTGAGACGCATATTCTGAATGCACTGTATACATGTCCAAAGAATGCTCCTTAAACCTGAATAATACTGGCATGCCCCACATTTCTTAATCAGCAAATGCTACATTTGGAAAAAGTCCTAATTCAGAATATCTAAATGAAATATGTTGTTTGCATGACCAGTATCAAATTCAGAATATTATCATATTCAGAAAAATAGTGGACTATCAGTGTGCATGTAAACATACCCATTGTCACTAATACAGATGCCCAGATCTTTTTACATCTAATTCCTTCAATACTGACCATCTGCAAATCTGAAACAACATAATTGTCTACACACAGTACAGCAACACAGTACACACGATAAGCCTACATTAAAACCATGAGGGAAGTTTGTTTGACACCTAAAGAAAGCTGTCCTTAATTCTTGCTTCTATTTTGTCCTGCAGTGTTTGCTATGATTTCCACAGAATAAGGGATGTTGTTTGGAACTGTGACAGGAAAGTTTGAACAGTATTTGAACACACTTTTGTCATCTGCACTGTGAACAAAACACTGTTCACCTGCAGTGTCTAAGCAACAGCAGCTCTTCATGGGCAAAGCATGCTGCACAAAGCTGAAAATAGACATAAAGAGACCATTTCTAAACTCAGAAAAGCTCTGCTTCAATCACTCGCTGACTCACTCTGATATAATTTATCTTAACAACTGGTGGTTATGTTGTACAACCAATATTACTAATATATTGGCAGGGCATTAATTGTAACTTTGACTGGTTTTTCTTGCTTTTCAACCTTTAAATTCTACAATTTTATGTACCTGATAGACAGTTCTGTAATGGATTTACATAATCCAGTGGAAGGCCAGGAGGTGTTTTCAGACTAACATTTGTACACGATCCCATCCACACTAATATGCTCACACAAAACCTGGCCTTGAGTCTAATTCTAAACTTACACACTGAACAACAAAAAATTTAAATGTAACATTTTTGTTTTTGCTCCCATATTTCACATGTTTAAGAGCTAAGACTTTTTTACGCACTCAATAGATATATTTCTCAAATTTGTAAGCCAGGATTCACCTGTGAAGAGAACACTTTTCCAGAGAGTTAGATGGCAATGATAGTGAGCAGTTACCCACTCAAGTCAATAAGGATGACAAATTGTTGTCAAGTCAAGACCCTGGTGAGGAGGACATGCATGCAGTGAGATTCCCTGAGATGTTTTCTGCAGAAATTCATCGGTTGTGTAAACTAGTTGTTGCATCAGCGGTGCAGCGTGGTGTTGTGTTTAAATTTTTGTTCAGCATGCATTTGTTGCTCTTCTTGAGCTCACCCTTCATTGTGCTTTTATTCATAAAACAGGAAGCAGTCAAAGCAAAGGCAAAAAGGGGTCTACAGCCTACTGCCACCACTCTCAATCACCCATGTGAATGGAAGTGGTACATGCATGCAACAATAGCTAAAAGGCTGGGAAAAAAATGTTTTATTTCAAAAGCTTCTGGGTTGTGAGTGTGTCTGTGCACCTTGCTTTGCAGCAGTAGTTCTGCTGCCTGAGTGAGTTGAGCTCCTCTGCACCTTCTTTCATTATCTGCAGCTCCCGCTCTCTCTGAGCTAGCTGGACTCTCAGCTCCTCCACCAGAGAGCTCTCCTCCTCCCTCTGCAAGTCAGAAACAACACTGACGTCATATGCATCATGAATCAAACCTAACATAATGGAGTTTGTAAGGACAAATGGTGATAGAAGAAAAGCCTTTATACTCTGTTAACATGTACAGAGAATCACACTTTCCAACTCACATTTCAACTGTTTGGGTACCCAACAGTTGAAAGGCTCTTGAGGTGTAGAGTGTACTCTGGGCATAGACGGAGCAACAGAAAACCAGGCGCAGTGAAAGTGAAACTTAACTATTGATTGCACTGGTTCTAAAACTTTTCGCCTGTGCTGTCTTTCTCTCAGAAGTTAGAGAAAGGACACAATGATACAAGGACACACACACACACACACACACACACACACACACACACACACACACACAAATAAAGTTTATTATTTCTTGCTGCTGTGGTGAAGCAAAAAGACGTGCTTGTTTTGAATCAGTGACGTGTGGTGCTGTGCCAGTGAATAAAGGTACAGGACCCTGATGCAGATGTCATTACTGTCAGCCACTCAGGGCTGGTTGTGAATCAAGACAAATTCATTCCACAATACCTCACCCCACCAGCTTTGCAAACTCACAGTTTGACATCCATATCCACTGAGCTGCTGAGAGCCCTTCCATTTTCATGAGCCTGCACATCCCCCCCTTCACTGGAGGATGTCCAACAACTGCTGGGCAGGTGAAAACCTGGCAAGGCCCCAGGACCAGATGGCATCAAACCTAAGGTGCTGAAGCTCTGTGGCACAAAACTCTTTCCTATTCTTCACTCCAACCACTACTGGTCACGTCACACTCACTTTAATTGTCATAAAACACCTGGAGAATAAACAGAAAGAAAGACTGATTCTGACCCCTGCAAGACCCCCACCAGTGTGCCTGTAGGGCTAAACAAGGGACAAAGGATAATGTGGCATGTCTCCACCACTCTCTCCTCCAACATCTGGAATCACCTGGCAACTTTTCTTAAATTCCTTTTCACTGACTGCAGCTCTGCCTTCAACACAATTCAGCCTCACAAGACTATCAAGAAACGTCACCTTCTCAGTCCTCGTCTCCTGGGTTCATAATTTCCTCAGGATCAGACCACAGTCTGCTAGAATAGGCACAGTAACATTTATAGCCATAATTACCAACGCTGGAGTCCCCCAGGGCTATGTCCTTAGTCCTCTTCATCCTGTAACCTATCTCCAACAAAACTAATTTAGCAGAATCACATACACTGCCCCCAAAGTCATCTGCCTACCTGCAGCCAATCTCTCAGACATGAACGACGGAGACATC
Organism: Epinephelus cyanopodus; assembly: GCA_026686955.1. NCBI lineage: Eukaryota > Metazoa > Chordata > Actinopteri > Perciformes > Serranidae > Epinephelus > Epinephelus cyanopodus. The sequence continues at coordinate 7,126,276 of CM048919.1, forward strand.
ACACGCCTTGCACTCACAATACCAAATGGCACAGATCACTCCTTCAAACAACACTTCACATTACTGCCATCTGATTGGAGATATGGGAATTTAAGCAGGAGTTTTGTCCTTTCTATCAAAGCAGTGCTGAACAAACTGCCTCACTGACACTATTGTGAGCTGGGACACTGGAAGAAGGATGGATGTATTCATGAAGATGTTATGCATTGACAACAAATCTCCCCCTGGGACAATAAAGTCTGAGTCTAATGAGCTAATCGAAGGTGCTGAGTTAGCTTTATATCATGTACTGTGTTACATATAAACACCAAAAAGTCATCTGGAGATGAAGCATTTTTACTTACATTGTTATCAGGCAGATGATGCATCAGTCTGGTTTCTTGGGGACCTCTGACTATAGCATCTGTGTCTGTAACATCCTGGTGACTGCCGGTGTCTATCTGCTGTTGGAGGACAGCCACTAAGGACTGAACAGATGCCACCAGCTCACTGCTCACCCTCAGACCCGCCTCTGCTAATCAAACCAACATAAAAAGTATTCAGTACCTTTATAGCAATCATACAGACAGATTAAACACACAGCTCCAAACATGACACATTGATTCCACATCCCCACACCATGCTCCTACATTGTGAAGACATGCAGGGGCAAAATTAAGTTGGAAAACCAGCTTTCATTGATAACTGGTAACATGAAGAGGAGAGAAAACTTTGCAGAGATTCATTAGCAAAGAAATAAATGTATAAACTTTATGTAGCACCTGTTTCATTGTGCAATTCATAGTGGTATTACCGGGGAAAGGCACACCCTTGTCTTACCCAATCTAAACAGTTTAACTACTTGTAATTGTATGTGTGAGTGCCTCTAATAACCTGTGTAGTCCTCTTTTTCTTGGGTCTTTGTGACTTTGGCTTTCTCTCGTGGCTGCTGCAGAGGACGGGAAACAGAAGACTGGGTTTTGGTTGTAGCAGCAGTTCTACTCAGCCCTGATGATCTGGAGGTCACTGCTGCTCTCCCCTCCACTTTCCTGCCTCTCACAGAAGCCACAGTGGGTTTCCTCACTGAAGACGAAGAGGAATGAAAAATAGTGGAGCCACGGGAGGCCTGGGGGAGCAAAAAAAGGAAAAAGCCCATAATTCATCACATTTAAAATACACATTAAAAACATGGAACAATTTTACCTCACAGCACACGGGAGTTGCTTTTCTACCTGCTGACTCTATCATCTGTTTGTGGTATTGTCTGACTATCAGACTCGATTTTTGTGGCATCCACAGCAGTACATGAGGTTATATGTAGCAATTGGGTCATAGAGGAAAATTTTTTTAGCAGGGCTTGAGAAAATAGCATTCTGATGCTAAAACATGTATACTATGACCAAAATTTGAATTTTTGAATACATGCGCACTACTGGGAAGCTACAGAATGCAGCTGTAAATTTTGCAATATTGCACAGCACAAAACACTCTCACAGTTCTGTTTAAAATATGTTTGATCAGGCTGTCCTGATACATTGAATATAAATAGGGGAAAAACTGTGTACTTTGAGTAACAGCTTCAGCTTTTGCTTTGGTGGATTTGATCCCACCACGTACTGCTGCTGAAGGGTTTTGTCTGATCCAAGCACTGCTGAATAGAGAAAAGTTTTTAGGTTTTAATCACCTGTTGTTTTTTAGCTTTATCAGCCTGAGTGGATGTGTAAGAAGAACATTTGTCCTGATCCTGCATCAGCCTCTCTACTTCCTGTCTGATGCTCCATGTCAGGTTGAGAGGCTCTGGGGAGCTGGATGGGTGGCTAGTCAATCCTCTGGCTTCCCTTATCCCTGCAGAAGGTTCAACCTTTTCTGGTCTCTTCAGTTGTGACTCTGGAGAAGTCACATCTGGGAAACTTGTTTCCATGAAGCTGGATGTCTTTTCTTGATGAAGTCCTACGGCACTGTAATCCCAAAATGTACACAGAAAACAACATTCAAGCTTAAGAAAAACATAAACCAACATTTTGTGTTACTGTTCACCAGATTTGGTGGTCGAAGAAAGCACAAATCAGATCTGTGTCTGATGTTTATGGCACAGTGTTGGATATTTGTTGGTTGAACATCAGACTGAACAGGTGTCTTCCAAAAAAAGCACTGAACTGCACATAGATAAATATTCTTATTAATTGCATGTTGAATAACTCACAAACACACAGACTTGTGGTACAGAGGCAAAACTGTTTCTCTTGTTCACAGGTAACCGGATAAATTAGCTCTGGTAACAGTCCTGTCTGGGCTGGAATACAGTGGTATTTATATGCATGCTTAATACATACATTACAAATTAATACTTCTGTCATGACATGTTTTAAGTAACAGTCTAAGTTTGAGAACAATTTTTCATAACATGGATTTCCGCCTTTATTGTTATATTCAAGTAAATGCTTTAATGCAGATTTTAGTCCTTATTTATTATTTTACCATTTAGTCTTTTTATATTATCAACTGCAGGTTGCATGATTTAATATCCTTGTTCTGTCTAATCTAAACTTCTGATTTCATTGGACTGCATACAAAGGGCACCCACATTAAGGAAATAATGACTCCAACTTGATGGCACTGCATAAATAAATGTTTAATAAATGAATGAGTTACTGAGGTTATTCATCAGAGCTAAATTATATGCATAAACATATATGCATAATGTCCCCAAATGTGTCAAAATAAAAAGAAATTCCATGCAACAGTCAGACCAACCAGTAAGCAGTCAAAAAAATTACTATTGGCAGTCTGTTGATGTTTTGTGATGTCTTCATTCTAGATAATGGCAAGTAAGATTTTGCAATCCTTTCTTTTAGCCAGCGCAAAGTGGTGCACACATGTACTGCAAATCTGTGTATCTATGGGCGTCTAGGTCTTAAAACGAGGCATGTTCAGGTGCGTTATTTGCGTTTTAATATTTCGGCAGCAGAAAGTCAGAAGTCAGAACGTTGCACCCACTGTATAGCAAGATAATACCGCATTATTCAGATTGTAGGATGCACCTACAAAGACAGGTTCACAATTCGCGTACACTCTGCTTGTTACACACACACACACAGGGAAACGGGGATGGGTTGAGGGTGGATGAAATAATATGTCATTAACAGGGAAAGTATTCATTAAATTCTCTAAAATGTGAACATACAGTAGCAGAGATCAGAGCAGAGCTGCTGCCCCAATCCCCACTAAGAGAGACACTTTGCACATTCATACGACGAGCAGTTTAACGTCACTGACTATTTCCAAGGGTAAAAACGGGAGATGACACTGATTGGTTGAATTCGCCCAGAACACACCTATGATTAATCACGGGACTAATTACAGCCCCTTTGTCTCTTGTGTCTTACTCTGCATCAAGATTTTGCACCATTTAAGCAGAAAAAGTGGAGTTGGACACACCCTGAATGCACTTGTGTATTATTTAAATAGGACCTCTAACCTGACAGGCTGGAGGCTGAAGCCTCTAATATGGTCCCTCTCTGGCCGGATGGGTTTCATTAGTTCCTCTGCAGTGGGTAGCTCTAGATACAAAAACAAATGAATCATTCAGCATGCTTCAGTGCTGTCATGAACATACATATTTTACCAGTGACGGTTGACTTTCAGAGGTGACAAGGACTTCCTGAATGTATCACTAAACAATTTATTGGAGCATCATTCCTCCAGTTAGACCAGTGAATTATAAAGACAAACAGAGGAATTACACTATTTACCCAAATGCTGTTTACAGTAAGGTGGTGTCTGACCTGACTCATTGGTAGAGGCATGCTGAAGAGACTGTCTGGCATGTTGAGGAGGAGAGGATGGAGACACAGGTCTGTTTATTTTTCCTCTCTCTTCCAGAGACAAATAATGGTGATTATGGTCATCTGAATCTTCCACCACATGGATCTGTCTGTAGGCTTCACGGAGAGCCTCCATCTCTGAGCCTCCACTCTGCACATATGACTGGCCTGTAAAGAAACAAACTGAGTTTACTTTGTGTCAAAAACAATGCAAGATGAAACTAACATTTATTTGGGGCAGCACTGGTGCAGAGGTTAGCACTGTTGCCTCACAGCAAGAGGGTTCTGAGTTCGAACTCATCGACCTGCTGGGGCCATTCTCTGAAAAGTTTGCATGTTTTCCATTGCCATTGTACTGAAACTATTTCAAGTGTTAGGTCACTTGATGTTACGGAAACCATGAGCACCAAAGCATAATTCATTCAGATATACTGGCATGGTAAACAAGAGAGACAAAAAAGGGGGTGACTCCCTACCCCATTAACTCTGAGTATGCGTCTCTTCCTTGATTATTTATATTCCTTTAATCTGTAAGGGTCCACTGATCAAAGGAATCAAAACAGTTTTTCATTAAATTCAATCCAAGTTATGGATATTGTTGGGTGAAGTCAATTGCTCCCTGTCTTTGTTTGTTAAACAAACAAAGCAATTTAACTGATATAAGCAATAAACATGATTTTTTACAAACAATATTTTTTTTAGGATATCTATGCAGACTACTGCACACAATCTGCTCATTATCAGGTATTGTGTCTTGGTGAATCTGGGTGCTCCATCTTCCGAAAGGGTTGGATGGCCATAAATGGTCAATTATTGATTCAGATTTGGTGCTCAGGGAGCCTCTGCTGTGGACCTCAACCTCTTCTCTTTGTATTCCTCAGGATATTCTCTGCTCTTGAGAAGTTCATAGTCTTCCAGATAACTTGGAAGAACTTTCTCCAAGAACACGTACTGACTGTGACATCACAATGATTAAACAAACATGGACACACAACTAACTTTAGTGAAAGCTTGCTCGCTACACTTGCAAACATCTATTTTGTTGTTGTTATTTGCTACTGGATAACACTCTTCTCTAACTTCCCTGACGCTGTATGTGTTTGTGTTACCTCTGTCCAGAGACAAAGGCCTTTGATACTGTTGAGCATCCCTTCATGATTGCCTTGAGAGATTTGGCTTTGGTACATATTTCTGTAATGCATTTAAAACCCTTAATGCAAAGGGAAACAGCTCTGTGAAGTTAACAGGTTCCTACCACTTAAAGATTTTGTCTCAAAAGAGGCATACGGCAAAGCTGCCCAGTATCTGTTTATTTTCAAGATTTTCCTTGGAGGGTTCAGGGTTGTGTCCTCCTATCAAAAGCTGAAGGCATTTCACGGCTTATTTATATTGCATACTCTCTGTATCTTGAGAACAAAACTGCCAAAAGAATTGATAAAATGTTATTTAACTTTTTGTGGAAGAACCATATACATTATATCAGAAAAACTGAAGTTGTCAATTCATGTAAATACAGTGGCCTTGGTGGTCTCTATTTCAGAAAGAAGTTGTTACAAAACCTTATGTTTGCTTATTGGAATCATTTTGTTCACAACATTCCCTGGATAAAAGTGTGGACATTGCCCCATAAATACTTAATTACTAATAACATTAGGGAGATTTCCTTTAAAATTTTGCACAAGACTTATCCAGCTAAACATTTTCTCAGAAAATTTAAACCAGATATCAATATAAACTGTTCTTTCTGTGTAGCTCATCCAGAAACTGTGTCTCATCTAGGGATGCGCGATATATCGCTTGAACATCACCATTGCAATGTGCGATAGTCACATCGCAGGACATGCAATGTTTTCTCTTTTTTTAGAACATGTAAACTTCTGTTCTGCTTTAGAAAAGCGGCTCTGAAGAGAGCTCTTTGCTCTGCTCCACTCGCCTGTCTGAGCACTAAGCAGCCCCTCCCCCTCTCATGCACATGCTGCAGTCACACACTGAAAATGAGGGACATGCAAGAGAGAGAAACGGCAAAGGAGGATTTATGCCTGGTTCACACTGCACAACTTTTCTGCCTGTTCTGAAAGTCACTATGTCACATTACATGATTGTGGAGTCTTAAAATCGTGCCGTGACTTGGCCGACAGACATAACACACTACACAATGGTACACACCAATTATCCCTAGTCGTCTTTCATGAATTGTGTGATGTCATCAGGTTATTCTTGTCCTGTTTTTATTACTTCTACTATTTATAGTCACTGTGTGTGTTCATGTGCCAGCTGAAATGTTGTTGTAGTCACCTAAAAAGCGGCAGCAGATGGCAGGAGCTACATTTGAAGTACCATACGCAGACATACAAGCCACTGTATCTTTCACAACAAGTTCCTACAAATGTTTCACAATAAAAGCCTATTTAGAAAATGGAGGGATTCTCTCAGCCGATGTTATAAGGGGCTTTTAATTTGAAACAAATTCAAGAAGTGTTGAGTTTGAAATAACGGTGCGATGTGTTAACCACTCCAACGGGAGTGGATAAAAAGTAAAAATATAAAGATACAGAGGAATTAATAAATAATGACACGTTTATGATGTAATCTGATTCAAACGAAGCTGGTAGCCTCTGCAGTTGTGGTGAGTAAAAGTCCCACCACAATTTTAATTTTTTAGTTTCATCTGGTTAAAATTGTTGTATTCTTTAATATCGCAATATATATATTGCAATGCCAGTTTTTTATTCTCTGTTTGACTGTATTTGCACAATGGATGCTATGTGCAATTCATTGTACATGTGCAATATGTTCAATATTGATTTAACAAAAAAAAAAAAAAAAAAAAACAACCTCTGTCCAGAGACCCTGCTGTGTCCTTTCCTCTGTCTTCTCCACCGGTGTCATCCAGGGAATCATGCAGAGAAACTGAGACAGAAGTTAGAGTAACCGCATTTAAGACTAACTTCACAACATGTTCAGCTATAGGTCAATATTAACTTCTTCTGAGAAGTACTGCAGTAAGAGATTAAATATATATACTGTTTGCTGATGCAGTTTGTCATATAAACTAAAACTAATGAGACATTTGAATGATATCACACACACACACACTGTATGTCCTATAAGTAGTGAAGGCATTATTAGCATTACCATGGTCCCCTGCATTGCTTCATTATTTAATAGTCAAAGTGCTTGTCTCTGACTTCCGAAAGCATCAAACTCTACTCCATACTCTCTTTGACTCACTGAACATATTTATTCCTCCAAACAACCACACACCACCTCAGTGAAACATTATGTCTTTTTCTCTTACCTTTGGCAAGAATTGGAGACATTTTAGGCTTCTGAAAAAAAACATACAAACAGATAATAACATTAATTATAGCTGCTGTGCAGCAATGGGTCGGGTGGGCATTTTTAGGCAATTCTGAGCAACAAGCAGAAGAACTGGAAGACATTTAGGAATTTAGCAACACATTCTGCCTTTTGCATCAGCTGAGGCTTGAACTCACAACCTCTGAGACTAAGGATCAATTTCTATCTCTCTGAGCTAATTAGTCAGTGGCAATTCATGTGTAGCTTCACAAATTGACTAAGCCAGACGTGCAGATTTAGCAGCCGTCCATGCATAGAAAAGCAGATTTCAAACCACTGTAAAAAATTCAGTTATCGAAACAAAAATCTGAAAATACACATATTGCATCTAGACAGCACGGAGATGTTGGTAATTTATTTTAACAATGATTGATTTGCTCCGTAAGTGAAAACCGATGTTTAACTAGTTGAGCTATGTGCAAGGTGAGAAGCCTCAGATGGTTTCACACTCAAGTATTGACACTGGATCTTTGTACAAAGTTTGGTTTATTTTCAAGCATGAGAAGGCAGATTTTCTAGCAGAAAAAAGATGTGATCAGTCACGCTCAGGCAATTTTAAGCAATAAGCTGGACCACAAGAAGACGATTACATTACAATGTGAATTCTGCACCAGTTGAGGCTCGAATCTGCAGCCTCTGGAACCTATGACGATCATCTACTGCTCTGAGCTAATTGGCCAGTAGCAACTCAACAGTGGCTTCACAAATTGAGTAAGCCATTCACTGTTGTGTAGGAAAGCAGCCATCCGTGCATGGAAAGACAGATTTGAAACCACTGTAAAAAATTCAGTTATTAAGACAGAAATCTGAAAATACACAGATTGCTTCTAGACAGCATGGAGATGTTGGTATTTTGTTTATAACAATGATTGATTTGCTCCATAAGTGAAAAACTAATGTTTAAAATTGCCATTTTTACATCGACTCCAATTGTTCACATTAGAACAAAATTCAAAATGCTGTCAAAAATTCAGTTTTTGAGAAAAAATTCTGAAATTTGCCACACATCATCTACCATGACTCTAGAATTTTGTCTTTTTTCATGAATGTTGAAATTTTATTTAGCAAGAATTTGCATGTATATGTGTACGGTACAGTTTACAGTCAAACATTTTGATGCACTGTAGGCTCAATTTTTGATAAATCAAAAATCTGAGAAACGTAGTTTTTGTAGGACAGTCTGAAGATGCTCTGTAGCAAGTTTGGTGTCAATTGAGCAAAAATTGTGGGAGGAGATAGGTTTAAGAAGTTTTACAGTTTTTGAAAAAACAGAGTGATGTACTTCATCATTTTAATTTAGTTTAGGTTTAAATGTGACAAAGTTTCTTCAGTATTGGGGCTACAGTTTGAAAGTTGTAAAGTTGTAGCATGTATGGTTGATTTGTTATGAATTTTTAAAGTTTTGAACTTTAGACACTTGCTGTACCGCCACCATCAGGACTATTGGCTTGAGTTTACAGCTGAGGATATTTGGCATGAGACTGGACCTTTGTGCAAAGTTTGGTGAGTTTTCACCCATGGGAAGTAGGATTTCCTCAGAAGCAGAAACAGTAGCAAAATGTCAGTTTGAGATATTTCAGTGTAAACACAGTTAAGGCTTACAACATGACACCTCAGTGATGTCATCACACATTGTAATGAATGTTAGTAGATCTGAAACCATCACGGCAGTTACAAACATGTCACACTTGTGTTGTTTTGGTTTTGCCACCCTGAGATTGTTTAACAGATTTACACTAATGTGTGTTTTTTCAACTCACACAACTTTGATGTTAAATTGACAAACATTAGACTAATTAGTGTTGAAAAAGGGCACTTTCTGTCTTCTCTGAGTTGTTGAACAGTGCTACGTGTCAATTTGGCTGACTTCCCACAGGAAAAATGTGTTGCTCATCTGTGGTTCAATCTCATCTCTTGAGATCAATTTGAGCTTCTCATGATTTTATCATTCTGAGCTAAAAAGAGACAAGACATCACTAAGACAAAGGAGGTTGAGTTGAGATAAGCATTTGAGCAATACTTGAGAAGTGGGATAAACAGAGGAGATCTCATAATTGTCTGCCCCTGATCTCAATTATGTCTTGGTTATTTTGAAGGAGAAATAACCAAGACATAATTGAGATCTTAGCATCTGACATCTTAGCCCTCGCTCGGGGATCAGCCTACTAAAACTGAGAGGAGGATTACACATTATCCATAAAATAATCTGTGTGTACAAATTATACAGGGGGTATAATTTCCCACATTGAAAAGGTGCAGCAAGCATTTTTTTACTAGTGGCACTCAATTACAAAAAAAGGCAGTGTGGTGCTACTCGCGTTTTGCAACCTGCATCGGGGCCTCAGCCAGTCATGAGATATAGTTGAAAGCTCTTAACAAACTAATGAATGGGCCTTGAATAGAAATTACTTTCTCATATTATTTTTCACCAAGGTCCTAACTTATCATAGAACACTAACTGAGTTTAATCATTATAGATTTCAACTACAAACCTCCTGCAGTGGCTCTTTTCCATTCTCCTCTTCATCAAAATCCTCACTGTAATGTGGAGATCCTGTCAAGGCTGAGAGAGAAAAGACCTGACTGAGACACACAGAAACAGAGTGATAAAGAAAAACAGAGAAAGAGAGGTTTGCTGAGGGCTAACTGCTCATACCTGGAGACTCTCTGACAGTCTCTGTGACTCTGGCCTTTCTTTGATCATCATCACTCTGCTCCGTTGCTTCCTTAGCTTTCCTGGAGGGAGGACATTAATCCGCATAACATTAAAGTCACAACCTCAATCTCCAAGAGCAGCAGTAAAGAAACTGTATCTTAGGCCCCATTAGAGTGGTGAAACAAATGTCATCTTCAATCAAGCCGTAAAAGTCTAGGAAAAAGACACGTTGTGTTGGCACCAAAACATCTTCCATTGTGTGTGTGTTATTGTCTCTAAAAAGGAGCATCAAGTGTGGTGCGATACATTCATGACTGATCTGCTCAGACTACTTCTGTCTTTTAGTGCTTAGTGGGTGTAATATTACAGCATGACAGTTTACAAACCTGAGTTTTGTATCAATGGTAGAACTTGTTGAGTCCAGCTCTCTGTTTAGCTTGGAGTAATCTATAGTTGATAAAGCCCCTGCCTCTAGTTGGGCAAAGAACCTGGCTTTCTCCTCTTCTTCCTCTATAGTGTCCAAGCCAATATTGGTCGTGTTCTCTGCTGGTACCATCACTGAGTCTGCACACAGATATTAAAAGAGCACACACAGAAAGCACAGCTATGATGGATCTAAACTGAAAACAAAAACTGTGTGTGATCCCACAAGCTGTGGATCCTATAGACCAATAACTTTACTAAATGTGCACCAGAAGCTGCTAAGCAGCATCATAGCAAATAGATTATCCAAAATTATCCTGCACATTATAGATGCAGACCAAACAGGTTTTATTCCAGATAGATATTTATTAGATAATGTGAGATGAACTTTAAATATAATAGATTATTCACAAAAAATGAACGTTCAAACTTTAATTCTCACTATAAATGCTGAAAAGGCCTTTGACAGGGTGTTATGGCCTTTTATATTTGAAACCTGTAGTAGTTTTGGTTTTTATGACACCTTTGTCAAATGGCTTCAAGCTATGTGTAACAGGTCAAAAGTTTTGAACTGAAACAGGTAACAAGACAAGGGGATCCCCTATCCCCACTTTTGCAATCTGTATTGAACCCTTGGCAGCATGCATTAGAGCAACCAATGAAATTGAGGGTGTGAAAGTAGCAGAGGATTTCCATAAACTGGCTTTATATGCCGATGATGCAGTTTTATATGTCAAAAACTTAGATAAATCTCTACCAGCTCTTATGTAGGTTATTGAAAATTATAGTCTTGTGTTAGGGTATAAGCTAAACACACAGAAGTGTGAAGCAATGGTCCTAGGAGCCCCTGTCGCTAAGGAGCTGAAAAGTAAATACTTATGGCAATGGGACAAGGACAGAATTAAGTATCTGGGAACTGTGCTACCAAAGAATACCACATTACTGTATCAATTGAACTATAAATGTTTGGAAGCACAAGTCAGACAGGACATGAACTGGTGGAAATCTGTTATAGGATCACTGGGTAGGAGAATAGATGCAATTAGAATGAAAGTACTTTCACGTTTTTTGTTTTTATACCAGACAATACCATTGTATTTATGTGTAAACACTTTCAAAAACTGGGATACATTGATAGGTAAATTTATTTGAGATGCCAAGAAACCAAGAGTTAAAATGAAGACACTGAAAATGGCTTAAGAGAAGGGGGCCTTGCCCTTCCAAATTTGAAGCATTTTTATTTCGCAGCACAAATGTAACCAATACGTACTTGGTTAAATGGTAATTCAGAAGCAAAGTAGCGGTCAATATAAATGTCCATGTGTCATGGTCCAATAAAAACGATTCCCTTCTGTACAGAAAGCCAACGAGAAGCATTAGTAAAAGATAATACACTACTTAGAAGCACTCTAGAAATTTGGGCTAGAATAAAAAGAACTGTTGAAATAAAGAGAGATTTATTGGCATTGCGAAAGATAAAAGAAGACCCGGAATTTATGCCTAACAAAACCGATGAAGTTTTTGAAATACGGGCACAAAAGGGACTGACAATTTTTGGACAGTGTTTAAACGAGAATGGAATAATGTCATTTGAATCTCTAAGTAAAAAACTATCTTTTACCACATTCCCATTTCTTCCGATATTTACAAATAAGAAGTTATATTCAAAACAGCGAAATCATAAGGAAGACCAGCAGAGATTTTCAACCACTGGTGCAATTTTTGATAAAGAACTATGACAAAACTAAAGTACCACACCAAATCTCTGCCATATATACTATTTTAGAAAATAATTGTAAGCACCAAGACACAAAGGCAAAAATAAAATGGGAAGAAGAACTTAATATAAGCATATCAGAGGAAACTGGAGGGAAATGAATCAGAATGCCCATACAACTACCATGTCGCCATATTGGAGAGAATATGCATGGAAAATAAAATCAAGATACTTTATAACACTGGTGCAACAAGCTAAATATAACAGTAAAATATCACCAGGCTGCTGGAGGGAAATCGGTGCACTGTATGCTAATGTTGGGCATGTCTTTTGGTCTTGTCCTGTATTGCAGACATAGTGGAGTGGTGTACAGAGGGCAGTCAATTGTATTTTAAGAGCGACTGTTCAGGGGACATGGTCCCCAATGAAGATGACAACTATTTGCTTAGAGTGCTGCGTATAACTGCTTTAAAACAAATCACAAGACACTGGCTTCAAAAAACACCTCCCACAACAGATAAATGGAAAGATGGGACGTTCAACAGATATACCAAATGGAATTTCTGACATATAAAATAAGGGGAAACTTGAAATTATTTGAAAAAAGATGGCATAAGTGGTCAAGCTATTATGACACAAGGATTAATTAAGATGTGGTTGTTGCAGCCGTTGTGATTTTGCTTTATTTTTATCTTATTTTTTTATTTATTTATTTCTGTTTGTTTGTTTGTCTGTTTGTCCATTTGTTTGTTTTATCCTCTGTATGTAAAAACACTGTGTGGGGAAAAAAACAAACTGTGTGTGAAGATGAAGGAGAAATCGAAGGTTAATTGTCCCACTTTTGGTTTACAGCTTGTTTGGACTGGATGTAGAACACCAAATACAGGGGCTAAAATGATAAAAGTTTAGTTACAGTAGGGCGTAGAGTACGCAGAGAGGCCTACAACATTGTAAGCAGTTATACTTAGACACACCACTGCAGGTGTGCAACACCACACACTGTGTCGCTCTGCAATTACACCTCCAAAATGCTGGCAGTAGGGTTTCTATGCCACTGTGTTGAGTTTCTTTGATTAAAAAAAACACACATAAAACATGGCTTAATAGCAACAATATTGATCACAAGGAAGACATTTGGCTGTATTATAACTCACAAGGTTCATTGACTAGGTTCTGTGAGGAGTTTGCATGTTCTCCCCCTGTCAGTGTGGGTTTTCTGTAGGTTCTTGGGCTACATCCCGCAGTCCGAAGACATGCAGGTTAGTTATTTGGTGACTTTAGATGTCTATAGGTGTGAATGTCTGTGTGTATGTGTCAGCCCTGTCCTAGTGGGGTGACCCACCTCTCACCCAATGTCAGCAAAGATAGGCTTCAGCCCCCTTGCGACCCTGTACCAAGATAAGCAGTTATGGATAATAAGGCTCACAGACAGAACAACTGTCTTTAGCTAGACATGTTATCCCCACAAATACAACATGCTAATGTTTTTAGCACAAGTCTATGACATTTAACGTTACATAAATGTTTCCCCGCAAATAAAACATGCTACCATTGTTAGCATAAGCATATGATATTTATTGCATAAATTGTCTAGCGGACTTTCTTCTACTCATATGAAACCGGGGTAAATCACTCACACGACTTAAAATGTTATTTTGGGGGGGTCTTTATTGTCCTCAAAACAGCTGACTAACTAAGTAACTGACTATTTGAACTGTAACTGCAAAACTAAGAGCCTGATTATCCCCCAAATAGAAGTGAGATTATCAATAATGGGAGTTTTGTCTGTCTAAAAAACCCTGCCATAGACAACCAGTGTTGTTTCAACTGTACTATAAAATATAATCTGACAAACTACTGGCAGATGCAGGTTTTAAGAAGAGTGTTTTGCCTCCATATGTTAGTCTTACCCTGTTCAATACTGTCACTGCCGAGAACAGCTGCTGTCAGCCTGTCTCCTTTCAAACCAGTGTCTCCTGGATCCTCATCCTCCTCTTGAATGGACTGAGACTTCCTCAAAGACTTTCTGAAAGTCTTCCCAGATCCCAGCAGTCCTGGAAAGAGATGTCACAGAAAAGCACAAGTCAACTCTGTTTCAGTTCATGCAGGTCATGCCACATGAGCTGACCTAAGCCACTTGACCCAAACAACCTGAGATGACTGATAGACTGACTAATGACTAGATAATTTATTATACTTACAGGTATTTATTCTAGTGTATCTGTTTCTCTTGTGCCAACTGCTATTCAACACTGAGGACTTCCTGTTTTTCATATACACACTAACAGTACTACAAGTTGTACATGTGGACAAATACAAACAACAAACTGTGGACCCAAAGAATTACATGCAGTGGATTCAACACCTGACACAAGCACAACAAATTGTTCACATCATAACTTCAAAAAGGTAATATTTAATCCAATGACTATACTGCACAGGTGTGCTCAAGTTGCTGTGACTTCACCAAATCTATGCAAAGATTTTCTAAACGTTATCCTAGCAGGAATTTTACACATTTCTGTTTCTATTGTATATAGAATTGGTAAATTGTCAGTCAATGAGTGGCAGCTGCAGGTTGGTTTGAATTGTGATTATCAGTTGATGGAACCTGTGTGAATATCTGTTTGACTCAGGCCTTGGTGCCTGACAAAGATCTGTACAACCAGAAACAATGTGTGGATAATTAGTGCATCGTCTCAAAATGAATATCCTTCCCTTCTGTACCCACTTCTCCCCATCTGTCACTGCAGTCATTACTTACTTGACTTTTGTCTCTGCCTTTCCAGCTTGAGACTTCATCGGGTTCTTTATAAACCACATGCTCAATGGTGAAAATGTCACAATATCCTTATGCATGCTCATTAGTGTGAATGCTGATGTAGCCGCATTATGGTTAGATGGATAACAAATGAAACTCTTACAAGCACACAGTGTAATGCTACTCATGGCCCCATACTGCCACCTACTGTCTATTGCTATACGTGCATTCTTCCACTGGGATTTTGAATAAGTGAACTTACATGGTTTCTGTTTTGCAGTTTACAGAGGCTCACCTCTAAAATTAAAGCTTTGTTTTGAGTGTAAAACTATAGACATTTAGCTGAAAATGTCTCATCCAGAAATATAAGATTTCACCGTCTGTTCAATTCCTGCCCTTTAATGAATAAACAATTAAATTATATTAAAAGGAATTTCCAGTTTGTCAGAATGTTTTCATGCGGGAATAATTAAGGAAAAACCACTATCAGATAGGAAATACCAATGACATAACCAATTTGATACTATGTAAAGATACATCTAATACCAGTAAGAAAACATACAAAACTATGAGTCTTCAGGTCTATGTGACAGGTAGAAAAACTATTACTTTAACATTCAAATTACAACCTTAATACAGACAATGACAATACTTAAGACAACTAGTGGTGCTACTGATGTCAATCACTGTACTGCTGGGGGACTAATGCAACACAACGAACCGTTTGAGGGTTTGATTTGAAGTTACCGTCATTACTGTCCCCCTGGGAATGACTATCGGTGCTGGCTGGTGGAGTGTCATCCGAGTGTGTCTCATCAGGGCTCCTCTCTCCTGACACACACTGGAGGTTTTCATGAGTCAGACTGCTCTGACTGTCAGAGCATGAGCCATAGGATGGAGTTCTGTATCTCTTCACAGTTTGGGAAACCTCCAAAACTGTAGCTTTGTGGGTCTTGTCCAACTGAATTGGTTTATCAACAGCTTTGCAGCGAGGTTTGGGGACTGGCTTATAAAAGGGCTCCGCACTGACCACTTCATACAGCAAGAAGAAAAATAGGGTAAATCATTTTGGTGCACTGTTCAATTAAATATGGAATAGCTTTTTGAATGTGACATCTAAACTACACACTTCACACACTGGCCATCATTCACTGAAATGTCTTGCAATCTATTGTGTTTTTACAATAGAGTGCTGCCCATTTCAAAAGAGTTTGACAGAGAGCGTGTCCAAAAAAATATCTGTCTCACTTTCAGTTCCACTTCAAACAGCAAGATGTTACTGTTGTGACCTTATTTGCTTCCATTGTGAAACGATGGCGTGTAGCAAATATATACATCTTTACACAGGAAGCTTTGTGCTCTGGGTCAGAGAATGGCCTGCCTCAAGGTAGGACACTAATGGACAACTGACCAAATTATGGTAGGTCATACAAGGCAGACTTTGCACCAACACCTTATTAGAGCCAGTGTCCCACATTCTAGGACATGGCCTGCAAAGTCACACACGGCAGTGTGAATTCTGGAAACAGAGAACAAAGGGACTGACTTTTCAACGCAAAATTATATCTATGTTAAATGATGTGTTATGTTTCGTGAACATACAGAAAACCTAGAAAGTTGGTTTTAACATGCTGATTTTGATGCAGGACCCACTGACACTAAAAGACAGGAACTGCTTACACATCCCCATGAGATAAACACGGAGTGGTCTCATTTAGTAGATAAAAACTAGGGTAATGGGACAATATATAAATCCTACCAGTAAATTCATCATACCTTGTAAGAAGTCAAAATGCAACCTAAGAGGCTGATGCTAACTTAATCCCAGTTCAGACCAAAGACGTGCAGCGAAATAAACTAAATCTTGCAATGTGCCTCTCTCTGACGTTCTAAAAACATGCCAGTTCATACTAATGCGAACAGACGAGCCATGTATAGTCTCCATAGCAACAACTTTCTGTACTTCTGTTCTAATTTCCAGCTTTTGCAGGCTTATTTTGTAGCTGAGTATAATGTGTAGCTTCTTAAATTATCATTGAGAATGGTGATAGTAAGACATTGTCTACAGCTGCATTTCTAGTAGTGATGAACAGCATAAACATACAAAGCAACCTGAGCTTCAGATGGATGGATTCATAAATTGGCCAAAATAATTTAAATAACCTACGCCAACTTATCAGTCGCCGAGATTGTGTGTGTCACATGGGTACATACAGCTAGCAACAGCAGCGACCCACCATCCAACACCGACACACCGTGAGGACAGATACTGACATGTGTGTCATCAACCACAGGGATGTAAATAAGACAGATTTGGGCTTGGCAGGGACAGAGGGCTGTTGTCAGAGAATACCACAGCAACGATTGTCTGGCAGTTGAGACGGGTGATGATGTGCCTTACGTTCTTAAACCAGCTACTTTTGACTTGACAAGCTGAGATGCAGGTGCCACCATCACCCGGCTTAAGTCGAGCTGAGATGTGGCAGTTCACACCGCTGCAACTTTTCTCTGCAACGTCCTAAAACAGTTTGGTGTTGTTGCAAATCTTTGGTCTTAACTGGGCTTTTGTGCAAGTCTGTTCAGGGAGGCTATTCACATTCCCTTAACACAGACACACACCATGGACACCAACCTCGTGTCGTACAACAGATGTTTTAACATGATTGCCATCTATGAGCCTGTGTAATTAATTGCATATAATTCTGTAAGGTTTTATTCAGTGGTTGATAACGGATGTCTGGAATCTCTCAGAAACAGTGAAAGCCAAACATTTAAATATGGAGGAATTATATGTGAAGCAAATATCATTCATTCTTTGTAAAGTTCAGTAGGAAAGAATCAAAAAGGAGAGATTTATTAATGGGCTACATTTTTGCACCAGTGACACTGGTGCAATCTATAGTGTATGGTGCAAATGTATTCAGGGCATGTCCAAAAACTTTTGCTAGTTAAACAGCGCAAAATCTGGGCGCAAAGTAAAGTTCAAAGGGCAAAGGGGTTTGATTGAATGAACCATCTTAATGTGGACATAATCTACAGAACTCCGTAGTGGGACTTTTTTTCAGCTTGTTCTCACCATTGTTCTTTTCAGGCTGAGACTTTTTTGTTTTGATAAATCTGCTTCTGGCCATCTCTGGTAGGGAGGGAGGAAACACAGAATAGGACAGTCTTTCAAAAGAGGAGATAATTAACAGACAAATACAAAGCTGTGAAATGTACACCCACGTTTCTGCAGAGTTGCACAGTTTTTTAAGTGAACTTGACATTTCACAGTAGGAGTGAGAAAGATTTGTTGACCAGAAGTTGCTACATAAATGACTATTATCACAATATCTTGCATAGGGCAACACTTCCCAAAGACTAATTATCAATATCAGTTGCATGGTTCAGCTCAACTTGATTCACTTTTGGTAACAGATGCTTCTGTTTATTTTTTTTTCACTGGAGATAGTAACCCGTAAATGTAAGCAGGATTTGTAGCATGACGTCACCTTCAATGGGATACAAACACTTGTTGCGTGATGCTTCATGCAGCTCTCATCAGCAATAAAACAGTGGAATGTCCACACTTCGTCAACTGACCACAGCATGGCTTTGTCAGCTGCCAGTTTTTAAAATCTGGGTTGAGATAATCAAAAAAATCAAGTCATAACTGATGGCAGCTTGGCTATTTAAAAATGGTGAGTTTATGCAGGATTTCTCATGTTGCACAAATGACAATTCCCTCTGACCAATCTGCGGTCTGCAGTTTTTTTAATTCTCCTTCTGGTATCAGCTCAGCTTGCTTGGAACCTCGATTGAGGAGGTACCAAAGAAAGCAACAGGAACTATCCACAACTTTTGCTAATGGAAAACCAAAAAAGAACAGTTCCAAGTGATTTGAGTTGAGCTGTACTGTGCTTAAATGAGTCTAATGTTGGTCACCATTAATCTACATTTTAGACCACATTTAGTCAAATAACTGCACGCTCCACACACAAGCATGCTGGGTATGTGTGTTTCAATGCTCAGTGAACATAAAAGAGGAAAAATCAGGGAAAGATCATATCCAGCAAGCCAGGCAGACAGGACAGTGTTATGACAGAAGCAGGAAGAAATGAAACAGTGAAGCAACATTTTTAAAAACCATCACACTTGTCCTGCTGGAATTGATTAATGAGGAGGGAGATGAGTCGAAGAGAGATTAGTCAACAGTGTAAAGTAGAAGAGTACAAGTTAGACAGAGAGGCACTCTAACTTGACAAGAGGGGTGGAGAGGCGAGAATGTCCAAAAAATAATATTAAAGACATTAACCTGAGCAGAGGTCTAACCAGCAAGGATAACCTTAACAAGAGACTTGTTAGTGGCTCTGTGAGGCTTATTCAACAACACAACCCAAAGATCATTTTGTTGTTAGATGTTGTTGACCAAAGTTCTTAACAGTAACACCAACAAAAGCCCCTGGAAAACCATTCTCTTAGTGAAGCGCAGGTCAACACTTAAACAGCTATCATCAAGTTTATCATACCAACCACCAAACTGTGCCAACAGTTACTTCCATGCTACGTGAGTAAAGCTTAAAACTTCACTTGTGCCCTTGTCAGTTCTAAATAATGCTAACTGTACAGTAGAATAGTGACCATGTGTGTCAGTGTAATTGTAAATGTAAAAGGTTGTAGTCTGTCACTGACAATGCACTAGAGTAACCTAAAATCAAAGAAGCTTTTCCTCCAGGTCCATCATCAGTCTCTGCCATCCTTCTGACCACTCTGCCCTGGCAACAGTAAATATGGTGGGATTCCCACCTGCTTGGGGAAGGTATATATCTCAAGTTACTACTTAAATCTTAGTTGTAACTAAATGTGTGTTTTTACTAAGTCACAGTGCAAGTCCCACGCTACATTAGGGATGGGACTTGATATGATTTTAATATCAGTGCCATTATTGATGGTCTGATCCCTGATCAATTTCCTGTGTGGAAAAAAAGTCAGCCTAAGCAGGTTTTCTCTGTCACCCCAACAGTTTTATTAACTCTGATTTTGAACAGTGTAGCAACAGTCTGACTGTAATTATCTTAAATGGGAGAATGAAAGAATATTTATACAGAATTTATTTTTATCTAGGTTTTTGTTAGTCCGAGTTAAAACCTGCTAAACCTGCCTGCATGGTGATAATGTGATCATGCCATAGACAGATGTGCTGATTGGTTGGGAAGCAGTGGCACTTGTGTGCAGTCAGGTAGCAAGGGTATACTGGGATCAAAGTATACCATGATATCAAAATTAAGGTTATCATTCTGTGTACATTTGCTGATGTACAATATTGAAAAAAAAAAAAAAATCAACTTGACAGAAAATCTCAACTTTATTTTAGTTATTTTCAAAGGGGAGACTTTTTACACATACTCCCCTTAAAATGTGGTTTCATCTTTCAAATATAACAATAAAACAAAAAAAAATAACCCTTTTAATCACTTTAAGGATAATTCTGACTGGTAATAATAGTTATTCTGTAAAAGGCTCTGGAAAAGGTAGTTTATGAGCAACTGCAATCACACATTGACTTAAATGGTATCTCTGAGAAGTTCCAGTCTGGTTTTAAATCGCGACATAGCACAGAAATGGCTCTTTTAAGAGTTTTTAACGACCTGCTTTTAACTGTTGATTCTGGCAACTCTGCTGTCCTGGTTCTTCTGGATCTATCTGCCGCCTTTGACACAGTGGATCATGACATTCTCCTGTCACGTCTTGATTCCTGTGTAGGCATTAAAGGCACAGTGCTAAAATGGTTCCAGTCTTATTTGTCAGATAGGAGTTTCTCTGTCCATCTTGGCCAGTACTCTTCTGCTGCGTCCCATACTGCAAGGCTCCATTTTGGGCCCCATTTTATTCTCGTTGTATATGCTTCCCTTGGGGTCTATTTTTAAAAAGTACAACATCTCCTTCCATTGTTTTGCGGATGACCTTCAGATCTATCTGCCCATAAAAACAAACAGTGATGCCTCTATCTTAATGATATACAACCATGGATGGGGATAAACTTCCTTAACCTGAACAAAAATAAAACAGAGATAATTTTATTTGGAAAAAACAATTTGTTGGATGGCTATGATAGTGCCATCTGTCCTTTGGCATCTTACTGTCGTCCTGCTGTGAGGAACCTTGGCGTGATATTTGATGCTGTTTTTAAACTGGATAAACAGATCAGTTGAGTTGTCAAGACGAGCTTCTTTCGAGAGGTCCGCGGTCGTTTACAATGTAATGTTATGGATAATTGTTTTATTTGTTTAAATGTGTAGGTATGTAAATGTTTTCAAAGACGTTTATGTTGAAATAAAGATACCTACAAGTAGTTATATTTCGTTGTATAATTCCCAGATCTAGACTTAAAAGCAGAGGTGATAGAGCCTTCTCGGTGGCAGTCCCCAATCTGTGGAACAGCCTGCCACTGCATACAAGAGCTGCTCAGACTCTTGAGCATTTTAAATCCCTGCTGAAACCCCATTTCTTCTCACTCACTTTCAGCACTAATTAAGCATGAGATCTTGATTTTAGAACTATTTATTTTATCTTGATTTGTTTTTATGATGTTTTATTGGTCATTTTATTACATTTTATTGTTTATTTACATGTGTTTTACAGAGGGATGTTCATATTTATTTTATTTATATTTGTTTATATGTATTTACATGCACAGCCTGTACAGCACTTTGGTCAACTGAGGTTGGTTTTAATGTGCTATAGAAATAAACTTGACTTGACTTGACTTAACTGTAATACTGTGATAAAGTGAAACCACAATGTTTTCTGAGACAGTTACAGCACTGTGAAAATCTCATATAGTTGCAACCCTAGTGTGTAGAGTGCAAAACACATAGCATTATTAGAATTTAAGCCCATGTTGTTCCCAAAAATGTTTTAGCATATTGCTGGTATTTCCGCTCTCACTTCAAATGATCATTTTAAAGACACTACGAGCAGTACTGTTGCCATGTTCCTTTGTGAAATGCCACACTTTGGAAAAAGTCTTGCTCTCTGCCATGAATCCTTGTTGCAAGTTTTCAGCAGCATTGATGCATGAGTTTGATGTCACTGTTGCAGTTAGCAACCATCAAAAAACGATGCCAGCATCAATAAAACAAATGGATAAACTCGGAGCCACGTGTTTCTGACAGATTGGACAATTTGGAACCTGTTCTCAACTGGAACCCATTGATCCCATCCCTACAATTCATTCCAATTAAACTACATTTGCACATACACAAAGCTGGTGCAACTGCCTGCTTAAGCCCTGTCCTTTTAGTATTAAAGCCCCTGAAAACTTGCCTTCAAGTTCTTAATATTTCTGCTTCATGACATCAACTTTTTCCAACTGAAAAAGCGACAAAAAATGTGTTAACTTTGGCAGAAAAAAAAGCATGCTATTGTAGGATCTATTTATCACAGTGACAAGCTGTTTGAACAAATTTGTTTTCAGGTCCTTTACACCTAAATTAAACATTAGTCTACATAACAAAGACCAGATCCACTGATTTCAGACTGGGATGTAAACAATTTACATTAAAACTATTGTAGAAGTATACTAAATATCAACATAAATAGTGGCACTACATGTTCGTGTCAGTTCAGCCACACAGATTAAACTCGTAACAACATCCACATTGTATATAAACTGTGGCTGGCTATATGTCTGCATACCAATTTTACACAATGTTCCTATGGCAAAAAGAAGAATTATAATGCTGCTCTCCCCTCTCTGAACATATTCCCCACTGAGCCAGTGACCTCTATTTAGTTTTTCTGCTACAGCCTACTTTTATGGGCATTTAATTACTGCCAGCTGATAACTGCAGTTGTAAAATCCTCTAACATATGCCCAAATCCTCTCTCAGTTCCTCCCTGGACTGCAGAGCTTAAACACTGACACAACTGCAGCCACTGACACATTCTGAACAGCACCAGGCTAACAAAGGCGGACATGTCCAGTGTGATAGCTGTTATATCCTGGAAAATCCTCTCCTGTCCTCATTATTACCTCTCCCTGTTCCTCCACCGCTGTGTTCATCATCTTGCCACCAAGACACTGTTGGTTTCTGACTGCTTTTAGCATCGGACTGCTTGTCAGAGCCGCCCAAATCCACCGAGTCATCTGAAACAGACTGACAGGAAATCAGGTTTTAGTAAAGATAGATGCCTCCAGGATAGACTGTGTCAGACTGCAAACCATGTGTCAGATACTCATTCTTCTATCAGGCTTACAGCACTTTTAAATAAGAAAAGTTAACATCCAGTGTGTGTCATTATGCGTAAGAGAGTTGGTGTGGACTGGACAGATAGACATGTGCTTTCAGTTAGCTGCCATGTTTCTACTGGTGAGAATTCCGAATGACTTATTCTAGTCTAATCTCTTTGTGACTCTGAAGCTGTTCTGTTCGGACCTAGTAACATTTTCATGATATTGTCAACCTGGAAAAAGTCTAAATTGAATGCCGTCAGATTAACAACAAGACCACAGAAACACATGCAGAGAAATATTTAGGCATGTAACTGGCAAAGGACAAAAAACAGTAAAATAAACAGGAGAAAAATCTTTACACACGATTGAACCAGTCAGAGCGTCATTTCCCATTCTGTTTAAAAGTCAGTTGTGCCTGCACCTGGCACACTGCTATTTATGTGGGGAATAGGACAAATTGTAGAAGCGAGCAGTTTTCTGCTGAAAGTAACAGTGCATGCCGGCTACATACGACCAGATATCTTCTCCCATTCATTGAGTATTGGAAGCAACTGATTCACAAAGCCCTCTGGGATACCTGTGATGCCGCTCAAGCTGGCGGTGCAACAAGAGGGAATGCCAATTTAAAAAATTCAACGGTGCCCACATCAAGACAGCCAGTGAAGTTGCAGCCTCAAGCAACCAGCGGTGCAGGGCAGACATGAGTTTAGGCAAAGAGATTGCGTATAGTGGGCATGCACCGTAACGCAGCAAAAGCAGTGATGTCACTGCAGCAAATATCGTGGAACATTTAAGCAGCAAAACTTAAAATTGTAGTTTCAAACTTAACAGACGAATCAAAACTAAACTATTAGCTTTTAAAATAGTCGGTGAAATTACGCTGCTCCTTGTGCGTAAATGTGCACAGCATCTCTCTTAATGTGGAGTCAGACAGCAGCTCTGCTCTGATCTCTGCCACGTTCACATTTTAAAGAATGTCATAATATTTTCCTCATTATGATGAATTATTTCAACCACCAAAAACTCATCCTGATCTCCCTGTGTGTATAACAAGCAGAGTGTACATCCATTACAAACCCGCCTATGTAGGTGCATCTTACTATCTGAATAATCAGATCAGATTTTAGACCAGGTTTTAGTTGGTTAATGGTGCCATCGCTTTCTGCTGCCTCAAAAGAGCAACACACCAGCAATGTGCCTGACCTCACCTCATTTTAAGACTTACACGTCCATGGGCGCACAAAAAATACATTTTCTACTTACACTATGTGAGCATTTGCTTGAAAATGACAACTGTGTCAGTCTGAAGCTAGCAATGACCATCACGCTGCACTGTGCGCTGCTTTGCACTGTGTTTATGATATGGCCCCTATATGTGTCTTGCCCTCAAAAATTACTGTAATATGATTATTTTTATTCTATTGTCATCTCTTATGCACACAGAAAAAAAATCAATATATCAGGAAACACTGTGAAAGGACCAATCTTAAACTGTTAAGCAGATTCTTCACATAACAGATCAGACTATAAAAACTGTTTTTTTCCATCTCAGTGTCACCAAAGTAAAAGAGGTTAAAAAAGCCATCATACTAATCTGACCTGCACTCTTTCCTTGTATGAATATAGAGCAAAACTCTTAACATACAGCATGCCATAGGAATCACGTGAGTCCAATCTTAAGCTCCTGTCATTCAATGCATGTGCACTGTCAGTTATTATTATACAGGCAGCAAAATGATGTGGAAATGTATTAGCGGATCCACTGTGAGGAGCTGAAGTGAGCATCCCTCACACTCACAATGGTCATTAATTGAGGCTCCAACAGAAAATTCTCAAAATCCTCCAGTGATGCAGCCTCTTCACTGTTCTGTCTTTCTCTCTGGTTCATTCCATAAGTGTCCCGTCATAAATAGAGGAACATAAGGAACATAAACCACAAGAAACATAAACCTAAAAGCCATCCATGTCTACAGTAAATAACTGAAAGGCACCACTTTAACAGGCCGATGACAACAGCACTATTGGTGTGTTTTATGTTTGAAAAGGGTCTACAAAGCACTTTTAGAGATGAATCACTCTTCCATAACGTGCAACCCTAAATAGAAAGCATGATAATCTATAAACAGTACCACAGCTGCCTGCACATGATATTACATTACCTCTTTCAAAAACAGCTCAAACTGCTCATCCAGCTCCTTCTTGGTCAGTCTGCGAGACATACTGATACTTTCCACTCCATCAGCCAATGGGAACACAGACGCCTAACATAAAGACAAAAAAATAAAATAAAAATAAAACACTGGGGAGAGAAAATATACTTAGTATGTGATGCATATTTTAAAACAGGTATCATCATGTTCTTTCCATCATGAATACCAATACAAAACACTGGCAATCAGAGAGATGGACAGTCAGTATTTAGTGCCGGTACTCAAGTGGGTTAAAGGGGAAATTTTAGTGTTTGAATGAACACACGTTGAATAAACAGTACAGAAAAATAGTACGTATTACAGTTAATTTATATATAACGTTACATTGCTTCACTGCTGTAAATCAACCTTCATGTGAGCCTCAAAGTTCATTATTGACATTGGAAAAAAGTAATGTGAGAAAAAAAATGTTTATCAATTACAGCGTGTATGAGCCGCTGTTATGACATTTTTGAAGTTACCATTTCCTTCATTAGCTAATATGCAACACACCAAGGAGCACCTGCTACAATTAGAGGTCTACTCAACGAGGGATACCAAATGTTCTGAACTCAAAATGTTGCGTCTGTGATGCTAGCGATCACTGTAAACCACGCATAAAAAGGTCACAGATTACGGAAAAATATGGCTGCTGGCTCATACACCTTATGCAGAGTCTTTAAAAAAGCGTACCGATCAATAAAGCGAAAGACAATGCACCATAACACTGCCGATCTTCTTGTTGGAGTTTGGAAAAAGCATTTAAGACAAAACGGGACGCTGTCAGACTGACATTGTACACATATGATCAGACAGTGCCACTTCCGGTTGAGACTGTCAAAATACAGCCGTACCCAACTTAATCGACATAAATCGGTGCGTCAACCTAACGCTTTCTCGACAAGTATTTGTATTTACCCAATGTCAACATGATGTGACTTTGTCAAAAAATGTTCATAGTTTTCTCAGAAACGGTGTTATTAAAGGAATCACTGGTGGGAAGTCTTCTCTACTGTCAGTGTGCAGCGCAGCACAATGGTAGTGTTTATTTTGAAGGAAGTGCCGCTGTACTTCCGGTGTTTCTCTGAAAAAATTGACACAGCTAACAGGAGCTAAGTAGTTTATCTCCTTAGCTAGTAACGTTAGCTGGCTCGTAAAGGGAGCAAACTTTTGCCCACTTGATGCGGAATACGCACAACATTTTCATTAGCGTAACGTTACATGTATCACTCTTACACCGACAGGACTCACATAAAAGACTCGACGCTGGTGACTCTGTCAGCCGGACACTTGTTGAACGTCTCTGTCTTCAGTTCGTCGATTTGAGTGTTCGGCAGTTCCCGCAACACCAGCCGGGCGACAAAACCAGCCTGATTGGCTAGAGAGAACTACGTCAACAGAAATGTTAACCAATGGGCTGACGGGTAGGTTGAAAGGGGTTTGTGCATGAACTGATCAGAAGCTATATACCCGCCCAGAGTTGCAGCTTACTGAGTCTGTCTCTATATTTAGCGACTTTTCAGACCCATCTAGCGACTCTTTTTCAAAAAAGCGACCAGCGACAAATCTAGCGACTTTTTCTGATGCTATTGGAGACTCTGTTGTGAGAGCACGTATCATTCTTGTTCTCACCGGGCAGGCGGGCGGCCCAGTCCTTCCTCCCAGCAGCAGTCAGAGCAGGAGATGTTAACCCCTCCGCGTCCAGACTGCGAGTGAATCGCGCATGCTGGCTGGTCCCGACCTGGTTTACAGTCAGGGCGGAATGTAAATGTAAAATTTTCTTTGTCAAATATGAATCACTGAAAGAAGTTTCGTTTGTAGTTCTAAGCATATTCAGGGTGTTTTACTCAGTTTTTGTCTCTCCCACGACGTTATTCCCCTCTCCTACAGCAGCCATTACAATTAAAGGTGCGAAGCAGCGTTGGGCGGGACCTCGACCCCTCGCCGTCGGCCTCCAGCTCCCGTAGACGGTGCGAATCAGCCTATTCAATCAATCAATCAATCAATCAATCAATCAATCAATATGACAAATCACAATTTGCCTCACAGGGTTTTACAGCATACAACATCCCTCTGTCCTCAGGACCCAGTGAGACAGAAGGGGAGACAGAGAGAGATGCAGGACAGGACATGCAGTAATAATATTGTGGAAACATTTTATAAAAAATTTACAGTGGAGTTACATTTTAGGAAATTGATTAATTAATTTTGAGATATTCAAGTATACACAACAAAGTAATAAACATTTATGAGCAGCCATTACAATTACATCAAAGATACTGTATTATGTGCGCCACGACCGGCTCTGGGTCAGGGGGGAAAGGCTTGAGGCGAAGCAGGCTCACGGCTAATGTGTTTGCCACTTTCTTTTTTATTTTACACCATGATCTTTTCCTTACCCTAACCAAGTGGTTTTTGTGCCTAAACCTAACCAGACCTTAACCACAGGACATCATGATGATTTCAAAACAACGGGACTTCGGAACAATGGGTTTAATACGGGTGGAACAATGGGCTGTCAGACCAATGGGCAGACCCCGGCTCAACAACCTTGTTTTAGCAAATAAATCCAGATTTTAAAAAAGCATTCATGACTTCAGCAGATTTAATATATTGTAGCTACTATATTATAACTATGTTATTAAAGTGATATTACATTTGGTGAAGTGTGCATTAAGACTTGTTTATGACTTGAAATTTAACTCTCGGGACTTGGCTTTGGACTGATCAGTTTTGACTTGAGACTTAACTCAGGATTTCAGTGCAAAGACTTGAGAGTTGCTTGTGACTTGCAAAACAACTTGGTCCAACCTCCGATATAAACTCACCACCAGAACCCAAATTAATAACACAGAGATAGTTCTAGATATTCCAGAAAACAAGAGGACGTTCAAAAATTCCCTGTATTTTAAATGAATGAACTGAAATATAACTGGAAGGACCACCAATCACCACAGTAGTATGTCTTTTTACAATTTGTCTCCCTTTCTTTTCCTTCACCTATGAGTGTTGCTGTTTATGCATTTACTTATAAATTTACTTCTAAAGTTGATGTGACAGAGGTGACATAGAACTGACAATGATTGTTAGTTGCAGCCCACATTCATAGTGTAACCAATTGATAATCGAATGATTGGGCATATTTCTTCTTATGTATGCTGTCAGTTACCCAATTTAAAGATGATCTGTGATGTCATCACATATTTTCTGTATTGCTGTATGCTCAAATCTCACCTTTACTTGCTGAAGACCATTTGTGTTTAAAATAGTTTTCCATCATGTCCATGTGGACTAAAAGGAGAACTGACAACTAGCCAGAGTGTGAAAGTACTTTTTAAAGCCTTCTTGCAGATAATAAGAGTTGATGATTGCCTTTACTGTGAAACTGTTCAAGACTCATACGCGAAATTATACTCTGCTATCACTCCGACCAAGGTTGACAGGTCTTTTCCTACAAGGACAAAAACAAGTCTAAGTTATTCTGATGTAGCCAATTCGTTGCAGACTGATACAGCTGCATTTCTTCCTCCTGAAGAGTTACACAGAATCAATCATTGGTTAAATCAGTGATTTGGCCAGTGTCAATTATTTAGCAGTAGCTCAGTGGCATGGACTGCAGTTGACAGCTGCTGCAGGAGTCATATTTTCTCCACTTGGTGGCAGTATTGAGCTGAGGACCAGTCCATCTCTTCGCTGTGTCTGTGTGCCTGGAAGGGCAGTCCGTCACCAGAGATCAGTAGTAATCTAATAAACTCTGCCCTGCTCGCTTTTCTCTTTCTTTCAGAGGTCAGGGCGGATCCATATAAACTCTGTTTTCACCTGCTGCCTCTCTATACGGCTCTGTCCCTTATAACCTTGCACACACACATCCAACACTCAGTCTGTGTGTCAAGCATACAAGGAGGGAAAGAGACATTAGGCGGTTCTGTTTTTTTGCTGATCTGTCTTGTGTGCTTTAAACCTCTGATGGTCAGGTAGGCCCTATCTGTGGATCACACAGCAAATATAATGTCAGACGGCCACTACTCACACAGTGTCTGGTTATTTTGTACTTTTTTGGAAATGAAGCTCACGTGTTTGAGGGCTGTTATGATCTGAACAGGTTTTGAAGACAAAGGAAGCTGAATATTCAGTCCTTCAACCCATACAACAACATAAATGGTTTGCTCCTACCCTCTAATACAACCCACAGAAATGTTTCCCTAATTGGTGCCTCAGCACATCCTTATTCCTTAACAACAGAATAAGTCATATGGAAAATGTGACAGTGCGTCACACTGTGTGCAACAGTGGTCGCCATCTTGTGAGTTAAATGCAAATAATATGCACTAAGACCCAAACAAGATAGTTTACAATGTCTGGGTATGTGAAAGAAGGTAGCACATCTGTAATCCAGCCTTGGACTGCCCAGTCATAAGGTTTTAGAGTATTATTGTTTATAGTGGCACTATTCCTATACAGGCTACCAGTGTTGGGGGTGATGCCAAGGTAACACATTACAGTAGGCTTTAGCAGTAACAAAGTACTATAACCAACAGAATTTGAGGTAATAATATTACATTTACAATGTCACGTCACACGTTACCACCCGAAAAAACGTTCCTTTGTCCACACTGATTCACACTGCTCCACTTTCACCACTGTGCCCCCAGAAAAAAACATCCCCCAAAGGTTGTTGTGTCTTGCCATGTCATGACAGACTACATCATAGATGGGTGCCAGGGATCAGCAAAGCTGGGTCATGCTGTACTGTGTGTTATCATGATCAGTGTGTTTCCATTAATATCATTATTTGCAACATCTCATTCTCCTTTTGTGTTCAAAGACTGCTAGAAAGCATTGGGGATTAGGAGCTGGCCTCTGGCTCATTTTTATCCTAGACCCAGTGTTCAACACATCTGACCTGGATGATGTTAGTATATGTTGGATGTATTTCATAGGCCCACAAATATTGATCCATATCTCCTAATAATCTGACTTTGATCTTCTGCCTGACCCTCTCTGTGTCAGAGTCTATTCATTTATTTTGAATGGGCCAGGCTATTTATTTGTTCTGTATTATCATGCTGTTATTAATATAAGCAGGGGTTTTGGGTCAAACCTGCACAGCACTGGATTCTTCTGAGGTCATTTTGGGGAAGTAACGCAAAAGTAAAGTAATAAGTAACTTATTACCTTTCACAGAGAGTAACATTGTAATATAACTAATTACTTTCAAATAAAGGTAACTACTCTCAAAATGTAATTCATTACATTTTACTAACTTGTCCTACACTGCAGGTTACACAGTGCTATCCTTACAAAATGGCATCCTCGTCCAAAAAAATTAACATGGTGTCATGTCAACTTCACATTCTCCATATGACTGTAATGGTCACAGTTTAAAACATGTAGTTAATATTGTGTCACAGTCGCAGTTCAACGTATCCTCATACAACACATGATCATCGATCAAATATCATAGTTTGGCTTAAAATAATTACTGGCTATCTTTGTTACTCACCTAACACAGTGTTATGTGACATAGCTTCTTAACATACTACATTATGTGGTAAAAATAACTCAACATTGATTTTTTCCCAGCCAGCAAGGTCATTAATTGTTAACATTTGCTTGAATTTAGACTGTGATATCTGGTGACCATAATTCAATGTCAGGACGTTGAATGCAATGACAGTTGGATGTAGAAAAGTGATGAAAGCTGATGTTAATATTTTGTTGGTTGTCTCGTAACCAAAATATGTCTTCCAAATATCTCAACCCAACATTATCTTGAAGCAAAATAAAACATTAGTCGTAAGATATGGAGAACAAAACCCAACATTTGCGAAAAGTTGACTGACGTCCAGTGCCAGCTGTTTTGTTTTCACACTGGACACAAACAGAAGTCTCCTGAGTGAAAAGTCCTTTTTGATTGACCCACCCATCCACCCAGCTCTCCTCCTTATGCGGGCTCTCTTGCTTGCTTTTTATATTAATTTACCTGACGTCCTTCTTTGCTCCTGTCATAATTATGACAAGTATTGCACGTCTGTCCGTCCTGGAAGAGGGATCCCTTATCTGCAGTTTTTCCTTATGTGCTGCGAGGGTCCAAAGGGCAGAGGGATGTTGTATGCTGTAAAGCCCTCTGAGACAAATTGTTATTTGTGATATTGGGCTTTATACATAAAATTGATTGATTGATTGATAATTACTATGGCCACTAGAAGTCTCTGTCTAACAATAAATGTAAATGTGGGTCGTAATGAGCAGCTTGTATAAACAACGATGTGGTTGTATTTTGGAGGAGGACGGTCTCTTTGCGGGGACACTAGATAACAGTACTTTTTCAATTTTGTGAACTGTATGAATGTCACAGGAGGAAAAGCAGAGCTGTAAATATGGTCCGTTTCAGGGTCCTCGGTGTCACACAGCTTAAGGTATGGCCAAATTGTGTTTCCTGTCCTGTCCTGTCATTGTGATGTCCAGCCAGCTCATGCCAAATTGCAGGTCAGACTTCATCTTTGTTCTCTAACACAGTGGATGTGCTCATTCGACCAATACTGCTGCAATGTGTTTGGAAAAGTTGTTTTTCTTACGTTATTCTAGCATGTTTTCTCATTATATTTATTATCATGGAGTCACAGAATATGTTGGATTTCTACAGTTTATCCAACAGCATGCAGTAGTCAGACACATCAGCACCCAGGCAACCAAATGCTGCTGACAGGGTAACATCATTACTGTAGCACTGGCAAAGGAGCATCTGTACACTTTTACATGGGATATTTAAATATATATTAGTGGTTATATTCATAACTTGAACTGAAAGTACTCAGTAGTGATTTTATTATCACATCTCCACAAAGTTGGTGGACTCACATGAGACAGCACTTTTTAAAGATAAACTCCCTTGTAGTTACAACATCCACTAACCCTAAAATTGAGCTGAGATTAGATTTTGGGTCCATCCAGCTCACAGGCAGCTTCACGGAGCTGCTAGCATGGCTGCAGAGTCTTGTTAGATAAAGAGGTACAGTTTATTAAAGAATGAAAGACAATGAAAAAACAACAATTTTGGATTAACACACATCAGGAAACAAATTAACTTTTTTTGCATAAATAGATCAATTATTTATAATTACTGTGCTTACACACTGACCTGAACACTTAAATTTTAATGGCAATAGTGTTGATCTGTGACCAGTTCTTAAGTGCAAATGTGCGTTGTATAGTTATGATAAAATACTCCTGACCTTTCATTCATCAGTATAAATATATCCCCTGCACTTCTTTTGTCTGTTGTAAACTCAAATGAGGGAAGAAGGGGGAGGAATAACAGTCAGGGATTAGAGCAATGAAGGGGGGCGCTAACGATGATCGACATTTTCCCCAGTCAGCCAAATGAATGCCTTACATCTTTCATGATTGCTTCTTAGAGCTCAATAGGACCATCAGTGTTGGATTAGACTGTGCCCAGTCGGCACCAAAAAATGTTGGCATTGTACGTTTCTACAAACAAACCATGTATATGCTATTTGCGTGTTTTATGTGAGCTGACTTTGTCATTACAAGGTGGAGGGCATGGTGGATGGCATGTCACCTCGGCGAGACGGCTGCCAAGCTGCCAGCCACACCTTGAGATCAATGAACAACAATACCGCTTGTTGTTAAGTAAGTCGTTGCTGTGTTTCCAGCTGCTTTTTTTAGGCACCAAACGTGTTTTTTAGGGTCCAACTGCTCTTTTTCCAGCGGCTTTGTAGACCCTAAGTGTCTTTTGGTGAGCCATCCCTGTTTTTCCAGCCGCTTCACACCTCCTGCCTGTGTATATAGAGAAATCATTCTAAGCCTATGAGCAAGTTTCCATTTGTATGTGAATTGCATTACACTTTATGAAAGCAATAGTTGATATTTGCTAATAAACAACCACGTAAACTACACATTGTAACTTTAAGCCAAATCATGATCTTTCCTATCTATAACCAAGTCTTTATGCTTAAATCTAATGACACATTAACCACAGCACTGCTGAAACATAAAGTTTTAGTGTATCAACTACATGATAACATGCAAATGTAAGGGATCCAGTGTTTGCTGAAACATACAGTGCCACCATTTATTCTGCCCATTGAGTTGCTGTGCCGCTCTAGGATAACTGGTTGACTGATTGAGATGGGAAAGCTGGTCAGAACACTCCCTTTTTCATGTGCATCTCTGATGTAAATGCACTGGTTCTCTGCCCTAATGAAGACTTTGTCCTCTCCTGTCACACTGACTTTGGGATCACCATCTCCACTGTGAAAACTGGACAGCTAACATCATCCTCACACCAACCAGCTCCTTATTCTGATCTATATTCATGTGAAGATGCTTATAGAAAAATAGCTCATGGGGATGCACTTCCATCACAGATAATTGGACTGACTGTCAGTGATATATAATTGCACCTTATGCAGCTGTCTATTTCTTTATTTAGGGCATAGAATCCAGAATGGATGCTGTACGTTTGACCAGACTGCAGTTTAGTCGATTATGCTTTATCCCAGATTCCCTCACAGCACTGGGTTTATTTGATGGCTCTGGATTGGATTCTCAGGTTGAGGGAAGCAGAGCAGATGTGACGGAGGCAGAAGGACCTTTCTGAACAGGTTACCCCTTCAACTTTGAAGTTTACGTTTTAGTCTACTGAAACAGGGGCGTGGGAAGATGACTCAGTCTTCATTCTGTTCCTCCATCCCAAAGTTCTAAATAAACATGTCCTAAAATGTGAGTAATGTAATCTGAGGATGAAATGTGACACGGCCCAAAAGGTTAGTAGTTTGAAAATCAGTGGAAGTTGAAAACCCACACAAAACAGGGGAATGGGCTGTGATGCATGTGGGGAAGTTGAACCTACTGAATTTTCACAGCAGACTGAAGTGATGCTCGAGACATGTTGACCTCTGAAAGAAAATCTACCAGGGTGGAGTCTCCAGTTGAGGCACTGTCACATCCAATTTTATACAACACTACCCTGGCTGAATACAGAACTAAAGAAGAGATACAGTATGGCTCCCAGTAGGTCTAAGTCATACTGTAAGTCATGAGGCAGGACTTTATGATGCGTGTATGCACATAATAACCTGGCACATTTTCAAGTTATACCTGTTACACAAAAAAATAAGTTAATATTGCCCTCCTCAAAGTTTGATAATCCTGCCTTAACATCAGGAGCAGAAACACAATACTGGGAGTCGAAAGCAGATTCTAACGTGGCCCTTATCTTAAATGTGCCAATTCAATACAATTCTGCAGCTCTCCCCTTTCTGTCCTAAGCCCTCCCACCAGATGACCACATGCTCACGCTTCATACAATAACCCAGTGTTTCCAATAGATTGATTTATTTAGTCATTCGCTCGGCCCCTTGCCCTCTCTCTCCCTCTCTCTCTGTTTATTGGATCATAAATGAGACAAGAATTAGATGGTCCTTCAGTCAGCTAAATTTTAGCAGTGCAAACCCTCAAGTGTCAGTGTCACAGCAGGCTGGTGGCCAGTGGCAACGCCGGGTCTTACATGTAATGACAGCAATACAAAGGTCTGCTGATCTGGAGGAGAGTCGAGGCTGTCCGTTCCCCAGGAGCTGGGGTTTGTGCTGTCTGGATTCAGGCCACTGACTGGGAGTCTGTCACTCCAGAGCTGCTGCCTGCTCTCCTCCCGGCGAGGTGGTCCGTAGCGGTCAGTGCTGGGGGCAGCATATACGGTAATATATTACATTTTAGCAGTAATAAAGTAATATGATGCGTTACCAATGGGATTTTGGGTAATATTATTATTATTATTATTGATATTATTATTGGTAACATGGTACCGCATGAAACAAACTGTTTATTGTTTGCATTTCTCATTCATCCACACATATCCACACGACACCACCAGAGGAAAAAACATCCCCTGAAGGTTCTTGTGGCTTGTCATTACATTATAGAAGGGTGCCGGTGATCAACACATCTGGGTCACTTTGCGTTATCATGTTCATTGTGTTTCCATTAATGCACCTGCAAGGTCTACAACATATCCTGTTCTGCTTTTGCATCATAAGGCTGCTAGAAAGCAGCTGATGTAAGTAACTGGCCTTCTGTTTGTTTTTTCCTTGTCCCGATGATTGACACATCTGGGTGATGTTAGTACATATTGGATGTGTTTCCATTTACATCACCTACAACTGCAGAGCAACACCAGTAAACCGTCCCATTCTTATGCATAACTCTCTCTCCAGTGCTGCTGTAGCTGACCAGCAGGTGAGTCCTCCAGCTCCGGTGTATTAATTTCAATCATAGTGGCTGACCTAAATATTTGTTTATTGTGTTTCATATCATAGGCCCACAAATATTTATCCAGTCCAATAGTCTGGGTTATTTAATTATTCTATATCATCACACCATTATTAATATAAGCAGGGGGTTTCAATCCAAAGTGGTAACCACTGTGTGTGTGAAAGCATGAATGGGTCAGACCTGCGCAGCACTGGATTTGAAATGAACTATAATAATATGGAGCTTTTGTGCTTTGTATACTTAGATCAACTGTCCAGCAGCTCACAAAAACACTTCCCCTCATCAACAACAACACAGTGGTATTAAAACAGACATAAAATGAAATAAGTTAAAATAAGTGCATGAATAGAAATCAAAAAGGTGAAACAACATGACCCTCATCCATTTAAAGTGGTCATTAGCTAAACATGAACTTGAAGCTACAGCTGTGAGCCTTTGGCTTCAGTTAGCAGAAGGCTAAACTACTGGCAACATTTTGTCTCCATCTTTGAAACACTTTGCTGATACTGACATGTTTTGTTTCATTTATTGCCAGACTGTCCCCTAGACTTATCTTTTTGATAAGTCTGCCTTCCTTTTTTCAAGTTGCTTTGCACTGTAAACAGTTGTTGCCAATGCTGGAATAGTAACTTCCTCTGCTGATCCTTGGCCACTGAATCAGGCTTTCACCAAAAGGATGTGCACGTGTATCTGCATTTGTAGAACAGTCAATAGGAACGCCTTCTCTCTGAAATGACCTGTGATTTGTCCAAAATCTTCTGTCACAGGCTAGATTTTCTAAAACCCAAAACAGAGCCAAGAGGAGGTGCACAAATCTAGTGTTCTCTCAGACCACTTATGCTCAAACTTAATTAAGGGATTTTTGCCGAGTAAGGCATTGAACTGTCACACTGATATCTGTGGTGCAATATTTACCTTGGGTTTGCAAACATTAGCCAAAACTAGTCACCATAAGATACTGGTCATGCTAGACCAAGTAAGTTGTGTTTTGAGTTGAGTAAGGGTGCATTTTATTGCATATGAATTCAGTGTTTCATATTTTAGAGGAAGGTGTTATCTCTTCTTTACAAGTAAGGATAGGTGGAGTGGTGTGTTTCGGTGTTCATGCTCTCACAAAATGTGTGACTGTGCAGGGGTACACTGACGATGGAGATGATGCAACTAATAGGAAATGACACTCGTGTCATTTTGATATCAGAGAGTGACAAACAATAATAAACAGCTAACAAGTAGCTCTAGAGGGGAATGTGAAGAGATGTGTCTCTGTACTTCAGGTAAAAGCTTAGCTGTTTCATTTAGGCACTAATACTAGAAATAATGATCTTTGAGGTGAGGGATAAAATTAAGATGAATGAAACAATCGAAAGATAAATGGGCAGGGAAAAAAATGTCACATTGGAGAACTAACAATCTGTCTAAACCTCATCAACTTGAAGCTCATTCCAGTGATTGATTAGTTCTGTCTGCACTATTCGCTTTGATGGGAAAAGCTCAACCCTGGTGAATCCTCTCCATCACTTTCTTCTTGGGCAAACCACATAATGTCTGCTTAGAGCAAAAAGATGATTGTCGGGAGGCTCAACACTTCCCTCTCAGAGACAGATCTCTCCTGTGCTGCCTGTTCTTCCTCTGGGCTGGATGTTTGATATGACATCTTACCCGATGGCCACTGACGAGGATGACATACCCTCAAATATCCTTGTGTGCTATCTCAGCCCTTGTTGTCGTGTTGAGAAATCTTCCCGATGCTGTCAGTCATAGTTTTGTGCCGTGCCCACACGGATAAAGCTATGCCAAATAGGTCAAACGTTTATTCAATTCAATCCTCACCAATCTGTGCTGCGTGTCAAGAACTCTGTTTCGTTTGTGTGTGTTATCCAAGAAATTACAATTTGGAATTTTATCAAAAGTAGATCAAATTCTCTCTCACTCTCTCTTGCCATTTGTAATTCATATTGGTGTCTGCCAATGCCATATGGGGAAGGGATTAGCTTCATTTTCCAAAGGGAGAGTGGGGTGGTTTAAGACAGTAGAGAAGTGGTGCCATTCGCCTCTCATTTCCAGAAATCTGTAATCAAAACCACTCATGTGACCACACATTTAAAGTGTCCTTCATTTTATTTAATTAATCAGAGAGGCTCAAAGGAAAGGTAGAGAACACATTTAAGGTTAAACGTGTATTTGTAGCCAGTGGTGTTAAGGTGTAAGGATTCTTAAATGTGAAGAATAATGGACAGATTAGAGATATAATACGTAACCTTTCCACATTAAAATGTCTAAAAACATCTGGATCAATGTTATATGTTTCGCAGAGTTGTGTACTTACGTTATCCCAAACGTTTTCAACAATATTTAAGCCCAGAGAAACACAGTCCGTGTTGTTTGGTCATTGTCACCCGTCAGTAGTGTCATCTCCCCTGTGCACATGCATTAGGGTTGAGGTTGTTTGCCAGGAGCTGTCATAAATTGACATTTTATCTAGTTTTAAGGCACATTTTTATGATACCCTTTTTATTTCTTGGTTGTTGTTTTTTTTCTTATATGTCAAATTCTGGATCTTAAGTTATCAGAAAGACAAACTGCGCAAACGCAGCTAGGCTCCAGCCCCTGCTGTGTCAAACGGCATCACAGAAACACTGACTTTTAATGTGAAACTGCTTTTTTTAGTGTTATTACCTGTTTAAATCACTGGATCCATTTGATTAGGAGAGGACATGATCTTTGTGGATAAATCGTCTTCCAGTAAAAACCTTCTGAATGTCTGGATTTTAAGTTATCAGAGAAAAAAGATGAGTGTTTTTACTGTGCTTTTATTACCTGGTCCACTTGTTTTGTAGAAGGAGACCTCTGTGGATAATTCGGCCCCCAGTAAGAACCTCCTGAACAATGAACACCGAAGGAATCCTGACAAAGAGAAACTCACTGCAATAACGGCATTGCTCCATCTTTTGTTATTATCCTAGTGGCAGATATTTACATTTTGTACATTCATTCATTCATTTTTTCCAACTGCTTATCCTGTTGGGGGGGTTGCAGGGGGCTGGAGTCCATCCCAGCTGACACTAGGCGAGAGGCGGGGTACACCCTGGACGGGTTGTCCAGCCTGTCACAGGGCTGGCGCAGAGGCAGACAAGCATTTACATCTACGGGCAATTTAGAGTCACCATCTAACCTAGCCTGCATGCCTTTGGACAGTGGGAGGAACCTGGAGTATCCAGAGAAAATCCACAGAGATAAGGGGCTCCACCACCCGGGGGTTTGAGCCCCCCACACATTGTTTCAACCAGGACCCCTCTTGCAGTGAAACGACATTGCTAACCACTGCACCACCATACATTTTATACATTTGAAGCTAAATCATTTTTTCTCCACTGTTTGTACAGTGGCTTTTTTTGCTAATAAAAAACATAACAAAAAAAAAAGTTTCCTGCTGTGGCTCAAAGTGTGGTTGATTGAGGAAATCAAAAGAGCCGAGGGGTCTGCAGAGTCCTCTGTGGGTTTGTCACTCAGAGTGACACCTTTCACATTATACTAGTTATTTGATTCATTTGTCATTCATGGTCTTGGTCAAAGCATTAAACAGGACCAGTTGGCTTTTTAAATATTTAATCAAAAGTACAATTTTTCTATGACCTCAACCTAGATATTTTATTCTAATCCAAGCAGCATCTATGTTTCCTCCTAACATATTTGGCAAAGTAGATTAATAGTGCTAAAGGGTATTTTGCTGAAGAAAATGATAGATAAATATTCAGTTAAGCACATGTGGACTCCCAAGCAGGCCAGGTATATAAAAAGGACAGTTTAAACAGATAACCATAGTTTAAAAGGGTATGAGCAGACAGGCAGAATAAAAAAAAAAGGTAGGCAAAATAACAAACAGGGGTGTCAAGATTTTGATTCTCATTTGAAAATCAGTTGAAGTGAGCTTTCAATTTCAATCATCAAATTCAAAGGTAGGATTGGCCACATCATGGTCACTGTTGGAGTCGGTGATGATGGAAAAACAACAATAGCAGGGATGCACGATAATGTTGTCACAAGAGTATGCATGCATAATATGATTTTAAAAGGTGGATATATCAATATCGGCTATCGGCCAAGTAAGTTATTATATATCGGTTTATTGGATATTGGCAAAAAGATCTGGTGGCTTTTTGCAGGTGAGGAAACTTAAGCTGGGGTTGTAGTAGAAGTGCCATTCTGCCATCTGGTGACTGTTGTATTTCCTCCCCCTTTGACCACATGGTCTTAGTGTGGTACATTCCAAAATATGTGGCAGTTATATCACACTTGATGCCACGTAGCCTATTGTAAAGGAGCATTTGAAATTGTGAATGACAGTTTTCAGAGCACGGTCTCACTCTGAAGTCGTCAAAATCCAGTGCTTGGGCTGTGACTTGTGGCATCAGGAAATTAACGACAGAAGACATCCTTCAATGTCGGCATGATATGTGGCCAGTTGCCATTTTAGTTTAACGGAAGTTAAGGCGGCGAAAGTCTGAGTCGGGTGGGCGGGAGGGGTGGCGGATGGGTCCAACAAATGATGACTTTCACCCTTGAGCGCAGTTTTCGTGTTCCATAAGGTTCTAAAGCCAAACCCTGTTCTTTTTTCTAAACCTAACCACTTCCTTTTGCTGCCTAAACCTAACCACGTGCTTTTGTTGTTAATGAAAAAAAAGGTCAATTTGCGGTGTTGTACCAATGTACAGTAGTGTGTTTATTTTGAAAGAGACTGTATGTAAATGTTAAATTTCCTGTGAAAATAGAGGTGAAAGAAGAGAACTTGACATGGTGTCCCAGAACGTGAACAAACAACACCCCTTGCACATCGTATGTGGACGTGGAAAGTCCACGACCAAAACATCAATATGTGGCGAGGTTGAGGTGAGAATGTGTTAGTTTTCAGGGCACAGAAACAACAATCTGTTGATCTGATCAAGACTCCATAGGCTGACAATGGCATAGCTTTTAGTGCTGAAAAGGGAAAATTATTAGATTGAAAATAAAATAAATTGTGGATTTGGAAAATTGTGACATCCCTAATAAGAAGACCAAAGAAGACTGCAATGCTGTAGTTGACACAACCGATGATCTTGCACCAGGGTCTTGGTATTGCGCATTCTGACTCACTGTCACATCTTCATGTCTTACCAGAACACGTGACTAGAACAGAACCATCATTAATATTAGTGGTAACTTCTATGCTTCTTTCAAAATGCTTTTACACTTAGTTACTTAATGCTTCCTGGTGGATCAGATAGTTAACTGATGTCAAAAAGCACCCCAGTCCAACACATTCTCACTCCGACCTCATCACATATCGACGATTGGTCATGGACTTTCCACATCCACATACGATGTGCAAGGTACAGTGGGTGTATTGGTTGTTGATGCTCTGGGACACTGTGTCAACTTTAGCTTGTCACATGCCTGGTTTGTTTTCAAAATACACTCCTGTTTTCACAGGAAATGTACAGTTTATATACAGTCTCTTTCAAAAAATGTCAGTACAACATAGCAAATTCACAAATTTTTTCCCTTCAACAACAAACACACGTGGTTATGTTTGGCCAACACACGCACTTGGTTGGGTTTAGGCAACAAAAGCACATGCTTGAGTTTAGGAAAAAATAACAGGGTTTTGCTTACAGGAAGCGAACACCATTCTCCCAGATGAAAGGCGGTGGTTGTTGGCCCCTCCCACTTGCCCTACTCAGATAGTCATTTCCCCCTGATGCTACCAGACCACCTGCGTATCATGCAGACATATCAAGGACAGCTCTTTGCATCAGTGTCTGATGCCAGAAATCATTGCCCAAGCACTGAAATTCGATGACACTGGAGTGAGACCATGTTGCCCAGTTGCCAGAGGAAAATGTTGGCATTATATGTCCCTGCAAACTGCAAATACATTACATTTGTACATTTCATGTGGACAGAGTGTCTTCACTGCTCTGTCCACTTTGCTCATTCAGCTCACCAGAGACAACATGGTCCTGTGTATCCTGGAGAAAGTTAGACAGAGTTACACTCTGGACGACCTGGTGAAGAAGCCTAAATGCTTTGGAGCAAAAGTGCTAAACACCATCGCTGATGTCGCAGCAGGAGAGATCTGTGCACTATTTCAGCCTCAGACTTTCACAGAAGTGTCTATTGATATGGACACCAACCAGGACGACAAGCAGCCAGCAGACATGGTGGATGGTACAGAGGCCGAAACCACTTCTGCTGGAAGTGTGAATGAGGAGTCTGCTATGGAGGAAGACACTGAACCTATCAGAGAACAAGACTCTGCTGTTATTACTCCTACACCAGCTCCTCTGATCATCAGCGCTGAACCTTTTAGCAAAGTTTAGGGCATAACGTTAGTATGTCTCGATTGTGTGCATACTGCATGCAACAGTACCCACTTTTCAGGGGCAGCTGCAGTACATACCATAAATAAAAAGAAAAGTGGAACGCACCCTAAGAGTGACTCTATTATTTCAGTATGAGACACAGAGGACCACTGACCAAGCATCAGTATTAGAACAAAGTTCTCTGAAATACAATGAATACTTATGGTCATTGTTAAGATATTAAACATTGTGCATAATATTGTCAATCAGAAGCTTCAGTACAAAAGAATCTATATCTCTGCTCTACTTGTTGACAGTCATCAGTTGTTTTTATAAACCATGTTAGAGTCACATTATTGAAACAGTAGAAGCCAAATGTTACATCTGCCCCCACATGCAGGGTCAACTGTAAAAACACATTCAATACTTTTGTATACTTCCCAGTTTGAGGTCAAGTGTTATGCTATGTATTTCAATACTTTAAAATGTTTTTTTTTAAAAAATAATATGAGTGTATCACTGTCAGTCGTGATCGTGATTGTGTTCACTTTTCCTGTGCGACCCTATGCTGGCTCCTTAAAATGGCACTCAGCCATCTAAACTCTGTAAAATCCTGATCCAAGATATTTCCTTGAAATTGCTGTAAAATGGTCAGTTTAGCTGTTAAGTTTCTAAAATTTCAACTGGGGGGTTTACTGGTTATTAACAATGTTAAGAAGGTGATTACGGCCCTGCATCATAGCGCAGCTGGTCGGAGTTTCATTTGCAGCAAACGGCAATAATATGTTGATGCTAAAAGTTGTGTTTCACTCAGTTATCTCAGAAACCCGGTAAGATGCCCATCCTTCAACATTCCTCTTTTTGTCAGACTCTGGACCAAAGTCAAGTGGTGGCTCAGCCGGTAGAGCTTCCTCTCTGTAGCGATGCCAACCGTGTTGGTGGCCACGAAAAAGCACTCTGTAACAGACAGCTATGTCTACTGTATGGGCAGATTATGAGACAATGGGCCCCTGGGCATAGATATGCAAAAGGCCCCACCAGCTCTCCTACACAGGGTCAAGACACAGAGTTTGTGGTGGTTTTGCCTCTTTTTGTTGTTTGTATCTCTCTGAGGTCATCTTGTGTGTCTCTTAGGTCATATCTTGTATTTTTGAGTCATGCTGTAGGTACTTTTCTCTGTGAGATCATTTTGTGTGATTTTTAGCTGTTTGTCTTGTTTGATGCCATTTTGTGGCTCCTTGGAGTCAGTTTTAATTTTGTGTATCTCAAAAGTAATTTTGTGTATTTTCAGAGTTATTTGGTTGTTTTGGTCATTTTATGTCTCTTACAGGTAATATTTTGTCTTTCTGTGGCTTTTTTTAGGTTATTTTTTCTGTGTCCCCTTGAAGTCAATTTATGTCATCATAGTAATTTTATGTCTGTCTGGGCCAATTTTGTGTCTCTTTGACGTCAATTTGTGTCTTTTTTCAGTAACACTTCATAAGACAGCCCGCGTTTATAGTGTACCTCTCGCCCACTTTCCCAGGAGTTATCGTATAACTCCCAGGAACTTACATGTACTTTCCCAGGAGTTAGAGCATAATTCCTCCCGGTCACTTACCACATACTTTCCCAGGAGTTAGAGTCTAATTACGTGGTCACTTAGCATATACTTTTCCGGGAGTTAGAGTATCCCTCGTGGTCACTTAGCACATACTTTTCCGGGAGTTAGAGTATCCCTCGTGGTCACTTAGCACATACTTTCCCAGGTGTTAGAGTATAACTCGTCACTTACGTAATTTCCTGAAACTTGGTTTAATTTCCTCATATGAATCT
This sequence comes from Epinephelus cyanopodus, assembly GCA_026686955.1. Lineage (NCBI taxonomy): Eukaryota > Metazoa > Chordata > Actinopteri > Perciformes > Serranidae > Epinephelus > Epinephelus cyanopodus. The sequence goes on from CM048919.1 coordinate 7,169,849, forward strand.
GTATATGTATGAAGTGCAATAAAAACAAATGCTTTTGCCCTTTGCTCATGGCAGTTGATTCAGTCACTTTTATGTAGCCCATGTGTCATCAGGTAATTTCACCCACACTCCAGGGTTTTAACATTTATGTTTTGTTTACATTTCATTGAATGAGTTTGAATATGAATATGTCAAGAAATGGGTCTATATTCTGTGAATTGCCTAATAAACGTGTAGGCTGGAGTACAAAGCAAACTTAACTCTCTCAAGTGCACTTCTATGGAAGTCTTGTAGTGCCATCTGAGGATGAAACACAAACAATACAGTAATGTAATAATATAGCCTACATATATCTTAAAATACACAATAATGAGTCATGAAAACTTAGAAAATGTTTTTATTATTTAATTACACAGAAACCACATGGTGAGTGCTGTTTGCACATCTACAGCGTACTTTAACCAAAACTCACAGGGAAACTAGCCAGTACTTTCCACCTAAGTAAATACTAACAATGGAGAACGGGCTGGATTATGAAGTTTGCACTGTTTGCCCGTCCTTAGTCGGAAAGTACTAGGTAATTTCACCCAAACTTACAGGGAAACTAGGCAGTACTTTGCACCTAAGTATAGACTAACAATGGGGACCGGGCTGGATTATGAAGTTTGCACTGTTTGCCTGTCCTTAGTCTGAAAGTACTAGGTAATTTCCCCAAAACTTACAGGGAAAGTAGGCAGTAATTTCCACCTAAGTATAGACTAACAATGGGAACCGGGCTGGATTATGAAGTTTGCACTGTTCTCTCCTCCTTAGTCTGTAGCTTGGCACTCAGATGTTAACCCTTCAAACACAGTTACTGTAGTTCAGTGTTTCACAAGGTAACAGTATTACCAGAAAATAATACAAAGATGAATCAAAGTGTCCCTGACAAAAAATAACAGAGTTCCACTGGTTGTCTTATTCAAGTTCAAGTTCAGTTTTGTTCCTTCTGCCTTGATCCAAGGAGTTGGATCAAGGCAGAGATCAGGTTCATGGGTGGCTCGCCAGCTCTCTCGTCAGGTAGAATCTCAAATCCATATGTAATTTTCCATAGGATCTCAAAAACCTCACCTGTGTAGAAACAGAGCTATTACTATTTTGCATCATCAACTTCAGTTGTTTTATGGCCATAATCAATATCACATAAAAACATCACAGTAACACAAAGTGAGCAGATGAATAACTTTTAACTGTACAGTTTTTCCCAGCATGCAATACTTTATCCTGTCTTTAGATTTCACATCATGAATTATTAGCCTTTTAATCCATAACTTGTGATTATTAAGCATATTAATCAATTACAAATAATGCACATTTCCTTTTGAACTACAAAGTTAATGTTTTTAACCATTTGTTTAACATTTTTCAACTTCACTATGAATAACAAAATCATGTTTGCTATTAACACATATTTCAAAACTGTAGGCTACACCAGTACACACACTGTGTTACACTTGACTATTCATCGTTAATGACATCCATAACCAACTGTAATGGTGCAAATGTATACAATACACTACCAACATAAATGCAAACGGCAACAACCCCGAGGCAAAACAACTGTAGCACTTTACAGTTACGAGTAGTTTGCAACGGCAAGTTAGTGTGGTATAACAGTTAGAGAGAAGCATACACTTTACATGTCGGGCACAGATATCATCTGCAGCACGAGCTAACATCGCTAGCTAGCAGGGAGTCTGTGGGAATTTCTCTCTCTCTCTCTCTCTCTCTCTTGCTCTTTTTTACCATTACAAATATATATATATATATATATATATACACACACACACACACACACACACATATATGTATATATATATATATATATATATATATATATATATATATATTAATGACAGAAATTCAAACATATTATTTTTCCACATAACGATTATTACGAAACCAAAGCATACTACTGTGTCTGGAAGCTGGACAGTTGGAAACATTAAGTAGCCTAACTCAGCCTGTATTAAAGTTACAGGCAATATCAAAATAATCCAGTTAGATGCTTTCATTTAGATTGAATTTCCATTTCAACTTTATTTTCTTGTTGGCATACATGTGCAGATAATTTCAAAAATCTGCTGTTTTTATTATTTTGAGAGGATGATCTTAATTTATTTTGATTGAAAAGTTAATGTATATTTAAGGTTTTTTTTTTTTAAGTCTTTCATTAATGTTAAGAGAATTTTCCATTTTGGAATTTTACTATAAAAATTACACTTATACTGTAAAAGATGGCCTTTAGCACATTTTCTATGGCTGCTTTTAATCTTGCATCAATTAGTGAATTGCATACTGTATGCAGACTGTTACATGTACAACTTACTAGCAGTAAATATTGTACTGGCAAGACAGTTGCAAGCCTTTAAAGTCAGACTTATTTAAAGCTTTTAATGGGTCAGATAGGTCCTACAGATGTGTTGACAACAGCTGCGCAGGGGGGGCCCAATGTGATTTTTTTTTCTTTTTTTTTTTTCATGAGGCCAAAAATTCCTGGCGCTGCCCCTTAAGCCAAAATATGATCTAACCACACATTGACCACAGTGTTGTTGAAATGTAAAGTTTTAACGCATCGACTACATCATGTGCAATTGTAGCGTAGTATGCCAACATTTTTTGGTGGTTGGTGATTGGGTCACCCAAAAAAAAAAAAAAAAAAAAAGACTGAAAGAGGTTTAAAACATATTCTAGCACACATGTTTTAAAGGTGTAAATTCATCCCTGTCTCCAAGAAACACATGTGAGCTGTTTTCCTCCCAGCTGTAACTATGTCAGTAAGCAGTCACTGAACACACACACAGAATATATCCTTTGTGAATAAAGCTAAAGTTACACTGGAAAAACGTTTCAGATGCAGTACCCCCAACCTTTTGCGAGGAACTCCAATTTGCAAAAAGACAGATTGCAATCAGATTTCTGATCTGGCTAACGGAGACACATATGTCTTAAATCTTATCTGGATTTTATTTGAATACAACAAACTTGAAATGACAAGTGTAAATGAGACCTAAAACAAGACAAATTGAAAAAAGGCTTATTGTGTAAGATCTGTGTACTGTATTGTATTTCCCCCTTAACATCCAAGTGCTTAAAATTGTTAAAGCTTGTTAAACATAGAAACAATTGTTAAACATAATTTTATCCTCAGCTTAACCTTCATTTGGCAATAATCTCAAACCACTGGCATTTTTTTTAGTTTATTTCACAGTAGTCTGATAATTTCCAGAGATGCACAACATCCTGAAATACCAGCATGAGTCATAGCATCCTGTAAATATCTTACTTGGTGACATTGCTGTTATCGCTTTAAACATTCTTCAAGTAAAACTGGCTGCTCTGACCCCGCTCTCCCCTACAGCCCATTTCCTCCCAGAGGAGAAAACACTCAAGTGATAAACCCAGTGCTGCAGACAGAGTGGATATTATGTCTGTGCGTCCTGTCTTGTGCGGTGTGTGTGTGTGTTCTAGCTCCGAGGATCTACATATGTATGCCGTCCGTGTCATATTTACTTCCCAAGTCATATGGAAGGTGTCTGGATTGGTGTTTGAGAATAGTATACCCCACTTAGCTCTGTATTTATATTAAATATTAAATCCAATTTAAATACAAAATTACCATATGAAATATTAACCGACAGTGTAAATATTTAATGCAAGCCCTTTACCATAGGCCTGGTATTCATTACCATGCAGTGCTGGATTTTAATGGGCAATTTCCCCGGAGACTGTGTGTGGGTTCCCTTTTTCCCTTGCAGCTGCAGCAGGGGACGCTGTTGCTCCGCGTTGCTTTGGTGAGCTCACCCAAAAATAAATACATTATATAGACAGGAGGAGACGAACTGAGAGACATGTTTTGAGAAGCTAAAAGATGCAGTTTTTGCTCAGTAAATTACTGTGTGTTTTTATTCTCTTCCTCCAGTCATAGGTCTGTAGCTGTTTGCTTATGGAAAAACGAATGGGAGAGATTGTATAACAGGGCGTATCAGCTGTGTGATGTGAGTGGCAACTGCCCAGTGTGCTGTCCACTTAATGCATGCTGGGATAAACTCCAACCACTGAGGGAAAGCCAGGTGAGGAGTCAAAACATAAATCAGACACGTTCCTGTTTATTCATCTTATGCACTGAAAAGCAAAAAGGAATTCCACTTCGACTCTGCCAACAGGGGTCAGGCACACACTACTTGACAGAGGGTTTTCCAGGTGTTCTTCAAATTACAGTGAGGAGAGAGAGAAGCGCCTGACTGTTTCTATTTGTTCCTCTCTATGATTGATCCCTTCAACACACAGTCTGGATGTCTGTAGTCTTGCCACCATACAGAACAAGGGGATTTCCATTTAAAACCTTACACCACAAATTAAACTGTTTGTAATGTCCTTCAAGTCCAGTGCATCTGTAGGGAAATGTATGTACATATACTGAATTTCTATATATGAAATGTATGTACATATAAAGTTAACATTTAAGATGGGTTGTCTAGGAGCTGTGTATATGAATGGATAGACACGTTAAGAATCAGTACTATATATATATATATATATATATATATATATATATATATATATAGATAGATATATAGATATATATAGATATATATACAAGAATACAGAGAATTTGTATATTTTTTATGAATTTGCAAATGTTAATCATGTATAACACCATATAATACCATGTTTATATTTTGAATATATGAACATATATAATGTTTATATTTTTATGGACATATATATCCATCCTAAAGCCCAATATATGTTGATAAATATAAACAATAGATATGTTTGTCAAAAATTAATAAGAAAAACAGATATGAGTATTCAAATTATTTATGTATATGTTTTAATAAACACATATATAAATCAAACAAAAAATGTTAATATATATGGTAGCAAAGTTTAATACCATAAAAAACAGACAAATTATCATATAGATAATTTAATCTATGTACATATATAATACATGCTTATATTGTATACATATATGGTATGTGCATATATATATATATATATATATATATATATATATATATATATATATATATATATATATATATATATATCCCAACACCCAATATATGTTGATATTATATATGTGAATATAAGACATAGATATATATGCTAAAAATGAATGACATGTAGGCAAGCACGATTTTTGTATATATGGTGTTTTTATAAATTCGCATGCATATTAATTAAACACATATATACAACTATTAGATTATATTAATTGTATTACCTTATATAAACTTATATTGTTGCCACAATATTGTATTACCATCCACCATATGTTTTGAATGTTTGTACATGTTTATATTGTGGACATATACACATACATATCCATTCCAAAAATCCAAATCCATATGTTGACATTATATATGTAAATATAATAAAATATAATATCATACAAAAATCAGTCATACAAACCTTATGAAAGTATGTACATATAATACATGCTTTCATTATGTTCATACATATCCATCCCAAAGGCCTTTATTTGTTCATATTATATATGTAGATATAAAAGAGGGACATGTATGTAAAAACAAAACAAAACAAAAAAAATGCTCATATTGTAGACATATAAGTTATTTTTCCAAATATCTCTCTCAAAGCCCAATATATGTTGATATTACATATGTAAATATGAAAGATAGCATTTTTGTTTTGATGTTTTTGCATAAACTTTCATATAATTATATCTTTAACATATATTGTTGCAACATATAATACTCATTACACATTATTAATGCTTATACATATATATTATGTGCTTATATTGTTACGGACATATTTATCCACCCCAAAGCCCAATATATGTTATTATAGATGTAAATATAAAGACATGTATATCAAAAATAATGAGAAAAACATATATAAGCATACAGAATTTTTGTAAATATGTTTTTTTGTCATAGGTTTACAAATTAAATCTGAATATTAATTGTTAACATATACGGTAGGAAAATAATACTGTTTAAAAAATTCATCACATAAATATTTTTGAGATACATATATGTATAAATACATTTTACTCTTGGTGTTTCAAATATGTTAAACTTAAACTTATAGCTAAATAGATTCAGAAGATGTATGTATGTTCATAATAATATATTGTCTTATAGGTAACATATATGACAGCATTGCTTTTGGTTACATTTTCTCATGGGTACTGAATGGAACAAAGAAAAAAGAAAGAAAAAAAAAAAAATAAAGACATTTATCATTTAGGGTAGGTAGCACTTCTTTCTAATTTCTCCCAAAACATGCAAGAATTGAAGTTGATGTTTCTAGCGGGAGAAATATAAAAGATGAAGAGGCGAGATGAACTTAGAGAAAAGACAGAGAAAGCTGTGAGTTAAAGAAATTAGCTTTATAGAGTGCCAGGGAGGAGGTGTAGGGTTAGAGATGCATGAGCACGCAGCTCCTCTGAGGCAAGGCGGGGAGGAACATTAATCATTGGGAGACATCTGTTCATTCTGCCGCTTTACAATTCTGTCAAAGAGCTCGGACTCCCCACCCCACCCCAAACCATCCACTCAGAGAAAACCTGTCCTCCGTTAAGCATGGACAGGCAGAGTGAAACATCAGAGCCAGCCTCCACTAAGAGCCGCCTTCAATTTGATTTCCATTCAAGCCCATTTAAGAAGAACAAAACAAGGGGACGGGGAAAGGAGTGCAGTGTGTAAATCAGTGCCATTATCTGCATTCGGCTGGTTTTATGGAGCAAGAGACTTGCTGTCATAGAGGAAACAGCAGTGCATGTACACATGTCACAAGTTGACACACCCACACACACAAACATTTGCATATGTCACTTTTGGGGACATTTCATTGACTTACATTTATTCTTTGGAGGATTACTGTGAGCTTAACTGGAATTAATGCGTGCCCGACCCCTGCTATAACCTTAAAATAACATGAATGAAATAACAAATCAGTTAGACTTGTGATGACTTTCAGCAGAGCTATAGTGGGAACAACCAGATGTGCTGCACCAAATATGAAATCTTTTCTCAGAAATAATTTAGAGCAAAAATATTTTGAAAAGAAGCCTAAATTTGAAACATATGAGCAGTATATGCGCTGTAGAAATGAGTAATGTGAAAAATGATGTTCCTTGACCATGAAAGGATTATGAGATAATAAAAAGTTATAGAGGGGGAAATGCAGGGAAATTACATGAGGAGTAAAATTGTGCCATTATTAATATGTACATGTATCAGTTTCCTAAAATGTTGTGGTCTGAAATGATATATAGTGAAACTTAATACCGTTTTGAATGTGAATTCTTTGTTTCAGATTTAAAACGATCATAATATAAACCCTATTTGTGTAATATTTATGACCAGCACTTGCTTAGCAATAGCCATTCAATGTATCTGCAATGTGTAAATCCCTCTCCATGTCATAATTTTATAATACATAATGTGTACATAATTGAATGTACACTGGTGAAAGCTGCCTATGCTGCATGGATTTCAAATACCATTAACAAGGAATTCACAGGAATAGGATCGCTACAGTCTAACTCAAGTAAGATTCAAGACTTCTTAAGACTTTTAATGCTACTTGGAATATAAATAGATAATTGTACAAATACCAAAATTGCAGGGAAAAAACATTATTCATGTTATTCAGGGAACATTGTGTAGAATAGTTCTCCTACTCCATCTGACTTGTATGACCGATGTTATCTCACTGTGTTCAGACACCACAGTGCCACTGCTTCTGTGTAGGTATACACCAGGATGTTGTTCAGAGATCTTACCAGCTGACCCTGGTATGATTATCAAATATTTGGGTAGAGGCCTGGTATACATGAGGGTGTAACTGGAAAATATGTAGCCTTTGTTGGTAGGTTCTTTGGCCATTTCAGTTTTTTTAATCTGCATGTGGGATTCCACTGCCTTGCTTCCCATCGTGCTGAGCTTGGAAAAACTTTTTGAATAAAATGAACCGAGTGTCTTGTGCATTTAACTTGTACTGGTATCAGCCATGCCGCAAAATCTTGGCTAAGCAGCCAATTTGTGTTGAATTTGTACTTCACCATGTCGTCGAGGGTACAGTGACAGTGGATCCTCTACTCAGAGCATCTGATATACAGTATAATGGCCAATGGTTCTGCTATCCTGATCGGTATCACGTTAATACAAGAGGCATTTGATAAATTCTATTTAAAAAAAGACAATAAATGATGTCAATGATAATTTTAGAGTTTTACAGTGCATCGTGACAGAAAGCAAAAAAAAATTGATGTAAAACATTTTAATACCAATTAAGATCTTTTTTTATTTAATGGCAGCACAGTGGTGGTGCAGTAGTTAGCATTGTCACCTCACAGCAAGAGGTTCCTGTTTTGAGTTCGGATCCCGGAGTGGGGGAGCCCTTCTGTGAGGAGTTTGCATGTTAACCCCAGTGTCAATGAGGGTTTTCTCTGGGTGCTCCAGCTTCCTCCCACAGTCCAAAGACATGCAGGTTAGGTCAACTGGAGCACTCTAAATTGGCTCTAGGTGTGAATGTGAGTGTGAATGGTTGTCTCTTTATCTATGTGTCAGCCCTGTGATAGTCTGGTGTACCCAGCCTTTTACCCATTATCAGCTGGGATAGGCTCCAGCCCCCCTGCAACCCCTAACAGGAAAGGCAGTTACAGAAAATGAATGAATAGATCAATTCCAATGCATTTTAAGACTTCTTAAAGACGTGCAGAAATCCTGTGGAAGTGATGTATGCATGATACAGAATACAACATCCAGTGAATGAGCACTTTTCATTTATAATGCTCACTTCTTATTTACTGTCTTTTTTAGTGTTCTTTAATAAAATGGAGCGTGACAAATTTTCTAAACCTGGTTGTTTGGATGCATTTTAAACAGATACAACAGACTCTTGAGGGACCACTACGCTGTGCAAGGCTATTGGTCATAAAAGTCACAAAAGCAGCCAAAGTCACCATAAGGCTTCTTTTTAGCAGCCTCCTTGCTACCTGGGCTACATGTACAATAAACCTTGTGCTATAATGGGGTAATCAGCACAATAAGCACATAATACTGTTGTCCTTGAGAGTTTTAAATTACAGCCAAACTTCCTCAACTTTATTTAGTGTTGACTTCAACATTACACCCCTTATGAAAAGTCATACACAGATGACATTTGAAAAGCACATTAAAGGTTTGAAAAGCACATTAACGGACACCTCTTATAGTTACTTTGATCTGTAGCACAACTGTCTTATAACTGTCTTATAAAAGACTGGCTTGGGATGAACAGCATCTGGTAATGAAAAAGGCACCAATCCAACACAATGCTTCAGCAGAATCATATCAGACTGATGTGTGTCCAGTTTTTGAAAACATTTTATAAAACTCCAACAGGTTTAGTCATCCCTTTTTGAAGACAGAAATAATGGGAACATGTTTTTATATGTATTGTTTTATGTTCTTTTATTATTAAAAGGAAGAAAAGGGTCTCTGGGGAAATCAGAAATGTTCTTCTTCATTTCAGCTGGCTGAAGAGACTGTGGGTGTCTGTTTGACTGACAGCAGCTGGCAGGCTGCCGGGGTGCCAGTGTTACACCAGAGAACAGGAGACAAAGTAAACAAACCTGTGCTGTAGCTACATCATGGCCAGACCGTGTTTTGTGAGGAGTGAGGACGACACCAGCATCTAACTGGACTAAAGTGACATGAACAGGTAGGTTTGGATGCTGTTTAATGTGCTGTAGCTGAGCAGCTAATAGCCTGTAAACTGATGTTAACAGTACACTTTTCCCCAGTGAAAATGGTGGCTTGTTCAACAAGCTAAGGTGTAGCTGAGTTCATGTTTGTAAGTTAAATAAAAAGGAGGCTTAGGCATAAAGCTCATGTGGTCATGTGGGCATCTGTGGCTATTGTGTTATCATTTTAATGCCTTGAGTCTGGCATTTTGGCCATCGCCATCTTGTTTTTTGGAGCCTGAAGTGACCTTAATTGGACAAGAAGGTGGAGCTGTGTAGGAGTGAAGGGTGGATCTGACTGAGAGCCTGAGGACGCCACTGTGGTTGCAAGTTTTCCATTACAAGGTGGCCACACCTTTAAGCATATCCTTCTCTATTTCACTCTAGATAGGACCGTACTTAGCAACCTGGCAGTTAGTAAGTGAATTCTGGCTTTAAACACTGACAAAAAAGCTATCCTTTCACGTCAGCATGATATGCAGTCGGTCACTTTTATTGTTGGCGTCAGTGGGAACCGCACTGGGACAACGACAAAAGTTAAGGTGGTAGAAGTCCAAAGGCAGGCAGGCAATACCTAACCCTAGTGGGCACATGTCACACATGTAACTCAAAAAATACCTGTATTATTAAAACTCATTTGTCATCTCCAATGATAACCACAGGTGTAGCCAAATTAACCAGGACTGAAATCTTAAGGATTATAGCTGTAATTGTGCCTAAACACAACCATTCAGTGTTGAGTTTTTACACATCACACTAAGCTAAGCGGACATCTTGGGGGTTTTGAGGCATCTGTGGATAGTATAACAAAATCAGGCGTAGTGTTCCACATATTTCTGTACAATGAAAGGACCCTATAAATCTCTCTTATCTGCTAAGATTGGTCCTGCTTGTTCACGGGCCCTTTCAAGAGCCCTGGTATATTTTCAGTGGGAGTATCAAATCAAATCTGAATTCAACTTGTGAGCGCACAGCGATCCAAATGGTGTCCTCCCATTGGCAACAGAGGAGAGCAGAAGATGAATGAGGCCTTTCTGTGGGTTTTGAGGACTGCAGGCATGAGGGTGCTTTGTCATCATAATATTGAAAGTGAGTTTTGCAAGAGTTTGTGCCTTTTGGCCATGAAGGTGTGTGCTGCCTTGTTTCACAACTCATTAGAGTCAACATTTTGATTGACTGCCTGCTATTCAAGCTGATATTGGAGTTCATACAAATTTCTAAAGCTCTGTGGAACTTTCATATTTAGAGTTTTTCTATTTTGGTGGTACTTTCTGACCTAGACAGTAAGGTCATAACATTTAAAATCCTCAGAAGAAAGTAGTACTGAACAATACACTCATTTGTTCATAGCCTCATTAATTATCTTTATTCCCTGTACTTTTCTCATTTATTCCACCAAAGCTGCATGTTGTTTCCATGCTCTATGATCTGTACTGAGAAAGCAGAGTTGTCTCTCCACATAATTTGAGATATTTTGCTATTGCCATACTCATTTTGATTGGCCAGGTGGCATGTAATAAGTAATAATAAAGAATGAGCTGTCTTGATAGAGAGAAAAAAATACGGTTGAGTACGGTGTTCCTGGGAGCTCAGCGATCTTCAAAATAAGAAAACCAGAGTGCGAAATACGGGGGGGTTTGGGGGGTCGGACCCCCCCGATTAACCCCTTGAGACCCCCTGAAAGACTCAAAAGCAAAATCTGGGGGGGGTCTCAATCTTGTCAAAAAATAAATAAATTATATAATATAATATGATAATGTTATTGTCACTAATGGTCAATTAAATGTGTTTAAGAGATCACCATGTCAAGTATTCATAATTCAAAACTTTTATTCCTTTAACACTAAGAAGTCCTGTGCCTTTATGTATGCAAATTAGCCATGTGCGCCAGCACAGCGCAATGATGCCGGCTAGTTGAGAAGTCACAACAATGGCTAACAAGCGAAAGCTAAATCAGAGTGTATCACTCGCACACTTTGGATTCACATCCAAAAGGGTCAGAGATGAGGAGATAGACGATGGTGTCAGAACAGAGGATCCCGTTCCTCTCCCACCCTCTGCCGAAGAAAGAGAAGTTGAGGCCGAGTGCTCCGTGGCAGATGCTACTGCCCCTGCTGCTAGCACTAGCGACTTGCCCGCTTTTTTTACACCTAAGCAGGTGGGAGAATGGAAAGACCGCAACCCTTGGCTTGATATTAAGGCAGGAAAATTGGGGTGCTTAGTGTGCAGAGAAGCAAAAACGTTGCTACTCTCAGAAAAGAAACCGGGTTTACACCTCGCAGAAGAGTGGATCAACGGTGATGTTTCCAGCTCTAATGCAAAGGGTCTGCGAAAGAAAATCTACAAACACAGGGACAGTCAGGCACACGCACGGTCAGTGGAAATAGCCCAGATGAAAGAGAAAGACACTCTCTCCAACACGTTCATTGACATGCAGTCCGAATTACTCAAGAAAACCACTGTCTCATTCAGAACGGCGTACACAGTGGCAAAGGAAAGGCTATCATTCAAAAAGCTCAACCCACTCATGAGAATGCAGGAGCTTAATGGAACAGAAGTTGGTAACATCCACAAATCTGACCATGCATGCGCAGAAATAATCCATCACATTGCCAAGGAAATGCGCTGCAAATTCGCCTGCAATATTAAAGAAATGGATTCACGGGTGTCAATCACCATTGATGAAAGCACTGTTCACGGCTTGGCCTATCTAATAATCTACATAAGATGTGATGTCAGCGGTAAGGGGGATGTAGACAATATTTTCCTGGATCTAGTGGAACTAACAGAGGGGCTCGATGCTGAATCCATTTTTAATTCCTTGATGGCGAGTCTACATGAAGCTGGATTGGACGATGACTTTCTGAAGACGCGCCTGATCAGCATTGCCACGGACGGAGCTGCAGTGCTCACGGGAAAGAACAGTGGGCTCATCGTCCGACTCCAAGAAAAGTTTCCGAATGTGCAGTCTGTTCACTGCCTGGCGCACAGATTGGAACTAGCTGTCAAAGATGCTCTGAAACAAGCGCCTGGCACTAACCAGTTCGAGATTTTTATTTCGAAATTATATTCGCTTTACAACCAGTCAACCAGGAACGCCAGATTGCTGAGAGAAGCAGCGGCCGAGCTTGACATCCACCTATTAAAAATAGGTCAAATATTCACCATCAGGTGGGTTTCCAGCAGCTTTAATACAGTGAAAGCAGTATGGAAAGATTTCCCCGCACTCGCACTCCATTTCAAAAACAGCCAGTGAGGACACATCACGCAATGATCTTGACAGACAAAAATACAAAGGACTTCTGAAGCACATGGCTAACTCTGGATTTGTGGAAGATTTGGCTGTCATGAAAGATATCCTGCGTGAACTCCAGCCTGTCCCTCAAGCTGCAGAAAAGAGAAATGTCACTTGTGGATTCAAGTCTCGCCATCCAACAAACTATCAATGTTTTGACGAGCATGAAGACATGTGGCGGGGGAAAGTCAACCAAGAAGGCTGAACAGACCGTCTCATCTGGACTTTTCAAGGGTGTAGAGCTGAGTGAAAGCAGGGCGAAAATAAACAGGTCTCAGTTTTACGAGTCAGTGATTGGGTCTCTATCTAAGCGATTGCCGGAGTCCAATTTGGTCCTCATGCTCAAAGCCCTTGACAAGCGTTTTTGGCCAGGAGGGCAGGAGGACTTGATCTTGTTTGGCGAACCAGAAGTACGCAGCCTCGCGAAAGCGCTTGGAGAACCAACCAGAGAGGCCGTGGAGCAGTTTCGAGATTGGAAATTACAGGGAACTGCACCGGGAAAAACACTGGAGAGACTTTGCATTGCAAGTCGCACGTATCTCCCCACTTCAGCTGAGTGCGAACGAGGCTTTTCCGCAGTTAATAACACGGACAGCCAGACGCGCAACAGGTTGCGCGAAGAAAGCCTGTCTGCACTCCTGTTTGTGGACCTCAACGGACCTCCTCTGGACAAATTCGACCCGGTTCCATTCGTCAGAAGCTGGATTAAAGCAGGACATCGCCTCTCTTGTTCCTTTTTCGAGAAAAGGCACATCTGGTCTATTTTAACTTAAGGTAAGAGGCCAGCCTGCTTCAGCATAACATGGCCTGAACCCGCCTGTTGAGAGCTATATTTGTCTGTGTTTTTTATTTTTCGTTATGGCCTGTTAATGAATGTGTTCAAAGCTGTGTTTAAACATAATTTGCTAGATGGTTACTTAACGTTAGGCTACATGATCGGTCATTGTGCAGGCTGAGGATCTCGTTAAAGTGCACTGATTGCACGTCAGTCTCCGATAGGCTATAAGTGGCTTTTATACAGTTGGTTGTTATTTGAATGCACAAGTTTGGTGTCAATTAGTCTTTCATTCATTTTATTTATTGTCTATTCGTTTCTGCATTGCACTGATCGTGCGCCAGTCTCTTATACCTGGCATTTATTCATTAAGTGCGCCAGTGTGGTGCCAATTTTTGTCTTTTATTTATTTTAATTATCGGCTTGTATTTGTCAATTACATTCTGCATTGGAATGCACAATTTTGCCTCTCCTTTTTATAAAACAACATGCATCTAAAATTGTTAAGTGTGCGTGTGTTTGTCATAGGCTATAGGCTGATTGTCTTGGTTTATTGTATAGGGTCACTGTATAAAAAGAAAAAAAAACGGTATTGCGCAACAATCGCGAGTTAGAGACCCCCCCCGAATATTGATGGGTATTTCGCACACTGAAGAAAACACATGCAAATAGACACAGCAAAAGCAAATGAAGAAGCATGTTCCCCTATTTTAAGACACATGCAAAGCATTTACAGCGAGAAATACCGCCTTTGTGTCACAACCCCCATAAAATTACTTGTTTCATTATCAAAATTTGATCCATTTGGTTTAATAACATTTCTGAAGTCTAGAAGAGCCACACGATTAAATCATTTTATCCTTATTCAGGTTACTGAAGGGCTAAACAGGATCTAGCTGGCTTGACTGGTGGAGTCTCTTTTGTGCTTGCTCTATGGGCCCAATGATGTGGGCAACTGAGCAACTTTCATAGGAATAAAGGAGCCCTTGGAGCCCTGCCCTCCAATGCTGTTTCCTGTTCTTATCATACATCCATAGGACACACTTGTTATCGCCATGGTTGGCTTATGAAGATATTTAAGATTGCTATCCAGCAGCAGTGTTGGAAAACCACCTCAAATGTTTTTTTGTTTGCTTATTTTAACATTATTATGACATGATTCATTTGTTATTGCAAATAACTACTGCTAACCTTGTTTTAGCCTTTCACCCATTATTATAATATCTGAATCATGTGATCACAGCTGATTTCAATAACTTCATAAGCCACAAACCATGACAACAATAGTGTCTTTCTAGTCACCACTTTCTAGTGTCTACTGGAAATCGTTTCCTTTAGGGATGCATGAAGATACTGGCACCTCATTGGTATTGATATTAGCTGTAAATCGAAATACAGGAATCGGCCAACATGCTGATAATAAATATAAATATCTATGTACACATATATATACATACATACATACATACTCAAATTTTAAAGGAGACATTCTTTGTAAATGCATATAAATCAGACAACAACAGTAATACACAATGCAAACTTACATGGCTTAAACTGGGTTATTACATAAGTAGGTCTACATAAATGAAGATAATACGATAAACCAGGATACAAGCATAATGAGGTATATTTCGTCAGCGGATTTGGGAATTAAAGTGCATAATTTTCCATAATTTATGGATATATCAATATCGGTTATCAGCCAAATGAGTTGGTATATATTGACAATTTCGATATCAGCAAAAAATCCAATATTGTGCATCCCTAGTTTCCATTGTAATGTGAGCTTCTTGCAGTGCTTATTCTGAATGCTGCTCATGGTTTGTCTAATAGGTGAAGATGTTTTCTAAATGCTGCACATTTGTCTTCAATTTGGTAAAGATATTTGTAAATACTATGCATGTCCCGACAACAATGAAGATGTTACTTAGTAGATCGCTGCAGGAATGAGTCTGAAAACCTCAAAATGAGTTAGCTTTTTTTTTTACTCCTGGTTCTCTTGTCTTGAAGTCAGTGGGTTTCTCAAATTAGTTTTTTTGTTAGATGCCGAAAATAAAGTCTGTGGTCAACACAAGCTTAAGAGACTTTCATGTTTTGTTCTACAACATGAAATTTGTCAGTAAATACCCCACTCCCTAAATGTTGAAGCCTGAACGTGTCTTAAATAAGGCTGTTTGCTGACAAGTGGCAATGAGACTACAGAAAGTCATTCCGCCATTACTCAGATTAACAATGTGTTCAAACTAGATAAACAAGTTCTTTGGTTCGAAAGTGAAAGTTTTTTAGCCGTCTAAATTTCAGCGTCTATATCTAGACATCATAACTTGGCTTTTTTATTTGGTCTATTAGACATATAGAAGATGTCTAGGCTAAAAACGGTTAAAATTTGGTTCAAAAGTGAAAGTTTTTTAGCCATCTAAAAAACCGACAGCACACAGCACATGCTGTGGATATCAAGCATGGATGTATATATCAAGCTGTTCACTAGAACGGGAGCATATCTGCCACACAGTGCGCAGCGCAGTGCGGCCGTGACGGTGTATGTGGAAATTGGCTGTGGAACAAGATTGGACAGAAAGGTAAAGTTGTCAGCTGTTTTATCCGGTGGACGACCCGACCGCTGCCTCCCAAATTTTTTTTTAGAAATAGCTTTTCTTCTTAAGGATGGTCTCATTTGCTGTTGTAGGCCACACAGAGACATCAGCAGGAACCAGAGACTTCTGCATATCCACTTAAAAGTTCCTTGTAAGGCCTTTAACTCTAGATTTCCATATTCTTGTGGAGGCACTGAGGTTACATATAACTTAACATACTAATACCTCAAAAAAGTCTTAGTGAGCATTGTTTGACATCACCATCTCCAGAGAAAACATGTGATGTAATTAAGGTAAATTGAGGCTCCATGGATTCATTATGTAGATGAAAATAACATTACTCAACTTTAGAAGTTCGCCATCATCATATCTTTCCCTACTGAAATGTTTGCTATAGTAAGATCACTACACAACATTAAAATGTATCTTTTTTTAAATTACCTAAAATTTTAAAAAAGATTGGACCTTGAGAATTACTGGCTCTCCTATGGCCTGTATCATGTCTATGATGCACTGTTGTAAGGCTGACCTTCGACTTCAGTTTGGAAATTTGAAGCTTCACAGCTCAGGACGAATTTAATTTGAAGCCTTCGACGACGGGAATTAAAAAATAAATAAATAATGGCGAAAACGTAATTTCTTTCAACACTAGAATTAAGATAAAAATATTCACAAACAAAAAACACTTCTGGTTGCTGATAAGTAATGTTTAACTTTTGATTGAACACTAAATTAAAACCCTCGGCACACACTGCAGCGCAAGCAGACAGACGCGCAACAGAGCATCAGAAGTGTCACTGACAGCAGACTCGGAGTGGACCGGTGAAAAATGTCAGCATCAGCATATTTTACATCAATAAAATCTATTTTATCATTATTTTGAGTCACATTGTTGAAAGAATTTAGTGTCAAACAGGATAATAGGTCTCCATTGCGTCGGGCTTCCTATTTTCTTGTCGGAGATTTTTTCTTTTTTTAATTACATGATATATTGGCTATTCTCCCTTAACTCACCAGTAAATAATACCTTTGTCCATTTTAAATAACCAGTGGCAATAATATCCCCGCATCTGATGACTTCTTGGACATGAAGAGCCTGGTGAGACGCGGCTGACATGCCTGCCTGCTCTTGTCAGTGGCGAGTGGTGGAGTTAGTATGTTGCGTTTCATAGCGAGACAACATGAGAAATATCTTTTTTGTGTCTGTGGGTCCAGTGGCTGGTTGATCCGCGGATCAAAGCGCACGACGCAAACACACTATAGTTCCGTGTGTTGAAAATGACTGAAAAGCACTTGTTTTTCAGATTACTGTTTAAAAATGTTTTTTTTAAATGCACGTGTAAGACACTGATCATGATGTCTCACTATGAAAATGATAGAGAAATTACATAACTCCCAAATCAGCGAGTATTAACATCTCTCCCGGGACTGCATTTTTTTTTTCTTGCAAGCGAACTAGCTTCCAGGCTTACGTTAGGATTAGCTTTTCACAGCCAATACGACACAGACCGAAACAAAGGCCACAGCAAACATATGCGACCGTGTCAGTAACATTAATAAAAATCCCTCGACAGACTCTCTGTGACAAACCCCACTCATTTACTTCAAAATTTAGCCACAGACACAGGCCACTAATGCTAAGTTAGCTAAGCCCCTGTTAGCTTAGTTAGCTGCAACACCCAAGATACATATCAAAAGCAAAGAACACCTCAAAATTGCTACTGCTACTAGTTCTTCTTCTTCTTCTTCTTCTTCGTCTCCTTCACCATCCTCACCGCCATCTTAACTTTGAAAATACAACTTTCTTTCTTCCTCCAATTTGACCTTTCCAGTTTTGCAAACCGTGGTCTCAACCAGTCTCAACCAGATCACGGGAACAACTGATGCATGTGCAGTGTGTTTATGCAATGCTGACTGATCTATGGTGTGTTACTACCCCTACTGACAAAAATATAGAACTACATGCTGCTGTTTAAAAAATAATGGCAGGATATCAACTGCACAGAGTCGGAAATGGGCATAAATACATCAAAATTTACTTAATTACAAAATACAAACACTTGTTTAACAATGTAATTTATTATAAATACAAAATGCTGGTCTGAAAAATGTAATTAATTATAATTACGTATTTTGTAATTAAAAAACAAGAAATACATTCTACAAAAACTAATAATGAGGTGCAACGCTAGTGGATTGATCGATGTATTTATGCATATTACTAACTCAATTTACAACTATTTTGATCATTTATTAATCATTTGGAGATATTTCTCTGAGTTTTCCTCCTCTTGAATCTGTGATTCCAGTCTCTCAAATGTGAATTTTCCTGGTTTATTTAGATCTCAATTCTATCTTTTTTCCACAGTATCTCCTTATATCCCCTAACAAACAGCGTTATTTCTATTTCAGTTTTACGGTAGTTTATCCCTCAATTCAGTTATTAATAACCTATGAGGGCAACCATTGTAGTATTCTTGAGTTACCCTCAAGTTATGTGACTTTTATTTATGTTTAGCATAAATAAAAGTCAATATCAGATGTCATGACAGTATCTAATATCAATAGAGGAAAAACAGAAAAAACTATGTTGTCACATATCTTTATTTAACATCTTGCAAGAGATGGAGAACTGAGCTGTGTTCTGAGTTCTGAGTTCTGAGTGTATACCACAGTCAACAAACAAAATTGGTGGTTTTTATCAGTTACTTTTAACATAAGATTTAAAAGATTGATGACTAGTGTGGACAAAAATACCACATTAGTAAACATAAGTGCATGGCAAAATCAGGTTTTAAAAAAAATACAATGCCATCAAATAAAATAAGCATCTATTAATAATAATAAACCACTTTGCTAACTGAATGCTCGTGTTATTGTAATATGTCATATATGTCACATTCACATTTGAATTGTTACATTGTTATCACTGTATTTCTTTCACAAACTCCTGTGAAGGTCTGATCTACTCTATTGGTGGTAGGCCTATCATTGCTTTTATAAAAAATGTATTTCATGTATTTTAAATACATAAACACAAGTAATGTGTGTAATTAATTACAAATTACAAATTACTTTTAACATTCAAACATAATAGAAAATATAAAATACTTAAATGTAATTGAAATACATATCTCATCTCTGACGGCAGTGTATCACTTAAAAATATTTTAAAGATGATCATATATGATCATAAAAAAGTGTGCTAGATATAGCCCTCTTTTAGACCAAGTGTCTATGTAAAGGCTAGATATAGCCTACTTTCAGAACAAGCTTGGTATAAAAGCGGGCTATATCTTTCCCACTGTCATCATATATGATCATATAAAAGTGGGTTATATTTAGCCTTGACATAGCTGGACAGTGGGCTACATATAACCCACTTGGGCTACATATAACCCACTTTTTTGTGATATAAAAGTGGGGTAGATATAGCCCACTTTTAGACCAAGCAGCTATGTAAAGGCTATAAATAGCCCACTTTTAGACAAATTGCTTGGCCTTAAAGTGGGCTACATCGAGCCCACTTTTTTGTGATATAAAAGTAGGATAGATATAGCCCACTTCTGGACCAAGCAAATGGTCTAAAACTGGGCTATATCTAGCCTTGAAATAGCTGGACAGATTCAGGGCCATCAGGAAACAATTCAAATTATTTTAGCACAATATAGACTTCAGTTGCACACAACAACAGTTGTTTGTGTTATATATAAATATGTAATAAATGAATTAAACTGCTTGGGTTAAATGTGGTCTACATTTAGCCAGACCTATTCTGGGCTAAATGAGTGCTATGACATAGCCGCTACGTTGAAATGACGTCTAGTGCTCAGTGGGAAATTAAAGTTATGGACCACTTGACCTTCACTGAGATCCAATTCTCCCATCACAGCCGTCACTTTGACCAGTAGAAACACACAACGATCTGCTGCCGTAGACACTGTATGACAACAACACCCCAGCATTTTTAATATTTCCTCTAGGGATGTTACCAGACAGAGTAAAAAGGGGAAATGATGGTGTGAAACAGCAGAGGCACTTTGTCAACCTGCTGAGTAATTACTGCCATTAGCATCAAGCTAGCAAACAATGTTATTTCTTCACCATGGAGACAGACATAAAATAATAACATTAACAAATAGCTTTCACTCACCACAACTGCAGAGGCTCCCAGCTTCATTTGAAACAAACTACATTATAGAATGTCCGTTATTTATTAATCCCTCTGTGTGTTTATATATTTACTTTTTATCCGCTTTCATTGTCTTTATAAAGTTAACACATCGCGTCGTCATTTCAAACTTCAAACACTTCCTGACTTGTTTAAAATTAAAAGCCCCTTATAACCTCAGTTGAGAGAATCCCTCCATTTTCTAAATAGGGTTTTATTGTGAAACATTTGTAGGAAGTTGATTGTGGAGGATACGGTAGCTTATATGTTTACGTACTTCAAATGTAGCTCCTGTCATCTGCTGACGCTTTTAGGTGACTACAACAACATGTCGGCTGGCACATGAATACACATAGTTCTGGCAGTGACTCAAATAATAGTACAAGTAATTAAAATAGGAATAACCCGATGACATCACACACACCATGCGGAATGTTTTAGACTCCACCAGACAACGGCAGCATTTGTCCGACAACGTAGTGAGCCACAAGCTTCATGACTTCCTTTGGACTGATAGGTTTAACGTTATCTCCGTTATCAGAACCAAACAAGAGCCATTGCTGTTTCGGAGCTGAAGGACCAGCGTTCTAAAAGTAACATAAGTAACTGATGTCTTGTTTGAAAATGTACTCAAATATGTAATTACTCAAACAGCAAACTAACACGTTAGGTTACTTATTACTGCAAAAAGTAATCAAAAAACAATCAAAGAACAATCAAACAATGAAATTTACTTACCACAGTGGTGTGTGTGTGCACAGATTTTCTGTGCAAACAGGAATCATTACCAAATTTTACCAATTTTACTTTTATAAAAAAACAAAGGTAGCTTATCTGGATAAGCTGCTGGCTTGTTTCTGACTTGTCTGACTGTCTGACTCGTTATGTTTTTCGATCCATCGGATGCAATTTTTTTGTGGTGTTGCTGTGTTCCTAGACCTCAGCAAAGTGATGCAATCAGCCTTGGTGAATAGTTATGTCTTAACTAAAAGATGGTCAAATCTAGATGTAAATTAAACTGAAATATTTACACACACACACACACACACACACACACACACACACACAGAGAGAAATGCCAATGTATCAATTATTAAAGAAAAAAAATATTCTTAAGTAGCACGTTTGAACATTTATTTTATTGGTCAAAGACACTTTCTGCAAAGCATTCACACAGTGTATTCTACAAGCAGTCAGGCTGTGCGGGGTTACTTTCCTGACTCATACTCAAGAGTTAAATAAGCTCATCAAAGTAGTCTGGCACTTTTTTTCTCATTCTGTCTACAAAGCAGCCAAACATGTCAGTCAAGCTTGTTTAAAACACATTTGCAATTTCATCACAATTTTTTGGAAGAATCACAGAGCTATTAAAGTTGTCACATAGAGATTTTACATCAGGAGTACATCACATTTCTATGCTAATGTGGGCTGCTGGCTGTCGAAGAGAGGCAAGAAGATTGGGGCCAATTATGTACGTCTCTTTTGCCTTATAATGTGCAGATGCGTAGATCTGGTCAATGTGTTTGTTGTTGTTGTTGTATCTCACCAAAACTCTGTCCATGTTACTGTCAGGGTCGCTGCGGTTGTAGTACTTCCTGACTTCATACGGCAGGTCCTTGGCATGAGGATAGTTGAGGTTTCCGATGGTGTAGTACGCGTATTGCTTTTTATCCTTTATTACTGGAAGCAGATGCCAGGGCTTGAGGTTCTGAAATTCATGAAATCCATACTCTCCTTGAATAGGATCACACAGAGCCACCATGTTGTTGTCCACACAGTCCTGAACGTACCACACCAGCAACTTGAGGCCGTGGCGAGGTGGTGGTTGACCGAACCCGCTGTCCTGCAGCTCTTGTTCTGAGTCTAGGGTCTTCAGAGCTGAGGTCAGAATGACTGACAGCACCAATGCCACATGGAACAGGAGCTGCATCTCTTTGCCACGTGCCATATCAAGGTTGTCTGTGAACAAAGACCCATCATAATATCCTGTTGAAAGCATTCACTGTACGAGTGTAACTACAGCACATACAGTTGTAACCTTACCTCTGATTTAGTAATAAAAGGAGTAAGTTTTTCTGTAACAGCCGTCTCTAAATGTACCTGTAACTACAGCTGAAGTCTATATGTTGTGCTAGAGATGAAAACTGTGGCGCCCTGTGGTTTATTCTTGTTGTCTTGTGTGTGCAGGATGAAAGCAGCACAGTTGCTGTACAACTACTTTCACTCCCTATTTGCAGTAAAAGAGGAAGTGCTGTAGATGCTGCACAGCTGGGCTCTGCAGACAGTTGGGTTTAAATTTAGACAGGTTACGCCTCTGCTTGAAATCACCAGGTATGTCATGTTCACAATTGCAAAGTAGAGGTATGACACCACAAGTTGCATGTGTAAAAACTGATTATAGTAAATTATACATGTTTTTTGCAACTAGCACTGTGACTACACTGTGACAGAGGAGGGCAAGTGCAAATTAAGATCTAGAATCAAAGAACTTTGTGGTCATGAGTACAAATGGGGAAATGTTTTATTTTTGCTTCCATTCCCATGTGTTAATAACATCTGCTGTCAAATGTCAAATGAAGCCTAACGGTATCTTCCGTCGGAGTATTCCTTTAAAGTAAATTCAAGTTGAGAGGAAGTCTATCAGACTAATGCAGAAATTAAACTTGCGAAAATACATCTAAAAATCTCTTTAGATCTGTGCAGAGAAGGGTGACATGGGCAACTGAAGATCGCAGAAGCATGCAGAGCTGTCACCCTCCAGATCTCCACATTGCATGGTGCAGCCCTGCATGTCAAACAGCAGATTGTTTGAACTAATTTCCTGTATGATGACAGGTACATACTACATGAGAATCAGGCCGATCTTGAGCCTGCTTCCCCCTACTGACAATAGTCAGCCAAGCCCTGATTTTCTTGTAGGTTCTAAAGATCGTCTTGCAAGATTTTCCTGTGGTGTGGGGTAGTTTGAGGGTATTTTTTCCCCCAGATCTGCGTAAAAGTCCATCCAGTCCACACTGATTTCAAATTGCAAGTATCAAACAATTTGATAAACATTTTTTTAAAGATATTTTTTGGGCCATTTTGCCTTTAATTGAAGGACAATTAAAGGGGAAGTTACATTTTTTACAACCTGGACCTTATTTCTGGCATTAAATACGGTTGATTACTCACCCAGATAAGTTTGGTGTCATTCGGAGTCCTTCGGAAGATATTTAGATCTGCGAGAGTCGCGTACATCCATATAGTGGGAATGATGGAGGCACCAAAAATGAGGCTCTAAATAACACATTATCTGCTGCAAAACTCGTCCTTTTCACCAATATGTTTTTATGAATCCCTAGAGTTGCTTGTCATCATCATCCTGGTCATTTATACTGACCTACTAACCTCTGACCTTGATGATGTGCCAGGTGCGTGCACAGCCGCACATCTGCAGCGCGGCTTTGTTTACAACCGGAATTTGCTACTGTTAGTTTTTTGAAACATGGCTGAATATTTGTCAGGTTTTGAGGTTGTGGACGACGACTTTGAATATGATAGATGTCCTTACCGTTTTGAGCCAGAGTATACGGATGAGGAGCTCTTTGAAAGGAGGATTTATCTGCCGCGAAACTCGTTCATTTCACCAATATGTTTTTATGAATCGCTAGAGTTGCTTGTCATCATCATCCGGGTCATTTATACTGACCAACTAACCTCTGCAAAAAATAAAAACAGAGGCAATTCGTAAAAGACAATCCTCTTTACCACTGAAACGTTCACCTTTCTGTTTCTCACGTTTTGTCACTGAGCACTATGTAATAATAAATTCACGTTTTGCATAAGAAGTGCCTCTGCTTTTTGTGCAGTGTGTGGCCCGTTCTACACAAGCGATGAGAAGAAACTAAAGAAATTGTAAATTCTCATAGTTGTTTACTTATCAAGCTAACAAATTAAAGAAAATAAACAATTTATGCATGTGTGTCGGCTTCTAACTCAATCGAAAGTTGCCTGTTCGGTCCTGCAGGCTTTGGCTGGGTCTTTCAGTTTACTTTCGGGACACGAAAAAAAACAGCCTGGTTGATCATAGAAGTGAAATCCTCTGTTGTGAGACAGTCATTTCTGGAGACATCAAGACATGTATCTCCTGGCCTCAAAACCCACTCGGAGCAACAAAGGCATTCCTCCTCTGTTGGCATAGTGGAACATTGTCCACAAGAACACCACCAGTTAGCATCTGTTCTCGGACGTGCAGCGGTTTGTTGTTCTCGGACCAGCTGTTCGTCTCTCTGCCTCTGCATCCTCCTTTCAAAGAGCTCCTCATCCGTATACTCTGAATATGATGGACGTCCTTACCATTTTGAGCCAAAGTCGTCGTCCACAACCTCAAAATCTGACAAATATTCAGCCATGTTTCAAAAAACTAACAGTAGCAAATTCCAGTTTTAAACAAAGCCGTGTAGCTAATGCAGCTGCGCGCGCACCTGGCACATCATCCTGGATGACATCATCAAGGTCAGAGGTTAGTAGGTCAGTATAAATGACCCGGATGATGATGACAAGCAACTCTAGCGATTCATAAAAACATATTGGTGAAATGAACAAGTTTCGCGGCAGATAATGTGTTATTTAGAACCTCATTGTCAGTGCCCCGATCATTCCCACTATATGGATGTACGCGGCTCCGAATGACACCAAACTTATCTGGGTGAGTAAAAAACTGTATTTAATGCCAGAAATAAGGTCCAGATTGTAAGAAACTGAACTTTGCCTTTAAGCATGAAAGGGGGAGAGAGAGAGAGAGAGAGAGAGAGGGAGTGACATGGAGCAAAGGACCACAGGCTGGAGTCAAACCCGGGCCGCTGTGGCAACGGCCTTGTATATGAAGCACCTGCTCTACCACTAAGCCACTGACGCCCTAATTTGATACACATTTATGATCAGATACCTTACTTATTACTCCTTGCCAAGAATAATTTGTTGCATTACTCATTATATTACTTTCCCGTTACATCCCATAAACTTGGTAATTGCATACCTCCCCAAATTTAAGATGTGTGCCTCTGTGTGAATGTCAGGGTAATCACCATTAAGTGTAGCTAATGCTAGATAGCATTCAAATGATCTTTTTTTTTTTTTTTTTTTTTTTTTACCTCAGGGTCTTCAGTTGCCTGTGACCGGTATTTCTGAAAGTCACTCGTGGAGCAACATTTCATTCACCACATATCCATCCACAACCTAGTGAATTCTTTGTATCCTGCAGCTGTCCACATTTATTTTAAAAGAGACTGTATGCAAATTGTAGATTTGCAAAAAGTGAAACGGAAGTGTAATTTGAAAACAATGCATGTAACAGGCAGAAGTTGACATGGCATCACAGAACCTCAGCAACCAACGCACCCAGGGTACCTTGCACGTCACATCTTGTCCATGGCCAAGCGTTGATATGTGACGAGGTCGGAGTGGGAATTTGTGTTGATGAGCTCACACAAAGCAAAATAACAAGAAAACCTCCTCACACACAGTGGTCATTGAAGGACATAAAAGTTAATTAGGTAACAATAAGTCAAACCACCATTCCTCTGTCCCTGTTTTTGACCACTTTTAGCAGCAGAACAAGATGTGAACACAGGATGAGCATATTATCACCTTGTAAAGCAGTTGTGGCAAATTAATAGTCGCCTATTTCCACATCTGTCAGACATGGAGTCATGTCTCTGGACACCTGATAATACTGCAGTTCCTATCTGAGGATATAACAGAATTTCACTGCTACAGTTAATCCTGGAAATTTGCTTTTCTGATTGCTACAATTTGATGTTTACACAGTCAGGATCAAACTTTAGTTAGTTAATATGGCCAAGCTGTGTGTACATAATTTGGTTAGCTGGGGTGTCAGCACACAGTCAAATACTCCAATATTCACTCTACTTTTAGCTCTGGTTTGGTCTTCACTAACTCCTGAAAAAATATCTGTCTCTTTAGCTGCTTAAATGATCCACTGTGTTCCCCAGCTGGTCTCTAACTGTGCCTGTCTGCTGTTTGGTGCTGGACAGGGACTGTACAGTGGCTTTATCAGAGCTTCTCTCACTGAAAACAGCTGCCTGCTGTTGCTGCTGGAAATGAGGTGGGTGAGAGTAGCAAATGTAGGGGAATTACAGAAATGATAATTCTGAGTGGGTTTGTCACTGTAAGTGACACCTTTCACATGACACTCATTTCATCCATTGTTAATATAAAAATATGCCACACCTGTGCACATTCGCTCTAGTGCAAAAAGGAATGTGCCACTTTATATAGGCTACCATTCAATCTGTAGTATGTGTTGTTTGTGGTTTGCTTGTGTAAGCTGGGCAGAGCTCATCAGAGTGAGTTTGTGTTACTGAGCCAGAGTCCTAAACTGTGCCCCATTTCAGGGTGTCCTTTGAAAGACCCAGCCTGTGATGGTGTAGCCCTCAGGGGACTGAGGCTAATAGCTGAACCTGCACCTCTTCCCCAGATGAGATGTCATCACCAGGTCCTGCCCCTCACTGTGCCCCCACAGAGTCTCTGCTCGTTATTCACTGTGAGGCAGAAGGGCCTGATGCTGAAGTTAGCCACAAAAGGAAAGTGAAAGTGGCACCTGGCTGTGGAGACACACAGGGGAATCCCATATATTATAATTAAAGAATTGTAATTGTAAAAAATGTTTAGCTTCTATACAGTAATAACTCGAACAGCACTGTGCAGTTTGGCTGCAAAAGACACAGCTACGAGGATAAACAGAGATAAAGAGCTAAATCACATCTTGTAGAAATACTTTGAGTGGTCACCAAAGGCATTCTCCTGGGAAATACATTACAGAGATACATTTATCTCAAGGTAACCGTCTCTGCCCACAGCCTTTATTGTGAAAGTGTAGCACACCTTTTTCCCCCTGTTGTTTTCTTAGCACCAGTCTGGGTGCTGACAGGTTGTACTGGGTCATCCAGCAGACTGAAGCTACACCCACACTATTTTTTTGTTTTAAAAATGTTAACTATTGCTAAACTAATGTCTAGCACCCACACTACTCTGGTGTTTTGGAACCCCTGAAACGGAGACCTTTGGAAACGCTGCTGATCCTGTTTTGGAAATTATGACATATGCAGGGTAGGACAGGGAACAGAATTTGGCCCTGGTAATTCTTCGCTGAACTGGCCCCATCGCTACCATACGTTAATTTTCACTACATGAGCTTGCCTTGCATAAGCGGTATGGTATCACCTGCTGAGGTTGTCATATTGCTTGTCCTCAGCAATGGGTAGCAACCTCCTGTTCATGCCCCTTGCCTGTAACATTACTACGCTGTAATGTAGCTGCAGCTGATCATCTGTCCACTCCTTCTTCCTCTTTTTTTGGTGCATTTGCCATACTTCTGTTATTATTATTAGCACTGCTGCTAAGGTTACAAACACTTTGCAGCATCAGTCTTGACTACTTCTTTATTTTGTCTCTGACCTTTTCTGCCCCACATTTCTCTCTGGGCCTTTCCCAAACCACCCCCTACACCCTCCCCCTATCTACTTCCACTCTGTTCCTGCGTTCAAGTGAGTGTCCGTCACATCTATCTATCTATCTATCTCTATCTATCTATCTATCTATCTATCTATCTATCTATCTATCTATCTATCATTTTCCAGCTGTGAAGGTGACTACTCCAAGATCCACCTGAAGGGTTGGATCAGTCTCTCGCCACATAAACATATTTGCTTTGTACGACTCTCAATCTGTTTATTCATGACATAAGTGAAATCTCTTGGCATCAAACTTTATTTTTTGGCTTGACACTTATTATAGGCGTATCCCAGTTATGGTCATATTCAGGATATGGTGTTTACATGAGCACAGGGAAATTGGGTGATTCCTTGTATAGATCCCGGTTTTTTGTGTCTGTATGTTTTTTTTTTTTGTGTACTCCAGCTAGCTTACTCGGGTTTCTCATGAATGAAATATGGTGTTTCCATGCTCAAACGCATAAATGGAATATCCCAAAAATCTAATCATAAACATTTCATTCATGCCCTTGTAAATGCATTGAGTAAGGAGTGCAAGGACGTGCGAGGAACCAAGGGTGCGTTGGTTGTTGATGTTCTGGGATGTTGTGTCAACTTCAGCCTGTTACATACATTGCCTGTTTTCAAAATACAGGAAATTTTCAGTTTGCATACAATCTCAAAATAAATGCACTATGTCAGTACAACACCAAAATGACATTTTTTACCCTTCAACAAAAAACGCATTTGGTAATGTTTTGCCAACACACGCACATGGTTAGGTTTATGCAGCAAAACACACTTTAGGAAAAAAGAACAGGGTTTGACTTTATGCTCATATGGTTGTTGGACCTACCTACAACCCCTCCTGCCCACTCTACTCAAAATTCTGCCCGTTTAACTTTCATTTTTGTCTTGCTGCATTTTTCCCTAATGACCCCTGGCACCATTAAACAATAACCGTGCCCGGCTTCATATCATGCCAAGGTAAGAGGCTGGCTTTTCTTGTGGCTTTCTGACACAAGAAGTCACTGACCAAGCACCGGTTTTTGAGACTGGTTTGATGTTGCAGCTTGTTTCTTTCCTGGTTTCTTTATGCATTGTGGGGCTATCCTCTGAAGAGGGTTTCTCTGAGTTCTCATCACAACACACAACTCTGATTACTTGGGCAATTTTCACAGACAATATTTTGAAAACATAATAATAATAATAATTATAATAACTTCGTTTTGTATAGCACCTTTCAAAACACAAAATTCCAAAGAGCCTACAGGCAGGCCCTTTGGGATTCTGCTTTTGAAAGGAAAATCCACCATAGAACAGAATTCACAATGTGCTGTTGTAGTGACCTTGGACAGTTGAAGACCGATGATTTACAGTTTTTCTCAGTTGCTTTGGTGCATTTCTCTGATCAGAATTAAAATTCTCATAACTGTTAGTTCATCCTCCACAACATGTAGCCATTTGTGCAGATCATTATAGCAGTTTCTCATTCCTTCCAACAAATTGCAAATGCTTTTGGACATGCATCAATTGCTTTCATACAGTTCTCTGCTGTTTTTTAACATTATTATTTGCTTATGTCATGTCAGTCAAAATGAACTACACTTATTAATGCTGAATAGTCATTTCCTATGGAAACTAATAGTCCTCATTTCACTGCGTGAGTCATTACAAAAATGTTGAACTAATGATCAAAATCTGAATTGAATCTGAAAATTTTAGACATTTCTTTATCATTGTTTCCTGAAAATGTCTCCTAAATTGAACAATTTCTCTCATGTCAACATTGATATTGTCAAGAATTACAGATTGGGGGTTTAAAATGCAGATTTTTGCAAGTATTTTCTTTCCCACCTGACACAGCCACCACAGACAAGCTCCATTGCCTACATACCTCTGCCACAGCCTACATAACAAAATTATTCAAGTAGCCAATGAATACAGGTGTAAATAAATAAATAAAACAATCTGGCTCAGGCAGAACCCGTATCAGCTATTTTACTTTTGTGAAATTTAAAACGAATAGGACCCTAAAAAATGCTCTGCCCCCACGTGGTGAAACTTTATCTCCACCCCTGGGGGTGAGTGAAGATCATAAATATGAACATGAGGCGGCACAAACCCAAGAATGTCCGTAATTGCCTGAGGAAAGCTTCAGGAAACCTAAAATGAGAATTGGCTGGCCATTCTCTCTGGCAGAACCTCTGGCTGTTGGAACTGCCAGGGGAAACTATCTATTTTCCTGTGATAGTGGGGTTAATGCTATTTAATTAAGAAGCGTTAGATCATACGTAGGCTCTCTATTTAAAATAGAATATAGAAATATTCGAACTGCAATGAAAACCTTCTGTTGTGCATTAAATCAATTTGACTGGTCAATGTCAAAGTTTTCATGAACAAGTTCACACATCCTCCTCCACTCATTGAACCTGGTATATACAGTGTTCCCCCTGCTTTAATTGTTCTTTGAGGAGCCTATTCATTGTGTCCATTCATCATCACTAGAGTTGGGTAAGGGTTACTTTAAAAGTAATGAAAGTACTTTACTGTGTTACTTTTTTGAAAAGTAACCAGTTACTTTACTGCGTTACTCCCTGAGAAAAGTAACTCAATTACTTTAAAAGTACTTCCAACGTTACTTCCTGAGAAAAGTAACTCAAGCACTTTTAAAGTATTTTTGAGTATTCTACATGTCCTATTGGGCAATGGACCACAGGGTGCTAAGCCTACATTTTTTGTCTCTTTGACCAGTAGAAACACAGAACGATCTGCTGCCGTAGACAACTGTATGACAACAGCACCCCAGCATTTTTAATATTTCCTCTAGGGATGTAACCACACAGTAAAAGGGGGAAATGATGGTGTGAAACAGCAGAGGCACTTTGTCAACCCGCTGAGTTAAAGTTTCTGTCATTAGCATCAAGCTAGCAAACAATGCTACATCCTCACGGTCGGACATAAAGTAATAACATTAACAAAGAGCTGCGGGGCTTTTACTCACCACAACTGCAGAGGCTCCCAGCTTTACTTGAAACAAACTACATTATAGACGCTCTGTTATTTATTAATCCCTCTGTGTGTTTATATATTTACTTTTTATCTGCTTTGTTGTCTTTGTAAAGTTAACATATCGCGCCGTCATTTCAAACTGAACAACTCAGCCCCTTATAACCTCGGCTGAAAGAATCCCTCCATTTTCTAAATAGGCTTTTATTGTGAAACATTTGTATGAACTTGGCTGTGGAGGATTCAGTAGCTTGTATGTTCACGTAGGGCACTTCAAATGAAGCTCCTGCCATCTGCTGACGCTTTTAGGTGACTACAACAAGATTTTGGCTGGCACATGAACACACACAGTAGCTATGTTTCCATTCAAAAATGATTTGAATCATTAGGTCACGTGCAGAACTATTTCTCCTGCAAACATGGTATATTGTATTTTTGCCTAAAAGCTTGTTTTAAGTTTGCTACACCAGTGGTTCCCTGGTGGGCCACGGTCCAACAGTAGATCGCTGGTCCATTCTAAACAGATTGCAAGTGACTCATGAATGTGTCAAGATTTTTAAAAAACAGTCTTTATTTTATATTCCAGTGAATTTCTAACAGATGATTTACTTTGAAGTGCTGTTTCCTGCTGTAGAGTGACTAACTGACCGCTGCTTGAGAGCTTGACAGCAAATTAGCTCAACGACATGGTCAAACTCAAGTATGACACTGAATGTATTAAACTGTGTGGACCTTGAATAATAACTAAAGAGAAATCTGGACCAGTTGGGAACCACTGTGCTACCAACATTTGGAGAAACCTGTAAATTACTGGAAGAACATAATGTGGCCGAATTAGACAAAAAAATCAACAAAAATTACTTTTCTGCAAAATAGTATGATTTGTTATGTTTGGAGCAGAAATGGCTCTGTTAATGACCTTAAAGACATGATATCACCATGGAAAGAGGTGCGCTACGTCAGACTTAATTCGAACAGAACTGTTTCCATCCCCGTTTTGCGAATCAACATTTTTTCAGATCAACTAAAACCCGGCTAAAGCAAGCGTATTTTAGTTTGTGCGAATCAGGGAATTTTAATTTGAATTTTGGCGTTTCCATCATAATTTTCCGATGCAATACTTCTAGATGTGCATCTAAACAGGCTGATAGAAACATAGCTAGTGACTCAATAATAGTAAAAGTACTAAAAATAGGACAAGAATAACACATGACACCACACATGTCGTGAAAGACAGCCGGGGATAATTGGTGAGTACCATTGTGTAGTGTGTCATGCCTGTCAGCCAAGTCACAGCACGATTTTATTACTCCACAATCGTGTAATGTGACCTAGTGACTTTCAGAACAGGCAGAAAGTCATGCAACGTGTACCAGGCATAATACAAGTCCTGAGTCTGACCTGTCTGTCAGCGAGTCCTCCTCCACCTTTTTTTAGACTCCACCATAGACTCCACCACAAGCTCTGTGGCTTCTTTCAGACTGATAGGTTTAACGTTATCTCCGTTATTACAACCAAACGACAGCCGTTGCTGTTTCGGAGCTGAAGGACCAGCGTTCTAAAAGTAACGAAGTAACTGATGGCTTGTTTGAAAATGTAGTTAAGTATTTGATTACTCAAACAGCAAACTAATGCGTTAGGTTACTCGATACTGAAAAAAGTAATAAAAGTATTCTTTAACGTGTTATACCCAACTCTGATCATCACATTCATTTAGTTGTATGTTAAGACTATAGTTATCAGATATGTGTGTAGTCAATAATCTAAGCTTTTCATTTAACATTTGATTAAGTGGTTTGTGTGTATGAAACATTATGTCACTGTACACTTTTGCTATTTTGTCTGGAACTCAGAGGCAACTTTCAGAATTGAGACTAATTCATTAATTGGCTATCCATGTCTCTTTTTGAAGGGTGGCACCCTGAGGTGGATTTAATGCAAGTTAAATTTTGTTATTTAAATGAAAAGTGAGGATTTCTGAGAGCTGAAGTTGAGTGCAATCACTCTCCTTTGTCTTTTGTGAACCCTAATGTGTTTATGATGCATATTTTTTGAGCCACTTGAGGTTTATGAATTACTGTCACATATTCTGGTATCATTTAATGCATTTGTACTAAGGTGACCGACCTTTTTGTGCATGTACAACAGTTCAGGCTTTAGTATTTATGTTATTTACTTTATGAATACAATACCTAGCCTTTTCACACCATAATCACACTTTCACAGAAATGTAATGAATTTGGCAAAGGGAAGAAGACAGGGGGATCTCTGGGCCCTGTGCATAATAAGCAATCTCATAGGGTTCCTTCCCCTCTTAATACAATCAATTCTCACACATTTACATAGAGTGGGGGAAGAAAAGTACTCAATGCATCAACATTTTTTTTATTAAACATATTTCAAATACAGCCTTTCACATGAAATTTACACTAGGCATCTTAATAAAACTATATAGATAAAGAAACCACAAGATTACAATGCATAGAAACAGAGGAAATCAATCTCTCACAGTGATCAGATGAGATTTTGGTCCATTCTTCCACATGGGTAATCTTTAAATCTAGAAGATTCTGAGGGGCCTGCTGGTGAATCTTGATCTTCAGCTTCCTCCACAAATGTTAAGTTTTTGTCTAGTGACTGACTGGGCCAATTAAACACCTTTATGTTCCTCCTTTGGAACCAGTTGATAGCAGTTTGTTTTGGATTGTTATCTTGCTGGAGTGTCAATCTGCATCTCATCCTGACTGTCCAGACAGATGCAACAGAATCTTCTCAGGACTTATAGTGCATGGCTCCATTCATCTTCCCTTTGATAATTTGGATTCTGTTGGTACCATGAGAAGAGAAACAGTAATAAACATTTTGAGTACACTAGACTCAAAATAAATGTGTCACATGAACCTTGTTAGACAGGGACTTTATGTCAGTTTAACATAACTTTTTTTGTGTGTTTGAGCATTTACTTCTATGTTATATGAACACAAAGCATTAATTACACATTTTAAGGCTTTTTTCTTTTTAAGTTAATTGAACAAAGAAAATATTCTGTGGCAAGCTTAGGCTTCTCAAAAGCTAGAATAAGGCAAACAAATGAATTGTTGCTTTTTTTTTGTGTGTGTGTGTGTGTGTGTGTGTGTTTTTTAAAGATTATTTTCTGGGCTTTTTGCCTTTAATGAATAGGACAGTGTGTGAAATGGGGAGACAGAGAGAGAGGGCGGGGACTGACATGCAGCAAAGGGTGGCAGGCCGGACTCAAACCTGCGAGCGCTGCAGCAAGACAATGCCTCTGTACATGGGGTGCCGGCAATATCAACTACACTACCAACGCCCCAAACAAATGAATTGTTGATTAGGAAGTGCTCTTTACTTCATCTCAGCACATCTTTACAATAGGCACTCCAAATGTTAAGTAGCGGTACCCCATATTTGTAAATAGAGTGCCAAAGTCACGCCCCTTCCGGTGTAGCTCATGGGACCTGAGATCGGAAAAAATATGAATGGCAGTGAATGAGGAGAGCAATATTATCGTTTGGTCCCGTTTGAGTTGTGACATGAAATCCAAATATGTCGTTAATGAATTTAAAACATAAATTTTAAGGTCAAGAAAGTCATACTTTGTGGTAAAACTGTTGAGATGTAAGCTTTTGAAAAAATGTAATTAGAAAAACTACACAGGAGGTGGTCGCGTATGTGACGTTGTGGCTTTCGCTCGTTTCCAGCAGCCTGGATTGACTGCAACCTGGCACAAAACACACAGACATTTTCAATCATAAATCGATAATCAAAAAACAATTAAATTTCAGCGGGGAGGCCAAGCTGCAGGAAGCGAGCAAAAGCTATGACGTCACATACGCGACCTCCTCCCGTGTACTCTAGAGGCTTTCAAATTAAAAGCTTATATCTCAACAGTTTTACCACAAAATATGACTTTCTTGACCTTAAAATCTGTGTTTTAAATTCATTAACAACATATTTATATTTAATGTCACAACTCAAACGGGAACAAAAGATAATATTGCTCTCCCCATTCACTGCCATTCATATTTTTTCCGATCTAAGGTCCCATGAGCTCGACCGGAAGGGGTGTGACTTCGGCACTCTATAAGTTTTCTTCACGTCAGTTCTGAGCATACAGTAGTCGGTACAGTCATGAACAACAGCTCTTCTACAAAAGGATGTATCTTCAGACGTTTAAACGCCTAGCTGGAGTTGGGAACAAGGTATGGTGTGTAAATAATGTGTTTATGTGCAACTGTGTGCCTCCTTGTTTTATATATATATATATATATATATATATATATATATATATATATATATATATATATACGTATATACACATATATATATATATATATATATATATATACACAGACATATATATATATATATATATATATATATATGTCGTAGCCATCATGAAACAACGTCAGGCACAATAATTTACTTTTTGTGTTGACCATCCATCCAGCAACCCGCTTGAGGCCTCACTTGATTTTGTGTTTACCACCGGACCAGAATTGGCTCACAACAAAATAAGCCTTTTTGATTGGCCGATGTTAGTGCTAACCACTTGCTACTGCAAATGTTTAGTCATGACTAACATTACCATAACACTAGTCTCTATATATAGACTCTGTACTGAGTCTGTAGGCAAACCCCGGAGATCTTGCCTCCGGAAGAAGAGTGGAAGAGCCCTGGTTTCCGGTTGTAGGCTGTTTGTGGTCCGCGTGATATTGACCAATCACATTTGAGCCAGCTGCAGTTGTTGCTAGGTTAAACGGTCCATGCAGTGAACTAATGAGGCGGAACATAATTGGCGTCACTGCAAGCTCTGAATCCATCGCAATGGTTCAGCATATTTACGGAAGTTGGAAACGGAACTTTGCCTCCTCCGCCCAAATCAAACCGGAATACCAAAAAATCACGGTCTGCCCCCAGAGGCTGCATCGCCGTCTGCAGGGAATCAGACGCCGAATACAGCTGATGGGTTCCGAGAATGCCATAGCACTAATAAGTCAACAAGAACCAATAGTCGCAGCGGCAGGCCAAAAGCTTTCACCTTTTACTGAGCATACATTGTAGATATTTATGCAAATAGCACTGGAACTTTGTATTGGTCCTGAACTGCAGTAACACACAACAGACACTTAATAGCAGATACTATCAGTCTCTAAAAACTAGTACTAGTAACTATTACCTACTATAGCACCTAGTAAAAACACATTGTACATTGGTGCAAATCAGGAGGACATTGCTAATGTAGTGAGGTGCATGATTTTCCATGGACATTAGAAATAACTGCACATTGATACTTTTGATAGTCACAGAATAATAATAACTAGTAGGACTGTAGAAAAGAAAATAAGTCAGTGAGGAAAAGCTGGTGACATTATGACATATGATTCTGGCTGCTACATTCTGTACCCAGGCTCCTACAAGAATGTGATATTAACATTATAATTTTGATAATTTTGTTTAATGTCCCTCAGAAGCAAAGCAAACATCCCCAGTGTTTAAACACATTAATCTTATGATAATAAAACACCAAATAATTGTATTGATTCAACAAGCACTACAGCCAGAACTGGTATGGACATTGAACAAAAACCAATTACACCCAACCATCACAAAAACAAAATAAAGGATACATTGGATAGTTTTCTATGCATGGTTATCGAAAGAATAACAACACAACAAAAATTGTTTAGTTCTATGATTCTTTAATAAATCAGTAGTCAGGATGTAAGAATATGATGTGGCCATTTCTGTTTTTGACTGCCACCCATCAGTACAGAAAGTCATGTGTCGGGAGTATAAATGCATACAGCATGAGTATGACCTTTGGCACATTGTGAAGTCTGTCAAAAAATGACTGCTGCAGTGCCACAATGAGGAGTTGTTCGAGTGGATCAGAATGATCACAATCCATCTCTGGTTTTCTGTCACAACATCCATATGAGGGAAATGTGACAAGGTTATAAGGAGAAGTGGATCTCAGTCCTGCATCACATAAGCAACGTACACCACTGGGTTTCTGTTGAGACAATCACAAAGTGTGAGCACCGTACCTACACCCCCGAGGAAGAGAGTCATCGTCCATTGTAATCAAGTCTCCATCCTCTGTTTACAGTTCAAATCACTTACGTACATATCATCATATTACTGGAATAAGTCTTTCTTGCATACAGTATTGATGTGTGAATTTTCCACAATAACAATATTAGTGCAAGTCCGAGCTCAGTTCAGTGTCAAGGAATTGTTTAATGATAAACTTTTAAATGCGTATTAGAGCAACACAACTACTAAATAGCATTTAAATGCACATCAACCACTTCATTAAATTTAAACAGTAATTCATATTCAATGGCAAACGAAACACTTAAAAATCATAATACATGTAGGCATACTCAAATCAATGGTAGGCCTACACTGGGGAGGGACAGCCCTGATGGAGCTGACCACACAGGCAGGAATTGGGATCCGGCTCTTCCTCCCAAAATGGCCCCTGGCCCAGAGGGTAAGCTGCCTGTATGCAGTCAACCTAAAGAGACTGATGGAAAAGAAATTTATTGATTAGATTTAGTACACAATATTTGAACATAGGTGATGTACATTCTGATAGACGGGATGATGAATCTGATATAATATTTATGATGTATGTTTGATATTTTGAAGTATGGCTGTTGTATTACTGCTTTTTTCTATATACTTTATTGAAATATTAATTGTTTTTGGATGGTTATCCCCCTGGGCGGTTTGGATGGATAACCACACCTGCCATCATAGAGCTTATCAGCCTATTGGTGTGCATGATGCATAAATATAGGTATGTTTTCCATTTTTAAGCACTGTGACCTGACGAAGATCCAAGTAGGATAAAACATTATCATTATTACATATTTGTGGCTTGGAGTAAGTGTGCAAAAGTTACCTTTTTTCATAGTGTTAGTATAACCACATGTTTCCATACATTTCTCAGTTCTCCAGAACTGTCTGCTATTCATGCACTCTCAAATGTCTGAATATCCGACATCAAACTGTCTACGTTGTGACAGCGATTTCCCAAACGTTGGTTTCATAACATGCTGAGCAACACGATGTCAACAAACTACATATAGAAAGCATTCATGTGGCATTATATTGTTACATCAGGTCTCTCAGACATGTTCCGCATCTAACTGGCTTGTTCACTAGTAGCAATATGTAACATAGTCAGCAATGTGACCCGGCGAACAAACATTAGGTACCATCATTGATAGCTAATAGCTGTTAGTGTCAACTCGCTAACGCTAAGGGTTAGCTAGCAATTAGTACCGGAGAAACGACATATATGTTATCATATTCCTGGCCAACACCATAGAGCATGCATTTGTTTTCTTTACTGCATACGCTTACTGAGTCATTCGCCCTAGCTTGACTTACCTCCTGTTGACAGGACGCTCCAGTGTTTCAGCTCTGACAACCCTCAGTGAAAGCATTGCCACCTCCAACATGTCCACCTCCCGGCACACGCTGAATGTGCGCACCATGATGATGCAGGTGTGGTCATGCAGAAGATGGTCCAGACCAGCCTCCTGACAGCAGATGGACTGTGGCACAGTGGGCATCGGCGTACAAAAATCACACTGACGCCAAGTAGCTAATGTTGCCGACACGCCCTTGACCCCAAATCACCGGGTCCACAACTTCTTCCACCCATACCACTGCTCAGTTCCCAGTTCCCAGTTGCTGAGATGAGGTCACTGACTGACAGCAGTTCAGAGTAAAATTTGGTAAGGGGGGGGGTGTCCCAGAAAGGGTACCAATCGGGGGGTGCGGGCAACAACGGAGAAACCTGTTGGGGTGTGATTGGATGGAGCACCCTGCCTAATCTAAACCTGAAAAGGATATATTAAATACTGTATTTTAAGTTTTTCAAATACACAAATACAAGCTCTTAAAGTATTTTGTTGCATATGACACAATTTTTGTCCAGCAAAATACGAATGACAAAATACTCAACAATAATTACATTTGTATTTTAAATACATTTAATTAAAATATAGTCCATATCTGCATACTGCAACATCTAGTGGCCACAAGTCATCAAAGCAGCTTAATTAGTAAATTAATATGTGTAGGATCATTATAGCATGACTAACAGTGAGACAGTATAATAACCAACCTTGGATATCTTTCCATTTGCAACAGTTTATAATCATGACATTATGTTGTCTACCCCACTTTTGTGTGTGCATCCTTGATTGTGAGTTCATAGACTATTGGAAAGTATCCATTTTCCAACTAACTTTGGATAAGCAAGTACTTCTGCAGGTTTCAATTAAGTACTAAAGCTCTAGATCCATTTTAAGCTGGATTCAAACCTCCAGCTGAGCTAACTCAGGTACCCATGTGCTTATGTCATCAGGTGTAGGATTTGAGGTGGGGGAACCATCCAACAAGTTACAGAGAGTACTGTCAAGCATCGTGGTGTCTTGAAGTATGTGAATCCATAATGAATATGTTGAGGTAAGAATGAAAATACCCAAATTGTCCTTTATGATAAGGGGTTACTCAGGGTTCCAATTTTGGGTTCCTGGTGATGGATGAGGCCAATAAAAGCCCTCACTGATGTGTGTTTGTGTGCATATGAGAAAGAGAGAGACGGAGAGAATTTCATTGACATTGTCACACTTGGCAGACGTAAGTACATCTGTGCTTTTTGTGCTTCCTCGATGGAGCGTCGACATTGACTGAGTCAGACTGGCAGTAAAACTTCCCCTGTGAGCCAGTCTGACACTTCTATTGAGGAGCTGCCAGGCACCCCGGGGCTCGCTCTATACCTCATCCCTTTACTGCAGTGTCAGCCTGCTTCTGCAGCCACTTCTGAAATTACCCCGCACACTCGATTTACACCATGTTTTCCCCCGACAAAATGGACTCCCATTAAATCTGCTGCACACGTCAGCCCCAATAACGACGCCAAAGTGTTTAATATCACTGCACATGATGACACTGTGACGTGAATGTCTTACTACTGCACATCTTTGGAATAGTGTGTGTGAGTTAATGGGCGTGTGTGTGAGTGTGCAGGGTATCTGCAGGTTTCAGATAGCCAAATTTAGGGTTTTCCTCCTACAACTGGAACTGGATTTAAGACCAACTACTAAATCTATAGTTTTTTATCTTATTCATTTATTCTCAGGGACAATGCACATCGATCAGCATCACTGTAAATGTGCCAGTG
This sequence comes from Epinephelus cyanopodus, assembly GCA_026686955.1. Lineage (NCBI taxonomy): Eukaryota > Metazoa > Chordata > Actinopteri > Perciformes > Serranidae > Epinephelus > Epinephelus cyanopodus. Next base: position 7,210,139 of record CM048919.1, read on the forward strand.
TTAGCCAAAAGGCTGATTTTCAACTGTTGTCCCCTGGCCAGATGTTAAATTAGCCATTAAAACAACAATAAAACACTCAACATATAAAATTAGAACCTGAGAAAGCAAAACACAACCAAATGAACAGGATAAAGATCTTAGTGGAGTAAGGTAAGCACCATGCCAAGTAGGACAAGTAAAATGCAGCCAGTCAAATACAAAACAATGTCAGGCTGTCGGTCAGCACCAAGATTTTTCCCATGACAACAGGAAATCACATTTCATGACAGAGCACCGATAAAACCAGCGGGAACAGTATCTGACAAAGGAGTGTGCAGTCTGATGGCAAGTCTGGTTGCTTTTTAGCCAAATTTTAAGATTTTATGTGTAGAAAATAAAAGAGTAATTACCTTGAACTGGTGGAGTGAACAAGAGTCGATGTTTAATTTGGTGTGTATCTGATCCACCAGCTTGTTCATATTTCAACGACACCAAATAACACTGCTTTGTCAGTGATTTCAGCATAAGACACCAATGCCAAAACACACCTTTTGTGGTGGTATGATACAAAGCCAGGCGGTGTCAGTTTGTAACAAGGCCGGATGGAACCTTTCGCAGTGTTATGATTCGCTGACATTAGAAACTGCTGCAGAGATCTAATGTTACAACTGAGAGAGCTCAGGATGAGTAGCAAGTTTGGCCTGCTACATCGAGCTAGCCCTGAGATGGCGGTGGTTTCGTCTAGAGCTGTCCCCACGAGGAGACAACAGCAGCGCTGTGACAGAATGTGGAAGTCGGGAAAGCACGGAGGGGTTAGCTCTATGCTAAGAGCTAACCCCATCAAACCAGCTGTTCCCAGCGTCCTTCTGGCGAATAGACACAAAAAATGGATTACATCCGACTGTGGAGTTCCACTCACTGAGGAGTGAGGGACTGCTGCGTCCTTGTGTTCAAGGACGAATGGTAACATATTAGCGGTGTTGAGCTAATAGAGCAGAAAAGGAGGCTGCATCATCTGGTAAGCTCCATGGTGGCGGTCTGGCAATATACACAAACAATTCAAGGTGCTGTGATGTGAAGAAGATCTCCCAGTTCTGCTCTCAGGATGTGGAGGTTTTGACTGACTTTTCATCTTACTATTGCACTATATGTTCTTTCTTATATGTTGCACAAATTGTTTTTAAATGTTTTGTTTCTGTTTGCTTGGGGTATACGAAATGTCATTTGTTTTTGTGCTGCGCACAATGACAATTAAAGAAGTTCAGTTCCATTCATAATGTTATATATGACAACACAACATCCAGTTGTTAATGGCTAACATTAGCCTACTGTAGCGTAGCCTCTGAATCATTAACGTTACCTTCCTTGTGCGCAGGGCCATGCCTGACCAATTTGGCACCCTAGGCAAAATATTTGCTGGCACCCCCCCGACTCACGGTTTGATTTAAACCACGGTTTTCAAAAAAAAACTTAAGAAACATTTCAAAAACTTCCTGAAAAAATGTCTGGATTTTATTTATAATTAAATAAATGTTGCATTGCAATAAAGAACATGAACATTACTTAAGTAATATTAACTTACAGTTCAGGCTGCATCACTTGGTGCTGAGGTGGATGAGGTGGCTGCAGTTACATTAGTAGGCCCAGGATTTGCAGAGGTGGGGCAGAAGTGCATCTAAAAAGAGGAGATGCATATATTTGACAAACTGGGCTTTTACAATATATTAATCAAATAGCTGTTGATTGTGAAACCATCATGGCATAACCATAACAGCACCTATCATTACAGCCTGCCTTGATCTAATGACAGCAAACAGCCAAAATATAAAAAATGCAAAGAAAAATTAGGCCAATATATGAAATTATGTTTGAGTCTTTCTTTCTAACTTTCTCTAAGATGGGAGCAACATTAAATGACATTAATTCTAGCTGAATGCTGAAAGTATTCCTAAAACAAGTGGCTAATGAAGTCGCAGTAATATTGACATTAAGTAGTAGTAGCCTAGCCTAACCGCTAAATATTAACGGCTAATGAGCTGACGTTAGTTTGCAAGTGCTTCAGTGACTGTAACTTACGTTGTGTTTCTACCATGTTAAATGAAGTGTTTCTTCACATCACATCATTACCTCGGTCTCGTTCATGTTTCTCCTCCTCTTCTTTGTTTTTGTACTGTCAGTTTGTCACTCAGCAGCATCACATTACAGAAGATAGTGGGGGAGAGGGGGCGCGGTTAGGGATTGTGGTGCAATTGGTGCTGCCTGGCAGAGAGGCAGAAGGATGCCAGGCAGGCAAAAATTTAAATTAGAAATATTATTTCATTATTATTTAAAGACGTATGGCTATATGTACTGTTGTTGTTTTGTAGTGTATTCTTGTCTAATTTTTGAATACAATGGGAAAAAAAACCCAATTCACTCCCTGGCGCCCTCTGGCATGCTGGTGCCTATAGCATTTGCCTAACCTGCCCTATGGGCGGCACGGCCCTGCTTGTGCGTTTCCACTTACTAGTGACGTTAACGCTACCATCTAATGTTAGCACTGTACGCTTATTCTAAAACTCATCGGTCATCACTGACGCTGGTTGGGTTTTAAAACTCGGGGTTGCATTTGTAATGTTACACTCGCTCTCCTCTTCCGTGTATCTAATGTTACCTTGGCAACACCTATCACAGACGTAATGAGGACGTAATGGAGGAGGGGGGAGTAGGCCTTTGGAGGGAGGTGGAGTTGCAGGAAGAGGGGATGAGACTGAAACCAGTAGTGATCCAAGTGTCCTAGCCCCGACATAAAAAGTTGTTTGGAAAAATGTCATTTGAACTCTGTTTTTAGCCTCATTGTAGTCTCGCTCAGCCAGACCTTTCTCAAGAAAAGAAAGGTCTGGCTGAGACAACTCTCACTTTAAGATTGGAGAAAAAAAAAAACGCCCCGGCTGCTTGTATTTCTTTCAACCAATCACAGTCATTCTGGTTGGTGCCACAGCAACGGTGCGCTTGCAAAAATATTGCCGAAGGGAAACAAGTTTTGGTGTAACACACTCACAAAAATATCTCCTACAGGACGCGAACCATGGCAGAAAAATGGCTAAAACCCCCGCAAAACCAAACACCACAAAAGTTAGTAAAGGACGTATTAAAAACAGTTGAAAACTGCTACACAACCGGAGGTGGTAGGGCGGGACTTCAGCGGGTGGCTCGCTCTGCCCAATGAGAGGCTGATCTATGCAGCGAACTTCCATCTACTCAGACTAGCCTCACTGTAGCCTGCAGCTCTACGCCGTAAGCATCCATTAGGTGGAGTTGTATTGCCACCCCCTCTCCCCTGGGATCTCCGCAAGTGTTGTGAGGACTCTAAAACTTCACCTGAGCCTCCTTCGACATATGGGTGAGTAGATAATGGCTGAATTTTCATTTTTGGGTGCACTATCCCTTAAACGTTACGAGGTAAAGTTTAGGAAAAGGCTGTACCTTAAAATGACTCGAAGTTCACACAGTTCTAAACAAGCATCCCTGGGGAAAGTCTGCATCTTTATGATATGATTACAGCCTGTATACATTGTACTTTTAATCTCAGTTTTATGAACTGCATGATACACCCTCACCACCCCTTTAACTGAGGGATGCCTCACAAAGGTTACAAAGTTCCATTTGTTACTTGAAAAGAACACTGACTTTTGGTTTCATACAGGACACATACTGCACTCTCTTGGGTGAAAGTCATGTCTTGTTTGACCCATCCATCTCCCCTCCCTCCTGCCCTACATGGACTTTATCGTTCTTAATGTCTGTGGAGTATGGCTGCGGATGAGTTTACACTGGAGTTAGCCGAAGCCTACTGCGTCTTGTAAAGATGCTAGAGGGTGCCTTTGGTGTCGATATCACACGTTGCACAAGACAAGCAAGATTTATACTTTTGCAAGATGTGTCTTATATTTTATTGTGTCTAACAAATTACTCTTGACATGTGAATGAATGGGGCCTTTCTGCTCATAGAAGCCACACCTAAATTTGACTTGATTCTTTTTCATTGTATCGATTATATTTTATTATTTCTCCTAAATCATTATAAACTAACAGATGGACCTTTGAAGCTATACTGACTTCTTTAGACATTGCTCTAGTCAGCAAAAAGCAATACTATTAAGTTCTTATATTTGAATGCTTTTGTAATACTTACTCGGAAGGGCTGAAGACCCTAAAAAGACTATTTCTTACAATTTCACATGAGAGTTTTCTGTATTTATGTTTTTGTCTGTGCCCTTTTGTCTGGTTTGAAGTGGGCAGGTTCAGTTGGAAAAAGGGGATATCATGTAATTCTGTGCAAAGAGCTATGGCTGGTAATCAAAACAACATTTTATGTAATTACTGGGAATTATATGTATTAGGTCACTTGTTGACAGTTAAAGTATTTGTCGTGATCTGTAGTCAGCATTGTATGACATCCACATTCTGCTTTTCATTCTGTTTTTTTCCATATAGGCTCAAGGTTCATAACTTATGGGCAGAGAGTCGGACACCCTGCCAGACCCAACTGATGCCCATGTCATAAAAATTTATTCCTGTCACCAGACAGTGTCAGCATAATGTGTGCTCTGCTCTGCTTCATGATGACACTGCTCTGCTGTCTGAGTGTGTGTGACGTACCTGTCTGTCTGCCTAAAGCTCTGACTGACTGATCTCAGCTCCCTGAAGCACACACTGCTTTGTACTCAGTGAAGCACACCTCCACTGTTCCACAACATCTTCACACTCGGCGGAAAATACAGTCTGATGGCTGCTAGCATGTAGCTTAGCTCCATTAATAACTGGCTGCTTCACGCAATAGCAAGTTTGGGGCTATTGGGGCTGATAAATAAATGAAAGCAATTTGGATGTGTCTAGTGTTAACATTATGACAAAAAACAGGGTTATGCTAAAACAAGAGGTAGTTTGTGTAACTTTGTGTTACCTATTCTAAATCTAACTACTTCTAATGTTAGTTTACTTTGTAGCAGTCATCCTCCTAATGTTAATATATTGAATCACTGTCATTGTGAAATCACTGTTAAATCACAAAGCATCATAACACACAAATTTCCCCACCATGAAACTGCCACATCAGCCAACGTGATCTCACAGAAATAAATAAAATAACCACAACTAGCCCAGTAAAATTAGAATTGCAGTCCAATCAGCATTGCTACTGTTACATTTTTAAACAGTGTACGGTCATCATAAGCTGCTACTTTAGCAGAGTGATTATTCACCTCATAAATAATGACGCACTGCTCTTCCCTGAAAGTACACAAGCCGCTTTTATTATTAAACCATATTGCTATCTGCATTGCTATTGGCATTTCTGGCCCTGTTTTACTTGGTATTAGATCAAAATCAAATTTTGTGGTATTGCCCACCCCTAGCCTGGTGTTAAATGACGTACTGTACTTATGTCCTGTAACCTGAAATAACTGGCGAACCCCTGCACAGAGCTAGTTTCGAGCAGACGCGCTCAGTTTGGTAGTTTGGCAGACCGAGGTGCGCTGAGATGGGTGTGGCGGTGCAGCAGGGGGAGATGTTGACAGATGCAGCTTGGCGCAGTGACAGTTTCGTGCCAAAAGGCTTTGCTGAAGGTGCGCTAAAAGCTCGACAACTGAAACCACGTCTACTGTCAGCGCAGGCGGAGCGCAGCCCGTGTAAGCTTAAGTTTGGCTGACCGGCGGACAGTGTGCACACGTCACCAAAACCTCACAGGCAGGTTTTCAGAATGTCAGGCACATTAACGATGCAATAAATACCCACAAACACCACTATTCAATGCAGCTATCTGCAATCAGCACATAAATGTATCGCTATATCGACTGTCCCGTCACATCTGATGTCAGATCAAAGGGGATTGGCACCGTTTGGCATGTTTGGCACGCGTAATGGAAACCCAACCTGATTTGATTAACACAGCTGCAAACTAATGAGTTCACATCCCTCTCAGCCAACCACAAACAGCCACAGCATCAGATAGGGAGATATATTCAGCATCTGTCATCTTAGAAAAGTCAAAAGAAAAGAAACAGAGTGAGACTGCGAGAGAGAAAGAGAGAGCGCGCGTGCACGAGAGAAACACTACATTGATTGAATTGAATTGTGGTGACCTCCTCCCAGGCTACCTTTGCATCATCAGCCCGTGGAGGTCTGCTCGCAGTTCCATAAATTCGGACACTGCGAGCTTGGACCTCCAAGACCAAAACATCAGTTTCCTCCTGGGAGGAGTTTGGCCGTCTGACGCTGCTGCTCTCTTCTGCCATGGCGAATTGAGTAAACTCTCATTACACCTTCGCACGGTGCTTTTAAGGGCGAGGAGAGGGGCTCATTTGATTGGTGTGATGTGTGTAAAACCCACTCCACGCCTTGTCTCCTCCCTTTTTCGACTTGCGCAGGCAGGAGGGACGGAGGTGGGATAGAGGAGTAGCTGTGCCAGGGCGCACGGTGTGCCAAACTTATAAAATCCGCCTGGCCACACCCAGTTGGCGAAGCGCAGGTGCGCTGCGCCTCCACCTCGCCCGTGCTGTGAAACTAGAGCCCATTAAGTGCCGCTACCACATAATGCAGTGTTTGGTGAGGTTTTGGTCATTTTAAGTATTTCTGTGAGACCAGGTTCAGTATAGTGACCAGCTGAAGCCAAGGTTAGAACTTACCAGTGCAGTAAAGCAAAGCATGTTTAGAAACCCAGCCGCTGCTTTGCTTTTCTCATCTTGGTCTGTTGGACCAGGCAATTTTTCTAACTGACCTTCTGCTGATTAAGATAAGAATTCAAATTTTTTATTAGAAAAAATGTACTGTATTTACATTCAAGACTTTGCAAAGTTATGCTATGAACATTTAATCACTAAAAGTGTAAACTCCACAAACTTTGTGCACAATCATGGCTTTTCTTTGTGGATGCATGTAATTCACAGAGATGCCTACGGAGACACATGCAGACTTCCATCATTATAGTCTGACTGCTGATGTCAATCCTATTTCATGCAATGTAACTGCACATACACACTGCCAGCGGGTGCTGCCCTCCGTCTGTCTGGATGATTAGCTGTGCATTAACTAGGTAATTTATGTATGAGGGCACTTATTATGACCTGAGCCTCTTACCACAGATTGTCATGCCACATCTCATTTATTGTGAGAGGCTGGCGGAGTCCCCTCAGAGCAGCTATTCTATAGGCCAAGCAAACAGAGCTCAAACACGATTGCATCTCTCAAACAAATAAAGCCATAATGAAGACTGTTAGAGGGAAAAAAAGGAATGCAGTAGAAACAATAAGTGACATTTGCTCCTGTAACCTCTCTCCATCTGTGCCGAGTATAAGGCATAATGAAAAATACAATTTCAATTTAAGATCCATTTCTCATTTCACCATGGGTGCTGTGTCAGACGTGAGAAATTAAGTTACGGCAGCAGAGACATTGTGTTGGACAGAGGCTTTTAAGGATGCAAATATGCCTCACAGTTGTTCTGACGAGACATAAAAAAAGAATTTAAAAACAAAATGTCTCAAAGGTTGTGATAACACTGATGGGTATAAAAGACCACAAAATCAAAGCACAAGTGGCAAACTTTAATGTCAAAGAAGGAATCTCAAATATGAAAAATAATAACACGGAGCGATAACTTGTTCCTTCGTTCATCCATAACAATAACATTCATGAATTTAGAAGGTCAGCACGTCTCTGTAGACTCAATTTTGATGGACTCGGCCTCCTCCCTCTAGCAAACACTTCTCACTCAGTTTGACTTGTTCTGGAAATCAACAACTTGGGAATATTTCTGCAGGGACCAGTCAAATGAACACAATCATTTGGTTGCGTCCCATGTGTAAGAGAACTGTCTGTGTCCTTTCTCAACAGCTGCCTCATGATGCACCTCAAAACATTTATGGTAATGTAAGTGACCAAAGCACCAAAACAGACAGCATTTGCCTTGCCATATTGCAGCTTTATGTACAACATAAAAAGGGTCACTCGTACAAACAAACACACAGAGAATCATTACCCGTTCAGCTCTGTGGAGCATTTTAGCATCTTTCAGCTCATAGTTTTGGTTTTATGGCTACTTTTCATCAACCTCATTTCCATTTTCATTCAAAAATCTTTGATAAACCAACTGTACTCCACCTGCTCAGCACCAAACACCAGACACACGCAGTTAAAGACTAGCAGGTAAACATAATGGGGCATTCAGCAGCTAAAGAGCCAGATATCTTTTTTCAGGAGATGGTTGAGACCAAACCAGAATGTGAATCTTGGATTTACATTCATCAGAATTCCAGAAATATGGATCGTAATGAATGCTTATGATTCTCTGCGTCTGATAGATGTATAAATGGGAAAGAGCTTGCTAACATAGGTATTAGCCATATAAAGCCTGCGATTTTTAGCTTGTTGTGGAGTTTTGACCGTAGGGGTTCAAACTGATTTAAAAGACCAGTGTGGAGGATTTAAGGGGATTTATTGGCAGAAATGGAATATAGAATACTAAGTATGTTTTCTCTAGCGTATAATCACCTGAAAATAAGAACTGTGTTTTCCTTACTTTAAAATGAGCTGTTTATATCTACATAGGGAGCAGGTACTCATTCACAGAGCCCACCATGTTGCACCGCCTGTTTCTACACTTGCACAGAACAGACAAACCAAACACTGGCTCTAGATAGTGCCATTCACATTTTTGCGTCCGCCAATGCAGTAAGCCAAACTTCTTTATACAGTGTTTTTACTGATTTAAATTACTAGGTTCATTTGTTTTGGAGAGGAAGAGACCTCTGCTTAGAATTTTGCTTCTGGTGGAAATCCTCTAAATGTCTGGATCTAAAGTTATCAGAGAAAAACAGGTGAGCACACATTAGGCTAGGCTAGCCTGTCATCTCGGACATGCGTAACAGCAATGGGACTGCTTTATTCAGTTTTGTTGGGTCTTTTTTGTTTGTTTGTTTTCAGCTAGTTTTGATCACCAGGTCTGTTTGTTTTGGAAAGGAGGAGAGCTCTGCAGAAAATTTAGCTCCTGGTAAAAAACTCCTGAATGAGAATCAGAAATAAGGTGATCTCTGAGACATGCAATGGATCAGGTACCCACGTAATCCGCAATAGCTGGGTAATTAATATAAATATGTGTAATTATGAATTAATGGGCAAGGGGAAAAATGAACTACACATGGGTAGGCAGCATGTGAGAACAAAAATGTATTCGTAATATCTTGACATCTAAATCACTATTTTCAAGATGCAATTAAATTCATTTTGAAAGTCAATGATACAAGTCAAACCTTTGCCCCCATTGCCACATTCATCACCAGCGTGGAGGACTATAGCCATGAAACTTTGCAGCAAGAGTATGAGGTGGCAGCTTACATTGAGTTCAAGATACCCAAGAAGGATCCTTTTGAGGTTTTATGGGAGTGGAAGGGGTATGCTAAAATATTTCCTGTTTTGCCATCCTGACATTGAGGGAAGTCAGTAGAAGACTTTTCCTGCGCTGGATTTGTAATTCAAGAATGACAAACCCAGCTTAATATGAGTGACTGTAGCCTGTGTCTGTTTAGTCGCGCTAGGTTAGTCCTGCTTACTTACTGTAAGCTGTATCTCCCTCATAGGTTTTTTTTTCCCTTTTTGATGTTTTGGGGGGCATTATGTACTTTTTAGATTATTTTTTGGGCGTTATGTCTTAATCAGATGGTTACAGATAGACGGGTGGAGTCGTTGTGGACCATGGTTGACACCTTAATCCCTACGCCACCAGGGCGCTCTGAAGGAATGTCTTCTGTTATACAGAAGTAGGTATGGCATATCTATGTGCAAGTTTTGTAATGATTTTTATCCTTTAGGAAACTGGCACAGAGATCATGTGGGTTTTAAAGCCCTTACTTCTGTACCCTTTGAAATCCACATTCTTCTGAGCCTTATTTATAAGATGGTCATAAGTACTGAAATGATGTCTCTTTTAAGGAGAAGTACCAAAATCTTCCTCTAATGAATGAAAAGCTGATTTTAAAGTAATAAAAAAGATCCTTACTCAATTTAATACACTCAAGAGGTTTTACTGCAGTACACTTTGAAAAGACCTTTAAAAGTGTGGCATTCTTTCAATTCTGAAGACAATGTGGGTTTTTAGTCACACATTATAAGATGAGAATGTAAGATTTTGCAAAGACTTTGGATCTTGCAGGGTCACTATCTGCAAGACTGCAACTAGATTCCCTTTGAGATAATTTCCCGTCCTGCTCCTGGTGAAAAATATTACACCAAATTCCGCAAAAACACATAATAAAGATCAAGGGTGTGATTTGTCAACAGTATTAATGTCAATTCACCATCAATAAAGTTAATAAAGATAAACTGTATTTATGTAAAAACTTTACATTTTTGCCCCAACTTAACTGGCTACTAGCAGAGGGTTACAGAAAAGATCATAGATAGTCTAGGTACAAAAAAAAAAGTGAGAATTGGTGTTGGAGTATAGCTATTGGTTGTTGTCAATTAGTCATTGAACTCAACTATTTGCATGAGCCAAGACTAAAAACTTAATAATAAACGAAACCTTAAGTAAACCTTAAGATGAGAAAATGACTGACTCAAGACAGCTTGGACTGAGTTTCCTGAGCACCCAGCACATGCTCATCCCAAGTCACCACATATTACCGCTTTGTCAGTGGCTGTTCATGTCTACTTATTATGCACTAGGTATCCTCCTGCGTCTGTTGTTGATGATCTGGGGTGCTGCAACCAACGCCAGGGCACCAACAATAGCATGTTGTTAGGTTTAAGCAAGAAAAGCAGTGGTAAACAATGCCAGGATGTTACTAAAAGCACATGGTTAGGTTTAGAAAAAAACATTGTGGTTTGGCTCTACATTCATCTGGTAAGCGAATACCATAGGCTTCTGGGTGAAAATCCAGGGTTTGTTGAACCCATCCACCATCCGTTCCACCCACCTTATAAGGACTTTTCAGATTCTTACATTATGTCGATACCTGCAGAATTTCAACCTGATGCCGTCCAGCACAGCACCATACCGTGACAGATACCATCTGGCTGACCAGCAGTGTATTGTATCACCACAACAGGTTACATCCGACTGTGTAACAAACTGATACCGCTCGACAGTGTATCATAGCACTGCAAAAGGTGGCTTTTGGCATTAGATGTCTGACAAAGCAACGGCAGGAAACGATGACTTCAGAATAAGAACAGGCTGGACCGCCTTACACCTAAGTGAGGTAAAGCTGTCATGCTTTAATCCAACACTGGACTTTTGTCATGACAGTGAAATTGATTAAAAAGTTGTTTGGTGTAAGGAGGACACATTAGTTGGTTTGGTGTGAGCAGGGTTTTTTTGGTGGCTAATGTCAGCAATTTTGCTAACTTTGTGATTCTTCTCTAGCCATGCCACTGTTACTTTACACCAGCATGTCTCAGATTAAAATTAAGATTCAAAATGTGAGGCCCTTGTGTTATTCAAATATGTTTTCAGTTGGTGAACTAGACTACTTTTTAAATTCATGATATGATGCAACTTCTGTGTGTGTATTGTGTACAGTGCTTCATATGTGATCTTGTGTGTCCATGTTTTAGTTTGCAGCAACATTGCTACTCCATGTTATGATCTTCTCACCATTTCACTATCTTACACAGTATTACTTGAAAATTGTGGTTCTTTGGTGTCACACGTAAGGTTTTTCTAAACCAATCAGATTAGGTCTGCCTTCAAATCAGCTTTTTGTTAGAACAATGTTGCACTAAAACTACAGCCTGTTGTTGTATCGTATGGTTATTCCCAAACAGTTCTGTTTTCTGGTCTGTGAGAGAAAGGTGAGCCTATTAAAATTATGTTTATATGTATTTGAAGTGTGTGTGTGTGTGTGTGTGTGTTAATAGGGCTTGGTAAATGATGGGGAGGTATCTGGCTGGAGGGCTGCCAGCTCCGTCGATTCTGTAGATAAAACCGATGTGAAGAAAATGAGAGCAGGAGCTGATTGGACTGAGCAGGCCCTGGCTATAAAAGAAGAAATGAAGACTAATGGGCATATGATTGGCCGGGGAGATGGGACACAAATGAGAGGCTGGAGGGGAGGGTGGCGGCCTGGACAATGACTAATGACAACTCCATCCCACAATCAGGACATCCACCTACTGAGAGGATCATTGGCCTTTTGGTCTGGATGGCAGGCTCATCGACCACACTCCCATTCACAAAGACACACACACACACACGACTCCACATACACATACGCCAGATGGAATCAGCATGAGGGAGGAACCAAACACATGCACACCATACTCAGCATTTCAATAACTTGATTTAATGTGACTATTTGTCATCACTTAAAGTTATTAACATCACTATCAGATAAATGCACCTGCCCTCTTCTTCTCTGTCATCACCAAGTGATATTTAACAACCACTCTGAACAATTATATCACCAGTGACTAAATGTTCAGCCTTCAGTAGTAAATAATGTGTCTCAAGTCAAAAATGGGCAGCACCAACAAGGCAAGATTACCACTTGGACAAAGTCAGCAACAGCTCCACATCACCATCAACTGTGTGGTGATGTAAATACATGTGCTTAATCACATGATTAGCCTACAAACTCATTTGACACAGAGAAAAACTAGGCCCAGCTCAGGTAGCAGACTGTCATAGGATTGCTGTGAGGCCCTGTGTGTGCTTCATGTTCACACTACACTAGTTCAAAGACATCCGATTGCTGTACACACTACACAACTTGCTGTCTTGTCATTGTGATATGTGATATTGCTGTGGTTTTCAAACTACATGACTGAGCGGTGACAGGGGTCACACACTACAAGATCTTTCATCAGGAGGAATCCTTGTTGACAAGTGCGTCATGTGCCACACCCTGCAGGTCTAGAAAATATCACAGCTTCAAGTGGGCAGATCAAATGTGATAAAATAGCATTCTGAGTAATTGTTTGGTTCTTAGACACACACACCTTGGAAGGTGTTACAATGCTCAGTCCTCTCCGTCTGCAGCTTGTCACATTGGCTGTAACTCGCCAATAACAGGTCCAGATATTTAGCCACAGACTGTAAAAATAATGGATGTAGCTACTGTGACGTCACCCATTCGTCTGTGGACTCCAGATCTGAAGCCTTGGCACTGGGCAGTTTGGCTGTCACCATCTTTGGTTTTTGGAGCCAAAAGTGAGAAGGTGGCTTCTGGAGGAACCAGGGGTAGATCTGACTGAAAGCGAGGACACTATCAGCAGACAGCCTGTCACTCAAAGCTGCCCACCCTTAATTATACATAACTTTATGCCTTAATAAATTGTAAATGGGTGAGTTATGTAAAAACAGTTGTCATACAGGGGTATTTTGGCTATAAAGACCAAAACCAGGCTGTAAAAATGTTTATTTCTGCTGCCAAGTTGAGCAGTTTAACATGGGGGTCTATGGGGAGTGACTGGCTTCTAGAACCAGCCTTAAGTGGCCATTAGAGGAACTGCTGTTTTTGGCACTTCCACATCAGCCCTAAAGGTTGCAATTTGTATTTAGCCTAGTAGATACCTGGGAAGCCTCTGCGATACATCTGTGAGCCTCTTGACTTGTGTCTTTGAGCAGGTCACACAGTGCTTGAGTGCCGTTTTGCCTCTGATCAGGGGATTGTATTAGGGAGCTCCAGAAAGTCAGCGGAGATAAAGTCATGAGGTCCCAATCGAGTACTGACATTACGATGTCAAAGGGAGGTTAACCTTTGACCTTTGGGATATATAATATCATCACTTTATAACAATCAGCTTACCTTTAAATCCTAGTTATGAGTTAAATTCCAAAGCTGCAGTGATTACTTTAACTTGGGTAGAAGACGGTAAGCAAAATAAGGGGGCCTTTAATTGCCTTTAATTCCCTTCTGACACCAGCAAAAGGAAGTACTAAAAGGAAATTTAAATAAGGCTCAAACATGATTTATTAGCATGATTTATTTATTTGTACAGCTTCCATCACTGTCCTGCTTTCCTCCTCCAGAAACAAAAACAAAAAATCCGATCCAAACAATTCCCTGCTCCATTGTTGCACAAAGGCCACACCTCCTTCACCTGTGTGCAGCAGCATACCTGAACACAGTGAACTCATAGATGGTAAAAAGAAAGCAGAGGCGAGAGGTATAAACTGTAAGTCACTCTGACAGTATATCTACTTTAAAACCCTCTAACAATACTATATGTTTATCCCCTCACCTTTGTGGCAGTGTCACAACTTCATCAATTCATCCTATTAGACATTTGTGTGAACTTTTGTCATAACTGATGAAGGAATTTTTGTGTTATGGCCAAAAACGTGTTATTTCACAGTGATCTTTGACCTTTGACCGGCAAAATCTAATTTGGTCCAAGTGAACTTCTATGGCAAAGTTGAGGACTTTTCAGGGCTTAGATGAGAAAGGGACAGACGGACATACTAACGGACAAAATTACAACCAGAAAACATAATGCCTCCAGCCACTGCTGTCACCAGTGTGAAGGCATAAAAATAAGCAACTTCTCAAGATGTAAGCATAAATTCAAACTGTACATAAAAGCAGTTGTGTAGATATATAATATTAAGTTTTGTTTCATTCCCAGGTGAAATGTTTGATTCAAAGTGCAGTAAACAACACAACAATGAGCGCTTAGCAGCACAGGGAGGGAAAAACAATCCATCCTGATGATTACCATTTCAGGGATGAGCATGATTACACTTATTTTGTTGTCATGTTGCACCACACAGCACACAATATAATCTGTCACTGTAGACGTCGAACTCTTCCTGTTTAGTTTCACAGCTTTAAACACACTTCCTGTTTACTAAAAGCAGGGAGTGACAGGGAGCAGACACAAGTCTTTGTTGCGCTGATAGAGATCCTCTGCTCTCTCTGTCACTTTTTACAGGCTGCTTCATTCAATGTTCCACTGCCGTCTTTACTCAAAGAGAGTCATCTGAATGTGCAAACCTTGTAATCCTCTCTGATTAATTAGCTGGGCTTTTTCAGCACTTTGGCCTGATAGCAGTAGTGGGAGCTCAGTAATGGCAATGTCATTTTCATGCTGCTTTAAGTGGGACTTTATTATAGGAAATAAAGTGTCTTGTAGAGCTATAAAGTGGCTGAGTGAAGGGAGTGGCATTCTGCTCTTATATTCCTGCTTTACATAGATCAGGCTGTCAACGGGAGCTACATCAGCTGGACTGACAGTGGACACACACACACACACTTAAGTTGTAGTAAATAATAATGAGAGAGTGCTCTGAAGTGCTACTGACTGCACTCAACATCTTTTTAATAGAGGGAATAACTTCACAGTCATAATGGTAATACAACCTTTTCGGCAATCACAATTCACTTTTGATATGAATGGAAGGTGAATCTCTACACAGAGAGGGTCAATGATGAGTTTTCTATTGAGGTCATGATGTAATGTAAGCATCAGTGTGCTTTGTATTCCACCACAGAGAACTGATTAAGAAGCCACATGCCCTTATTGCCTTTTCAGTGAAGCTGAAAGAAGACAGCAGCAGAGAAATATGAGAATATTTTAAGAATATGACTTTATTTGGAACATTTTGCCTTACCATAAAGTGTCAAATAAAAGTCTGCACTCAGTTAATGGCATGGGATGTGGTCTGTAAACAATCAAAGGCTGGTAAATGAATGAAGGTGAGGTAATATATCTTATCCTGGGGCACTGCTCTCAACTTAAGTCATTTTCATTTATATAGCCCAATATCACAAATCACAGGTTTGCCTCGAGGGGCTTTGTGAAGGACAACCAGGGCGAGCCGTTAAGAAAGTAACACTTTTCAGATGATTATTTTAAAAGATAACTTGAATAACGTGATCAACAACTCACACGTGCGTTCTATCAGCACCAGATGCTATTTCCTACAAATGTGAAATGACGTTGGTAGTGACAGGTGGACTGATTCTTTTCACAGTTTTGACTCCTTTGAGTTGATACATGTAAACATATCGAACATTTCATTGTCTAAACGCTAAACGAGCAATGAAATGCAACACATCTTATTTTCAGCATCAGTATTGTTTCTACATTACAACTTAAAGCTCATGAACACACCGAAGTCAAAAGAATAGCATCCGAGGAGCACCTCAGTGCACTGTTGGCTTTGGCTGGCAGAGGTCTCAACTTGAGCCTCATTTTAATGCATCTCGCTTGTTCATTCAGTACCATTGCTGTTTTTTTTTTAATTGAACCTTTATTTAACCAGGCAAGTCATTAAGAACAAATTCTTATTTACAATGGAGGCCTGGCACTGTTCTGTATTACTGCCTAACAACAAAATGAGCTGCAGGAATAGGAGTGTTAATTTGGTAGCAGGCTGTTGCTGACCGCGTTAATACTAGAACTATACTAGAACTGCCAAAGGGGTCATGTTTTTAAAACATGTTACTCTATTAAAATAGGTTACCCCCAACCCCCCCATGGGTCAATAACTGCTAAATATTTCCTGTTTTGCCATCCTGACATCGAAGGAAGTCAGTAGAAGACTTTTCCGCTGGTTTTGTAATTCAAGAAGGACAAACCCAGCTTAATGTGAGTGACTGTAGCCTGTGTGTGTTTAGTCGCGGGTGCAGGACAGAACTCTTCTATTAATGGGTGCTGGCGGATGCAGCTTTGACTTGGACATTATGATGGGTAGCAGGTCGGGTCTGTGAAACAGCACTGGAGAAAAACTGATTTGTTACATTGTTTTGGAGAGGAAGAGACCTCTGTGGATAATTTGGCTCCTGGGAAAAACCATTTGAACATACAAACAACGCTGAAGGAATTCTAACTGGGAGAAGTTTCAGCTTGTTGCAGATAATCTCCTCACTCAGAGAACCAAGGTTACAAGTAACCTTGTAACATTGCTCATCTGTTTATATTTTGTTGAGGCTTAAAGTTACACATATTTAAGTGCTCTATTATCTATAAACCCATATCACCTCTCGAGGGTGCAAATTTGTCAACACAAGTATGGAAAAAAAAATATATTATGTGAATGGAAATAAACTTAAATAAGCTCCTACTCTAATTTTTTTGTATTCACTGTCACAGTTGTGACAGATGTAGTGCTCTGCACCCTCAGTAATCAGTATATGCCTCATGGAACAAAGAGACAAAAGAGACACTGCAGCCACACTTCCCCAGGCCAGGATGAGCTGAATGTCTCCCCACACACAAGACATTCTTCATCCTTATCCTGGGAAACTGGAGTTGCAGGAGTTTGATGAGAGCAGAGCATTTTCTTTGGAGTTTTGGATAACAAACTCTGGCCTATAGATAAATACACTAGATGTTACTGTAGGCGTACAGATCCTAAATAATAGGTAGTTAAAGGTGGTTGTGTTGAGCCATGGCGTGAAGGGCCACAAGCAGGCAAGAGTGTTTTTATTGCACCGCACAACATGGTAATGTGGTTTACCTGTGGCTGTTTCTGTGTTCCTCCCTGCTATATTTAAAACTGATCCACTAATCAAAACGTGTTGAATATGTCCATATCTGGTGAATTAGAAAGTACAAACTGGAACAGGAGGAGGAGCCCAAACCACAGATATTCAAGTAGAAGTTTAAAATAGTGACTTTAGCTGCCCCAGACACAGCTTAAAGGTAGGGGACTTGTCATGGATTGGCCGCAGTCGGCCCTGCATCAACCAAGCTGAAAAACCTTATATGTAGCCTCTGAAAATAACATAATCCTCTTACAAATAAAAAATTAAAGTTAGAAATGGGCACATACATGGCAAGTGTTTTCAGTCCCTCCATTCTTCTGAGACTTATTTTTAAACTCAACCCACTCAAATTCGTTGAAAACTGGTGCTGGGTCAGTGACTTGTGGCATCAGACACCAACAAAAGCTGTTCTTTCATTTACCTGGCTTCATATCAGCAGTGGAAA
Source organism: Epinephelus cyanopodus (assembly GCA_026686955.1). Taxonomy (NCBI): domain Eukaryota; kingdom Metazoa; phylum Chordata; class Actinopteri; order Perciformes; family Serranidae; genus Epinephelus; species Epinephelus cyanopodus. Next base: position 7,228,031 of record CM048919.1, read on the forward strand.
TCTCTGCTAGTTGCTAGGCTAATTTATACAATGTAAAATGCCATTGCTTGCGCTAATAATGTTAATATTGTATTTGCATGGAAAGACAGCTGTTTTGTCGGTACACCTTTTGAGCTGTAACAGAGCCAAATTTTGTAATATTACCTTTGTTAAATGTTGCCCAGCCCTAGGCCCAAGCCCTGACCTCTTATTAAAGGAGCATTACTCCTTTCCTTTCTTTACCTTTCCTGTCTGTGTCTACAGCGGAAAATAGTCAGTGTGTGTGTGTGTGTGTGTGTGTGTGCGTGAGCTAGCAAGAGAGAAAGAGAGAGAGAGCTTCTAGCATCATAACATTTTTGTAGTTAGCCTAATTCTCTAGTTTTGTTGTAGTGCATTGTTGCTGTAACCTGGTACTGTGTCTCGGGGTCATGTTACTATTACTGCAGCTGAACTATTGATCAGTAAAGGCCATAGGCCTAATGCGTTAGCCCTCCCACCCAATTTCACCACGAGCTGCTATGGATTATATGTTTATGTGAAAGATGCTGTAATACCAAAAATTCTATACAAAGTTGCTTACAACAAATGTTCAAATAGTCTCTACATCAAAAACACACCTGTGGGGATGCCCTCTGCACCTGAACCAACTTTTACAGCTGTGTGAAATTGTGAATTATCAGCAGCTTGTTCTGGATAATCTTAGCATCTCAAATTATTGACAAACAGAAACCTCACAGATTGAAGAGCACCTAGCTGAGATAATGAAAAGACAGAAGCAATAAAAGCACATCCAGCAGAAGCACAATCTACTATACCCAGCAGAGCACACAGGCTTGGACTTTAATTTCCAGTGAATGAGGAATCTCTTGTCTCACCCTCAGTACAATCAAACAGTAGCTTTCATTTCATGGCTGCAGATAAAATAAAAATAACAACAGCCACTGCAGTCATCTCCACATGGGTTTGATGACAGGCTACTTATATCTCTTTTATTAGGCCCACACCCTCTGAGATAGGTCAGGAGGGAACGCATCCTGCCATGTTTTTATTGTGCTGCAGCATTCAGTATGGGGCGTGCCTGCAGCAAACTATCCAAAGAGGCACGCAGCTCCACTGACAGACACCAGAAATAATATGCCATTATTCCACCTATCCGATGAGAAACATACGAGTTGCCGACACTCAGCCAGTCAAATGGATCTGATGGATTCACCCCCAAAGACAAACACCAACCACAGCACTGTAAGATGGAAATAGACCCAGTTGCAGATTGAAATAAGCTTTTATTAGAAAGATAAAAGAATTTAGGAAGCCTCTTCGCTTTAAGTTATGCTCTTGCTTGTTTGTTGTAAACCGGCTTAACCATACACTAAATCTTCTGCCATCTTTACCTTTCCTATGTTCAGTGGGAAGATGCATTTGCTGATCAACAGGAAATAACAATAGTAGGCTAAAATTATTTGCAGATCGTAATTTGATACCTCAGCTGAGGTTTAGAGGGCAGCATTGATTAATTATGAGATATTAGGCCCCTGGGCACGGATATGCAAAGGGTTCCACCACCTCTCCTGTTTGGAAGCAAGACACACAGGTGGTTGTGGTGGTTTTAATACATTTTGTGTCTTTGTTGTCATTTTGTGTTTCCTTATAGTTGTTTTGTGTCATTTTGTAGTTGTCTGGCTCTCTTTGGGGAAATTCTGTTTGTAGCTGTTTGAGGTATTGTCATGTGTTTTTTGGGTTGTTTTGTGTCTGTAGTCATTTTGTATCTCCTTGTGGTTGTTAAGTGTCTCTCTGAGGGGATTTTGTGGCTTACTGAGGTATAATTGTGTGGCTCTCTGAGGTTTTATTTGTTTTTGGTTGTTTTGTGTCTCATTGTGGTTGTTTTACAGGGTTTTGTATTTTTTGTTTTTGGTCTCTTTGCAGTTCCTTTTGTGGTCATTTTTGCTCTCTTCCTGGTCACTATGTGTTAATTTGAGTGACATTTTGCAAGTGAAGGCCAGGGGGCCCACTGTCACTGTGGGCACCTGGGCATGGGCCTGGTAGGCCATCCGCAAGTGCAGGTATCTACTAGGACTGAGGTTAAAGAACCAGTCAGAGCTTTTCACTGGGATAAATACAACCCAATTGCCAGAAAAAAACATTGGCATTGTACGTTTCCGCAAACCATGGATATGTTACATTTACACTTTATTATCTAGTGGATAAGTTGAAACTTCATATTGCTGTGATTAAGGCGTGGTCAGGTTTAGGCAAAATAACACCTGGTTAGGTTTATGGTTAGGAAAAGATCATGTTCTGGCTTACAGTACACTGTTTTGTGGGGCACAAAAGCATCTTGAAATACAGTGATGTCTCTGCAAAAAACAACCACATTTTTGTACCACTGTCCCCACTGGAAAAACAGTGATGGGTTGGTGCAAAACAGCCACATTTGGTGGCTAAAAAGCCACTGGAAAAACAGCATTCACTCCTCGCTACATACGTAACATGTGATTTTGTTGTTTGTTGATCTCAGTGGTCTGCTGTGGACTGCATCTTGGCAGGTATCTCACCCAAGCTGCAACCTCCGGGGCTGAAAAATGAAGTGCCAAAAACTGCAGTTCCTATAGTGGCTACTTGAGGCTGGTTCCAGAAGTGAGTTAATCTCCATGTTAAAATGCCAAATTTAACAGCTGAAATAAACATGTTTACAGCCTGGTACAAAAAATGATTTTGGTGTCTAGTTAATTCCTCTCTTCATGACAACTGTGCTGGAATCTGATTTTTATGTAAAACACCTGTTTACATTTGATTAAGCTTTGAAGTTACACTAATTAACAGTTAGCTGCTTTGAGCTACAGGCTGTCTGGATATTGTGCTCAGCTCCTCAGTCCGATCAAGCCTCTGGTCCCAATATGGTCACTTCTGTCTCAAAAAAAAACAAGATGGTGAGAGCCAAAATGCCGAAGTAGAGTCTTTAGTATGAGGGTTTGCAAACCAATGGGTGACACAATCCCTTCCACCTCACATTACAAAAAGTCAGCTCATATACATTGTATCCTTGGAAGCGCTGAAACATGCAAACATAACATATTAGTGGTTTGTAGAAATATACAATGCCAACATTGTCTTTTCATTGCTGTGCCAGTTAATAATTACCTGTAGGAGATATCTCTTGAATAAACCGTTTTTAAGCATTCACTTATATAAATGAGGCTGCACTGTAACTGATGATGAAAGAATTAAAGTCTGTAGAGGAACTCATTTTGTTTCTAAGAATGTCTCACTGAAACTAAAATAGCTCAGAGTGTTCTACCCAGTGTACCATACACAGAAAATGCAATATCCACAATTTGATTCTGGGGACATGCAGTAAAGGGCCACAGGCTAGATTCAAACCTGGGCCGCTGCAGCAACAGCCTTGTACATGGGGTGCCTGCTTTCACCACTAAGCCACCAACGCCCTTGCCTGGAGCTTCTTGCTGGAAATGTAGGCCTATATGATGGGACATACCTCTGTGAAATTTCTGTGCCCTGTTGTTTAAGGATTTTTGTTTAATGCTTTGCACAGTAGTAGTGTGGGTGACAAAAACTAGCATCCGCTAAGATGTAGTGAATGAGACATTTTACAGTTGGAAATTAAACTTGTCAGTGCTCTCTGCTGGGAACACTATGTAATAGTGACATTGTTATATTTGGCATATCTTTACTGACATTTACTGTTACTTGACTGCCAACATATACAATGATATATCCAATATAAGATAATGTAAGCCTTGCCCATATATCATGCTTATCAAAAGCGTAATAACAAAATAATAAGAAAAGTGCAACACCTTTTGCCAAAAGTGATGTAATGTACGTGGAAAAAAATTGTGTTGCTCCATCTATTTGGGACTGGTCAAAAGCACAATTGAAAGAGTCATTTACTACCAATTAAGCCAGGTGGAAAGGGAAATCTCTAGGCTCCCAGTAAACAGAGCCAGTGGGCCAGACATCATCAATCCCAGGGTACTTAAAGTGTGTGCTGGGCAGCTTGCAACACCTCTTCAATCTTTTCTTGAAGTTGGGGAAGATGCCTAAACTTTGGAAGACTTTCTGCATTGTTCCAGTGCCAAAGAAAGGACATCCAAATGCTGTAAATGACCACAGACCTGTAGGACTTTAGCCCAGTCACTGGAAGGAAATCTTGGTCCTGTACATTTCTGCAAACCACATATACATTACATCTGATGTTTCATAGGTATCATATCAACATTTCTAAAGTGACATAGTATATGAGCTGACGTTGTCAGGAGGTGGAGGGAATGGTGGATGGAGTGACAAGGCAAGCCTGAGCCAGCCCTAACTATAAACTTTATCGAAAAAGGAAAGTCTTAAGTCTACTCTTAAATGTAGAGACAGTGTCTGCCTTCTGGACTGTCATTGGAAGATGGTTCCACAGAAGAGGAGCCTGATAGCTGAAGGTTCTGGCTCCCGTTCTACTTTTGGAGACTTTAGAGCTTCGTAAGTGAGGAAAAGCATTTTGAATGCACTTCTGGATTTTAATGGGAGCCCGTGCAGAGAAGCTAAAACAGGAGAAATATGACATTTTTTAGTCTCTTAGCCTTTTGTTAGCAACTGCATTTTTAATGACGCATAAAAGCTTCCAGATTCACATGTCGGAAATTTACTGTTGAGTTTATGTCATAGAATAAACCATGAAAATCTCATAAGCTTTTGTTAACCACATACCATTTTTCTGTCATCTAACCAAAAATCCATTCAAAACAATTAAAAAAACATTCAATTTTGAGATGAGGGAATCTTAAAAAAAACATCCTAACTCACTACTGCAAGTGCTTACACTGCTACACTGCTACAGTACATGTAGCTACATGCTCATATCAGAGCAACATGTAATCTTGGTTGCTGATGTTAAATTTTCCCTGACTTTGGATCATATTCCTGCTGGGACATGTCGGGGTGTGTTAAAAAGCTTTTATTGGTGATTTTTCCCAGTAGAAAGCTGCGATTCTCCATTTCAGTCAAAGGCAATCCAAATGCTGAGATGCAAAACACCCTGAAACTGTTACTGTGCGTTCACACCAAACGCGAATTCGCCAATTCGCGCGTCAATATTACATACAAAGTCAATGCAAAGACGCGATTAGACGCGAATTCGCACCGGGTGGCGCGATGGACGCGTTTGGAGCGACGCGATGGACGCGATAGACGCGATGGACGCGGCGCGATAGACGCGAAATTCGCGTCCAACGCCTCATCGCTCGAGTTGAAAATATTGAACTTTTGAGGCGAATTCGCGTGACTCAGAGCCGCGAAAGCCAATCAGCGTTGAGATTCTCCCAACGTCATGGTTGACATCCACTTGTTGACACAACAATAAACTGCTACTCACCGGAGACAGATGGACAGACACTCCGCAGCTGAAATGGAGCACCTATAGTTGGTGTCCTGCCGGGAGATCCTGGTGCCAGCCCTCGCCAACAGGTCCTCAAACTGGGCCCCAGTCAGCCCGAAGTACCGCTGAAAGCAGCTATCATCAAGACGGAAACTCGCCGAGCTGGATGTGCTTCTGCAGGATAGGGTGAACCCAAAAACGACGGCGTTTGGCCCTCCGATGCATCTGGGACTTCCAGAGCAGGTACAAAGCGGCAATGGTGGTTATCTCAGCCATGGTCGTCAGTGGCTACCCAGAGCTATATGATACTGTGTCTACTCTACAGACCGCAACAAAAAGGAGCAGGCTTGGGTGAAAGACACCGAGGAGACTGGTCTACTTGGTAAGTTCTGTAAATATGTGTCTTTAATTAGTTTGCAGAATGGTTGTACTATGAACGTTAGCACCAGCTTAGCTCCAGTTAGCACAGCCGGCTTCTCCGTACTCGCGCGAATGACGCGATGACGCGAATTAACAAAATGGTCAGGCGTCGAAACTCAGGCGTACGGGCGGCGCGTTACTTGCGTTACTCGCGTTATGAGCGATTAAATCGCGTTCATCGCGTTTGGTGGGAACACAGCATTACATGCATTGTCTGTTTTCAAAATACACTTCATAGGAAATGTACAGTTTGCATACAATCTCTTTCAAAATAAATGCAGTATGTTGGTGCAGCACAGCGAATCCTACTATTAAATGGAGAAACCTCTGTCCCTCCCTCCGTCTGTCTGTCATCAACCGTTTTCCTCACTGCTTTGACCTATTTCCCTGAACTTGCACATAGGCTTTCATCTTGGTCATGTGCAGACAGCCATGCTGCTGTTTTTGTATTTTTCCTACATTTCTACTGTTTATATTCGCGTTTTTTCCACTACCCATTCATACTGTGAGCACCATCAGCAGCGCGAGCTATGCATGCGTGGAGACCACTTGGAAAAAACCTGTGCTGTGACCACAGTTTGGCTGGGAAGCCTTTATCTCCAACACTTGTGGATCGAAACCACTTGGAAAAAACACCTGTGCTGGGACCACAGTTTGTGGCTATGACATGCAATTTCAAGCACCAACACTTGCTGAAGACTAAGGTAATTATTTTACTGAATGAATGCATGTATGTGTCTGTACGCGAGCCAGCCGTTACGTATTTTTCACTTTACTGACATTAGCCTGCAAACATTACAAACTAAACATTGCGCTGTGCATTTTGCACTGTTTCTTTCAGTCTTTCTTCGTGTTGTGTGTATGTGTGTACCTGTGTGCCCGCGCACGGCCCCCCGCACGTGCATGCCTCCATGCCGTCAGCCAAACTATGCTCCATGTATTTTGCCATAAAGCATGTTTCTAAATACAGTGTGCATTGTTTGTCTTACATTAATATTTATTACACAGTGCATTTACATTGTTCTGATTTTGCATCTCCTCTAATATACTGTTTTTGATTTCTTATTCCTGTATACATAACACATCCCCGGGTATGGACTAGTTTTTTTGATTATTAAAGCTTGGGAACATAGTAGAAAACAAAAACATAAGCATGAACCTGAAAACCAGCATAATAGGCCCTTTTAACAGTGCTTGAGTCAGTATGGACAGGTATAATGAAATGCTCCCATTTGTACGTGGCAATTTCATTTCCACCCATACACATGTACTCTACATGTACTCTTTCCATCTACTCTATGTACTCTGCAGTGACACACACACACACATGCACACTTATCTTGTTACATTTTCAATTTTCTTAATGTGGGAAGAGCAAGAGAGAAAAAAATTCAGTTCAAATCCATGAATCTATTTTAGAAATTTGCATCAGTGGGGAAAGACTGAGAGTGGAGATGAAAGCAGACAGTTTCACAGCCCTTCACTCAATCAAATCCACTGAGCTTAATGATCTAAGAATTCAATCAAGATCCAACAACACTCCGTCCTCCAGCAGATCTCTCTACATATTCTCTACACTTGTCAAACATAAGTCCTAGAGACTGGAGTCGGATTTTTCCGTCCAAAATGGGAATCCTTCCCATTTGTTCTGAGTGGATCCTTGACTTTGAACACAGTGTTATCATAAAAGCAAGCAAAGCAGGGAGCTGGGGGTGACAGTGAGAATAAATGGTGAAAATAAATGTTCCTGTGTGCGTTGGCCACGGGATATTAGATTTTTGTCTGTTGAAGGAATGAAACCACAGCCGTTACTCTCTATCTGCAATCTTCAAGGTTAAATAGAGATAAAAGCCTGTGAGTGGTGGGAGCCCTGTGCCGGACCACCATGAAGGCCCATCTGTAATGTTGAACATGCTCTGCGCTAAACCTCCTATCACCATATCTTGTTTCTGCTGCTCCGCCATTTACTGCTGGGGGCCTTCCATATCACATGGCTCACACACAGGGGTGACCTTCGCTCCAGCTAAGAGGAAATCAAAACAGGCTAGAAACAGAGGAAGAGAAAAACACCACAAAGAAGGACAACAGGAAAATAAGCCCAGGAAGAGGAGCATTGCAGATGTTAATAAAGCTTCCCGACAGAGCTGGCAGGAGATAACGTTTGCCAGTGTGTGGGGAGACGAAGCATTGTTCATCAACTTACCAATACACAAGTCTGATAGTGACTCACAGAGAGCTGCAAATGTTTATTTGAATTCTAAAACTGGCTTTAAAAATGTCCTCTATGGGGCTGTTGCCCATCTTTAGTACACCCTGTGACCTGTGTGTGACACATCCTTTGAGAGTAGTGATGGGTGAAAATAAACAAATTATTCTTTTTGAACAACTTTTTTTGTAGTGGTTGGTATGTACTAGGTCAGCCTGTTGAACGCCCTCTGTATGCTCACATATCTCTGACTTTTCCTTCTTGCCCACGTGCTGTGATCGTAGGTTACTGCTCGCACTGCCTGCTATGGTGAGTGAATAAGGGGTGATTAAATCAGACTTGAGTCAAGACCTCCGCCAGCCAAAGCCAATGGTGCATTCACATGCTCCTTGGATGTCCTACTACAAATTTCTGTTTATTCATGCATTTCAAGTTGTAATGAAGAAACAACACACTACAAAGAAGATGTGTTGTATTTTATTTCTCAGAGTATCAAAGGTTCAGTGTGTAGGATTTAGGGGTATATATTTAAGCAATATCACACGAGAGGGAGTGATGTTCTACTGTGATATCGTCATGGCTTAAACAGTTAACAGTTAAACGATTAAACAGTTCAAAAACAACAGTTAAAATAGTGATGCTAAGTAAGAAAATGTTGAAGAAAGGTGACAAGATAGATTAAGTATTTTATTTTCCCCCACTAACAAAAAAAAAGCCCTTTTGGACCTTTTGGATTGTCTGGCCGCAGCGCAGCAGAGTGTGTTAGGATGAGCTGATCCTCAGGTGTAATAGCGAGATGGTGTGTTGTTCTGTCCTTCCCAGCTCTCCTAATCTGTTTAACCACTCCCTTAAACACATTATTTGCTTGTGTGAACTCTGCATCTTGCATTCTGTTCCATGACTGGCTGATAGCAGGCTTATTAATGTAACGGTTTAAACTGGCACGCAGTCCGAGATAACTACTTATCCCGTAAAGCTCTCCTTTGGTGGTGCACACTGATCCATAAAACTGCCTCAAAATGTCATTCAGTTTTGCCTTCTCGATGGACTGGAAATTGATGGTGATTGATTTCACACGCAGCCAAGTTTGGAAACAGTTGACAGCCCATAATGTCTGCCTAACGGTGTTCACCTCATTCCTGGTTTTCTCCAGTTCGTCCAGTTCAGCTGAAGAAACGTTGGCAAACCTGGATGTGGGCACAGCCCCAGCCGGATTCAGCTTCCCTTCTTCCTCGTCCTCATCTGATGACCACTCGTAATTCAGTTCAAAACTGATATTTTTAAGAAAATCCATGTTTTCTCTGAAGTAGGCCAGACTCGTTAAATGAGTGCAGCGGTAGTTAGAATGATTTAGTGGCATCTAGTGGTGAGTATTGCAGATTGCAACCAGCTGAAACCTCTTCCGGTTATAATACCTTCAACGGCCATTGTTTTGTTTTGTTTTGTTTTACCAGGATTTGAATTATCACAAATATCTCTCCAAAACAAACAGACAAACAGGTGATTACTGTAATGCCAGTAAAAACAATGAATGAAGCAATTTCATGTGAAAAAAAATCTCAGGGACATGTCATGGAGTGGTTGCTAACTACGGCGGCCAGTGCAAGAACGTGAAAATGCAAATGGCCCTATCTAGAGCCAGCCCTATCTAGAGTCAGCCGCCCGCGCTCACCCTCACAGTACCACTACTGCGGGATAAATTCAAAGTCCAATCGCAAGAGGGTGAGTGTCACGCATGGACACTCACCCTCTTGCGCAAGCAAAACAAATCATTCAGCACGCTATGCAAGTACAGATTTCAATCAGCAGCAGAAACAAAAGGCGAATTCTGCCAGTTGTGGGTTGAACGGGGGTCACAGACGCCATAGTCCTGTCAAATACGCCGCAAGATAAGGCTTACCGGCGATGGGGAAGTCCGGCTCCAGGTCCAATAATTTCCTCTTTGTTGATTTCATGACTGCCCAGAAATACCTGCCGTGGCAGCACACAGGTGTGATGTGTGAGGGGAGAAACGAGCTGTTCACATTTTTCTCTTTGTGTCAGGTAACGGTCCACAAACCTCACTGCACTTTAGGGGCTGTTCTTTACTTATGAAGGGACTGTTCTTTACTTATGAAGGGACTTTTCAGGGGAGGAGGGTGGCTGGTTGATTTTTATTTATTTATTTATTTTTATTTTGATCCCCCCTATGTTAATCACTTATTGATGCTGTTTTTGAAGTATGAATAAGACAATAAGTAATTTATTCCATTGAAATATCAGTGATGTGTTATAGAAAAGTGATTTTTTTTTAATAAATGACAAAAGGCACATCTCCTCATTTTTGCTGTGGTATCCTGATACTACTCAGAACCATGATACTTTCACTGGTATCGTACTTTCACTGGTGGCAGAGTGTCTTGAAACAGCCCTGATATTTGATTACATCCAGTCTGATTTTGCAGTATGCAAGCCAGCATGCTTTTCTGGCTATTCTGACCCACAGTCCTCTGCGCAGCGGGCGATACCTCACGTCGACTGAACTGCAAACAGATAACAGCTGATTGACAGCTGATTAACACCTCTCTGAAGTCGCAATAACGGATGACCCTAAAGGGTGATATCTACATAGGGAGAGGGTCCTTGTCTACTGAAAACACCATGTTGCACTGCCATGCTTGATCAGTAGCCCAGAATAGACAAACCAAACGCTGGCTTGAGATAGGGGCATTTCTGTTTTTGTGCTGGCCACTGTGGTCAGACGCTCTGCTGAGATGAGAGCATCTCACAGCCATGAAATATGATCAGGAACTCATTGTCCAGATTACACCAACACGACTATAACACAAGGCTGCGGAGGTAACACTTAACATCACTATTATGTCAGACACTGTGGTTGGAATTAAAATCAGCATGACAATATTTTATATGTCAGTGTTGAAATTTCACATTGTGTGGATGATAACATTATGACATTTTGCAGAAGTTGGCTTTTGTTCTCCATACCTTACAACTAAATGTCAGATATCAAGATGAGACTTTTGGAAGATGTCTCATGCCACGGTCATGCCATTTGGATTTTGATTACTTAGCAACACAATTTAAAACCAGCAACAAAATATCAATGTCTTCTGTCGTCAATACTCTACATATAGCCGTGACATTGAATTTGGTCATCCGACATCACAATCTCAATTTAGCCAGATATCAACATTGAAAGATGTTGGTGGCCTGCAGATCATTGGTCAGTGATATTTCTGTGACATACATAGCCTACCTGCAAACAGGTGTTGGGGAAAAAAATTCAGCTGTACATGCAGATCACACATTTCCCTCTCCTCAGACACACATTCACACATCTCCAAAACCCTGTGTATTAGTATGCACAGTTTGCATTGCGTGGATACCTTCACTCAGATCTTAAATCTTTAAATCTTCCAAGACATCACCAGGATTTAACTCAAGTTGTGTGTTTTTCTATTAGTTGTAAACTTAATACATCATAATCATTTGTCAGTAGCAGCAGACTGGCAAATCTCCAAATGTCGTGTATTTTTAAATTTAAGAATTGTTCAGACACATTTTTTTGCTAGTTTAATATGTACATAGGACATCAGTGAGGTTTTTCAAAAATGGAGAGGAGTTGAACCACAGAGTTCAGAATGTATCACTTTACCAGCACCGGTATTTTCTCGTGATGTCTTTTGGGGGTGCTAGGTGTCGTAGGGTAACTTATTTCTCAGCCAGTTAGTTCCTGAGTTTTTAGTTTGCTTCTGATGACTTCATACTAAGTGTGTTCCATGATACATTACAGATTATTTAAATGGAGTCTGGTGTATTCTGATTCTGAATAAACAAATCTAACTCTGATCTTACTCTTTATCAAAGAAGTTGACCTCTGTATGGATTCTTTCCATAAGTTGTCAGACACTTAGAATAATAATCTGATCCTGTCAGTGGCAGAAACAGGTAACTTTTAGTGGACGCAATTAGATCGTGCACAAATGCCCCAAGTAGAACCATTCAGCCTGTTTCACAGATGCAGCCTCGCTCAGAACTGGACCAACCTCAAAAACTGTTGCTCTGATGACTGACCCCCCCACACATCCCACTTATTCCACACTCTGCAAGTGACCTAAAACTACTGTAAGTGACATAATAAATAAACAAACCACCGTAAATTATTATCTAAAAGCTTCCAACCTATTTTAGCAGTGTTTTAGTTATCTAACTGCATGTTCAGCTCTCAGGGTTTGCAAGACTTTGTAGGCCAGCTACGTCGGCAGCAGTCTGTCAGATGAATGAAGTCGTTGCCTAATATATCTAAGTTGAATTTATGTTTAAACTTCAGTTGTAAAGTATTCGTCGATTTGTGTTTATCCCTCTGACACAAAACAGTAAAGTCGTAGCCTGAAAGCCTGAAACTCACTATAAAGCTCTGTAAAGACTTGATGAGCTGCAGACTCAGCTTATAATTCTCTGTGCGTTCATCACTACGAACAACCCCTTTCACATCGTCATTTGATACATTGCTCTTATAAAAATATCCATTATCGTCCATTTAATGTGTAGTGAGGGAACACCATCATATATTATTTAACCAGTAACATCCTGATAGCAGCAGCTTAGAGGTGAGCTGCGGGCTCTTGGGTGAGCTCTGAAGACAGTGAAATATCTGGCTGATTTAAAAACAAGAAAAAGTTTCTAAGATCTTTACATATAATGTCATAAATTAAGCATCTTATTAGCTTAAGGAAACTCTTGAGTTATGTAGGCCCAGTCATTAAACTGAAGGAGAGGATAGAGTTATAGAATCTTAGGTGAGGTTTAACTAGTTCATCAAACTGACTGTTGAAATGTCAACAACAGATAATTAATTAAGAGCAGATGACGAATTAAAAATGCTTACCAGTCACCCCCAGTAATTTGGCACTGGCTAAAATGCTGAACAATTAGTCTCATGAGAGAGAGGGGCTGATATATTATCACACACACATCCACCAGGGACATTAATCCTGTCCAAATGGGCCTTAAGCTTGACAACATCTGCATGTTTCTGCTTTTTGTTCAATTGGGAAGTGCCTCTCAGCTAATGTGGTGAGGTATTTAGGCTTTTCAACTCATGTCAGCCAGGCTTTTAAGCACTCTGGGCGTTCAACAACCATCTCTTTTTGAGACTCATGTCCTCTAGTTTGTTGATTTACATCTTTACCCTTTTAACCCAGCCTGTTCCTATTCCCAGGTCATCAGATACAGATGCTTTGTCACACTGCTCGACGTGAGATACCAACGCTGACGGCACCCTGTAGCGTCTTTATGAGATGCACTGGGCTTTAGCTAACACCAATGTAAGCCTATCTGCAACAATACTTGATGCTGAGAGCAGCTGACGTTGTATAAAGAGCGAGAATACACGTAGGGCAGAAGGGTCAAACAAAACAAAAACTTTTACCATAGTTTGTGTTCTCTGCAACACCAAAAGTCAATGTTGTTTTAGTTCTAAAAACTGCATGGCGGGCCCCCTGGGGGACATATAGCCACTGCAGATGGGGTGTGGATGACCAGAACAAAACAAACAACAAAGTTGAATGAATATGATATATGATAATAAACAAAAAAGAGTTTGAGGATGCTGCTCTTTATTTCACTAAAATTCAACATGGATCCCTTTTATTAGTTGCCTCCCAATTACTGTTAAAGCCCTTAGCCTATTTTATAGGCCTCTGCTCGAAAATTGCATACCCATAATGAAATGAAATATCTCTGCAACCACAAGGTCTATTTGAATACTTTTGGTGTCATAGTAAAGGGAACACTTGTGGGATTTGTTAAAATGTGTAAATATCAGTATATGTGTTATATGTGAAGAGTAAATGAAGATGGCACACAGCACAAATGAAACAGTTTGAGGTTCGCCTTTAAAAAAAGCATTTTCAGGATGAGTGTCCTTTTGGAATGATGCAGCTGCAGCTCTAAACCTCTATCAATCATAGTATGTGAACATAAACTCTGCAAAGGTTGATTCTGATAAAGTGAAGCAGAACAATATTAGAGAGGTTTTAGTACAGAAAATTCAGACGAGCTCTCCAAAATTGCACCATGTTTGCATGTGATTTTTGTCATGTACAATCCTTTATCTTTCGTTTTTCATTTCTGTAAATTCCTAATGATGTTTAGGATAAACATACAACTGTCCGTTTTGTTTTTTTCATGTATTTCCCACTCTAAACCAACCAATACACACCTACTACATGTGAAACAGATTTTCTCCTTTGTCCTTTGGAGACTTGTATCTCTGCGACGGATTGGTCGATTTGAGTGATTGACACCTTGTTTGATTCGTTAGAGCCAATAGAATGACGCTATACCCACCTACACAAGATTGACAGCACTGTAAGCTAATCACAGTCAGCAGAACACTGTTGTGGGGGGGATGTCGGCTACTGTGAGTGCTCAATGTTATGCTTATTCCCGTAACCTGGAGGCCGTCATGTTCGCATGGATTCATTTGAATGTAGGACATGTCGGTCAAATGGAATGTTGGCAGAATGAGCTTTTCACGGCAAAAACAACAAAGTTAAGAGAAATATTACAACTATAGCTTGGCAAAACGATTTCTGTTGTTCTTTGGCCTCTAGCGCATGTGTGGAAACAGCGGACTCTGCTTTCAATTGAGATGAACAGCGTGTGTGTTGCATAACATGTCGTCGAGTTAGACCCGAGTGCGTCGGGATATCGGTGCTGTATGGAGTTGGATTTGTTGTTGTTTATTTAGTTGTTGTTTGAGCTGTGTTTGGGGCATGTAAAAAGAGTTTTTACAGCCTTGTAGCCCAGGTTCTGCTGTTTAATATGATGTGCAACATCACTATAATCTTCGTGATCAGTGCATTGTTTCACACTGTGTTTGCAAAGTCGCTCTCAGAGTTGCCCAACCAGGGGACTTTAGGTTTTTAATGATTGATAAAAAAAATTGCAGTGCATCCTCTGCTTTTTTGCTTTTAATTAATGTCCCTGTTGTTTTAGTGTGAGGGTGGGAGAGAGAGGGGGATGACAGGCAGCTTAGGGGCCATAGATTGGAATTGAACCCACAGCCCCTGTGGCAGGGACAAAGCCTTTAAACATGGGGCGCCCACTCTACCAGGTGAGTTAATGGGTGCCCTGATGTTATGTTATCAATGTACAGTTTTGCAGTTGGCATAAAATTACAGATGTTAGGTTTAGGAAAAGAAATCTGGTGGGGACATAAAATGACCTAAAATAAGTTAAAGTTCATACGGTTTTTGGGGAAAGCCCTGTGTTTTGGGACCAATTCAAACCTGCCTCCTGACTGGAATGCTCCTTGTTAACTCCCATCAGCACACTGGTCACGTGATCGCAGCCTTCCAACATGCACGAGTTATGCACAAATTACTGGCTCATCATTACATGGCATATGTGCCAGGGATGCCCCAGCTTTCAGCTAAACATTAATATCGGCTGATATTTGGCTTGTTAACTGCCATCAGCCTATCAGCAAATAAGATGATTTTCAACAATGGCAGTAGCTGATGTCTTTCTGTTGTGTCACATCAGCTTTGCACATGGTAAAAAGCAGGTCTCAAACTAATGGCCACAAACTTAATTTAATGAGCAGGTACAAGAAGAATACAATGACTCTTTGGTAAATGGGCTCTGTGATCTTACTGTTGTGTGATGAGATGGCTAATAGCAGCCAGCGTCCTCTCATCTCAGGGACAGTAGAAAATATGTTTGGGACAAATAGAAATCTTCCCCGTGACCCTGTGAGGACAAAAGGATGCACTAAATTTACATACAACATATTCTCATACAACAGTTTGTGTGACAACCCATGAAAAATGCATGCACAACAGTTTGTATGATATCCTTTGAATTTGCGACCCACAAATGATGTAACGTTCTTAATGTACAGTTACATAATAAACATACAGTACAGAGTTTAGGTTTAGGCAATAAAAGTTACTGAGGTTAGGCTTAAGAAAAGAAACATGGTGAGGACGTACCTTAAAATAACTCAAAATTCACTCAAAGATCACACTGATCTGAACGCACGACTCCAGGAGAAGGTCCTGGGTGAAAATCCATTTTTTTTCTGTTCGTTTTTTTTTTTTTTTTTTTTTTTTTTTAAATAAAAGTCAGTAGTTTTATATATGTATTTATATAAATATATACATTTTCTTAATATATAAAGAAGTTTTCATGTGATATAAGGTTATATTAAAAGTTGTTTTATAAATATACATGAATACATATGAGCAGTGTGGGAATAGCCTGAAAATTGTGGGGTGGATGGGTGGGCGTGAACTTTTTTTGGCTTCCTAAGGCGGGCATGACAGAAAAAGAAAAAAAAAAAAAAGTTTAAACTTAACCTTACCTTTACTTACCTGCCTAAGTTTCATGTGAACCCAAAAAACACCCTTGTTTTAACTTAATTTCATGTTTGTATTTACATACAGTTGTCGCTCACTGACATTTCACTGTATTACAGCACATTTTTCATGAAAAGATGTGTTTTTTCTAACCCAAAATGTAATTTTTGCGTTAGAAACCATGTGTTCCAATGTGTTTCAGACATCAAGGGGTGTAACAAATCGTTGCTTAATCAGTAGCTTAAATTGCAACCCCCAAACTCTATAATATTTTCATGTGTCTCAATTATTGAATTCAAAGGTGTACAATAAAATACAACATACCAGTGATAAACCTTTTTCAAAATGTCCTTATTTGACTTCAGCATTGACTCTGAAGATATCCTCACTTTGCTTCTTCTCAAGTGTGTGCATTTGAGTGTTTGGACATGTCTCTACTCAGACAAATCATACAATGTGTTTATCACAGATAAAGAAGAGAAATATAGATTCAGTGTAGAACAATGAAAAAGTGCTTTTCTCTGCCTCTAACTTTTTGAAGCGCTCTGTGCGTTTGGAGCCCCAAATGGGTCTGGGCACAGTTCCAGCCTGCGTGCAAAAGCAAAGAAAAGGAAAAGGAGTGCTTTGAGCTGTGTGTGATGAATGACTTCTGTGAGCTAAAATTCGTGGAGCACTTGTTTATAGCGGGAACATAATGTACCATAAATTCCACCTCCACTTTTCCAGCTCCCAGATAACATTTTATCCAATTCGCCGGTGCTTTCTCTGCTGATTAAAAGGCACTCTCAAGCAAACAGTTTTGCAGCCGCTGCTACATTGCTCTCTCTCTTTCTCAGTATCTCATCCCCATTTCTCTGACTGTACTTCTTTTCCTCCCCTGGTTGGTCAGTCATATCTTTCCTATTATTTCCCATCTGTCTTTTCCTCCCACCCCCTCGCTCTTCACTTCTATAGGCAAGGAGAGAGCCACAGTGCTGAACTGACGCTGTGCAAATGTGCTGCTTTTATGTGCAATGCCTCCACACAGGTAACTGCAGTTTAAAAAAAAAAAAAAAAAACAGGAACACGATTTCAGATTGCATATACATATTTCAAACTCTCTGCAGCCTCAGATTGTCCAAACGTTTTACCATAATGTGGGAAAAAAGGCAGAGCTGATATTTATGCATGAGAGAAAGCTGCATTGATCTTGACAGTAAAACACATTTATTGTTACGTGCGGCCTCTAAACTACTGCAGCTGTTTCCCTGCGACCTACTCACTGTCCAATTACTGTCTGGGAAAGCGGGGCCAGTCTCAGTGGGACACAATCAGTGTTCAAGGTAGGGAGAGTCAAAGTGATGAATACGAGATGCAAGAAAAGCATAGAAATGGAAAGTCAGGCCGTTTTTAGAGAAATGAATAAGTGAGGAAGATAATTAAAGCCTCACAAGGAGTGCCAAAGCTTATAAAATCAGCAAGTGAGATACACAGCATCTTATTTAGGCCTGCTTTGGTCCAACCAGTTAGAAAAATCAACCCTTCTTGCAGTCAGAAATCAGGTCAAGCATCTCTTAAACTCTGTCAGATCTATTTGTATTACTTTCCTTTGTAATTAAGAAAAATAGGTATCTGTGAAAATTCTTGAATCCAGAAATATCCTTTCAACTAGACAACTGAGAAAATGTCATAGGGCAAATGTACACTTTAGTTTTTCATTTGCACCTTAGTCTGCATGTATTCAGTGTGTGATTACACTGTCAACACCTGCACCCACCCTGGCACTAAACCTTCAGATGCACAGCAGCAAAAATTTAGGTGTTTTGAATGCTTGAAACGTGTCGGTTGTTTGAATGCTTGAAATCTACAAAATAATAATAATAAATACACACAATAGGAGTTATAATGTTAATGGGCATCCAGTCAGTTAGCTAGTCAGTAGCACTTTGGCTTTAATATTAACACATGCACATGACACAGCTTCTCATTGCAATTCAAACAGAGGACAGTGGTACTGACCAACTGTAACGTGTCCTAGCTAGAAAAAACGTCAGCTTCAGCACCCCCAAAAATGGGCTAGAAACGCCTATGCTCCTGGGTTAAAGTCCTGTGATGGTTTGACCCTCTCACCAACCCTCACTCCCACCCTATAGTGGCTTATTTGTGATCTGTACAACATTACACACACTTCAGGATCGCATGTGAGTCTATGGAGCACAGCTATGTTGCTCTCAGATCAGAGCTGGCTGATGCAATGCTATGATTGATCAGTCTGTGTTTGAGAGGAGGGACTCAGCAAAAGATCAATTAGTTGTATCTAAATATATCTATATCTATCTATCTATATCTATCTATATATATATATATATATATATATATATAAATAATACATGCAGTTTCTGTCTTAATAGAAATATTATGGTCAATATTTCCTGGATTGTTAGAGAAGGTCTAAATGGACCATTATTGGAAAAAAACGTCACCATCTGGCCTTCTGCCTCATAATTGCAATGGAGTTTTTGACGTCCAACCGAGACCATTTTTGCTCAGCGACAAAACATCACTGTCCAAGCAATGTATGCTGGGACTTTGCCAGTGAAGAGAGCTCATAGGAGCAGTGGTGGGATTTCTATGAGATCATTAAGGTCTGCAAAGAAATTATTACGTAGTGATCCAGATTCCAAATAATTACTTCAGCCAACTCCACCTGACAAAGACTGTGATTAGTTTTACACAGATTACTCATAAAACTTTCTTATAATCTTTAGCATCTATCTAATTATTAATACACTAGAAGGCAATAAACATTTTCAAGGGAAACGAAAAGTGATATAATTAAAGATGCACAAAATATAGACAAACTTCACACAGCACCAAAACTGATGGGGAGAGAGAGAGTTACAGAGGTAGTGAGGTACGGGGTCCACTCAGTCATTAAGGCTTTACCCGCTGGGACAAACATCCAACAGCAATAACTCTGCAGATAGATTTTACACATACACAGAAAAACCCCAACGAATGCATGTAGAGCAGAATTAGGCAGACACCCACTGATAATTAACATTCAACAGAGAGCACTCAAATGTTTTAATCACTTTAAATCCAGCCCCCGAGACAGCCTCCAATCCAAAGCCCTCCAAACCTAAGAGCTGAGCCCAGAAAAGAGTCCCCTATGTCAGTTAGCGCTGAGGCTAACTGCCCACTCTCAGACACAAAAGCCTCAGTTGATTAGAATGTTATCTGGCCCTAAAATGAGATCATGAATTGGCAGAATATCTCTCTACTGTCAGAGATAGAAAGCCTAGACAGACTCTAACCAAGTGCAGGCGCAGTGACTACAAACTGCCAGTCAAAAAAGGAAGAGAAAAAAAATCATGGTAACCAAATGAAAACCGAATATGTGGTCACTGTTCGACAGGTGAGGTTGAGACAGAAAGGAACATTTATTTTAACAAGCTCAGCTCTGTAAGAGAAAACTCATCTGTTCAGGCCACACCTTGGCCCACAAAATCTCACTGTCTTATAACCATCTTATTGTTTCTAAATGTAGCACTTAAAGCAGTTCAGCATATTCAATGAAGGCTTTGAATAAAAGCTGAATCAATCACTCAATCAGTTTTATTTTTAAAGCCCAGGAGCACAAATCAGCTACTTGAAATAAGCCTTGAAAGGAGTCAGTTTATAGGACCTTGAGGTGGTGCTATTTTGTGCCACAAACGTGATCAAGAAGTGTTCAATGTTTAAAGGCTCCTGAACACCATGAATATTTAAAAAATATTTTGTTCGAAATAAATATGCCTTTTACATAATACACTCTTGGTTGAAATTTAAAGATTAAAACAGTTCACAAACAGTGGTGTGTTTTGATAACGCAATCAAACAGTGTGCCATGACGGGCAGAGTAAAATGTCGGCAGTGTGGCGATCCGTCCGTCACCGCACTCGCATTTGCGACTAAAATTCGTTTTGAGCGAGCAAAATAGGCTTAAATCATTCAGCACGCTGTGTGAGTACAGATTTTAACCACCAGCAGAAACGATAGGCGAATCCCACTGGATGTAGGTTGAATGGACAGTAATGTAATCCTGTCAAATTACAATTTGACCAATAATATCCTCTTGTTGGCGTCATGACTGCCCAGTAGTACCTGAACAACCGAGTCAGCCGAACACAAGTATGCTGGCGTGTCAGAGGAGAAACGAGCATTTGCATTTCTGTCTCTGTGGCAGGTATTATTTATTTTATTTTGATCCCCCCTATGTTAATAACTTATTGATGCTGTTTTTGAAATATGAATAAGTCAATAAAAAAAAGTGATTTATCTTTTTATAAATGACAAAAGGCACATCTGCCTAATTTTCGCTGTGGTATCCTGATACTACTCAGAATCGTGATATTTTCATTGGTATCGTATAGTAGGTCCCAATTTTGGTACCGTGACAACACTAATCTGGAGGGGGTTCATCTGCAAAAACTAATGAAAAACTAAACAACGATATTTGGTATTCGGTACTCGGTATTCAGCCAAGCGTTGAATATTATTCGGCTTCGGCCCCAAATTTTCATTTCGGTGCATCCCTATAAAACATGTAACACAAGCATTTCATAGTAATTCATTTCAGTAGCCTGTAATTATTACAGAAGATTAATGAAAAGTACAGCATACTGTATTAAATGGGACATTTCATGTCACTGAGTTAACACTTAAGGTGAAGTATATTTTAAGCAGTAGTATACTGTGAGAAATGTACATGTATATGGATACTTTAGTGAAACTGTAAGAATTGTGAGATACTGAAAGTGATGGACTGAACATAGGGAAGACAGAGAAAAGAACAAAAGAAACTGAATTGCATAGAACTGAAATCTGTTGTTTACATGTCATTTGATAATAAAACAACCAGGAGAAGCAATCTGAAAGGAAGCGCAGTGCACTTTGTCCTCATTGCCTCTGTTCTACTTGCTTCATACAGGTTTACATATTTGTTACTGTGGCACTCATTCCTGAGACTATAATAACAGCAGCAGTAGCAGGCATCAGGCAGGACCACGGCAGCAGCACAACCACATCACACGATCCAGGCACAGCTGTGATACGTGGTAACCTGCCACACAGTGGAGCACATAGGCTCCGGAGAAGAAGCCCAGTTAGTGACATGCAATAGAGCCGAGTTAGTGACATGCAGGAGAGCCGAGTTAGTGAGATGCAGTAACAGGACATGAATGTTAGCAAAAGAGAGAGAGAGAAGGAGAGAAGGTGCTGGGTGTATTATAAGAGGTGCATTATGGGAGGTCCTCCAGCAGACTAGGCCTATGTCGGCTGAACTAGGGGCTGGTCCAAAACAAGCCTGAGCCAGCCCTAACTATAAGCTTTGAATGTAATGTATTTCATGTTCTTATGGTTCTGAGTTAAAGTTAGGGAAAGACAGTGGTATTAAACCAAAGCTAGGTTATCATCTTTAACTTTAACCAAAGTGCTTTTATTGCTTTTGTTCAAGCAACTTGTGGGACTCAAAGTTCTGCACTTTGTATTTGCCAAATACATTTAGGAGGAAATGTAATAGCTGCAGGATTACGTTCACTGGTAAAGCTTCTTTTTCCAGTTCAGGAAGTGTGACATCCTTACACTGCACAGAAGTTGCAGGAGTGAGGGAGGTCCAGGTCTTTGTTAGTATGAATACTGTTTCTGTGTGGACAGTGTTGCTTTTGAATCACTGGCAGTTTCCCCCATCTGATATTAGAAGGTCAGATGGACCTCTGCAGGTTTCCGGGTACTTACATGTAACAAAGACTTAAACCAACTGATATTAGTTCTCCATTTTCATGGCAATTCACAATACAAGAATAAAACTTTTATGTGTGTCATGTTATGTGCATTATGTTTAAGTTGTATTCAGCTAATGTGAGCTTCACAAACTGACACAATCACAGGCACACAAAACCCCTAATTTAGCACTTATGTCTTTTTAAAATCACATTTACCTTGTAAAACAATGAGTAGAACCTAATGCATGAAACTAATAGATGAATGAGAGACTAACAGAGCATAAATGGAAATGCAGAGTTTTCCCACTATATACTGTGCCATAATGTCAAAAATCTGCTCTAAATATGGACACTCTGGTGATATGTGATAAAGGAAAAAGAGACATTGATTGCCTCTCAACAACCCTGAAGATTAAGGAGATTAGATTGATACCATACAGTATTTAGGGACTGATACCAGAAGACCACAGAGCTTTAATGTTTGTCTTTGTCATTTACTGTGCTGAACTGTCTGAATGGATGCTGCAAAGGGAGAGTGAAAATGACAGCAAAATCAAGACACTGGCCTGCAAGGAAATAATGATCTGCTGAGTTTCCGTCCTCTTGCTTGTTCTCTCAATCACTCACACTCTGTGACTTAGTATTGATTTTGGTTCAGATTTGTCAGGTGTTTTGCTAGATCAGCTTGTTTAAACATCATTGACATTAAAGGTGATAACATTAGCCACTAAATGCCCCCCCACCACCACCAGCACACTCACTGCTGTTGCTCGACGCACAAGTGGTTGCACAACATATCTCATGATGGAGTGGACAGACAGACTCAGTCACATGAGTAATCTTTGGTGGTAGAGGAATAAATTCATTTTGCAACAAGGAGATATACATGCGCTATAGATTCTGGTCATGTAACAAAGTCTATGGTAATCGTAGGATATAGCTAGCTAGCTTTAGGTACCACTGTGTAATAACACAAAAAAGTTCCACCCATATTGGTTTTATGTCTCATATTGTGGAGGCACTGATTTAAAATGTGTGCATACAAAGAAAATCCTGTTTTCAGTAGGCTACAATCCTTTTTTTTTTATTTTAGTTTCGTTATTCATTCGTTATATCATTCCCATGATAGTCTGCAGTCCCTCCTCTTAGAGGACTAGTCTACTGCTGTGAGAGTGTGAGCTCTGCACCAAGAACAGTTGGTGAGAGTCCACCCATACCAGGCCCTCATGAATACTGCTCAGCTTTGCAGCCAGTTTTCCCCAGTGGCCACTCAGGGTAATGAAACAAACTTCCCTTGCAGCCAAAAAAGCATTTTCCCCATAGACCACCATAATAAAAGAGACGTATGTAAAACTGTTGACAGGGCACCTGGAACAAGGTCAATATGATTATATGGAAGTTTTATATTTGTAAAACTTTTCTAAAAAACACCAAGTTATGAATATGCCTAGATTTTAACATCTTTGTGGTTTTTATGTGTGAAAAAGGTTCTATTTTCACTGATAAAAACACGAGTGGTGTGCTATGGTGAAGTGTCGTTTATTTACATGACGGCATGTCATTTCTGTCCCTACATGGCTGTGCGTTTACGATTCTCCTCTGCTCTCTGTATCACGCACAGCAGAGTTTCGCAGCCACACACACACACACACACACACACACACACACACACACACACACACACACACACACAGCTGAGCACACTAAAACGCGGCTCGGGCTTTTCCTGACTGATTATAACCGAGCCCAGCCCGAACCTGCACCACGGCACTAATGGAGCGGAACAAATTCCAGCACTTGAATAGGCCATAGCACAACACAGCAGCATGTCAAGTGGGCCGAATCTGGGCAAAATTTTTGATTTGTTATCTGCCCCCATCCGTAGTTGCCTCTGGGACAGGCCCATTTATGTCAATCCTCAGGCAGGTAGCTAGGTGCTCTCCCTGCAGTCTATTGTGGGGATCAGTTTTGACCTGGAATGGAAAGTAACTACCATGAGCGAAATGAGAAAGAAAACGTTTTCAGAGCTTACTTCAATGGTGCTGTGTGTTGCTGTGCAGGCTCACAGTTGTCTTAAATACTGCCACACAATTCTCTACTGATGTTTTCCGGGAGTTTCCCAGAGTGCTTCATGAAGTGGATGTGACTGTTCCTCAGTATTACGCTTAAAAATGTGTTCTGCTCTATCAACTCAAGCTCACGCTATAGCACTAGGAGAATTCTCAGTAGGCGTTCCTGCCGGTGCGCTACAGAGTGACCTTCATTGACTGGAGGCATTTTATATCTGGGTGATTTTTGGAGACTATGGCGGGGTAACTTCTTCTTGTCAATGTATAGGAAACACTGCCATTTGAAATCCTGTATATTTCCCTTTTAAATGGTGCCACATTTGTAAGGAACACGCATTTGTGGAGTGAGCAGCAGAGCTGAGTATGTGGGTTTCGCCCATGAAAAATTGCCAGATCTTCTCTGCCAATGCCAAACAGATTTTTTTTGGTGTTGTTATTGACTAACCAACCAATAGAAATGCAGCATGAGAGGACACACTGATCAGCGCAACAGTGCTAAATGCTGGTAGATGCTAAAAGATTTACTTCGAACTCTCGTTGCCAAATTGGCATGCCAAGTTGATCTCTTTTCTCCAGTCATGACTGCGTTCACATTCTCCTTCCCTCTTCTTCAGACTTTGCTGACATACATGAATGCCTCTATAGCAAGGGCTTGATTCACGTTTGTTTTCATGGATGATGCACGCTGATGATGTTTTTTTCTTAAATAGTGACGTCGATGGACCTACATTGCAGCCTGTGATTCAGAAAGCGTTGTCATCATACAGTCTGCATACATCAAACTTGATGTCATAGTTTATTAGATTCATGTCACACAGTGTAGCTGCACTAAACATACAAGATTGTTGAAATCTCACAGTCTGCAGGAGGCTTAAGACAAGTGTAAAAAAATCTTTGATGTCATCACAGTAAAGAACATATTCATTGGAATGAATAGGTCGGCTCCACTGTCTAGGTGTTAGCGGTTGTTAATTGGTTTAATGACAGTGTTGGTTTTACATCTCTCTGTTGCCTGCTGCTACTTTGTTACATTGTGCTAATTTGGAGACACTGAACTGACTGGGCTGCACCTAACCTATGTAACAGCAACAACAGAAGTTTTGCCAATCCAGTGGGGAGTCAGGACAGTCCAGGATCAGATTACACAGTGTTACTGCAATGCCCAGGGTCCGTCATGTGATGTCATTCATCAGGATTTGATTAATTCAGTCTGATAACATTTGGAAAGTCTATAAGAGCTGCAAGATTAAATCATATTATCCCTATAAGTCAGCAGAGCGCTAAACCAAGCTGCTTGGCCGTGCTGGGCTGTGCCCAGCAGCCGTAAGTCTCTAGTGCGTCTGCTCCATGGGAAGAAGCAGTGCCAATCCTCAAGGTAATTTCATACTGCAGAAATGTAACATTTTTAACTTCATGCACCCACTGAGCAACTTTCACAGCAGCCTAATGAATAGGGTCCTGCCTTCACTGCTGTATCCAGGTCTCTTAATACATCCATGGTGGCGAGAGCATAAACTATAAAGCTTATTCACTTGGAGTGCTGCAACACTTTTGACCTTCCAGGGGTCAGTGCGCAATTACACACAATCCCAGCAGATGATGGGATGGATGACATGTGACTGTGTGGCAAAATTAGTTCCGTTTATTTAACCCACATCTATACAAAAGAAGAAGAAGTCTAAAAGGAGGTTATCACTATGCATGACTGCTAGTGGTACTGTGTAGTGATTCTGTGTTGTGTAGTGGAGTTACAAATAACTGTGTGCATCTCATTTGAAAGTTAATGTTAGTAACATACAGACTTTTGGGGTTATGCTAACGCTGGGATAATACTAGGAAATGGGGCTTAATACTTGTGGCTTCACGAATCTACCAGTTTCTTCAGCTCTAACTTTCAAGAAAGTTCTACGTATACAGTTAGGCTAATCCATCATTGCACTTTTCAGTGTTTTACGTCACCAAGAACACCTGAGACTAAGCTATGTTAACCTACTGTATTTAAATAAGAGAGCACATGTGAAGTTAAACATGCTAATCTTGTAAACAACCAGACATTTATGGTCGTTTCAGTGTGCATATTTATTCACACTGCCAATCAGGCCTGGAATTTTGTCATTTTAGGGGCAAGGCCACTTGGCCTTTTGTGTTGTCAATTTTTTGAGGGCAGAAAGGCCAAAAGCCAGGGCATTGAGGCCATACAGTAAAACCATGATTTTAAGTCCACGTTCATAATGAATTTAAGGACTAAGTATGAATAACTATCTGTGAAATGAATAAATAAAACAAGCTCAAATAATAATAATGAGTATATAAGTAATAATGTGATTTATTTCATAGCACTAATAAACCCAATGCGTTTTAAATATAGAACAACCAGATTCATGTATTTATAAACAAACAATTTTAAATATTAGGCTTAAATATTTTTTTGTGTACATGATAAACTGATTCAGTATATGACTGTATATGAATCAAGACTGAATTATTGTTGTATACATACATACATACATACATACATACATACATATATGTATATATATGTATATATATATATATATATATATATTATATATATATATATATATATATACACAGGCATGGTCCTCCTCAACATGATGCAGAAACAGACTAAAAAGAGCTATCACTGCACAGAAGCATAATAAGTGACATTAACAGTATTTAACAACACACACTATCTCTCTACCAGCACCTTCCTCTCCCCTCTCCTCCACACACACACACACACACACACACACACACACACACACACACACACACACACACACACACCTACACACATGCACACACCTCACCTCCTGATACTTTCCCTATAGGTCAATTACACAGGATATAGTTTTATACAGTCCATGGCAGCAACAGTTTACAACAACAAAGTCACTATTTAAAACCCAATAATATATCACTGGAATAGAAATATTCCTCCTGACATCACAATACTGAGTGAAGAAAGTCATGTTATCTCAGCATGAAGACAAACATCTGTATCAGTCATTCATCCTGCTCTCTTTCCCTCCTCTACTGAGGACACTCACTGTCTGCAGGTCGGCTGCCTCAGGTACATTTTAAGACAAAGTGTTAGCCTACATACAGACAGCGTGATGTGCTTGTGTTGACCGCGATCATAAATCATAATAGCAGTGAATGACAGTAGACAGAGCGGGTTGAAATGTGGCTTTCTACATGCTGATCACATGTATTGATAAAGTATTGGCTTGGCTGGCAGAGGTTTGATTGCACTTACTCGCAGTAACAAGTGTAGCTGTCGTTAGAGTAATCTTGACATTATATTCCCTTCATCTGCACCGCAGCCCCACCACTGCACAATGATGATACATGAAACCGAAACTTTAAAAAGTAATGCCAATAATGGCGGAGCTTACTGTTATTACGGTGTTGATTAAACTTGCCATGGGTTGTTTAATACCAGGTCTTGGTACCGATCCCTGCCTGGGCGTCTGATGAAGCCTCCTGGTTGGCCCGAGAGCCATGGCCCTCGTGAAATTCCTGCCCTGCTGCCAATTACAGAACGCCTTACATCATATTTCAAGTTAGTAAATGATTAAGGTTCAGACTGTCAAATCGTGATAGATGATTCATGGCCATGTTCGTCTGGTCCTGGTATGACCAAGATAAGATCCACTATATCAGATCATGTGGAAATATTTCACTCTTGCCTCTGTCACGGCAGTCATGATGAACGGTGCGAGGTCAGCACCACTTCCTTTCATTTTAGTTGTGTCTTAATATGATATGGTTGTAATTAAGTGTCAACCGTTTGACAGTGCCACAATGAGTTAACGTCACTCTGCATTGAGCCCACAAGCTTCAGTTAGGGGATTGGCCTCAGCCTGGTACTATAGATAACAAAGATTCATTCCTGTGCACAGACATTTTGGGGGGCAAGTGCTCAATCAAAAAAAAGGGGCACCTCTCTCATAATTATTAATTTAAGAATAAAGTTATATGCAGTAACATGTTTGGATTACTTACATATTTATTTTAATATCTATACAGTGATGCAGACAAGGGTGTCATTTTGTTTGATCATTCAGGCGGACACATATTAAGTGGGAGGGTCTGGGGGGTCCTACCCAGGAAATTGTGAGCCTCAAACACTTCATTTCCTGCTTTCTGGTGAATTTTTATGCATCAATTTAGGTTGGAAATGTATTTATTTATGTAAAAGAAAACAAACTGTAAAGTGGCAGGTGACAAATCCAAATAAAAGTATCATAAATATAATGCAATTACATAGCCTGGTTCCAGACCATAGACCCCGCCCACTCAACTGAGTAGGCTTGTATCTCTGGTCTGGCATACTGCGATGAATTTGCGATTTTTCTCGTCCAAACGATGGACGGACCAATGAACGCCGGGGGTGGGGGCGGGTCTAGCCATTAGCCAATCAGCGCCACGCTAATGGGTACCGCTGCAGATCCTACAGACCACATAAACAATGCTATCGAGGTATTTCGCCACTACTCGCATTAATGGAGGACCAAATTAAGGAAGCTGCTAAACTGGATTTAACGGCGATGCAGCTGGACGTGCACGACGACGGAGACATTTTAAACGGGCAATGCTCGCTTGTTTTCGGCACCCCCGACGCATGGATACTAATGACATCAGATTCTGGGTGAGTCATTGATCTCTACTGATTGGTTCGGGAAAAATCAAATTCCTTCCCCCTTGTAAATCGCCTTCGATGGAGGCGATATCAGACTGAAGGTTCTGGGAGCTTTAGTCTGACACTCAGGCTAGCAATAATATGCAAATATGCTGCTGTCAGGCATCACAACATGCTTTTAATGGAGGATTGATGCCATAGGCCAAATTTAAAAAGTAAAATATTAAATTAGAAAAACAAATAGAAAGATATATATAGTTCGCAAAATAATAACTCAACCCATCAGAGGGCAAAAGGGCAGGTGCTTGAGCACCACCTGGGGTCTATCTGTGCATGTGCCTGTAAAGATTATACATTTCTGTATCAATCACAATGTTAAATGCCACCAGGAGCTGAATTAGGTTCATTCTCATCAATTTGGCAAATAATCAGAGCCAAGTTTGTTTAGTTGGACAGTCAGGAAACTCCTGTGATCCAGGAGATGGTGAGCGGCTTGTTGTTCCAATCCCCTCTGCTGTGGAAGGAGCTCATGATGAAGCCCCCATCATCCAGGCTCTGTCAACAACCCTGCACAACCCTGTAAGTACACACAGACTTAAACTGCTTACCCAGAGCTGGAGTGTCTGTGTTTGTTTGTCTGTGTTTGTGTGTGTGTGTGTGTGTGTGTGTGTGTGTGCGCATGTACAACACAGACAGATGAATACACACGTAGACTGTAAATGAACTGTTACACAAAACCAGTCAAAAGAATAAAAAATACTTTTCAATATTCTGTCTGTTCATGTGGGGGACATCAGATTATCAGGGCAGCCAAGTGTGAAAGGGGGACACAGAGAGAGAGAGAGAGAGAGAGAGAGAGAGAGAGAGAGAGAGAGAGAGAGAGAGAAAGGATGACATGCAGCAAAAGGCCACAGGCTGGACCTGAACCCAGGCTGCTGCGACAACGGTTTTGTACATGGGGCACACTTTAAACTCATTAAATATGGACCCTTGGTCATTGTCTCTATATGTTTAAATATGACGCTTGAGGCTCCCCTCCAGTGTCAGTTTTGGACACTCAACAACACTGTATCAATTTACGCTGCACACGCATGCATTGTGTCTTTTCAAAATGACACAGAAAATATTTAGTTTCTGCTCGTTAAATGCATAGGCTACAGCCTTTTTAGAACAACTTATTTTTTAGGTCAGCTTCAGGGTAACAAAAATTCATGGTTTCATTTAAAAAACCAAACAAACAAAAAAAAATATAGCTTGGATTTAAATATTTAACTATATATTAGAATATTTGTTTCTATGAATTAGCCGCCCACAAATGACATACCGTCCTTAACATAAAGTTACGGAAGTTAGGTTTAGACAAGTAAAGTTACTGTGGTTAAGTTTAGGTTAAAAAAAAAGAAAACATGGTGAAGATGGTGAAGTCCTGTGTATTGTGACCTATCAATCCTCCCAATCTACGTCCTTACAGACCACTTTGTTCCGCTTCCTTCTTTACTCCCATCTGCACACTGGTCACGTGATCGCAGCCTTACAAAATATGTTGGTAATGCAGGAATTACTGGCTCATAATTGTGTGGGATATGTATGCCTTTTGGTGCATTACTTTTTGTAGGAAAACGTATGACCAGTGCATGAGAACAGCCTGTACTAACATAATGTAATGTCACGTGACATACATCATTGTATGCTACACACACTAGCACACCATATTGTTATTAAAATAACTCAAATGGTTTTTGATTATCCGAAGGACATGAAGAGCAGGCTCCTGCGTATGAGTTAAGAGTTTCTTTGACCCTTCCACCACCAGTCTTGCCCTCTCTATGCCATGTCTCTCTCTTTATACAAGGGTAGTTGGCTGGAGCCTCAAACAATGCTGCCAGCTATCGCGTCCCATACCACCACTTAAGGGTGCCTCTGTGCATTGGTGTCTGATGACGTAGCATAGGTATTTGATGAGTGGCAGTGAGTTGATAATAATGCTATTCTATGGAAGACAGTTTAGGCCAAAAACATTAGAGATTCTTTTAGTTTAAAAATTGTGAGAATTACGCTTTGCTTTAGTCTCACTCATCTGACGTCTCTGACATTAGACAGAATTCCAAACTTTATTCCAGAAATCTCTATTTTATCCTCAGAATTCCACGAACAAGCTTTTCCACAGCTTTAAACTGTATGACACAGTCTTCACTGGTGAAAGACGTTGGCTACTTTCTCATAAAGATGGAGATGTTAATCAGTCATCATTTTGCAAGGCAGGTGCTCAAATGGTAATTTTTTTTTTCTTTTTGCACGCACAAAAAGTTGTGCACATGCAAAGTGCAGTCTGCCGGGAAATTTCTATCTGCCAGCACCAGAAGGTTTCTTTTGCTTAAGGCCTAAGTACAAATAGAACATTTGTGCTCCTCTCCTCTCCTCTCCTCTCCTCTCCTCTCCTCACTTTATTGTCGAATCCTTTCCCTTTCTGTTCTCTTCTCAATTTGTTCTCCTCCTCTCCTCATTGTCTTCTCTTCCTTTCTTTTTTTTTTAAATAATCATGTACTAATTCTTAGAATTCTCTTCTAAATACTGTGAGCTTCAAACTGCATGTCAATTTTTTTTAATTAATTATCAGAGATGAGATGTGGGAGACACAAACATTTTTGATGTTACATGTGAAAGTGAGAAAGCAACTCTGCTCGCACTGGGCAGTTGGTGAAGCTACATCTGACAGAGTGTTAAAGGGAGAAGGTTTGGTTTTATGCCAGACCAGTTCACTTGTTGTTAAACTTAATGGTGGGTTAGTGCCTACATGGGACCAGCTGTATTGAGATGTTTTAATAGTGGTTTAATTTCACAACACTGACAAAACACTTCCTTTACCAGGCTGTTCATGAAGACAGGTCAGGAAGATGTGATGCAGCTCTGCAGGGCTCTCAATTTGCGTGCAGCTGCCACAAGTGAAGTTGTAGAGGGAGGGGCAGGGGCTTGACTCAAATGCTGTTGTCGGGCAAACAACACACTTTCAATTGAGAATTGATGCCATGGGCCAAATTTGAACACTAAAATATTAAATTATTTAAAAACAAACAGACAAACAAAAAGGACATTTCTTGCAAAAAGGGCACATATCTAGACAGAGAGCAGAAAGCTTGAGCACCACCTGGGGTCTATCTGTGCACATACCTGCCAAGAATTGTTACAGTAAGATTTCATCCAAAGCTGTTTTAGGACTTGGTGTGTAAGTGAAAAGTTTCACTTTTCATCTGTATCACACTGTCTTCATCAGTGGATGAGCCTGCTGAAATGTGTTTATGAGCATCATATGAAACTACCATGTGTGCACTGTTGTAACAAATTGTTTAAACACCAACATTAGTTCCTTGTCAAATTGCTAATTGTGTTTTTTAAATTGTGTTAGCAAACAGCTCTTTAACTGAGATATCTGGACTACTCCAGGTACTGTGTACCTGCAGGGAACAATTTTAGGTAGCTGAGTTTCCACAACAAAAATGAAATTCATTTATCTGAGTACGGCAGAGAAATGAGAAAAGGAGAAAAGCAAGACTTTGGCTGCTTCTGAACAACAACCTGCTGCTATCACAATAGGTGCTCCTCCATGCAGTAATGTTAGCACTAATGGTGATTATGATGGTGACAAAGCATACTCCTACCTGACACCTGAGACATTCTTTTCTAATAGGAAGCAGCCCAGAAATGAATTTAAGACTAGAAGGAGTCTACTGTATTCCTTATCTGAGTCACGTATACTAACATTTCAATCAGGAGAGACAGAAGAATGAAGTTGAGATTATGTTTAATGCAGAGTATGAGTGTTCAGATTAACAGATTATTTGTGAAGTCTTTGGCGCTTGGACACCAGAGGGAGATTTTTTTGTGATCGAGGGACATCTGAGCAGCAGCAATATAAATCCCCCCATGGAGTCCAGACACTGGTGGAGGTGGTGGTGGATGATGACCCTTGAAGCTGATGGCTGAAGAAGCAGATGAAGCTGATGGACTAGGCGATGATGGGGAAGTGGAGGGCTCGCACGGCTGCAGCATGAAAGAACTACAGGCAGAAAAAGAGCCATATTTAAAATGCGGAGCAGTAGGATGACAGGCTGACTGAGGAGGTGTGTCACTGTGCTGTTGGTTGGTGTATACCAGCTGATGACTCAATTCACAGCCCTGGACAATTACAGCAGGAGAAAGTCAGTGAGGATACATGCAATGAGTGAATGGCAGGGTGAGAATTAAAAATCATAGCCTAAGCATGAGGAGCATTGTCTTCCTGACAGAACTTTTGCTAGAGCTTTATTTCACTATGTCGAGATGAAACAGAAGATAGATCACTGAAACCTTTGCAGTAAATCAGTTCAGTTGTTCAGTAAAAAGATGTGAAACAAGTAGGATTGTTGAGACAAGAGAAAAGGATGAGAAGAGCGTGTAAAGAGGGCCCTGTACCTGTGTTTGCCTTAGGCCCTGCTCGTTTCCTCTCTCCTCTGTTCCAGGAAACAGCCTCAGAATAATAATGGATGTATAAAAACAGGAATGTTTGGAGGATGAAGCAAGATCTCCTTCTAGTTTAGTAGTCTCTAATCACTCCTGGGATTGTCTCTCAGCTCTGCTCTTAAAGACGGGGAAACTAAACATGAGAAGCAAGGGACATTTAAAGAATAAAATACGCAGAGGCTGTTGAGACTGTGTCAGAGTGAGGAGGCTTCAGCCTCCAGTGATCTCTTTGTCTCTAAACACATACACAAGAGGGGAAAAGATAAGTCACAAATATTGATTTCTTGCATCACGCAATTAACTCATATGAAGATAAATATTTCCTATTGACGCATGTTAAACAGTCCTAAATTGCCTCGAAGGTTGAGCCAAAGTTAACTGTCAGGATCGGTTTCTGAAATTGCCTTTTCAGCCAAACCACTTTATGGAATCGATGGCCTGAATAAGAAGCAATTAATTGACCTTGCAGTTCTCTGTGAAGCTGCAGTATCAGTTCAGTTCTCCATACACATAGTGGGGCTGTTGGTCCTTGGTCATACATATATATACATATATATATATTTAAATATATATTATATATATATATATATATACACACACACACACACATAATTATGTGTGTGTATATATATATATATATATATATATATATATATATGTATATATATATATATATATATATGAGATCTTTTCTCATAATTACGAGATCAGGATCTCATAATTACAAGATAAGGTGTCTTAAGTTGTTTTTTATCCAGTGAATGCAATGCTGAATGAAACTTTACCATTTTCCTTCACCTCACCTAACTTCACATCCGGAGGCTGCCGCAAAACAACAAGCTGTGGCTGAGCTAACGACAGCGATTGCCTGCCGTCATCAATTTTAGTGAAGAAACACGAGCTGACAAGCACTGGAGCTGGACGTTTCACAGTGGTGAGTTTTTATTTTGTAGCCGTCATATTTCAGCGTTAACATGAGAACTGTAACTTATCTGACATTATGGTAGCAACTGTATGTCTGTCCTCTGACAACGTTGTCTGCTGCTGAGTACAAAAGGTTTCTAACAATCTATATATTCATATATATCTATATCTATATCTATCTATCTATCTATATATATATATATATATATATATTTATTTATAATTTTTTCCTGCTCTAACATCATAGCAAAGTCAAAAGCATGTGATAACGTGATGCGGAAATATATATTCTTCAGATTTTGGGAAATTTCATTTTAGTACTGTAAAACATTTCCAGTTACTGTATCTCAAACACAAAGTAACATATAATGTTTGTGTTATGTACCTTTGCTTCGCGGGCTGCTCCCTCAGAGTAGCCCTTTACAGGTGTGTGCTGATCACCACCATCTTTTCAGATGCCACTGTGTGCCCACTGAGACGGTTTGTGGAGGGTCTGTTTGGCATCCTACATCCTGGAATCTGGCTGCAGTGGAGAGGTGTTGGGCACCAGGGCCCTGCTGTGATGTACTCTGAAAGACAGTCAACATTAGGGATGGGTATCATTAAGAGTTTATCGACACTACTACTACTCAGTATGTAAGACATCACCTTAGTGAGAGACTGTGGGCGGAGCATACTGAATAGCTACATATTTACACGTTCATGCTTGCTGAACACATGTATTGATAAATTATTGGCTTCTTACTCGCTAAGGTTTAATTGCACTTACAGTAACGAGTGCAGCTGCCGTCAACTCAAGTAATTTTACTGTTTTTATCTTTACTTTCACTATCACTTCACTATCTTCACTCAGCTGTTTACACATTACCGTGTCATGTAGGCGTGTGCACGTATGTGTGTGTAGCAGTTCAGCCCCAGCACAGAGCGCACATGAGAGGGTGCAGGATGATAATGAATTAAACCAAAATGTGTAAAAGTACTGATAAAAGAACATACTGACAGAGCTTATCAATACTTTGATCTTTCATAATTTAGCCCCAGGGCTATTACCGTTCAGAGTCAACATCTAAAATGCTAAGCAGTGTTGTCCCCTCCCTGTAAAATCAGCAGACCACACATACGTATTCAAACACATGTAGAGACAGACACACACAACGACAGGGAACACAATAAAATGTCTAGGTTGTATTGTGGAGCAATTGTATCGAAAATAAATTACAACCACTTCTTCTTTGTTCCTTCGTCCTTTGGCAGTCCAAACAAGGATCATTTTTGGTCACAACAAAGAAAGCAATATGTCCTTGACATGGCGTCTCCTCAACGGTTCAAACTTTGCAGCCTCTCTCCTCTGCCTCATCATGAATATGAAAGAAAAACAACACACAACAACAGCAAAACCCATTGAAATACTTTAGATTCTAAAGTAGTGCAGCATGTTATGTAAATGTAATTTTCATGTGAGTTAATAGGTTAATAACAAGCCAAACCCTTAGTGGTCCCTACAATTAATTTAAGCACTATTTGCATCATAAATGCTTTGTAATTAATTGATCCACTGTTCTGTGCTTTTTTATTTAAGTTCAGTTTACTTTATAAAAGAGGTGTGCTTCTGGTGACCTTACAGCTTAATAGTGTGTGAGTAAATGACTGTGTGTACGTGTGCTTCACATGCTTACATGCACACCTGTGTATCTCAGTGTGTGCCAGTGCCTACTATGCCTCAGTGGTTGCTCCTGCAGGCGGCATGGCATTGGTTTGATATTCAGCACCACGCCAACATAATGAGACCTGGGAGAGGGCAGCAGGCCGATGCCGACAGATGGCCACATCCACTGGACGTAAGAGCACTAAAACATTTGGAAAAGACTGCACACTGAATGCTTTGCATGACCAGCAGCAGTGTTCCTTCAGGAGGCTGGGAGGCTGCAGAGCAGTAGGAGGGATCCATTAGACTGAGAGCTGCTGACGTCAATGCTTGGCTGTCTGCTGCTCTGAGGAGAGAATGATAGTGTGCCTGCTTCTATTATCATTCAAATACATGGCAGGATTTAAAAAAAAAAAAAAAAACAATTAAAAGTTTATAAGCATTTTAGACACACTTTCAGATGCAGACAACTTGTGCAGATAAACTTTTGGCACTTTCATTGAATCATTCTTTTTTTTTCTATTCAACTTAAGAGCTGTAGTCACAAATCACAGGGTCTTGCAAGTAGTGGGTTTCCTAACCTAACATCAGATTTACTGTGTATCAACAGGGGATGGCCCTAAGGAGAATTTATGAACATAAGTGCAAGGACCCTGAACGGGAGACTGAATGAACATGTCCGTGAACAGCAGACCAAAACTACTCAGAGTATCCACAGGCAAGAGGCCAAAGGTCACCAGCAAGGAGTCAGTGGACGATGACAGAAATATCAAGGACATTCACATTTAAGATCATACATCATCTCTGAACAGAGACAGGGGTAACCAGAGGTGGAGATATAAGATAAAAAAAACAAAGAAATGAAGTAAAATTCTTCAACACATGAGTTAGTGATTAGGTAAGATGCTGTCAGTGTCTCCAAGAATGTGTTTACTAGGAAACAGATCACAGGTACACGTCAAGAGAAGAATTCTCAGTTGTGATGGCCGGAGTCACTACAGCTGTTAGAAAAATACTCATGTATTGTAAATCAACTTAAACCCCCAGAAATGAAAGAATGGGTTAGTTACATGACGGAACTGTTTTAGACCAAGTCACTGAATATAAATGTGTGGGTATCTGCCTTGACAGCACTTTCTCTGTCAAGTGTGTCTTTCTCACACCACATTAGCAAGTTACAGTCTAGGGTCAAATCTAAGTTAGGTTTTTTATACAGAATGCATTCTACTGTCACCGCCTCTGCAAAGTTAACTCCTCCATCCTCCCCATGTTAGATTATGGTGACGTCATTTTCAGGTCAGCTTGCAAGGGCTTGCTCCAGAAACTAGATGTTCTCTATCATTCTGCTATCCGGTTTGCTACAAATGCACCATTTAAAACATATCACTGCACTCTTTACTCATCTGTAAACCGGCCATCCCTACACACCCAGCATAATATTCACTGTTTCATGCTTATATATAAAACTCTCCTTGGTCTGTCTCCTCTTTATTTGTGTCGGTTGTTGTGTCTGCTGCCTATAACACTCCTTCTGCTCACCATATTCTGTTGAAAGTCCCCAAAACAAATACTATACTTGAACAGTCGTCTTTCCAGGCTGCTGCAGCCAAGGACTGGAACGACCTGCAAAAAATGCTAAAGCTGGAAAACTTCATTCCCAAGTCAATTTTCAAAAACTCGATTTTGGACATTCTCACTGAAACATGCAGCTGCTCTTGACCCAGTAATATTTCTTTCTAAAACTTCTGTCGGTCGGCTACTTTCTGTTTGCTCATTGTATGCTTCTTGTTCCTGCTGCTATTGTTATTGGTCTGCCAGTCTGTCTTGCTATT
Source organism: Epinephelus cyanopodus (assembly GCA_026686955.1). Classification (NCBI taxonomy): domain Eukaryota; kingdom Metazoa; phylum Chordata; class Actinopteri; order Perciformes; family Serranidae; genus Epinephelus; species Epinephelus cyanopodus. The sequence continues at coordinate 7,265,741 of CM048919.1, forward strand.
TGTTGTTTGTCTGTTTGTATATTTGTTGTTATTTGTTGCATTACTTGTTTTATTTTTGCTGATGCTGCATTGTCCGTCCTGCTGCATGTGTGTGCTACTTTTGTTGTTGCTGTACTACGTGATGCTGCTCTCTGTTAAACACTTTATGCTATTTGTCTTTTATGTATTGCATGTTGTATTTGTTGCTGTTTCTTTTATCTTTTGATACCCCTCTAATCCCTGTCCCTCCTCCTCAAGAGGCTCTTGCCTTTTGCCAGGCCGCCATTGTAAATAAGAATTTGTTCTTATTGACTTGCCTGGTTAAATAAAGGTTAAAAACAAACAAACAAAAAACACCTCATACAAATCCATGCTGACCAGGATGACTGGCAGAAACCATGCCAAGGCTTCTGGAGTTGTATTACACTGTACAAAAAGCCTGAAATATGATTGTTGTTGATTGTTGATTATGACTGGTGTTGTGCCCTCTCTTATATGGATCTCCTTTATTCTGTAGCCATTTTATTTCGGAAACGGAATGTCTCATTTAATATTGTTCAACACAGAGATGTTCCTGTAGATCAAGAAACGTACAATGCACTGACCTTTGCTTTTGCAGTAAACAGTGTGCGAATGATAAGTATTCAAGATCAAAAAAACAGGATTAAGATGAAAGTGATACTGAAGATGAAGAATGACATTTTGAGTTTACAGACAATGACTAAAACTAGAATTTCTGCCTTGCAGTTGTATTCCTTCACACACCAGCTAAGTTTCTCTTACAGTTTCCATCCATGTCTGAGAAAACATGGACACTTAATACACAGAAGATTTATACAATCAGCACAGTTTCAAGAACAGTGTCACCAATTCAGTATTTGACCAAATGTCTCTCCTTCTGTTCCTGAGATATGACATTGAATAATGGACAGGAAAGTGTTTTATGCAGATCATTATGATGTCACAGTCAAGTTGGCGTTTGACCTTTTGGGTAATGGGTATAATGTTATTATTTATTCATCATTTTATCCAATTAGACATTTGTGTAAAATATTAGCATATTAATTCATGAGTTATAGCCAAAAATGTGTTTTATCAGGTCACAGTGACCTTGACCTTTGACCTTCAACCACCAAAGTCAATTCATTCATATCCAAGTGATTGTTCTTAGTTTAAGTAAATATATGATTAAATAAAATGCATGTTTAGCCACCGGAAGTAAACAACTGCATGGCTTTAAACCCGACATTTAAAAAAATAAAAGGTTCTTTAAACATTCACTATTTTAAAATTCGAAATTGAGACAAAGACTCGCAAGACAGCCACATTCCATTTATTAGTAATTTATGAAGATAATGCGCTAATATTTTCCTTTTTCGTAAAGAAATATGAAAACAAGTGACTCTTAAAATATAAGGTGTTTAAATTTCAGAGTGATATTTTTAACCCAGAACAAGGTGTCCCAACTGACCCAACCTGCTGTCCTAACTGTCCCAGAGAGGCTGGACTCTAAAAAAACTTGATAAATTCTTAGAAGACACTTGTATCTGCTCAGGGATCAAATTATTTTCACTATTGTTCAAGTACTCTGTGAGTAATAAAAGGTTATTTCATGTAAATAGAAAACTGTCCCATCTGACCCCAGTCTCCCCTATTACTGTTTGAATATAGTGACAGTACCAACAAATATGACAAAAAAATTAATATTAAATTTGACTTAAATTCAATCAATTAATTAAATTTATCTCATCCTACATTTGGCAAGAAACTGAATCAGTGTATTTCCAAAAATTTGAGCTTCTCTTTTAAAACTAGACACACAGGTTAAGCTCTAAAATTTCCATGAATGTGTATGAGACTATTGTTTGCCTCTTTATGTTTGACTATCAACCTTTCCGGGGTGTGTGTCACAGTGATGAAGATGATCTCTCTCTCTCTCTCTCTCTCTCTCTCTCTCTCTCTCTCTCTCTCTCTCTCACACACACTCACACACACACACACACACACACACACACACACACACACACACACACACACACACACACACACACCTCTGTTTGTTTCCCAGTTTGTGCTTCATGATTTCATCCTTATTGTGACCAAACGTATTAAACCTATTAAAATGAAATTTCAGCCAAAGCAATACAAATGGCTTTCCCCCCCATAGTGGCATGTCTTAGTAATAAATCAGCCTTTGGAACCAAAAACATTTTCCTTTAAAAGGACGACATGCAGGCATTTTACTGTGACAGCTTGATTTTTAACCTTCAGCAGAAATTTGTTTGATGACAGTTTTAGAGAATGCACTCAGCCAGCAGATGTGTTGTGCTGAAGGCTAATCTGTGTATGAAATGTGCCATCTCAAAGCCAGTGTTTATCTGTAACCGCAAAGTGATGTGGGGACACATGCCACAGCAGCAGCGCTATTCGTCCACACCAACACTGGGCTGTAAGAACAAAAGAAGTCTGTGATTCCTTTGACCTGTTGATCCAAATGAAGCCGGGGAACAGGCTTCAGTCATACATATAAATGTAATCAATATGCATATTGAACATCCGCAAGGCAAAAAATAAATAAATAAATAAAGATAGGATGAGTGAGCTGAGGGAGGACACACAAGGCAGACTGCTGAGCTTCACAGAGTGTGAGGGGGATTAAGAAGCACCATAAGCTGCAGAGAAGTGAGAGCTGAGGGTGGTAGATGTGTGTGTGCGTGTGTGTGTGTGTGTGCGTGTGTGTGTGTGTGTGTGTGTGTGTGTGTGTGTGGTGTGTGCTTTAAGTAAGTTGAATTATAATTACACTTATGAAAACCAGTGGGAGGCTCTGCATATAAGCAATCATGTGCATATGTTTTTTTCTTCTTCATAACTCTGCATCTCAGATATTGACAGTAAGTAGTTCTGTGACAAGCCTCAGTCTACAGCATATAAGTCCTCCTGAATACTCGACCACAGAGGCAGAATCTCAGGGTAGCATATATTTCTGACGATTATACAGCCTTTGGAAAACAGATTCTGCACACATCAGAATGCAGACTAATCCACAATTCATTTTAGAGACATGTGAGAACTCTGTCTCTCCGGGCGATTACATCAAGGTTAAAGAACTTCCCCCCAATGTCTCCTGCTCCAGCTCCAAAGTAAATATTTTTGCCGTCCGTCCAAAGGACTGCATTATTTCTCCTCTGTAGTGTGGATGCTGTGTGGGTTCCCGGCGTTCCCCTGCAGCTACTAAGTCAGCCATCTCTGAAGTGTGAAAGCCCGTCTTTGAAAGCGCAGGAATGGAATTTTCTTTGGAGTTTTCCAAAGACTGCCACAGACTACAGGATTATAATTGCTACAGGGTTGTTTTGCTACACTTTGACATAATGAAACAAGCTGAGCAGCCGCAGGCTAGGCAGAGCATGGCGGCAGACCCAGCAAACTCACTAACCACATGAAAACAGTTTGTATTTTGGGGTAATACCACTTGAAAATCTGCACCAAACTAGATTTTATTTGTAAAATACATCCTTCATAATAGCGCTGTCACCAGTTTTGATTCAACTTATGTAGTTACACGTGCTGTATGATGGTTAATACTCTGGTGATGTGATCACATTGCAAGATACAGTAAACTGTGGAAACACACAGACAAAAAGGAAGAGTTTAAAGTAAAACAAAAAAGGCAACTTTGAACCGGCAGCTGCACTGGTCAAACAACATATCCCCTATGAAATCTATATTCTGTATAAAAATGCATGTCTATTCCCTTTAATAAAAAGAAAATACAGACAAGTTTGCAATTCACAATCGAAACTTTAAAGGTGCTTTTAATAACATTAGCAACAAAATGTCCCTCCCTTCTTCCGTTGCCTTCATGTCACTGCACCGCTTACGCTCAAAGCACAAATGGTTGCCAGTACTTCGGATATTTCATGGCCAACCTATCCCCTTACAACAGTTTGTATGACATTGAATTAGCACTGTACAAATGACATTATGTTCTTAAAGTAAGGTTAGGTAATTAACATAAAGTTATGGGGTTTGGGTTTTGGCTAATAAAATTACTGTGGTTAGGGTAAGGAAAAGAAATAAAGTGAGAGCCTTACTTAAAATGACTCAAAGTGCACAAAGTTTCCCCGTTCTCCTGGGGAAAGTTGATGGTTTCTCCCATACTGTCCTGCCTGACTGGATTTTGGACACCCTATAACAAACAACAAACAACTATAAACAAACAATTTCATTGGCCCAGCTGTGTAGTTCCGCAGGCGAATTTCATGGATTTTCACCGCACGAAAGTTCCGCCCTGGCAAAATTCCATAAGAAACCATGAAATCAACTTTTAGATTTTTCCGCAAGAATAATCCGCGCGGGTATTCGCCCTCAGTGAGAATGGACGACCACTTGCTTGGTTACATACATCAGTGCATTGGTCATGTGATTGCAGTCTTCCAAAATATGAGTGTTATGTGCAAATTACTAGCCCATCATTACGTGGGATATGTAAGAATTCAGGTGCATTATTTTTTGGAAAATGTATTAACAATTTATGAGAACAGACTCAGCCTGCAACAGACTCATTCATGTCAAGTGATGAATCTTTAGTGGTAAAGTAATGAACTCATTACATTACATGCTCATTACATTAGCTTTAGATGCTTTGGGGCAGTATTCACGAACATTTTGTAGACAATACTCTGAGAGAGCTTCTGACTTAGCCTAAATACTTTAGTAAGGAGTCCTAGATTAGGAGTGATTTAGGAAAGTTCTCAAAGCAACTCTCAGAAAGGAACAGAGACTTTTATCTTAGTGAGGAGGTGTGGTTGACCTAAGGCATGGAATACCACATCTTCCTTCCTCTCCTCAAGGCTTCCTAAGGCAAAACCGATAGGGAGCTGTGTTGTCGATTCTTGTTAACAAGAGTATTTTTTCGCTATTATTCTGTAAACCGTGGGAACACATATAGCTGTAACATATACCATATACTATACATGTATAACTATTTCACTTATCAATGCTTATAGTGTTGCTAATTTTGTCAAATCTCATTCTTTAACATGTCCTGCAGTCACTCCACCACCTGCAGTAGCTGTACTACTCTATAGCTCCGTTTCCACCAAACACTTTTGGTACAGTACCTCTGGAACCAGAAGTAACCCTTCAGACATGGTACCTAGACCCTGAACAGTGCTCTTATATGTGGGTAGGGTTGCTCTGTCCAGCACTCACTGTAGGCTATTGCACGCCAACATTTTCTGAACAAAAACAAAAGGCTGCAGTGAGAGTTTCTCTCCATGGGATATTTAAAAAATAGTGGGTTTGTGCATTTAGTCCTTTTCAGGCAAGCGCAGGGCTTTTGTGTTGCAGTAGCCATAGGAACAACGCTCTGCAATGTTTTTTCCTCTGAGTGAGGATTAAAGTATATGCTGTTCACATAATCCAGTCTAAATTAAAACATAATTTTAAATGCTTGAAGATCCACTCATTACTTAAAGTGTGTGTCATCAAAAAGAGACAAGAAAAGGTAAAGTAATGGTCAGTGTTCTCATATTGAAATTTAAGGTGTACTGACGTATTCACGTGGTCAAGTCATGCATTGAGTAACAGTACAAGTAAACATTTTCCCTTAAAAGTTGCTGGCAGTCGGCCTAGTGAATTAAGTTATTATTTCCTCAGTCTGAGAGGAAGCAAAACATCATTTCATGTAGTATAGTTATAGTTTACAAATATATGTAAATCTTGCCACAGAATAAACAGTGGTTGCATGAACTTCAAAACCAGCCACAGCTCAGCCCTGAGCAAGAGTGACCATCCTCTACTGACCAATCGACAGACTGCAGTGTTCACAGCTCCACCTTTTAGTACCAGATCTGTGTGCGAAGTACCCCAACAGAGAGGTGACCAAAAATGGGGAAGGTAAGAAACTGTTCCATTGGAAACATCCACAACTTTTCACTGTGGAAACAGAAAAAAGCATATTGAAATGGGGCTTATGGGCAAACTGGCAGTGTAAAGAAACATCTATAGTCTGTCAGTGGGAAAATAGTGCAGTTTATAGTGAAACTTGTCAGTAATGAGGTCATTTTTCTCATAAATAAATCAAATTGTCATTTGTAGAGAATGAACCCATTAAATGTGAGAAATAAATGAAAGTGGAGAAAGAACACAGTGTCAGGATTAGAGTGTAAACATGTTATTAACATCTCACGAACATTTAACAATTAAAATTATGTTTCCACTGTGTCTGTGGTTGAGCCATGCAAACAGCAACAACCCTTAATTCCACCTTTCACTCCACTCTGAACAGTGCAGAAATATTTACCCATTGTTAACAGCACTATGCCTAATGCCTGTGTATGGCTGCTTGCCCATGCCATTAGTTTGCTTAAGGAGCAAAGGGCTGTTTTCTCGCAAAGGAAATTAGCTAAATCCTTGGCCCATAATCACTGGAGTCCAATGAAATTAGTCTGAGAGAGAAAATTGATTGGTTGTTGTTTCTCAGCAAAATATGGTTAAATTCTCTGAATTCCTGCCTTACAGCTCCTCTTTAAATTTGTAACAACCCATTTCGAGTAATATGCTTACATTATTGCTTTTTCTTCTTGTGTCTTCTTCTTCTGGTTTTTGTCCCTGTACTGTAATGTTAGGCCTGTTTTCTTCCTTGTGTTGTGTACCAGGAGATGCAGGGAGAACCAGCTGAAAATGTGGTTTATAGATAATTGATGCAAACATCTCTTAATGTCTAACAGCTCATAGTGAGAGGTTCTACATGCTCTCATTAACAACAGGGACACATTAGACTTTAAAAATAGAAGTGATAGTTTTGATACTGGCCATGTAGGTTTCTGCAAAGCACAGATACATTGCATTTACATGTTATTATGTGGCAGATATGTTAAAACTTTACATTTTAACAGGGCTGTGGTTAATGTGTGGTTAGGTTTTGGCACAAAAAACACTTGGTTATGGTTAGGAAAAGTCATATTTTAGTTCAAAATATCTTACCTTTTGGGGGCAAAATCCCTGCTGAAAAAACAGCAATGGGTCACTAAAAACATGTCACTAGGTTTGGAGCCTTAAAAAATAGCTTGAAACACAGCAATGACTCACCAAAAAATAAGCTGTTTTGTCAACACATCAATCAATCAATTCAGTCAATTTTATTTACAAAGCCCAATATCACAAATCACAATTTGCCTCACAGGGCTTTACAGCATACGACATCCCTCTGTCCTTTGGACCCTCACAGCGAATAAGGAAAAACTCCCCCCAAAAAAACCCTTTACTGGGGAAAAAACGGTAGAAACCTCAGGAAGAGCAACTGAGGAGGGATCCCTCTTCCAGGACGGACAGACGTGCAATAGATGTCGTACAGAACAGATCAACATAATAAATTAACAGTAATCTGTATGAAACAATGAGACAGAAAGAAAGAGAGACAGAGAAAGACAGAGAGAGAGAGAGAGATGCAGGACAGACGGGAATGACAGTAGCTTACAACAACATCAATGAAAGTAATAATATTATAATTAATAATAATATATTAATATCTGATAGAATACATGTGTGACAATAATCATAAGTGTATAATAACAGTAGAAGTATGACTAATGACGAATGATAACAGCAGCAGCAGCAGCAGCAGCAGGCATCTGGCAGGACCACGGCAGCAGCACAACCACACACGTCACGCTATCCAGGCACCGCTGCAATACGAGTTAACCTGAGAGACAGTGGAGCACAAAGCTCGGAGAAGAAGCGAGTTAGTGACATGCAGTATGGCCGAGTTAGCAAGATGCAGTAACAGGACATGAGAAAGAGAGAGAAGGAGAGAAGGCGCATGGTGTTTTATATGGGGTCCTCCGGCAGACTAGGCCTAAGTCACCTAACAAGGGGCTGGTACAGGGCAAGCCTGAGCCAGCCCTAACTATAAGCTTTATCAAAGAGGAAAGTCTTAAGTCTAGCCTTAAATGTGGAGACAGTGTCTGCCTCCTGGACCGTAACAGAAGGTGATTCCACAGGACAGGAGCCTGATAGCTGAAGGCTCTGGCTCCTGATCTACTTTTGGAGACTTTAGGGACCATGAGTAACCCTGAGTTCTCAGAGCGCAGTGTTCTGGTGGGATAATATGGCACTATGAGCTCTCTAAGATATGACAGAACCTGACCATTTAGAGCTTTATAAGTTAACAGTAGGATTTTAAATTCAATTCTGGACTTTACAGGGAGCCAGTGCAGAGAAGCTAAAACAGGAGAAATATGATCTTGTTTCTCACTCCAACTTATCAAATACTGATCCTTGGTCCGTGACCCTACACTTCAAAGTATCACTCTCTTGATACCCTCTAACATCACTATTGGATGTTCAGGGAAAACCTGTAATTTTACACTCTGCTTGCATTGTGTCTTTTCAAAATAAACTTCCATTTTCACAGAAACAGTTTCTACTCGTTAGATGCGTGCAGTCTCTTTTCAAAATAAAGTTAGAACGTAGGATAAAAACTTCATTCTTAGGTTTATTTCCTCGGGTTTAGGAAACAAAAGTACATGGTTAGATTCACAAAAAACATCATGGTTAAAAGAGTACATTTGTTACTAATGCAATGTAATGTCACATGAAATATGTCACATACATCATGTGACATACGTTGCTCCCATATTATGCTACACATACTACTTGTTTCACAGACTTTTGGTTTCTTACAGGAAACGAACAGCGGTCCTCCAGGTGAAGTTAACAATTTGTGTGACCCATCGACCTCCCCCTCCGTCACGCCCTGTGAGGACTTCTTGCTCTTTATACTTGGTTGGAGCATCAAAAAATGCTGCCACTTGGTGTGTCTCACATTGTTGTTAAAGGGTGCCTCTGTGAGTTGCCATCTGAAGCTGAGAGCAGTGAATCAAGCAGCCGTAGAAAAATCAGAATTAACAAAGTAACATTAGGTAGCCAAGTGCCGAGACATCAGTAAACTACTAGCAATGTTTTTGTTATGCTAGTTATAAAAAATGACCATAATACAATGACATTACATTGAACCAAGATAATACACATTTTATTTTTTATTTTATTTTTTAAATCTCTAATAACAAATCCCCCCCACAACAAACAATCAAACAAACAAAAACACATTTGTGGGTTTCTTTTGATGCTTGTGCAGCCATCTTGCTGATGATGAGGCTAACACTAGGTTTGGAGTGTGCCTCCAAAAAACCAGTGTTGGTACATGAAGTTGTTTTGTTTGTTTGTTAGTGATCAGTGGTCATAAATATATCAAAATGCGAGACAGTCCCAGTCATGCATAAATAAGCAACAATGTAACATTAGCTAACTAGCTAGTTAGCTACTCAGACATCAACAAACTAATAGCAACTTTTTGCTATGCTTGTTATAAAGAAAAGGGCCGTAATACATCGAAATGACACTGCACCTAGATAATACGATTATCAAAAACAAAACAAAACAAAAAAAAAAACACACAACAAAAACAAACACATGAAACCCCTACATTTCTGGGTTTCTTCTGTTGCTTGTGCAACCGTCTTGTCAATTATCCACCAGGCATTTCTCAAAATGGGGCAAAAAAGTGTATTGTGCCTCTCAAAAACATGCGTCAGTATTTGACGAGTTGGGAGTCAGACCGGTTGTTTTGTTGTATGTTGGCAAACAGTGGTCTGCAGCTTGGAAGGCATTTCGCCTGGGTGACATGCCATCCGCCATCCCCTTCACCTCCCGATGACAAAGTCAGCTCATACTACATCACTTTAGAAACTTTGATATTATATGTATGAAACACAGGTATGTAACATAATCATGGAATGCAGAAATGTACAATGCCAACCTTTTTTTCTAGCGACCGGGCTGCTGCAACAATGTGACAGGCTGCTAGCCAACACTTTGTTTGTATTTTAACTAAGAAAATGCATCCAAACAGAGATGAATACTGATGCTTAGATATCCTTCACTGAGTAATAAGTCAGACAGTGTCAGTCCACCACTGAGCTGCTTCCCTGTCCGTAGAGTAGGCCTGCTTCACTGGGCTCATTTATGTGACAGTGTGACAGTGCATGTTTGCATGACTGTGGCCTTTGTTCCTTAGTCAGTCCTTCAGCACAAACAAGGAAAGAAATAAGTGGGGCTAGAACAGGCACTGCACACACACGCATGCATGCACACACACACACACACATAGAGCCACACATGAAGTGAACAGAACAAGCTGGAGTCAATAGCCTAATACATTGAAAGCCACTGACTTCACTGCTCATGCAGGAAGGCTGATTTAGAAGAGATTATCTTGGCTTGATAATGACAACAGCATCACACTGAAATCAATGGAGCTGATGATACTACTGCAGCTTAACTAAGTAAATGTATTTTGCGCTAACCAAAGCTCTTTTTAAATCAATACACACTCACGCTCTCAGTCTCTCCCTACCCTCTGAGGTTTGGCAACATCTTTCGATTATACAAATTTGAGGAAAAAAAAAGAGAGAAAAAAAACAGCAGGGAGAAAGAAAAACAGGACTCGGAAGATGAGTTCTTCGCTCCTCAATTCAGCTGGTCACGTCGATTAAGATGTGAACTTCTACAATTCCAGCAGTTCACATCCAGCTCCAGGGCCTTATCTGAAATTAAAAAAAGTCCCCTTCTCTCCGGCTTTGAAGTTTTTCTAAGCCACTCAAATAGTTCCATTCGCAGAATGTGGAAGCTAAAGGAGGCTTTGATTTTTGGAGTCGGCTTTGCCTGTCACTTTGTGTTACATGCTGGCTGATCTAAAGGCTAAAACGGAGCGACATTGCCATGCTGTCAGCCTTTCCCACCCCTCCATTTCAGCGTCTGATTCACCCATTATTAACTGTTGCACAGCCCAAATGATTGGCAAACAGTGTAAGGCTTGGGTTAAAGAACAATATTGGAGAGAGAAATGAGACATGGCGTTGCTTCAGTGTTTTATTGTATGGATTTGTGTCTTTTATTTGAATGGATAACCAGTTTTTCCACATATGTCAAAGATGAAGAGCTCCACTCTGTGATGGTCTGCCCCTGCTTACACTCTTAATGATACAAACTAGAATTACTGCCCCACTGTTTTCTGTCTCTGCCAACCAGTTGAGTTATAGTTTTACATCCATGTCTGGATGACTGGATGACTCAGATGTAGCCATGACAGCTCACACACTTCTGCAATCTGGCAGCACAGACATGCAACAGTCGCAACAGTTTCAAGGTGGACAAGTGTTACCAGTATCTGACCAAATGTCTCCCCTTCTGTTCCTGAGATATGACTTTGAGTAATGGCCAAGAAAGTGTTTCTGCAGAACGTTATGATGTCACAGTGAAGTTGACCCTTGATGTTTTGGATATAAAATGTTATCACTTCACCCTTTTATCCTGTGAGACATTTTTGTGAATTTTATTTCAGAATTATGGTGCAAATTCTTGAGTTATGGCCAAAAATGTGTGACCTTTGACCCCTAATATTTAAGCGGTTCAGTCTTGGGTCGAAGTGGACGTTTGTGCCAAATTTGAAGAAATTCTATTAAGGCAACAGCTCCCAACCTGTCCAGCCACAGGGACTAGATTTCTCCTTAGTCCTTAGCTCAAGGTCAAGGTATTTACTCACTGTACAGTAGTGAGCACTTCAAAACAAAAGCTCTGTGGTGGAAATTCTCTGTATATAAACTGTGTATTTTTACAAACTTAACACAATTGCTGGTAACTTGTGGTCCATTCAGAATGGACCTGCGACCCACCAGTTGGGAACCACTACCTTAATGCCTTCCTGCGATAGCGCATTCGCAAGAATAGGATGGACATAAGGTCACGGTGTTCTTAAACCTCTGACCATCAAAATCTAATCATTCTTGAGATCCAGTGGACATTTGTGCCAAATTTGAAGCAATTCCCTCAAAACTTTCTAGAGATATCCTGTTCACCAGAATGAAATGGACTGATGAAGCCTGGAGACATAAAAAGTGTGACGTTAGTATGAATTGCAACTACCTGGATGGCCTAAAGATGCTGAATGTGACTCAAGAGAAAGATAGTTGATTGATGAGATCGTCAAATATGCTTTAGGATGGTAGTTAGGTCTGACTACAAACCTACACTTTATTCTGTTGACCTATAGTTTTTTTTCAAAGGTTTAATGTTTGCTGTTTTAAACAATGTATGTGGGGAAAATTTCAGGCTCATACATTTGTTTTTTATTAACAGTGGTGGACTGCTGTACAATTACACAATAAGCAGCTAGTTTTAGTGGTACTCTTTCAATGGACTTCAAAGGATTGGCATTGACTGGCATTCCTTTTATTTTCTATTGTTCTTTCCATGAAAAGACCAAAACCAACAATGAGTTCCTCCTTGTGTAGGAAAATGTCTGGCCTCATGTTGCCAGAGTGTGTAGGCAGTTCCTGGATGAAGAAGGTACTGATGCCATTGACTAGCCTTCTGGTCCCCTTGACCCTAAATCCAAATGAGCACCTATGGGACATTATGTATCGGTACATCTAATGCCGCCAAGTACCGCCACAGACTGTCCAGACGCTCATCGATGCACTGATCCAGGTCTGGGAGGAGATCCCCAAGGACACCATTCACTGACTCATCAGGAGCATGCCCAGTCATTGTAGGGAGTGCATACAGGCATGCAGGGGCCATACACACTACTGAGTCACAATATAAGATGCTGTGATAAGATTTATGCTTTAATCAGCCTGTGATTTCAATTTTTTACTTTGATTTTCATTGTTTATATATTTTTCAGTGATTTTGAATCCAGCCCTCAGTGGGTTGATGATTTTGGTTTCCATTGACCGTTGTTACATCATTTTGTTCTCAACAAATTATACAATGTCAGTGAACACTTCCTATTTGACTAAATCATTCATCAAGATCTGAAACAGATAGAAATTGTTGGTTTTGGTATTTTCATGCAATTCATTGACAATAAGAAAATTATAAGACAATGCAAGCTTTGTCCTTTAAACAAACAATCCAATAAGTGGCAGAAACAACCTATCTCAGTGTCACAGCATAATTCATCTTCTGAACCAGAAAATACAAGTAGTGCCCTACTGATTTTAGTTCATACTGTAGTATTTGGATATTTGTAATGTAGTTCTATCCTTATACTGATTTTGTGAAATACCCCCTCATTTGTTACTTATCTCTTTAGATTTCTGCATTAATATGTAAAAATTTGTATTTTTGTTAAGGTTTGTTTGTTTGCTTTGTTTATTTGGAGGTGTTCAAATATCCCACATTTAGCGCAGACTTTGAACTTCTCATTTCCATTTTGTGTATTGGATAGACGTGTCAATCAATCAAGTTAGGGTGAGAATTGTGACCTGTCGGATTCTGAGAAGGGCGGACTTGGTTCAGACCATTCGGGACGAAGCCAGGAGAAACACAAGAGAGGATAATAAGCTGTTTTACGTTTGTTATAATCATCATAAATGCGGTATTTTGTAAGAAGTAAGACCCAGCGGGATTGTGACTGTGTGTAACCTAACACGGCGGGAGTGTGAGCCGTATTGGGAGACTTTTGAGTGAGTATTGTTGCTAAATTAGCTGAGACTGTTAGCACGTGAAACTGAGTTAGCTGCGCCTCCACAGGAGCGGATGAGACCTGCGTCAGGCTGCATGTGGGAAGCCTGGGTTTATTTACACGTCTGAGTGAATATAGATATTATGAACTGTAAAATTCTGCACATTTATGGTTTTCCAATAGTATATTCATTTGAGGTTTTGACTTTTAATGTCAGTGTGCTTCGGACATTGCCATTCATGCTGATGCAACAGAGGTGCTCAGGACTTGCCGCTGCCAGGGGCTTCCTGCACGTGGACAGAGCTTTTCCTTCAGCTCGCTGCGGTATCAAGTGGTTGAATGGACTGTTACTACCAGCTTTCTGAGTTTCCAGGGGACCGTGAGAACGAATATTTTTCCACCTGAGTGTTACATATGAGCTCCAACAGCTCGCCAACGAACATGGTACCATAGACTGAACTAGAAAATCCCGGGTATTATCTTTTTTTATTGTTTTGGGGGTTTGAAATAAATATTGTGACATTTTTGCAATCAATCTGTGTATTTGAGAACTGATTCATGTTTAATACTTGTGTAAGCCAATTCACAGTACTGTAATTTGATTTATGTAGTACATTAAAGGGCTATAGTTGAGTAAGTAGTAAGCATGGGAGTTAAAGCTCACACATACAGTATAGCTATATTATAAGCTAACTGGGCCTCTTTGCACCTTGTTTTTGAAAAATATTTTTGTACACAACTCCCAGTTTTATATTTATAGCCATCACCTATTTCTCTCCCATGCAAAACGGTGTTTAAATAATAGAGTGTGTAATCACAAGGTTTGTGTTAAAATTAGGTATTGAGTGAGGGGGCTACATACAAATTGGAGAAAATAGGGAGGAACTGAGAGACTTAGAGGGGAACTCCACCAATTTTACGCATAAAAGTCTATTTCCAGATATTGGAGAGCACTACTGCATATGTAGAAAAAGCCTAATGCATGTCCAGAGGAAGCTGTGTGGAGTCAATAAATGATGTTGCACAGCGGGCTTGGGTGTGAAATACACTTTAGTGTCGACGTTGTCGCTGCGCGCTGCTGCCAGTGTGTGTTGGGGGGTGGCACTTGATGGCCACAGCGCTGCGCCGGCGCAGTGTGTGTTGCACTTTAGAAATAACGTCTGTTGGACAGTTCACTCACCATTTCACAGGTCCAATCATGTTTGGGTCATGTAAGCATGCAAAGTAATGTAAACTAGAGAGTGCAGTGTTTGAAGACGGTGCAGGTGTGAATGCAACATGATGAAAGTTTCTACGTGAATGTATGAACGAAGAAATGGGCTTTGAAAATGCTCGGAAAACCTTGAATTTGTGTCAGATTTGAACACTCCTCCATCCATTTGAATGGGGAAAATTTCCTGGAAAATGGTGAATATTTTGGAAAGTTTGAAAGATATGAATGATAAAAGTATAAGCATGCATTTCCTAATTGAGCTGAATATTTTGAGGTTTAAAATAAGTTTTTATGCTGAAAAATGTGGAGTAAGCAGCATGACAGAAAAGTGGGCAGAACTGAGTGGGAATGCTTTGCAGAAGTATGACAGCTTCAAGAAACAGCATAATGTGCATAAAACATCATTATATATTAAACCCCCAAGAGAAGAATCAAAAGCACATTATTTTTGTTTTTAGTCTCCTACACACCCACACACACTCACATATTTTCATGAGATTATATACTATTTAATGTTTATGTACTATGATGAAAAGAAAGATGTGTTGGTGGTTCATTTGAAAAGGGAACAAGTTTCTGAGCAACACACAAAAACTCATATATATCATGACAAAAGGGAAAATGGTAGCAGAGGCCACACTTTTTTATCAATAAGTGAGACAGAAGACAAGGGGAAAAACCCAATCAGAAGAAGTATTTATGGTGTAAGCCAGAGAGGCACAGGAGGAGAGAGGGAAGTGGGCAAGAGGCTGTGCTCTGACAGGTCACAGAGGTCAGAGCTGTGCATTTGTCTTCTCCTTGCAGCGGGACTGACTCACAATCAAAAACAAACAGACTGAACACAAGGCTTGGTGTAGATCAGCTCCCAGCAGCCCTTATCACACCACTGCACAGAGAATAACAGCAGCAGAGACAACAAACAGCTGACATATAGGCTAGACCCTGACAGACTACATACACTGTCTACCGGCACTGACACAACCGCTGTCTGCTGAGTGCGACCTCCCTTTGATATTTCTGGAATCAAGGTACCATCAGTGATTTCTATCAATGTTATGTGGCTTAAAAATCCAACAAATGAAAAAAAGTGTTGTGCTCCTGAACTTTAACACCATTTACATCATTATCAGGGACCAGTGACCCACTGAAAAAAATACTGATCCTACCACCATGACTACTAAATGTAAACTGTTGTAAATTCCAAGCATAAATGCCCATTCAAAGCTTAACAACAGTAGTATTGGTACATCCAACACTATGGGCCAAGGTAGGTGTGACCAGGAATGACGAGGTCTTTAATCACCATTTTTTTCATAATATAGACATCTCAGTTATGGAGATAGAATAGAATCTGTTAATGACCAATCAGGTGGAAAAAAAAAACATGAAAACATGACTTTAGCCCAGGAAAGCCTCTTCCAGTTCATCTCAGTGTTGCCACTGGTGGTCAGAAGGTATGTGATGGAGACTATCCGAGGAGAAGAGTAGTAGTGAGTATACAGTAGTATCAATACAAACACACAGTAGCAGCAGTGTAGTACGCTCTCCACTAACAACACCCTCTTTACATTTAAATAGCAAAATTATCAGTATATTTAGAAGCAGCTAGATGACAGAATCAACTCTTTAGACCTTTAATCTCAGTACATTCAGATTCATACCTCTCAGTAACCTGTGAAGTATTTACACTGAACAAAAATATAAACGCAACACTTTTGTTTTTGCTCCCATTTTTCATGAGCTGAACTCAAAGATCTAAAACATTTTCTATACACACAAAAGAACATTTCCCTCAAATATTGTTCACAAATCTGTCTAAATCTGTGTTAGTCAGCACTTCTCCTTTGCCAGATAATCCATCCCACCTCACAGG
This sequence comes from Epinephelus cyanopodus, assembly GCA_026686955.1. Taxonomy (NCBI): domain Eukaryota; kingdom Metazoa; phylum Chordata; class Actinopteri; order Perciformes; family Serranidae; genus Epinephelus; species Epinephelus cyanopodus. Next base: position 7,282,337 of record CM048919.1, read on the forward strand.
TGTGGCATATCAAGATGCTGATTAGACAGCATGATTATTGCACAGGTGTGCCTTAGGCTGGCCACAATAAAAGGCCACTCTGAAATGTGCAGTTGTGCTTTATTGGGAGGGTCTGGGGGGGTCAGAAAACCAGTCAGTATCTGGTGTGACCACCATTTGCCTCACGCAGTGCAACACATCTCCTTGCATAGAGTTGATCAGATTGTTGATTGTGGCCTGTGGAATGTTGGTCCACTCCTCTTCAATGGCTATGCGAAGTTGCTGGATATTGGCAGGAACTGGAACACACTGTCGTATACGCCGATCCAGGGCATCCCAAACATGCTCAATGGGTAACATGTCCGGTGAGTATGCTGGTCATGCAAGAACTGGGATGTTTTCAGCTTCCTGGAATTGTGTACAGATCCTTGCAACATGGGGCCGTGCATTATCATGCTGCAACATGAGGTGATGGTCGTGGATGAATGGCACAACAGTGGGCCTCAGGATCTCGTCACGGTATCTCTGTGCATTCAAAATGCCATCAATAAAATGCACCTGTGTGCGTTGTCCATAACATACGCCTGCCCATACCATAACCCCACTGACACCATGGGCCACTCGATCCACAATGTTAACATCAGCAAACCGCTCACCCACACGCCACACATGCTGTCTGCCATCTGCCCTGAAAGGTGAAAACCGGGATTCATCTGTGAAGAGAACACCTCTCCGTGCCAGATGCCATCGAATGTGAGCATTTGCCCACTCAAGTCGGTTATGACGACGAACTGCAGTCAGGTCGAGACCCCGATGAGGACAACGAGCATGCAGATGAGCTTCCCTGAGATGGTTTCTGACAGTTTGTGCAGAAATTCTTTGGTTATGCAAACCGACTGCTGCAGCAGCTGTCCGGGTGGCTGGTCTCAGACGATCTTGGAGGTGAACATGCTGGATGTGGAGGTCCTGGGCTGGTGTGGTTACACGTGATCTGTGGTTGTGAGGCTGGTTGGATGTACTGCCAAATTGTCTGAAACACCTTTGGAGACGGCTTATGGTAGAGAAATGAACATTCAGTTCACGGGCAACAGCTCTGGTGGACATTCCTGCAGTCAGCATGCCAATTGCAGGCTCCCTCAAAACTTGCAACATCTGTGGCATTGTGCTGTGTGATAAAACTGCACGTGTCCTTTTATTGTGGCCAGCCTAAGGCACACCTGTGCAATAATCATGCTGTCTAATCAGCATCTTGATATGCCACACCTGTGAGGTGGGATGGATTATCTCGGTAAAGGAGAAGTGCTCACTAACACAGATTTAAACAGATTTGTAAACAATATTTGAGGGAAATGTTCTTTTGTGTGTATAGAAAATGTTTTAGATCTTTGAGTTCAACTCATGAAAAATGGGAGCAAAAACAAAAGTGTTGCATTTATATTTTTGTTCAGTGTAAAAGTCATACAATTAATTATGTAATTAATCAAACTACATAACATGGATCATAACAGAAGTGGATAATGCTTAAACATGAAGACTATACCACATTGCATTTCACAAGATATACTGATTGAGGTTGTAGCCAGAGGCCTCAGCTACCAAACTCTCTTGCTGAACGTTCTTCCATCTTTTTTCAATACTAGTTGTAGTATGTTTCCTCCTTAATAGTTAAGGCTGGCTCAGGTTTGCCTTGAACCAGACCCTAGTCAGACTACTATTTAGGCTTAGACCGCTGAGGGACTTCTATAATATGCCAACCTCCTCTCTCCTCCTCTCCCTCACCATCTGCAATCTTTCATTCATTCATTCATCTTCTAACCGCTTCATCCTTGTGAGGGTCGCGAGGGGGCTGGAGTCTATCCCAGCTGACATCGGGCGAGAGGCAGGGTACACCCTGGACAGGTCGCCAGGCTATCGCAGGGCTGACACATAGAGACAAACAACCAGTCACGCTCACATTCACACCTACGGACAATTTAGAGTTATCAATTAACCTTGTCAAAATTGCATGTCTGTGGGAGGAAGCCAGAGTGCCTAGAGAGAACCCACGCTGACACGGGGAGAACATGCAAACGCCGCACAGAAGGGCTCCCACACCTGGGATCAAACAGGCAACCCTCTTGCTGTGGGGCGACAGTGCTAACCACCACACCACCGTGCTGCCCCCCAAGCTTTCATATTTCATTAATGCATATATAACTTGGCTTCTTTTCTAGCGTCTTTTTTTTTAATGAAATGCACACATGCAACGCTGCTCTGCTGGCTTGTGTGCAAGGTGGATCGTATGTCACCGTTCTTCCTGGTAGTTGTAGTCTATTGTGTGACACTAAGACAGCACCTACAAGACATATAATGCAGACAAAGTATCTCTCTCTATGTCTTATTTCCATTATTATTAGGGCTGTCAAATGATGAATTTTTAAAATTGCAATGAATTGCTGAGTTTCAATAGTTAATTGCAATTAATCACATTTTTTGATCACATGTTTAAAATCCCATTTTTTTGCATTTCAAAACAGTTCTGGAGTTCAGATTAACAAGGTAAAGCAGTTCTTAGTGGCTTGATTAGGAATCAAATGAATACAAAGAAATTTACTTTATGACATTGACTTTTAGATTCATGTCTTTCAAATCAGTGCTGCACTGCTACACTGGCATGGTTTGGAAACAATGACAACATGCCAACCTAAGGATGCCCCTTAGACCCGAGTCTTCCACGATGTTTACCAGTCTGAAGTCAGTTGCCATCCATTTAGCAAGTGCTGTAGTAACTTCTTTAATTGAGTTTCCTCCACAGGTCTGTGGAAGTGGTCCAAAATAGTGTTTTGCTAATTTTGGTGAATACTTTTGACTTGTCAACTGAGCAGCAGGAAGTCAGCTTGACTAGAAGGCTTGACTACAAGTAAGGATGCGTCGAAGGGACAAATGAGCAGCTTGAGATTAACGTAATTTTTTTAAAGAAAGCGTTAAGTCCAGACCTTAATGACATTGCGTGTAATGCGTTAATGCTGACAGCCCTAATTATTCATGTAGTGGCAATTGTTATTATTATTGTTGCTGTGTATCTACCTCTGTCTCTTTAACCCAACCAGGAGAGGCAGATAACTGCTGACCATAGAACCTGGTTGTGCTCAAAGTTTCTGCTTCTTAAAAGGAGATTTTTCTTGCCGCTGTTGCCTAAGTATTTGCTCATGGTGGGAACATTGACGAGCATGTACTCACCCTGCTCTGTATGAAGAGTGTCCTCCGATAACTTTTTTGTGATTTGGCGCATTGTAAATAAAACTGATTTGACTAAAACATGTGAATCTTGAATCCACTGCATTTCACTGCAGCCAAACTGGTAGCATACTACTATTCTGTACTATACCACACCATTTGCAGAGTTAATATTTAGTGGAAATTGTTCGACACTGAGAGTAGCAACAGCTCGTCTAATGTCTACCTTTACAACTAATCCTACTACCACTGCCACTGTTGCTACTGTTAGGCCTATGAATATCTGTCAGTTTATAAGTAAATGTAGTTCTTAAAATGATTAGTAAGTTGATTCGACTCTTGTGACTGTCACCTTCGTTGAGGTTTTAGGATAGTTGGGTCCTGTTTTGAAGTTCCATTGTAACTGCGTCACAATCATACACTATTATACTTTGAATATTTCAGCATGAGGATGTAAGGGAAAGCTGTTCAGGTGCAGCATGATGCTGGTGTTGCCACAGGGTGTCCATGGAAGTAAAAAACATTTTTTGTGGTAATCGCTCTGCATTCAGAGACTGTTTGGCATCATATCGACATCCAAAAGTGTAATATTCTCTTAATGATAACTCAGTTGGAGAGTTTTCACTTTCATCCATAAAGGGGAGGAAGCCATCCAAAAACACAAGGACAAAGGACTCACTAATTAATGTTATCGACTGTTTTTTGGCTGCGAGGTGAGCCTCTGTGGCACTTTGCCACTCTCCGGCAATAGGAGGCGCTACTCTGTGACTGCCTCTCAGCCTGCATTAGGGGGAAGAGTTCAGACATGACTGACAGGGAATTGGCTGGATGAGATATGGAGCATTCTGCTTCTAACGTTGGGAATGTCTCTTAAGGTTTCAAGGGAAATGTTTCTGGCAGTACTCCTTCCTTCCAACACACAGTCTAGCCAGACACAGTCATGGGCAGCTGGGCTAAATCCAGACACCCGGAGTAAACAGCATTTGTAATGGGATATTAGCCTGAGCTGTTCCCTCATTTGGAGTGTCTGTCTCATTTCATGGCTGACATCTGAGAGCTGCAGAGGTGTATTTCAGGCGGGGAGCATCCACCTTATCTAATCACTCCTGGCATCTGTCAGTCACACTCTGATGATCAGAGCCAAATGTAACGGCATCTGGAGAGTGCAGGTGTGAATACGCAGGTAATGGCCGCAATAAAAGAACGTGATGTAACCTTTACCCCACTGGAGAGCCACAAAACGCACTCTGAGGTGGCATAGAGGACTCTGTAATGATATTCACAGCTACTCAAACAGACACAGTAATGGGCTCTTTATATTCTCTGACAACAACTGGCACAGGATGTGGATGAGCCATTTGTCGTCCCCTGTGACAGTTAAAGCCAGAGGTTGGAATTTATTTATGAATATTTATGAACAAACAGCCAGGCAATAAAAGAGCAATGGAACAAGTTTGTAGAGAATTTCATTTTTTTGTCTTCGTTTACAAGCAGGTAAAGCAACATACAGTACAGGGACATCCACTCTAAAATACAGTTCAAATGTGGTATTTTCTTGCTGTCGGGTGGAAACCTTATATCTCCATATTACATAATTTTTTTAATTTATTTTTCACAAAATCAATTATTTTTGGTCAACCTGTACATCTGTATGTGAGTTTTACCAACATCGTCTCACTCCAAAGTTGTTGAAATCTGGTGCTTGGTCAGTGACTTTTGGCATCAGACAGGCTGAAGTTGACATGGCATCCCAGAACGTCAGTAACCAACGTACCCAGGGTAACATGCACACTGATGGTGCAATGTACATTCATGACCAAACGAAGAATATATGATGAGGTCGGAATGAGAATGTGTTGGTTTAACAAATATTTAACCAATGAACAGTATTAAAAAGAGCTTGTGATTAAATCTTGTAACTCTGTTGGATACTCCTACTGTGGGCAAAACTTCATAGCTCCACCCGCCTTCACTGGATAAAGGCAGTGGTGTTTTTAGCTGGAAAGAAGTGGTGGGGCTACAACCACCAACAGATAATTACACAACTTTAAAAACTGACAGCTTAACTCAGGTGATTATACCACTAAGCACATACCTGTTGTCAGCTGTTCAATCCCGTTTGAATGCATTGTCAGTTTTAGTAGTTTTTTTGTCGTAGTTTACTCTGCTGAGTAAGACAGGATTGCCACACATTTTCATGGACAAAATTTAAAAACTTGTCCATTACTTTTCAAGGACCCACAATAAAATTTTTATTTCAGAAAAGCTTGCACTTTACTACTGCACGGGTCAGTTACAGTGGCTACTGCACTGCACTAAATGTATGTATCTTTATGTTTAATGCTCTGAGTGTAAATACCACACCACACTTTGAGCATGATATTTTGTATTAATATGAATCTGCACAATAACTTATATTTAAATTTACTGCAGTGAAAAGTACAATATTTACCACCAAAATGTAGTGGAGTAGCAAGAAAGTCTCAAACACATACACACATGCTAACTCTTTATCAGACTGTCTTATACAATTTAAAATACTACTTAGACTTCATTACTCCAAGGTAAAAATATGTTGCATACTGTATATCCAAACTGAATACGTGTGATACGTGTCGTTCCTCATAGGCAACTCTTTTTCATAGCTTTTTATAAAATCCCAATATTGCATCTTTTTGGTCTGATATCTTAGACAACATCTCAGAAATGATTAATATTCCACTACAGCCAGAACCTTTATGAATCATTCTAGGTGTTTCTGAAGCATTAAGAAGACTCAATACAGCCCAACAACAATTCCTCTGAAACTGCTACTTGTGTCTTGGAAACGAACAATGGTTCATACCACCAGTATGTGGCTACTATGTGCTTGATCTAAGCACTATATTATAGTTGAAAAGAAGAAGATATGTCTTACAGGGCAGACTCCCACTATATAACACGATTTGGCAACCCCTCATATCACAGCTTGCACAAAGAAGTTCCTCAGTTGTAGCCTATACTTTAACACTGTTTCATTTTAATTAATAAATTAAAGAGTGAGAGAAGGGGTGAGGTGAGGACAGGGAAAGAGCTTTAGGAAGATAAGAAGACTAAGGGGGAAGATACTGGTAGGAAATCATTGTTTCTAGACTGCCTCATCTGAGATATGTTCCTATTCTTAGATTTAGATTAATTTGATGTCGCATTTTATTTAATATATACACTCATTTATACTCATTTATTTATTTATAAGTTTTATTTATTTATTTCAATTATTTATTTCTTTTAGCATGGGAGAATTTCCTTTCCCTTTTTCCTTGCTTATTTTTGATACTATTCCAATCTCATATTGCAATCCTAAGCAATATCTTTTACATCATCTGTATTATTTCCAAACCAATTTTCAGAAAAGATGTTAGCAATGTATATTTCTGCAAACCATGGGTACATTACATTTGTACATTATTACATAGCAAATACTAGGAGATACATGGAGAGCCAGCTGAATATGTGGTAAAGTATAGGTAATGGATACAAACATCTCGTACTATGTAATAACAGGTTCCACATACTCTGACACATAATACATACTTACTGGGCTCTAAAATTCAAGTGACAGTTTTGATATTGACATTGTAAGTTGCTGCAAAATGAAACATTTGCAAGCTATCATGTAGCAGATACTTTAAAATTTTATATTTGAACAGCGATTCGGTTGGTGTGTGGTTAAGGCACAATATCCTTTTGGTTATTGCCAGATAGTGATCATGTTTCTGGCATGAAATACCCACTTTTGCTAGTTCAAAAGCTGCTGGAATGGAACGGAATGAGCGGCTAAGAAACACCCAAGTTCGGTTATTCGTGAAACAGTAGTCGACAGGCCAAGGCATTGCAACTTTCACAAGCCCCTCCACCTCCCAACAACAGAGTCAGCTCATATTCTACATCCCTTTAGAAATGTTCATATGACACATCTGAAATGTAAAAAACAACATATCTGAGATTTGCAAAAATGTCAACATTTTCTTCAGGGGCCTGGGCTGATTATCCTACTATTAAATGGAGAAACCTCTGTCCCTCCCTTAGTCCGTCATCATCCGTTTTCCTCCTCACTTCTTTGACCTATTTCTCTGAACTTGCACATAGGCTTTCATCTTGGTCATGTGCAGACAGCCACGATGCCATTTTTGCATTTTTCCCACATTTCTACAGTTTATATTTCGCGTTTTTGTCCACTGCCCATTCATACTGTGAGCACCATCAGCAGTGCGAGCTGCACATGCGCGGGTCATGTGCAGACAGCCACGATGCCGTTTTTGCATTTTTCCCAATTTCTACTGTTTATATTCGCGTTTTTGTCCACTACCCATTCATACTGTGAGCACCATTAGCAGCGTGAGCTGTGCATGTACGCTGAGGCCACAGTTTGGCTCGGAAGCCTTTATCTCCAACACACACAGATCAAAACCTGTATGTGTGTACCTGTGTTCCTGCGCACGGCCCCCCGCACGTGTGTGCCTCCGTGCCATCAGCCAAAGTATGCACCATATATTTTGCCATAAAGCATGTTTCTGAATACAGTGTGCATTGTTTGTCTTACATTAATATTTATTACACAGTGCATTTACAGTGTTCTGATTTTGCATCTCCTCTAATATACTGTTTTTGATTTCTTATTCCTGTATACATAACACATCCCCGGGTATGGACTAGTTTCATAATTATTTTTTGTAATTGGAAATCAGCGTTGACACAACAAAGTGCTATATGTATACTATTGTTTGGCTTAAAAAAAATATAAATGGATAAACAAATAAACAGATAAACAAATTTAAACAGAATGTTGTGGAGGCGAAGCATAAAAAGGCATAAATTAAAATACTCGAAGTAGAAGTTGCAACCTGGACTCACTACGAAGTCGTCGAATACCGGTGCTTGGTCAGTGACCTCTGGCATCAGACACTGCTGAAGGAAAAAAAAAGTAAATTCCCAGTGTTGTAACACCGTAGTGCATTTATTTTGAAAGAGACTGTATGCAAACTGTGCATTTCCTGTGAAAACAGATGTGTATATTTGAAAACAGATAATGCATGTAACAGGCTGAAGTTGACACGGCGTCCCAGAACATCAACAACCAATGCACCAAGGGCACTCTGCACGTCATATCTCGACGTGGAAAGTCCATGACCAAACGTGATATGTGATGATGTCAGAGTGAGAATATGTGAGAATGTGTTGAAAATGTGTTTTTCACCACTGGATATCCCTGTCTAATTTCTTTGAGTACTTTCTAACAGAAGCCATTGCTAAAAAAAACACAACAAAGACAAGTCCTCCAAATGAAACAGCAAGAAAAACATTGTATTTACTGACTTGAAGGCCCTTAAATGAAGGACAGTATTGATGATCAGTGCCTTTCAAACGGTTTCAAGTGACTGTCCAAAAAATATTCATATGCATGCTTTCTGATATATATGATAAGGATATGAATACTGGTCTCTGACTGTGGATGGGGTTTGGTAAGATTCAGACACAAAAAGTTTTGAGGTTTTGTGGACCCATCCACTCACTCTGACCTCCTAACTGTGGACCTTGTGACTCTGTAATCACACCAGTTCCTCCTTGGATGGATAAAAGTCACAATACACACAGATGCTAGAGGTCTGAAATGAATGAAAGTAATCATATATCATTACATGGCACCTGCTGAAATGAATAATGGTCTTGTTTACTTGGAAGGACTGAAAAGAAGTCTACTGGGCAGAGCAACGCCCCAGAAATGTTTGATTGTGGTGTCCAGATGGGGCCACTGAACATCTTGGGGTGGCACACCAAAATCATAAGCCATAACTGAATTTCAGAAATTCTATTATGCTGTTGTAGTATATAGGCTAGTTGAAAACTATGTCAGCACAAGAGTTAAGAAATCACTGACTGGTTGCCCTTTTCCTTAAAAAGACAAATAATTGTAAGGAACAAAACATTTACATGGAGGAGGGCTTCTCAGATTTAGGAGAGGCTGTTAGATGACCATACAACCAATTTTCATTCAGATATCTTGAAGCTGTTCCTGCGACTACATTTTGCCTAGTTTTGGAGCATTATTTAGCCTACTTCACATCAAGTTATGCCAACATTGTTGGTACCAAGGGATGCCTTAGATTGTCTGGTTTCACAAGATAGTTTTGCCTTTGTGTTTGCTTGAAGATGCACCACAGCCTCTTAAAGACAGTAATGTTGGCCATCAATTATCCTGCCCTGTCAGACTTTGTTTTAGCGATCTCTAGAATTATTTTAATAGGTGCAATGTTATTGTAACTGATGGCCCAGGACTTCTAAAATAAGACCCAAGTTGTAATAAACCAGGATTATTCTTATTAACAAACTGATTAAGTTCTCAAAACTACAACGTATAAATAATTATCAGTAAGAAAAGTTTTTCATTTGGAACAGAAATGGTTTTGTCTGCCACATTCAGAGTCAAACTATTTCTCCTCTCTTTGTCTTTCTGCTCTCTTTTTTCCTCTCTTCTCCATCCTTGTCTCCTGAATTTCACAAGTGCTCCTGCTGGGACAATCAATCCTTAATCACCCCTCCCTACTGCAGCCAGTGAGACAACTCAATCGGCGCTAAGATATGCTAATCTTATTCCTCAGATGATTACACCATGGAGTCAACATTGATCTTCCATGACCTCAGAAAAACACGGGCCCTCCAGTCAAAAAGACTGATGGTGATGTGCGTTGTTGTGTGTGCAGTGGGGGTAATGCCTCCGCCGTGGATCAGCGTGTGGCTGAACTGCTGTGATCTATTTCAGAGCAATGAGACACTGGACAGGCACAGCGGACTGATAAAGGCAGGCGCTGTAAACCAGTGTGGACTGAAGGAGCTGAGCTATCGCAGCACTTCTCAAAATAAAGAAAATGGAGCATTTTCATGGCACAAAAAGATTCAGTTGGGGTGGAGAGGCATTTAGATCATCATGGGACATTATAACCCTCAAGGGAAATTGAGACTGATGAAATGTGTCTAAACAGGACTGTCCCTCGAAATATGGCAAACGGCTGAACATTTTGTCAGAATGATGTGGTAAATATGTAAAGGAGAAGAAGTTTTAGCAACGGAAATATTACATAGATATTATCATATTCTACAGTGTATGTGGGAGTGTTTACTAATAAGACCATTCATGATCAAGGATATGGAATTCCTGGGTAAACAGTTTGGTTCAGTAAACTGTTTGACTCCTGCTTTGTTTTTGTTGTCAAGAACAGATACTTCAGTACCAAGCTGATGCCAGAACTCCGCAAACGCGACAATGCTTATTTTCCTCTGGTACCATAGGGACTTCTGGATCTGATAAGGCAGCATAAATGCATACAAGTGTTCTCGTCTGATATTAAATGCCAAAGAAAGAAGAAAAACACCTAACAGCATGGAAAAACATCACATACAAAATGGCGCCAAGTGCAGCTGCAGCGACAGCTCCACCTCAGCTCCTTGAACAGAAAAGTGATTTTTTTTCTGAGGCCAGTATATTTATGTACCCATCCACTTCCCCTTCCCCCTGCCCTACAAAGCCTTTCTTGCTCTTTACACTACATCAGTTGCTCTCAGCATTAAACATTGCCACAGATAGGTTTACATTTAACTTAGTTAGCCTGGTGATGCCCATAAAGATGCTAAAGGGCGCCTTTGGCATTTATATAACATACCAAGGGTTGTGACTAACCCTTGGTATTTGACAACCTGGGGATAAGAGAGGGCTGTCTATTTTTGCACTGAGAGCTGATTTTATCCAATCACAGAGCCACAAAGCCTACCACAACAATGGAGGAGAAACACGTTAATATACTGTAGGCTAATATATCTTTCCTTGCCCACAAAATCTCATAATCCTGCCAAGATTAGTACTTTGTGTTTGAGGCAGAGCATCAGGACTAAATAATAAAATTTGACTTAATTTAAATCTAAACCTTTTTAGTAAAGGAGTGAATGTTAAGGTACATGGGATTCATTGTTTTGTTTTTTACTGTTGTATTGAATTGGCTATTGAGAATCATGGAATTTCACTGGCATTGCTAGCGACTAAATTTCTAGTATCATGACAAACCTAGTTTGTTTGACCAAATGAATTACATTGTGCATTTTCACTCACTGTAGTGGGTATGATTGCAGCTTCCAGAGGAATTTTAATGCATTAGGAAATAACTAAAGCTCCAAATTTATAAGAGTGAGTAATTGCAGCAGGGGAAGATAGTCATTATGAGTCATTGCTCAGGAGATTAAAAGATGGGATCTGTACGAAGGATCTGTATTGGACTTATAGCTATAATTACAGTAGGATAGCTTTTGGTTTCATTTAATTTTTACCTGGGCCTTTTATACATATTTCTTATTCCAACTAGTTCATCAATTTACTTTTTAGTTCTGCTTCTGTTATGACACATTGATATAAAAATGCACCCATTGCCATGCACCATGCCTTTTCTTTAAACTCTTTAGTGCAGGAATATTTTATTACTTGGTAACATGAATGTTCTCACCAAATGTCAGAACAATCTGCCCTTTACATATGACACAGTGTTTCACGATTAGGGTAATTTGTATCAAAGGTCAAGTAGATTTTTGTTAAAATAACATTATCAAAAACATGAACTTCATATTTCTCATCAGTTTCTTGTGTGCAAATGAAAAATTCACATGGTGTTCTGGCAAACTCTTTACACACAGGGCCTTGTGTCTTGGTGTGGGAACCCAAGACCCAGACAGGCTTCTTCATATTGGACATAAAGGCACAGTTCATCCCAAAATCAAAGAACCCTGTTTTTCCTCTTACCTGTTTATTTATCAGTGTTGATTGTTTTGCTGAGTGTTGGAGATACCAGCTGACAGCAGACTATTTTCTTTCTAATGAACTACACCTGCCAACCATATCACCATGCAGAAGGAAGCGTACATCTACTCATAGGCATGAGGCTCATGCTTGTGACATGTAAAAATGAATGACGTCCATTTTGGCTGAACTGTAACATTACCTAGCTCAGGGTGCTATGTTTATAGTTAATTTGATATGGACATCACAATAGCAATAGAAATGTAATTTATGCACAAGAACCAGATCCCTTGTGTTTAGTGTTGGTTGTGAAATGCTTATTTGAAGAGGCTGTCCACAGGAGGCCTTTTTAAGCAAGCAGTGAATGCTCACTTCCTTCTGCACTGTGATACAGTTGGAAGATGAAGTTTGGTTGAAAGGAAAAAGTCCCTACATTCTCCTGAACTACACCCACTGACCATATTACCACAAACGCGGAGCCGTGCAGGAGGCTTGTGCTTGTGACAGCACGAGCTGTAAACATTTGATGGCATCCTCCTTAGCTGAACTGTAACATTAGCTAGCTCAGTGGTGCTAGGTTAAGAGTTTATTTGATATGGACATCACAGTGGCATTAGAAATGTCAGTTATGCAAAAGAACCAAATGCCCTATGTTTAGTGTTTGCTGCAAAATGCTAATTTGCAACATCTGGCCACAGGAGGCCTTTTTTTAAAAAAAAAAAAAGAAAAAAGGTGAGCCAGCAGTAGATGCATGCTTATTACCACACAGGAAGGAGTGTGCATCTACTTCAAGCACACTTAACACCACTATGCTAGCGCTAAATAACATTACACCTCAACTGAGGAGGACACTGTTGTTATTGCACTGTCACAAGCACAAGCCTTTTGTCCATGAGTAGATGCACTCTTCCTTCTGTGTGTTTATAAGGTTGGTGGGTGTAGTTTGGTGGAAAGAAAATAGGTCCTACTAGAAACAGCTCAAAACAAGACCTGTAGATTATCTTGAGTAACTGAGTCATGACTTTTGGTGCTCTGAGCACCACAAGTTGCGTGCCTTCTTTTTCCGTTATATTGGAGAGGAGGCAGACATCTCTACATCAATATCTCCAACACTCAGCAACTCATACTTAAACTATCTAGATTTATAAAGAGCACCACTACTTTTTGATTTTGGGGTGAACTGTCCCTTTAATATAGATAAAGTAAGAAAACACTTAATGTCACTTGCTCCAGTCTGTGGTCAGAGGGGTAGACAGCACTGACTGAGTCATATCCAAAATTTACTGAAATGACTTTATCCATATATCAATCCAAATGTCATCCATGTTTTTCTCTGTGTGTCTCTGTTGACATGATATTTCTATGTGAATTTAAAATGTATTCCAGAATTTAATTTCTCTGTTTCATAATAAAAACAATAAAGTGCAGTGCATAAACTACATTAAACACCATTACATTCCCATAGCACCCCCTTCATGACATGACCTACTTTAACTCACCACAAGTCTTCACCAGAGGCAACAGATGCAAACATTTCTCTCTATGAACTGCACCGCACACAGCCCCTAGCCTCCCGTGAGCTGCTCCAGCAGTTAAATTGAACTAGGGATGAATTAGTTCTACAATCTATTAGGCTTAACCTGCAGGGGCTGAGCTGTCTGTGTGAGGGCAGTTGGTTTTCCTCTTGCACATGGGAGAGGTTGTGAAGTAGCCTTGAATCCTGCAATTAGACTCATCTAATGCATCTGAACATGTTTGGATGGCCTTTAGCTGAACATCTTTGTGTTGTGGCCACCTAAACTGCATCCTACCTTGAATATATTCAGTACACAATAATTGTCCCCAAAGGACAACTAATCAGATCTGTTTTTGTGTGCCTGGTCAGCACCATGGATTGGACAGCACCTGTTGATGTCAGAGCTGACACTAGATGGCAGTATGACTCAAGCCAACTTTTCAACACCATCAACCCCCCCCCCCAACCCCCCCTCCATCTTTCCTTCTCTCCTCTTGCAGCCCAGCCCAGTTCCCCTTCGCGTGGAAGCTGCAACCAGCCTCTTTAATGGAATGTCAAGCAAAGGCAGCATTGTGCCTGCCTGTTTGAAATACAGAGCGAGTTTAAACAATCTGCTTCCCCTGTTCAAAAAGCTGCGGTGTTCCTGCGATTGGGAGGGTGTTCTCAGTTCACTTTCAGTAACTCCGATAAACTCCCCGCGGTTGCTGTTCAGTGCTGCAACACTGTTCCCTCCTCATTGAAGGCATGACAAGCTGGTTGTTCCCTGGAAAGATTTTGCATTGTTAAAGTAGCTGCACCTGGTACACTGCTTAGTAAGCCCAGAATGCATGGTGCCTACATTGTTCACTGATAATAATAATACACATTCAATGTATTCTTGCTCAGATACAGTTATGCTCAGGCGATGGATCTTGATGTCACTTGCTATTTCTCATCTCGTCCATCACTTTCCATCACTATGCCCTTGCCTCAGAGGACACTGATTTTGGTGTGATTGAGTATGACCTAACATAATAGTGCTGTCATTGGACTGAGATATGCACGCATGCTGTTATATGACAAATATAAGAAGACAATTAGGCTTCTATCTCATTCCAGCTATAGGGCACAGGAGGACACATCTGTGTTGTCAGGTATTCTTTTTTATTTTTGTCCTTATCCTTTGTGTAACCTGAAAAGGTCGATCCATTGGGCTCCGACAGGGGTTGGTGCTGTAATGAGACTGGTTAATTTTATCAACCAATAGAGGAGTATAAAATCCTCTATTTGAAAATTATGGAAACTGCTAGTGTATTTAGTGTGTAAGTATGTGTATGTACATGTATAGAACATGTATTGTGTTACTGTTTATCAGAACCTCAGTTTGTTGTTGTTTCCTTATTTACGCACATAATTAAAAAAAGATGCGATACATGGGGAGTCTTCCAACTTAATGCAGACAACATAAAGTAGATGTTGTGACATCAATTAGTCATATTACTTCACAACAATGGACACTAAAAACATGCATCTGTTACACATCAGTGATAGGAAAAATGGATAAAAACAAGCAATAATCATACTAGGCCTTTGGACTTGTATGGCAAAGGTTAATATTGATCCCAGCTTATATAGGCAGTTCATATGGAAAATATTATTTGTAGGAGCAATACATTTAGTAAATGTTTGCACTTGTAATACAATTTGGGGCACCACCCTCCTATGGAGGGAAGCGACTAATCAAATTAATAACTCCGAAAACCAATTATTAATTTGTCAGTACACTTATCAATAATGAATCAGTCTCAATACCTGTGTTATGAATTCTTTATACAGTGATCTTAGTTCCTGCTCAAAAGAGATATACACAGAAAACGACTTGGTGAATAAATAAAGATTTATTTAGACTAAATGAATAACAACTGCGTAAATGAATAGTAAATGAGGATGACATGATAGGTAAGAGGTAACAAGAGGTAACACTTTTGTCAGTTATTTAGTTTGGCGATAGTGAGAGAGTATGTGACTATAGATAAACTGGGGGACTCAGGGATGTGCAAAACCATTTATCTAACGAAACCTAAATTAAGATCAGAATAAAGTCTACTATTCAACATCAACTCTTATCACAACACAGCGGCTGTATCAGGTGAGGGAAATTTTTTGCCTACTTTCTTAGCAGCGCTGAATCAGGCAGACGTTTCTTCGAGGACCTTGGACTGTCATTTTGCGGCTCCCGGACCTCCCAGAACAATGAAATTGGCTGGAACACAGTAGTAAATTAAATTTAATATGATTATTATACCACATATGTCAACTAGTCTGTAATTGCGTCAACATACTAAATGACAAAGCACATATTAATAAAGACAAATTGATTAATATCAACTATATTACTATATTTTAATTCAAAATATAATATAGGATTCCTTACGGGAACCCTTCTTAACTATTGTCACAAGATGGCAGTATGACTCCATGTTAAATGAGGGATTAAACACATGAAATTATAATTCACTATACTGTGACCTACAAAAGTGAAAAAAACATCATTCAAATAACAAACAAGTATTATGCACAGTTAAAATGTTATAAGATAGATAAAATGTATAGTTTTACTTTCAAGAGACATTTCAAGTTGGTTACAAGATAAATTTAGTCTCTGCCCAGGAATGCAGACTCATCTCACCCGGGTGAGATCCGGGGAGAAGCTGGGCCGTTCCCATGATGTGACAAAAAAGGGGAGAGGATGTGGTGAACTTAAAAGCATAGTTAATGGACCAGCACTTAATCTGGCTGTGTTGTCAACAACCCTGAATTATATGCAGGGGTATCTTCTTCTCCAAAACCAACTGGTGATTTAAGCTGGTAAAAACTTTAAAAAACAGTTACGCTTTTAAAAAAATTACATTTTTCCGACACCGCTTGTTGCAGAGCTGCTAACTAGAATGACCGTCAAGAAAACATGAAAACATTAAAACGTGAATAACGTTAATGGCACAAACTAGAGCTTGTGTTTCATTTGTCCACTCTAGGTTACAATAGAAACATGGCGTTGCAACGTGGCAATCTCTGTGGATGAGGACTTCCCTATGTGGATATAAATGCCTCATTCTAAGGTAACAAAAACACAAAAATTCTTATTTTCAGGTAATTGTACACCAAAAAAACATACTTAGGAGATTGTATTCCATTTCTGCCAAGATATCTTTCCAAATACTTCACACTGGACCTTCAATATTTAAAAACTTTTCCAATTCCATTTTCTCCAATGTTATAATTTTGCTGCCTTTCTGTTTTACGTCATTGTAAATTGAATTTTATTCAGTTAGGGCCTGTTGGTTGGACAAAACAAGACATTTTAGGGCATCAGCTTTGGTTTTGGGAAGTTTTTTTCTGTTTTTTTTTTTTTGGCCAGTCTAGGCTACTGTATAACAAAATTGTGGACTCTGATCTGTTCTGTATGTAGATATAAAAGCTCATTGTAAGGTAATGAAAACTCAACAATTCTTGCTTAAGGTGATTTTGCTCCAAAGAAAATAAAAAGTTATGAATATTTTATTCAATTTCTGCCTATTAAATCCTCCCTATATCCTACACTCTGGACCTTTTAAAAGGCAAAATCAATAAACTGTCTATCATTAGTGTAGCCAGTCTCAACAGCCAAGACTACTATTTTCAGCCGCCTGTAGATCATAGTTACATGTTTCATGATAAAATAATGTATGGTGAAACAAAACTGATACCAACCAAATCTTCCTCCAAAAGCCCTCAGTGATCTCCCTCTATCACCATCTCCTGTGTTGTTTTGGGCATATGGCACGTAGGACACAGTTTCAGCTGCTGACAATGTCACTGTGATAAGTCCAGGTGGGAGTGAAGCTTAGTCTCGGGCTTCCTGCTGGATCGATGCTTGGCTTTGTGTCTCCCTGGTGTTATCGAGTTTCACATGTGCTGGGCTGCAGGGTCTATTGTCTCCTTAACTGCCTGCACTCTGCTATGGGTTAATGGAACAGGCTCCACTGGAGAGCAGCACTAGCTGTATACTTGACCTCTGTCTATACTACAAGTCTGTGGCTGCTGAGAGGTGTTGTTATTTGAATCTATTTACTGTAGATATTTTAGACATTATTCTTGAAGAATGCGCAGTGAGGGTTTCTATACTAGACGTTAATACTGCAAATGTGCAGTTTGTGTGTTATACTGTATACAACCTCAAAATTTAGAATAGGGCATGATACAGTAAGTCAACACACACATATATATATACGTGTGTGTGTGTGTGTGTGTGTGTGTGTGTAGTTGTATAAGGATACGTTGATTTTGAATGATGTGGTCCTTGAATGCATTTTGAGTCAGAGCGATGGAAAGTCATCCACAGTTTAATCTACATTGACTTCTGTTGTGCTGACTGTGTGAAGAGTTTTGAAAAAGTGCACCTGTAAATATGCACACCTGTAAATATGTAAATTAATGCAACCTGCAGAGTTGACTTACTATATCATGCCCTATTCTAAATTTTGTGGTTGTATACAGTATAACACACAAACTGCACATTTGCAGCATTAATGTCTAGTATAGAAACCCTCACTGCGCATTCTTCAAGAATAATGTCTAAAATATCTACAAGAATAATATATATATATATATATGTATGTGTATGTATGTATGTATATATAATGTATTGAAATTGAACAAAAAAATTAATTTCCCATGAATGATGTTACGTACTTAACATAAAGTTACATACTTAATGCAAAGATACATATGTAAGGTCTAGGCAACTTAAGTTACATAAGTTAGGTTTGCGCAAGTAACATTGCTTTGTTAGCTTTAAGGAAAGAAACATGGTTGTGCATCATAACATTTAGGCAAGTACTTAACGTAAAGTTATGTACTTAATGTAAAGTTACAAAGGTGATATTTATGAAAAATAGGAAAACAAACATGGTTGAGCACAATTTGGTTTAGGCAAGTTAAGTTATATAGGTTAGTTTTAAGCAAGTAAAATTTTGCAGGTTATGTTCAAGCAAGTAAAGTTGAAGACCTTCACCAGCTGAAACTTGGACTGGATCCTGTACCCCTGATGCTCTGCCTGAGAAATCTGCATGTCCCTCATGAGGAGGATGAGCTCCTTGTAGCTCACAAAGTCCCTATTCATGATGAGGCCTATACAGCTGATAAAGGTCAATATGTTCAGGGTCTTTGCTGTCCCCAAGTTTGGTGGCAGGCGCCTCATGGCGATAGGGAGCCAGGGCATGTCATGCTCCTTGTAACTCTCCAGGTTGCAGGTATAAGTGAGGCCCCTCCTCTATCTCCATACAAATGTCCCCCACCTTGGATGCGGCTACACTGGTGGTCGATGGAGGCTGGTTGCCTGGGTGGACTTCAGCTAAGTCTTTTAAGTTTTGCGTCATCCGCTTCCCCTTGCAGATGACGCAGAACTTGATGTCTGGGAAGAAGTGGATGCTGTGCTCCCTGAATCCCTCCCTAAGACACTCCTCCACATCTGTCCCTGGCTTGGTGACCAGCAGCCAGGCCCAAGCAAAGGTGTAGGGAGCTGGGAAAGCATCCCCGGTGGCCAGCTCATGGCAGAAGTGCTCCAGGGTGACGTGGCCCTTCAGGGTCCCAGGAGGCTTGCTCCCCTGCAGGTCAGTCACGGGCAGGCGATTGTTTCACTTGAATATATCCCCAATCAACACCAAGACAAGTGCCTTGCCTATGATGTGGCTGTGCCTGCAGGGTGTTGGTAAGTGGGAACACCCCCAATATCCTCGTGACCTGGAGCTCATCCCGGGTTCAGTGCTGCAATGGAGGGGGCTCCTCCTCCACACTTGTGCTGTTGTAAGCAGTCAGTCCAAGGAATCCCCTCTCATTGGTCAGGCAGCTGCTGTGGATGCTGCGGGTACCTAGGCTGACTGACAGTAGGTTGTCAGAATGGGACAAGGGGTGACCATAAGGAAGGCTTTCCAGCTGGGCGTAAATCCTCCAAGTTCTGCACTTTCAGACAAGATGTCCTTTAGTTTCTCCACTATGTGGATCAAGATCTTTTGAAGGACAGAGAGGACTGTGTCCCTGTCCTCCCTCTGGTTGAAGGGCATGACCATGGGGTATCTGTGGAAGAGGATGTGCAGTTTCCTCACAGAGAAGTACTCTTCCGGGTCAAGTATGCTGGGTATTCCTTGCAATCCCACAAACTGAGCCACCTGTTCAATCCTAAGATTAAACTGGCAGAGGAGCTTGTCTGTTAGGTCCGCCATGTGAACATGGCAGTAGGAAATTGTGGGTGCGAGAGTCCACAGGTAGTCACCAGCCCACTGACGGGATGCCTGAACGGCATATTCACATGTACATGCAGGGAGTCCACGTACAGCTGCAAGAATGTCAGCTCAGCAGGGACACAGACTGCTCATAGATCAGTGCTGATGTCAATTGGTCTGTGGTCAAGTGTGGTCTGAAAATCGTCTGCTTCGTGCATCCTCAGGGCTGTAAACAACCTCCCTGTTGTACCCACCAACTGATCCAAGCCAGACCGAAACCACATTAGCAGTGTGCCTGGGTCCCTGCAGCTAATGTTGCAGGCAGCATATACAGACATGGAATGTACGTGTGAACACTCCACCACACCGTCCACATTCAGCACCTGAGGACTCTTCATGCCAGATGTGTGAGGACTCCTTACAATATGAAATTGGGACCTGTCCATGCAAGTATCAATGGCCAGGTCCAAGATCTGGAAGAAGAACTCTGCTCCAGAATTTTCATCTTTCCAGGTAAGTCAGGGTGATTTTCTGCAGGGTCGGGGGGGACTTGTCCCTGGCTGGCAAGCCCTTCAGTCTCTTTACAAATCCACATCGTGAATACCCTTGCCATATCCTTTTGCCAAACAGGGTTGGTCAGGCAGGCACTTGGGTTCTTGAGGTCTTTTGGGACCAAGGACAAGTCTAGGAAGTACCCATCGTCCACCATGCCCAGAGAGACCCTCATCATGGCGTGTAGGCACTTTAGATTCTGAGGCAGCATGCCCACTAGCCAACTGTGTTTTTTAAAGTAGTGCCACTGGAATTTGATGTGGGCACCAATGAAAACAGGCAGCTCTAAGAAGTGTATTCTGCCCTTAATGGCAGAGAGGACAAACAGTTTAATGAGAATTCCATTAATGTCGTATGAAAAATACGTTGATGGATCCATCAAGTCTGATGCAAACAACAAATGCGGATGTCAGAATCCTTTAAAAAGGTGTTGACATCAGCACTTGCCTCAAAGGCATTCAGCACATTGTTGCAGTTTTCAGTCGCGGTTTCCAAGAAAGCGGACATTGTGAAGAGCACAGAGGATAATGTGTACCAGCACTTTAATTTCAATGAGTAGGCATGGCAAATTGCACAGCTCAGATGAGCAAATATCTTTTTGCACATTGGTCCCTATCTGGTTACCAGTATGTTTTTTAATGCTGAATGTTTCACTGTCTTTTATGTATTTTTGTTTGTATGTTTCTTGCTGTTTATGCAGTAGTACCCTGTCTCTAATCCAAATTTCTCCCAAGGGAGACAAATAAATGAACTTTGACTTTGACTTTGGATAGTGTGGCAATAGGACAGAATGTGCAGATGAAATGGTAAATTGAGTGAGATGCGTCTGTGTGTGATGGAGTGCAGTAATGTGAGTGCAGGGTTTGTTTTGTGTCTTTGTCATATGTAGTAGTGACATTTCATTAAGTTAAAGTGTTATTTATTTAAAACAATCTCAGAAGGAATATTTTTGGTTAGAGTTAGGTAGAGGGAAGAAAACCACTGCAGGAAGGCATTTTTGAGGATAACTTTTGATGGAAAGGTGGTAGAGACATGATACCAAGCATATATATATATATATATATATATATATATATTATATATATATATATATATATATATACAAATATATATATATATACATATACATGTATACACAGTTCATGGTGAACTTCAGGTGGTGTGCTGTAATCACATGAACAATACATTAATGGGGGTAAAAATTAAAGGAGGAGGGAGGTCCGGATCATGGATCAGTCACAAAACACAGGACTTTCCCCCTGGAGATTGATGTTTTGAACTGTGAGTTATTTTAAAATATGTCATCACTAAGTTTCTTTTCTTAAACCTACCCTACTTAACTTTACATTCAGTATGTAACTTTACATTAAGTACGTAACGTTATTCGTAGGGTTTTAATTCGATATCATTCAAACCGTTGTATGAGGATATGTTAGACAGCTCATGCAATCTTTATAGCTCAGATGGATGAGCAAGGTAAGTTTGGGGCTGATAAAGGCAGGACTGGGGTCCACTCCACACTGACATGTCTGGTGTATAGTTTCAAACAAAACCATCTTTCAGCAAAATCCATTAAGGAAAAATGTAGAAATAGTAGTGCTAATAAAAGCAATAATAGTTTAATTTATGATTGGTAATGGCGACATCAATGTGTGAATGACCTTGTAGGACCATTCTTCTCTCAGTGATTGGTAGGATATGAAGCGAAACAACTTTGAACATCCTTGTTGGAAGGCAGGTGTCATGACAGACTAGAGGAAACAGCCATCACTCAGTGAGTGTTTGATGATGAGGAGTCCCTGGATGACAATGATGACAATGCTGGCTATGACAGTGTTGACAACAATGATGACAATAATTAAAGACATTGTTGCTGAGGTTAAACTTGAAATAAAAGTTAACCAGCATGTAGAAGATGGAAAGAAGAGGAGGGTCAAGATGGGGGAGCCAGAGAAGAGGACCAGAGAGGAAAGAGGATGAGGAGAGAAGCACGACACCATTCAGGTAACTAATCTTTCATTATAAACATAACTAATGTTTGCAAATACACATTTTAATACAACAGTGATTGCTTTTGTGGTCTACTAGATAGTGCTGATATTTTTTTCCTGGTGAGGTCAGCAGAGGTTCAGTTGGCAGCATTTGGCATGGAGTTCATCAAAACAAAGATGGAGACACCACAGAGCGAAATCAGAAATTTCGCTCTAGCATCACCACAACCAACGGGTCCACACCGAAGGCCCTGGGCCTAGCAGCTGGATGAGCGCACCAATCTGCGGCTAGCGGGAGCTAGCTTAGCACCATCATGGCCGACGGGTCCACGCCAAAGGCTCAGCCCAGGGCCCAGCAGCTGGTTGAGTGTATTGATCCAGGGCTAGCAGGAACTAGCCTAGCACCACCACAACTGGCAAATCCACGCCGAAGGCCCAGGGCACGGCGCCTAAAGCCTGCAGCTGAGCAGCTGGATCCACCGCTCCAGGAGCTGGAAACTGGTAGCAACATGCTACCCCAACACACACCGACTGACATTATCAAAGTAGTGGTGGGTGAGTCTAGGACCAGAATCTACTCTAAAAACCCTGTGTTTTAAAAAACAACGTTCAATAAAATTATATACCACCCTTAATCGAGCTAAAGTAATCTGGGACCCACAATGTAAAACAAGGGGTTGGTCTTGCCCAAGAGTGATCAAGTCCACCATTTATTAAGTAACTCAATCCTGGACTTCTTATGCTTGTCTGAGACCTGGCTAAACATTAATTCCCCGATTGCTGGGCTGCATGTACCAGGCTACAATATTTATAGGAATGATCGGGTAGGGAGCAGGGGTGGAGGGGTAATGTTCTATGTAAGGGATCACCTAAGGTGTAATCAGATAGAATGGACCTGTGCACACAACCTTGAATGCATTGGTCTTAAGATAGTTCTCTCTCCACAAATGTATATAACTTTGATTGGGATGTATAGACCTCCCACAACATCCAATATTTTTTACAAGGAGTTGCAGGCTCTTCTCAAGGAATGTGATGGCACAAACAAAATTATATTATTTGGAGAACTAAATATTAATTGGCTAGATAAAACTAATATCAGACATTTAAAATCACTGTCAAATAAGTTTAGCCTCTTCAGCTCAGGCAAAGGACCCACCAGATTAACCCTATGGGCCCGAACGACGCATAGTGCGTCGAAATTCACACCTGTTCTTCTCTATTGATTTTCTCCGCGACCGTATGTCACAGCGAGAAGCCACGTATATCATGTGAAACAGTGGAATCATACCAAGACCAAGCACTTGTCAGTAGTGCAATGTTTTCACAGCGAAAAAAAAAATGATAAAGTTACACTAAAATGATGTACAACAGAGCTTTCGTACAGCTCCGCACACACATTACTCTTGGATGGATTACTTGCGAATGCAGGCTCGCAC
This sequence comes from Epinephelus cyanopodus, assembly GCA_026686955.1. Taxonomy (NCBI): domain Eukaryota; kingdom Metazoa; phylum Chordata; class Actinopteri; order Perciformes; family Serranidae; genus Epinephelus; species Epinephelus cyanopodus. Next base: position 7,306,087 of record CM048919.1, read on the forward strand.
AGAAATGCCACATGTATCACATGAAAGCGCAGGAGCAGAGCTTTCCAGTGATACCACACACATCATTGTGCTGTCATCCCATTATGCTATAAATACAGATTGACTGTCCTACAAAATAAAAACCTGACGAATTTCTTTACAGTCCATCTTGTTATAGTGAGGAATATCATATCTTTCCACGTCTTAGGCTTGTGTGCGTTTGTCCCTGTCTATCCACATTTGTAGTCCAAAATGCCCCCCCAATATATAACTGAAACTGAAAAATAACAACAAACTTTGTTTACTGCAAACAAAGTGTCAAATATTATCTTGGAGGACATCACTGCACTTGGTTGACTATTTTTCTATTGTCTTAGATGTAAATATTTCATGTTTCTTTCAAATAAAACACGTTTTTTACTTGTGAATGAGTCAGTGGAATTTCTTGCAATAATGAAAAAATGAAAAAATCTGCCTAGCACAAACCACATGTTTTGGACAACTGTGACGTGACAATATGTCCCACCATCATGGTTCTTATATTGCCAGATTCCAGAGAGTCTCCCCTCTTCATATATGGCAGAATATGTCAACTTCCAACTTGCTATGGTGAGATACAAAAAGTAAGAATTTAGTAACATAGATTTGTTTTTTTCATTGATATAAAAAATAATATAAAAATACAGGCACATGGAAGGACATGTAATGATGGCATAGCTGGTTAGCCCAGATTGTCCTGAAAAAAAAAAAAGAACAACAAGATATAGCATGTGTATGTAGCCTTTATAACGACTGTGATATGAGCTAAAAAGTAAAGGCAGTAAAAAATACCCCAAAAATGCCAAGGGCCCTTAGGTTAACTGCTTCTTCAGAATCATGCATAGACCTTGTTTTCACAAACAAACCTGAGTGAATTCAAAAGACCCTTAATATAGTCACTGGTTTTGTCAGTCTGTAACCTAATTCTATTTTCAAGAAAATTATCCAAAAAGAGATTTACTTGCCCCCAGAGAAAACCTGAGCAAATGAGAATACTAACATAGGCACTGAATAAGGTCAGTTGGGCTGATCATCTCACCCATGAACACGTCAATGACAACTGTAACACTTTCATGTCTGTGATTCAAGAAACAGTGTCTCCATACTTAAGAAAAATTTAAGTAAAACCATCAAAAAAGAATCACCTTTCCTGGATAAACAAAAATATATGGTCACTCATGAAACAAAGAGACCACACTCTTGAAATATCACCTCAACGACAGACAGATATTCACCTCACTCAGAAATAAGGTCGTTTGCAAAAGCAAATTTTTTCATCATTATAATACATAATTTAAGAGGAAACATGGGTGTTGCCATTCACTTAGCAGGATACCTGCATGTGAAGTGTTTCGCTCACATGCTTAATCTGATCTGGCAGAGGGCATTAAAGTTGCCAACAGTTGAGTTTGTCAGGTGTATGCAACATTTCTGACAACATTATGACAGTGTTGGTCAGTCTGTCTGCTTTGCATCACATTTTGCTGCAATAAAAATGATTAAAATCAGATGAACAGACTGAAAACTTTATCTTATGAGATAAAACCTGTGTTGACAAAGTTTTCATTTGGGAAAATAATTTGCAGTTGTAAAAGGTAATAAATTGCACTATACTGTATCGCAATTTCACAATAATATCATATTGTGACCTAAGTTTAGTGATAATATTGTATTGTGAGTCCTCTGGTGATTCCCATCCCTACTAGACACCACACCAACAAGATGCACAACTCCAACAACAAACATCTAACATCCTTTCTGGATCCATGGTAGTATTTATATCTTGTTTTGTTTGGCAGGCATTCAGGTCAGACAGTGCTTCATGTCACAGTCTATCCTGCCAATTACATATTTGACCAGTGTTTACCCTTTTTAATGTGTATAATACGTGGAGTTTTCACCCTTGAATTCTTAAGGAAATTTTAATTGAATTGTAAAATTGCGGTTATCAAGGTTTGAGGAATTTATATTCAACAGAAGGAAGGAAACGGGAGGAAAAAAACTTAAAGAACTGAAGTTTTATTGAGAAACACACAGTTGATGCACACATTACTGTGCATGCGCTTGCGAGACTGTGAGACATCGGCACTGCCTTCAAGTGTGTTCACATGCTTTCGCTGGTCTCGTGCGCAGGTGTGCACATGTGATCTTAGTGCACAGAGAGGCAGTTAGAGCTGCAGACTACAGTGAGGCTAAAAATGGAGTTCAAATGACGTTTTTCCAAACTTTTTATGTTGGAGCTTCAGAACACTAGGATCACTACGGACGAGCAGTATGGAGATACTTTGTGGTTTCAATTATGTGATTCTGGACGTTTGAATCTGGGGCGCTGTAAGCCTGCATTAGGTGGAGTTGTTCTGCTACCCCCTCTCCCCTGGGATCTTCGCAAATGTTGTGAGGACTCTAAAACTTCACCAGAGCCTCCCTCAGCATGAGGGTGAGTAGATAATGGCTGAATTTTCATTTTAAGGTGCACTATCCCTTTAAGATCGCTCTTTAAGAAGCTCTTAACAGGAGCTGTCCACTACAGCAATGCTAAAATTAAATCAGTCCTTATCAGGCAAATCGAACACCCACCACTTAATCAGCGCATAAGTTACACACAGGGCTGCTACCTAACACTACTTCCCTGCTGCTCGTGTGTATGTGTGTTCTAATGAAAAAGTAATACGATTAATATTTGTTAATGACCTATTTTCATGATGAAAACAAGACTACAAATAATAAAAAGTAGTCTTGGTAAGAGTATCATGAGGAAATGCATTAATTTTAAACAAAAAAACACAGACGCCTTGCTGAGGCCAGTGCCGTCTCCCACCACATCCAGGAAGCTCCCCACTACATAAAAATGCAGTGCAGCCAAACACTGCACCTCTGGGCCGAGGGCAGCACTGCACTGGGTTGCCCTCTGGATGTGTGGAGACACTAGTTGGTGAGGCATTGTATCTCAGCACGGGGCAGCCGGTACTTCATTTGGACAGCCCGGTCTGACAGCACATCCAGTGGGCTGAAGTGCTGACACACAAATGCATTTACATATACGGTTTGGCTTCGCAGGTGGCGACGCTGTTGGTTAGCAGGAGAATATGCTGTAAAGCAGCAATGGTATCTCACATGTGATGTGGCAACACATAGAGTAGCGGGTGGAGCATCCCTTGATAAGGTTCCAGCCAGAATACTTTGATTACTTTTTGCAGTACCGGGTAACCTAACGCGTTAGTTTGCTGTTTGAGTAATCAAATACTTAAGTAACGTTAGATTTTCAAACAAGACATCAGCTTCCATTACTTTTAGAACGCTGGTCCTTCAGCTCCGAAGCAGCAACGGCTGTTGAACCAATCAGTCTGAAAGAAGCCACAGAGCTTGTGGCTCGCTACATGGTCGGAGAAATGCTGCCAGTGTCTACGGTGGAGTCTAAATAGGTGGAGTAGGACTTGCTGACAGACATATTTCAGACTCAGGACTTGCATTATGCCCCCCAGTCGTCTTTCACGGCGTGTGTGATGTCATCGGGTTATTCTTGTCCTGTTTTTATTACTTTCACTATTATTTGAGTCAGAACTCTGTGTGTTCATGTGCCAGTCGACATGTTGTAGTCACCTAAAAGCGTCAGCAGATGGCAGGAGCTACATTTGAAGCGCCATATGTAAACTGTCAAGCTACTGTATCTTCCACAGGAAGTTCTGACAAATGTTTCAGAATAAAAGTCTATTTAGAAAATGGAGGGATTCTCCCAGCCAAGGTTATAAGGGGCTTTGAATTTCAAACAAGTGTTGAGTTTGAAATGACGGTGCGATATGTTAACTTTACAAAGACAACGGAGCGGATAAAAAGTAAATGTATAAACACACAGAGCGTCTATAATGTAGTTTGTTTCAAATAAAGCTGGGAGCCTCTGCAGTTGTGGTGAGTAAAAGCCCCGCCGCTATTTGTTAATGTTATTACTTTATGTCCGACCGTGAGGATGTAGCATTGTTTGCTAGCTTGATGCTAATGACAGTAACGTTAACTCAGCGGGTTGACAAAGTGCCTCTGCTGTTTCACACCATCATTTCCCCCTTTTACTCTGTGTGCTAACATCCCTAGAGGAAACATTAAAAATGCTGGGGTGTTGTTGTCATACACTTGTCTACGGCAGCAGATCGCTCTGTGTTTCTACTGGTCAAGGTGACGGTTGTGATGGGAGAATTGGATCTCAGTGAAGGGCAAGTGGTCCATAACTTTAATTTTGGAGACAAAAAAAATGAGTAAAGAGTTACTTTACTCAGGGAGTAACACAGTAAAGTAACTGGTTACTTTTTTTTTTTAGAAAGTAATGCAGTAACATACTTTGATTACTTTTAAAGTAACTCTTACCCAATACTGGTTCCAGCTGAGCTCAATTACACCTGTCAGTTGCCTGATTTCTGAATGTCGCAGGTTTGGAGGGCAGATGTGTTTCTGTTGTGCCCTGATGCATTTTTTGGGTGTGGTAAACTATCTCATATGTGCATGCAGATGTGGGATATGTGCGGACAAATTATGATAAATGATAGTGATGGTGATTCATTTTATTTGTGTGCCTGATGTGCAAAGCACATTGTTGTTCCTCATACTTATTTTTTGTCTTATTATTTTTCTTCCACCAGATTTCCGTGCGTAATGTGTGCCACAGCTTTGAGCGCACATAGGGTCTTCATAAAACATATAGATTCGAGATTTCAAGAAGGAGTTTTTATTTTCATATGCACAGTAAGGACACACGTTTCCCTGCAGAATGAAATTCATTCTTCTCTGTCATCAATTAACGCGAAACAACATAAATATGAAGTATAAAATATATATGGTGTGCACTGTTTTCACGTCTCCTTGCTTAGTGTAATATTAATTTGCCTGAGGAGGCTGGATCTGTGAGCGTTTGGTCACTAAGAAGACTGTTAAGAGTGGGTCTGTGTTTTTTTGTTTAAAATCAATGCATTTCCTCATCATGCTCTTACCAAGACTACTTTTTATTTAGTTGTAGTCTTGTTTTCATCATGAAAATAGGTCATTAACAAATATAAATCTTATTAGTTTTACAACTCCTTCTTAGTGAAAGATCTTCTTAAGCTAAGAGCGATCTTGGAAATGTGCTTTTCTTACACGGGAGGCTTAAGAGCGTTCTTAAGAAGCTCTTAGCTCTAAGAGTGATCTGCGAAATGCGGCCAATGTCTGTTGGTATTTTATTTTGGCTGTTTGGAGGAAATACATTTTAGACAAATGTCTGCCAGGTCAGGTCAGACATTTAGTTCTGTGAGATCATCACACCTGATGAAATGGCTGAAAGAAATCACTGTTTGATGATCAGATTAACGTCTGGCGTGTCAGACATTTTGGTTAGCTGTCTTGCAGTTTAAAGCAAACAAATTCATGTAAATAACAAAGACATGCTGGCTTTTAGTCTGACCATACAATCACAAGTACATGACCCAGATAATCCGTGGAAAGCGTAGAAGAAACATAGCAGAAAGCGTTTTAGCAGCTAGAGGCACCTTTTACAGTTGCTTTTAATGAGAATGAAGCTTTTTACTTGCATTTCTTTGGTCTGCTACAAGCCTCGCCTTTCTGTGCTCTAGGCACCTGGCATTTTTTGCTAGCGCGCTCTGAACTACTTGGGTTGAAATAACTTCAACTCAGAGCGGAAAAGCGCCTGACGTCATTGCTGCTTTTTTTCCCTTTGCCCAGTCAGATGATTTGAGAGCCAGGCCCTCTGTTGTGGTCACGACTACAAATTTACAGTTGGTAAACAATGGAGGAGAAACTGGTGGTGCTCAGTTGCTTGGCAGGACCAATGGACTCCCCTGTAGTAAGTATTAATTTTTGTTATGTTGGGTCCATTGATAGACAGCAGGTTGTCAAACTGCCCCAAGTCAGAGCAGTGGATTAAAGAGAGCATATTTAGTGCAGCAGAGTGATTGTATGTGCAAAAATAACAACATGGGGGACAGTATGCATATATCCATCTCTTTTATCCGTCTCACGTACTACTGAGTGGATTAGGGGTGGGGGATATTTCCTTTATGGCAATATCATATGCTACACAGTGCCAAGTGTCAAATTTTCCATTACATAAATTATTAATATTACAAATACAAATTAAGCTTTAGGTTGACTTATATAATCAAGTCCTTTTCAATCCACTAGATGCATTTTTCTGCTGCACAAAAATTACTTAAGTGAGAATAACAGACTAAAAACTTTCTCATTAGATAAAACAGGTGTCTACAAAATTTCCTTTGGAGACATAATTTTGATAAAGTTATTAATATAAAAGTTAGCAACTTTAGCTTTTACAGACTGGTATGCTATGTAATTGAAAAACAACAACAAGATAAATGTTATTTGTATGATCTGATTGGTGCCATTTAAGGAAAGACAATAATGTTTTTTCTTGAATGTTTACACAGATCAAATTAAAAGAAGGGCACCAGCTGCAATAAGAGGTTGACAGAACGGAGCAGAGAGTGAACGAGACCAGACCAAACCAGATGACCAGCTCTCTTTGGTATAGTTCCATTAAGTGTCGCAGTAAGCCATGACAGTGAGCCAGCATTCACAATACCAACACCCTGGAACTAGCTCACCGAAATGGAATGCAGTCTTTTTCAATGTCATCAATTACACCTGTGCTGTTTCTTCTATGACAAGCTAAAATGTCTGCTATTAAAAAAAGGTGTACAGCAATCTCTCTCTCTCTCTCTCTCTTTCTCTCTCTCACTCTCTCTGTTCCATACCATTACACCAGTGAACCCACACAGTCCTGAGGAGAGGTGTAATCAGGCACAATAAGTAAAAACACCTGTGTAGGTGTACCATGGGTGTGTGTTTAGCCTTTAATGTAGTGTCCTCCCTAAAACTGAACAAATAAGCTATGCTTTACGAGGAAAGAAAAGGCAGAGCAAAGCAGCAAGACCTGCATGTTGAATGTTCTGAATGAGAATATTGACTTCCAGGTACCCCTGGGAGCTATAAACAAAAGCAGATTGCCTACAAATTGTGTGAGGGGTCATTAAGTTTGCACATTGACCTGTTAGAGTTTTGTTCAACAGCAACTTCATTTTGCTTTTATAGCTTGAAATGTAAATACTATGCATCATCATCAAAAAAGAAAAAAAAAATGTCTGTAAAGAAAAACAAAGGTGATTGTAATACAAAAGCATACGAGAAAAGTATGAACATTGAAAGTTAAAGAAAATTAAGAACAACAAAAAAAATAAGATAAGATATACTTTATTGATCCCCCAGGGGGGGAATTTAAGTACCACAGCAGCACAAGACAAAATCAAAGGACATTAAATAGAGTAAGATTAAAGAGAAAAAATACAGATAATAATAGATAAATTAAACATAAAATAAAATTGCTATATCAATAAAATTGCTACATCAGATGAATAAGGTGACTTAAAAATGGCAGACAAAGTGTTGAATGGAATAAAGTGACAGGTGGCAGATAAAGTGCCATAATTGGACAAATGCAAGATAGGTCCATTCAGAGCTAAATGTAGCTAAGCCAAACCACTATTGCACAGTCTGATGGTGGTGGGCACAAAGGAGAGTCTGAATTGTTCAGCTCTGCACCTGGGTGGGATAATCCGCTGGCTGAATGAGCTGCCCATCAACCACAGCTTGTCGTGCAGGGGGTGAGAAGGATTGTCCAGGATTGAACAGATTTTGGGTAACACTTTATATTAAGTACTGTAATAAGTGTTAATTAATGCTTAATGAGCACCAATTAATAGTTAATGAGCACTTGTATAAGATGTTTACTACCATTAATAAGACTATATAAGTGTTAATTATAGCATAATTAACACAGTTATTATTGCATATAGGAGCATTACAAGCAATGATCCTTTGCAACTACCAGATCTAAAGTGGGAACATTGTTGTATAAAGGTTAATATGCACTCATTAACAGCTCATAATGCATCTTTGCAGCTACTGGATCTGAAGTGGTAACAGTGTCATATAAAGGTTAATAAATTATTAATATGCACTTAATAACAGCTCTGCAATGAACTGCAAAGGATCATTACTTACTATTAATAAATGCATAACTAAGCATTTTTTCACCGTAACATGACATTTATATTAACTTCTTATAGTCTCATTAATGTTAATAAACACCTTATTAATTCCATCTTATAGGGTCTTCTAGTGTCTTATAAACCAGTAATAAATGTGGTTATTATTCTATAAGTAACCCTTATAAATTATAATTAATGTAAATAGACATCTCATTAATGTTTAGTATAGGTTCATAAACTGTTTCCAAAGTTTCTATTAAGTGCTTGTAATGCTCCTATAAGCAATAATAACTCAGTCAGTTATGCTGTAATAAACACTGAGTCTAGTCTTATTGTCAATATGCTTATTAAGTATTAATCAGCGCTTATTACAGAACCTTAATCAACAATCTCCTCAGGAAGAACATCTTGCTCTGTCCTTTCCTATAAAGGGCATCTGTGTTATGAGTCCAGTCCAGTTTATTGTTGATGTGGACCCCAAGGTACTTGTACAAGTCCACCATCTCCACCTCCTCGCCCTGGATGGTGACTGGGGCAACTTGCCTCCAGTTCCTCTGGTAGTCCACCACCACCTCCTTAGTCTTGCTGATGTTGAGTTGAAGGTGGTTTCGGTTGCACCACGCGACAAAGCCCTTAATCAGTCCTGCTGATGCATCCGACTATAGTATAGTCATTGGAAAACTTTTGGAGGTGGCAGGAACCAGAATTGAACCGGAAACCAGAGGTGTAGAGGGTGAAGAAGACTGCTGCCAAAACAGTTGGGGCACCCCGGTGTTACTTGACACCACCTCAGATACACAGCCATCCACCCTGATGTACTGCGGTGTTACGGTCTCCGGACCTTTGTACATTTATTCTCTGTGTTTACTGTGCTGTGCCCATCATTGTGAGTTTTTCGGCCAGCACCTGTCAATCAATTATGTGTGTGTCTAATTGTCTGCTCTTCTGGAGGGAATCCCCGGTGAGCCACGCCTCCAGCCCGCCCTCTTCCGCTGCTGTTCAGTGTTCCCCCGCTTGCAGGTCGGCAGGCCCTCTCGCCGTCGTCGTTGGTTTCGGCCAATCACCGCCTCGCTCGCCTGTCGCTGAACCTTTAAAAGCTGCATGCAGTCAAGCGCAATGGCGGCTGTGATTTAATCTGAGCAGTCCGCCTCGCTCCTTTGTGTTTTGCAGTTGTCGTGATCTGTATCTTAAGTATGTGTATCTGGGGAATCACAGGGCTTTAGGACTTTGTTTCTTAGCATAGCCACATATTGTTGTGCACCCACGTAGTTACTGGATGTTTAGATCACTAGGTTTATGGGTGTCGGTTTGCATGTAGTTTCATTTTGTCAGGTAAGTTGTAGAGCAGACAGCCAGATTGTTTTGTTGTTCTGGGTGGCCTTGCGCCACAATTAAGTAAGTTAGCAGGGGTGTTTACTTGGTGACAGGTAAGAGTTTTGTTTTAATTGTTTTATGGTTTGCCGTCACCCACCGCCCTTCCCTAAGTTTGGTTTAATGTAATTTAACGCCGAGGCTCTTTTCGTGAAGCCCGAGCCGTGGGTTGTTTTACAGAGCTTCCGAGCTGGTTTTTCCTTTGCTGTACCGCTTTTCTTATGAAGCGTAGCTTATATTGATATTTGTTTGTGACTGAATAAACGGCAGATTGCCTTATTCACTTCCTTGTTTGGTTTTATGTTGCTTCCCTTACCCCTAGACATCCACTGGGTTGTAACATGCGACAATCCAAAATCCAAAATCCAGGCAGTGATGTCCGGGTGAAGTTGCATATCCAGCAGCTTGTCTCTCAGGAGGCTGGGTTGAATGCTGCTGCTGGCACTGGAGAAGTCAAAGAAAATGACTCTCACAGTGCTTCTAGTGTGCAGCTGGTAAGCAAACTGCAAAGGGTCCAGGAAGGCAGAGAGCAGTGGCCTCAGGTGCTGGAGAACAAGCCTCTCAACAGGTCAGACAGGTCGCTGCTGGAGAGGGGAGCAGAGTCTACAACAGGGACTCAGATCCACAGACAGAGCTCACAGGGGGTGTTGTGTCAAACCTATTGAAGAATAAGTTTAGCTCTGTTGCAAATTCTGGGCCACCTTTGACTCCAGGTGTGGCTTTCCCACAGTCTGTCATCGTCCTCATCTCATTCCACACCTCTTTTGTGTTGTTCTGTCCCACCTTGGCCTCAATCTTCTCCTTGTAGCTGTTTTTGGCCTCCCTCAGTCTCCTCTTCAGCTCCGTCTGAACAGCCCTGAGTTCCTTGTGATCCTGAATGGTTGTCTGTCTTTATGTGTCAGCCTTGTGATAGTCTGCCGACCTGTCCAGGGTGTACCCCGCCTCTCACCCAATGTCAGCTGGGAGAGGCTCCAGCATTCCTGTGACCCCTAACAGGATAAGTGGTTAAGGAAAGTAAATGATTGAATGAATCTTGTTACAGTGTAATAATCTGCTAGTAAACCTCTGGCATTCACATAGATGCCACTTGACAAGCACCACCCACCCAACACTGTTGCAGAGTAAGTATCCCACTCATGGCAACAGCACTCCCTGATGGCAGTGGCAATGCCAGCAGGACAATGCTCTATGCCACATTGCAGTAACTTTTCAGGACGGGCCTGACAAACATGAGAAAGAGCTCAAGGTGTAAACCTGGCCTCCGAATTCCCCATATCCAAATCTGATTGAGAATTTGTAGGACGTGCCGGTACCCCAGAGGTACCCCAAATCTATGTTGGGGCCTTCTTGGTTGCTTGGGCCATTCATTAAGCAGTCCCAGCTATGTGGGATGGCGCATTGTGCCGCTAGGATGGTAACTGCCATTGCGGACTGCCATTACCATGAAGGGGCATACTTGGTCTGCAATCGTGTTTGGGTGGGTGGTACGTGTCAGGTGGCATTCACATAAATGCCAGATTTCCAAGCGGAACATTGCATTGGAACAAGATGATCAATGTAATTCACTTCACCTTAGTGGTTTTAATATTTTGGCTGATCAGTGTGTAAATCAAAACACCATGCATAGTTTAAAAGCTCTCACACAACTCCTGCAATATAATCCAAATCCCATTTATCCAGTCATATGCTCAGTGTTTCCCAAACACATGCATTTTTCCTAAAACGTTATGATTTACAACACATCAGTACAGTCTTGAGCACAGCTGAGTAGTGGTGCCTGGGCACCTAGTGTGTTTGAACTCTGCCTAAGCTCATAAGCTTGCACATGCTCAGGGCGCTTCTCGTAGGCGGAGGTGTTTTAAATCACATGTTATATAATTCTATACACACACATAGAGTGTTACATAAACACATAATGCTAACACTGGATGTGCCTTTCCTTGCTCACAAGGTTTTAAGGTTTGGGGGAGGGGATTGTTAATGTGGCCATATCAAGCTTTACTTATAAATGTAAATGTATAAATGATTTACGCTATATAAACTGTAACTAATCAAAGCCGCTGAGTCTGACAATGTAAGAATAAGTGCTCAGAAAGAAGTCACTAAAAGGATGTTACCTCCACTCAGTGAAGAGATGATTGATGTTGTTGAAATAACAACATAATGCTGCTTACAGACAACACGTTCCTCACATTCTCCTTGACAATGAGAACAGCTGTTTATTTTTGCCTGGGAGCATCTGCCCATGGTGCTGTGTTTCATTTCACTGTGGCTGCAGGCGGGTGTGTGTCTGCTGTATGCATGATTTATTGAACAGATTTGCGACATCGCTGGTGCCATCGCCTGTTACACATGTGACACTAGTGAGGATACGCTGGAAACATATCATTAAACAAAGTCATCAAATTAATCTTTTTTTTCTGAAGATGTGAGCTCCTTGTAAATTAGTATTTAGTTGTAGTTTTTTATGTTCAAATGTTCTTTACAAACAAAACCATAAGAAATAAAATTTCATTTAACTTTATATTCACCAGTTAGTGCGAACACCTGTAGACATACTATGGAATACAGAAATACAGAAAGGCAACAATAGATGTACTGATTTACATAGAAGGCAGAAATGCATGATAATATCATTACATCATTGGTATCAGTTAATACTGACTCTAAAATGAATCACTCAACGTGCCTTTTTTTTACTTTGCACAATAAATGAATATTATCCACATTGAAAAGTATTGTATTTCATGTCTCCATCTGCTGGTGGGCCATCACGATAAGAGTATGCATGCATAATATCATGTTAATTCCACAACAGAGGAGACTTTATGGTCACTAAAATTAGCTGGGAAATTGTGGAGCGGATATATCTTCATCCAAATAAGTTGTTATATTCACACACACACACACACACATATATATATATATATATATATATATATATATATATATATATATATATGTATATACAAAACATTATGTTTGTGACATGCATTGTGTGTTTTCAGAAACACACTTCAAAACACTTCAGTTTTCACAGGAAATGTACAATTTTTCTTGTGCAATGAAAGCACGTGGTTAGGTTTAGAAAATAACATCATGGTTTAGCTCAACATTCACACAGGAAGAAAACAGTAGCCACTCAGATTTAAGTCTGGAATTTGTTGGACCCATCCACCACCCCTCCCATCTACCCATGGGACTTTCCAGCTTTTTCAATTATGTTGTTGCCAGCGGCGCTACAACTTGACACCATCCGGCAGTATTATAACCTGACACCGCCTGGCAGAGTATCATACTGCCATGAAAGGTATGTTTCAGTGTATCAGTGTCTAACACCAAATCACAGACAAATTGACGAGTTGGGAATGAGAAGGGGCTGGTCACACATGACCAAATGCAGGCAGGGTACCACTGCCGGCAGAGGCGATATCCATGTTTAATGTGGGCAGTGCCCAGTGTTGACGCACAACGAATGTTAGCTCACTCATTAATGTTTTCTAGCTTGTTACGTTATATCACAAAATATGCTACTGGTACATTTTCCATGTTCTCATATTCCATGCCTGTCTCCCAACTCACTGGCAGCCAGGGAGCATCTCTCGTGTAGGGCAGTTTATTTTTTCATGGCCAGTATCATACAACAACAGCTGGTTAAACATGGCAACAATATCTCCTCCGCCCACACTTCTTTGCTTTTGGTTAAGGACATAAATTTTTGGTCGAAGTTCACCAAAGTTGAATAGTACGTGATGCAATGTAAATTTGCTCTGCCATTGGAGGCAAATGTTTTATTTGCCCTTTTGCTAAAATTGACTGGAAGTGAATGGGAGGCAAATGTTTGTGAATGTTAATTTTATGTGCGTGTGTGATTGCGCCCAGTAGGTAGGGAAGCCTTCATATAGCCTGCGAGGTGAAACCTAGGAAAAAAAGCCAATAATAAATTTGCTGCATCACATCCTGCTGCTTGATAAAGAGACAGTTCACCCCAGAATCCAAAATACATATTTCTCCTCTTACCTGTAGATTGTTTTGGTGTGAGTTGCTGAGTTGCACTCGGCTTGTTGTGCTCAAAGCACCAATAAATGCAACAGCAATGTCTGTTTCCAGAAATCATGACCTTGTTACTCAGGATAATCCAGAGACATTGTTTTGAACAGTTTCATGTAGGAACTATTTTCTTTGAACAAAACTACATCTGCCAATCGTGCCACCGCACAGCAAGAAGCCTGCATCTGCTGTTAACTCACCTAGCATCACTGAGCTAGCTAATGGTACAGCTCAACTGAGGAGGATGCTGATAATGTTTATATCTCATGCGGTCACAACGGCAAGCCTCTTGTTAATTAGTAGATGAACGCCTCCTTCTGTGCATTGATATGGTTGGTGGGTGTGGTTTGAGGAAGGAAAATAGTTCCTACATAAAAAAAAGGCAAATCCAGACACTTCATACTGTCCAATAGTGTGTGTATTCAGGAATCAGGATTCAAGAGCATGTGCTCCTTTTTAAAATAACTGTATGCTGATTCTATAACATGAGCCTACTGAAGTTAGAATACCAGCTGGATTTGTCAACGTCTAACTTTGTGATCCTTAAGTGTCTCTCCCCAATTTGACTTCCCCTAACATTTCACACAAGATTTCACCCATTGATTATTGAGTGGCCAGTGTCCTTCTACAAATGAAACAAATGAAGCATGGCGTGTGGCGCTAGTTCAGCCAGACAACTCGAGAAACACTTTGTCCTAGATCAGCCAATCTGACAGCTGAGTTTCTGCATTTCTGTTACTCACTGGACAGTCTATCTGAGCTGTCACACTACTGCTGCTGTTGCTGCTGCTGCTGGTCATTCTGCTGCTGTTTGCATACATAGTCACAACACACTTTCACTGAGAACCCACCAGTGTACTGAGCTTGTTATATCGCCTGATTTTACTTTGGTTTGTTAAAAGAAAAATCTTGTAGAGGCTGATCAAAACAGAGCCTGACATCACAACAAAATCTGCATTTTCATTTATCCTAAGTAAAAACATCCTCATTCAATATGCTGTCTAGAGTGACTGGGAGAATAAAATTGTCATGCTGACTAATAGAAATGAGAAAGGAGACTGCAAAGAGGCTTGATTACAGACTTTCTGTGATAATTACTGTGTTTTTCCTGTAATTTCAGTCTGGAGAGACCAGCCAAGCAATTTCAACTTGAAGCTTGTGTGTGTGTGTGTGTGTGTGTGTGTGTGTGTGGGTGGGTGGGTGGGTGGGTGGGTGTGTGTACCTGAGTCATGGTGTAATGGGAGTCAACTAATAAGTCACAACAAAAGCGACAACAGTAATAACTAGAAAATTAATTTCCTGTAGAAAATGCATGTGAATACTGACAGCTGAAATTAATTGTGTGAAAATCTGAAAGCTCAAATGCATTGCACTGCATTGCTTTAAAAAAGAGAGGACAAAAAGATGCTAAAATATAATACAGAGTTGGAAGCATTAAGCTGGGAGCTGAAATACATGGCTGTAAAACCTGGAAGGTAAACTGAAATACTGCCAAAACTGGAAGGTGAAATTAATTGCATTAGCATGGCGAAGGAATAAATGCTTTATATCAATCTCAGAGAGATGAACGACATTGCTTAACACTTGGGTGTCAGGCAGGTGAGTGTGATGCAGCAGGAATAGACCACAATTGCAGATAATCCAGGCTGACAAGAACAGTTCAGTGATTAACTGAAAAAAGGGGAGATATGGAAGCTTACTGGTATGCGACAAAGGGTACACGTATTGCACATTTCAGGGAGACAGTAGCCTAAAGATAAGGGTTCAGGAGCAGGTGCAGGTTGTGGTACAAGCGGCTTGAGAGCAAGACACAAAACACTGACAGTGTGGCACTAAGGGCGGGGCTGGTTTAAGGACAGGGTGACTGGGTAATTAGAAACAGGTGTGCAAGTAAATGTGGGAGTCAGGTGTATCGGAAAGGTGGAAAAGTGTAAGAGTATCTGTTGGACAGGTAGAATAAAACTAGCAGTGCGTCTCAAATGGAATATGTCTTTACTAATCACTTAATATTTTTAGTGCACTAAGTGCGTTCACGTTGTATTGTATGGGAAAATGCAGTGTACTACTGGTGAACTCTAAACGGTCAAAAAATTGAGTGTGGAATTATGGACACTTCTCACACTCAACTGTCGGCATCTTTATAACGTAGCAAACTTCTTAACTTTTGACATGGCAGCTGGCAACAACAAGGAGCCTATCAGTTGCTGGTTGCTAGTACTGGCTTAGTTGGTCATTAGCTCCAAGGCTGCTAACAAGTACACCAAGGCGAGCAAATCACTGGAGTGGCTCCAGGTCTTTCTGGTCATTAACTTCAGAGCCTGTTAACTAACATGCCAACACTTGCAACCCACTGGATTGGCTACTGGCTTTTCTGGTCATTAGCTTTGGAGGCTGCCAACAAGCACGCCAAGGCTAACAACTCACTGGAGTGGCTACTGGCTTGGCTTGTCATTAGCCATAGCTGCCAACTCTCATGCATTCGCTGTGAAAATCACCCAATTGGTTGATTTCACACGGTCTCATGCCACACCTCCAATTTCTCACTCGGGGAAAAAAAAAAAGTGCTGGTAGTCTTTCCACTCCTGTACGGTAGGCAGGGATCAAAATTAGCAGTCGCCAGTTGCCAGAGGCGACTAATTTTAACCCTTTGGCTAGTAAATGAAGTCACCTCGCACCTTTCTTTTGATTTTCACATTGGCTAGTCATCCTGTTTAATTTGTCTTCTGATTAAATCGGAACCGTTGAAACAAGTTGTAGGAAGCCTCTGCAAGTAATTGGTTGCTGGCAGACATTCTGCCAGCCTGAATAGAATAACTGAATAGAATATAGAATAATTGTGTACAGCCTTACAGACTGAGCTGAGTAGTGATGCGCGGGTCAACCCGTTACCCACAGGACCCACAAATGGACCTGCGGGTTGGGCAGCAGTGATCGTCTGTTAAATCCGTCTGACATCCGTCTGATGCGTTGAGCAGGTGACAGTCCGCAGTCGTTTTCAAAACACACTTGTGTTACGCACTCCAAAAGAAACTGGTTGAAACTAAACAATAATTTATTGTACAAAACGAGGGAATCAAACGTTGACAAAAACGGTTCCATAATTCATATTAAATTCAAAAGATAACGAAAAAAACAGCTACAAGTTAGAGGGAATAGTGATAAAGTGGTAAAACTTTAGCGCTCAAGTGTGCCGTGCGCACAAGCTTCTTTGGTAGGCTATACTATATTTTCACATTTTTAACAATGCAATTTAAAAGTTTTGATTTTTATTGATAACCTACATTTACCAACAACAAAAAGACTACATTTAGCACCAAAACAAAATGTAAAATAATAATAATACTAATAATGGTGATAATAATAATAATAATAATAATGATAATAATAATAATAATATTAATAATTAAAAAAAAGTAAATAAAAAAACAAATAACGAATACCAAATTTTCATAACAAATACCTACCCATTATTTCTAGGGTACAGCCCTAGAAATAACTGACCAAAAATACTGAAGTTTTTCACAATATTGTGATTTATTGAGATGCGCCAGTATGAATTGATACATTTAATGTAAAACTTACTAAGCAAAATATGTCTTAATAAAGTATTTTAAACAATCAAATTTGACTCATTCCTTCATTCCACACGAAATTATGCTAATATTGTATTTTGAGAATTGCTTGAGTTTATTATAGTGAATTGAAAATATACCAAAATACTATATACTATATATACTATATATGATTTTTGGCTAGTGAAAAAAATTTCTGGCCAGTAGATTTTTAAAGCTTACTAGCCACTTGGCTAGTAAGCCAAAAAGTTACGTTTGAACCCTGACGATAGGTGGTACTACCTTACATAACTAGCTAATACTACCTACAAGGATGAATCATGCCCTCCTGCCTGTAAGAAAAGGAAGAAGAAATATTTCAAGTCTTGCATTTCTCACCTCCAGGTATGCTGGCATGTGTGCTGTGAAGTAGTTAGTCCTTAGCTTATCGAGCTGAATTGAGCCATTGTTTGTTTGTGTGATTGAAATTATGTGATTAGAATTGCACTTATGAGTTCATCTGGCAGTCACCACACTAAAATGATGTGAAACAAGGCAAATTAGAAATGTGATTCATGACAAATGCAAGAGACAAATTTATATTGATATTGACACAGCATTTATTTTTTAATATAAATTTATGTCCGTGTAATAGGCCACATTATGTTAAATTAAGGTTGTACGTAAGCGCATTGCATTCACTGGACACCTTATCTTGTAATTACGAGATCCTGATCTCGTAATTATGATGGAATTCTGACGATTTGGTTCTGTGTCAGTCGAAATGCGCTGTTTGTGACTCCGGACACAGCTCTGTCACTGATTGGCCAGTCTGACATTGGTCATAATACCCATAAAGAACGTTAGTGAAACACATAGGCTTAACAGAAACATGCGTTCGTTAGCCTAATAACATCATGCTACAGCGGTAATAACGTCAGCTTTAGTCAAATGGCTCTAGCTCTCCCGGTAAATGTCGTAAACTTTGGACACATTTTCCCTGTATGTTGACATGATAATGCCCGCGTTTCCCAGATCACTCTTAGCTTAAGAAGATCTTTCACTAAGAAGGAGTTGCAAGATCGAGCTGACCCACTCTTCTTAGTAACCAAACGCTCACAGATCCAGCTGTGGCAGGCACGTTAATATTACACTGCGCAAGGAGATATTAAACAGTGCACGTCATATATATTTTGATCTATTTTATACTTCAGATTTATATTGTTTGGCAGGGAAACACTTGTCTTTACTGTGCATATTCAATCTGCCTAATGTGGCACCTTAGGCAGCTGATCTTATCTCGTAATTATGAGATCCTGATATCATAATTACGAGATCAGGATCTCGTAATTACAAGATCTTTTCTCATAATTATGAGATCCTGATCTCATAATTATGAGATCCTGATCCATTGTATTCGGTCCAACCGAATACAGTGATTGGTCAGAGTTTTCTTAGAACCATATGAAAATGGTTCAATTATGAGTGTACTGTTTTGGTTTATAAGATTCAATATTTGAGTTTAAAAATCATCTGATGTATTTAATTTAATTCATTTTATTGTATTATACTTAGAGGAGAATGTTAAAAATGCTGTACAGCCATCTACTGGCCGTTCAGTAGATGTTCAGCAGCTAGTGTTTTGTTAGTATTGAATTAAAAACTTTATCCAGGAAGTGAGAACAATCATGGAGAAAACAGTGTTAATTAGCCGCTCCAGCATACATCTTGTTTTTGATGTTGCATCGTCGGTATGTATTAATATGTTTATATACTTTTTACTCACATGCGCCAATGTTTAAGAGGTAAAATATAAGTTGTATGCTCATTAGAAAGTCATTTCATTTGCATCTTTTTCGACCGTACTGTTGTCATTAGCCATGCTAATTTTTGGTTAAAATGGTGAAGTAATATGACGTGGCATTGTTAATTTGATACTGTATACAGCTGCAAAATATGATATTCATAATTTGATGAGTATTTTGTCTATTTTCCTTTTTAGTTTAAAACTTTGCTTCATCCATAAACCTGGCAAAACCATATCTAGAGTCTTGATTAGAGTAAAGAGTTTAGCTGCCTGTCAACTCATCCACAGCATGCATCAAGGACAGAACAATGAGTTTTCATCTCTAGTGGAATTCATTTACATTTTAGTGTGCCATCAGCTTATTATTAGCATTTTAACCTAAACAAAGAAAAGTGTAACATTTCCAGAAAGGTAAATGTGGCTTGGTAATTATTAATTAATTATTAGGTAATTATTAACAGGTATTAATGTGTAGGCCTGAACAAAAAAAATTGTGGTTGGCCCCGCTGAATCTCACTCCAGGGTTTTTTAAAAAGTTGTCAGCCCTGCATTAGCTTTCAAGGCTGCTAACTAGCATGCCCAGAATAGCAACTCACTGCAGCAGCTACAGGCTTTGCTGGTCATTAGCTTCAGAGGCTGCTAACATGCACGCCAATTCTAGTAAGTCACTGAAGTGGCTTCTAGCTTTGCTGGTCATTAGCTTTGGAGGCTGCCCACGAGCATTGCCAAGTCTAACAACTTAGTAGAGCAGTTGGTGGCTTAGCTGGTCATTAGCTTAGGGTGACCATATTTTGATTTCCAAAAAAGAGGACACTCGGCCCAGCCACGACATAGCCTATTTAAATGATACTCGCAGTTTACTCAAAGATGCCTTATCATTTTATTATATTTAAAATGTATATGTATGGATAGAAAATTCAGTTATATTACAAAATAATATCTCTCAAAGACAGAAATTCAGATAGGCCTCTATAGGGGACACATACACACACTAGAGTATGGCGATCCGAGCCCGACGGTACCCAACCAGTCGGGCCAGGTTTGGTCAAAAATGTAGCTATTCGGGCTCGAGTCGGATTTGATCAGCTTTCAGTGAAAATGTAGTGTAAAAATAAATAAAATCCTATTGTCTGTCTTGTTTATTGCTTGGGCACTGTTATTTACGTGACAACACATACAACATAACACACACAGACACACACTTGCTGTTTGTTTCTACCTCTACCCACGCTGGAAGTCTCGGATCTCCAGCCGCCCGGCTCCGCCTTGATTAAACGCCGAAAATAAAAGAGGGAGACAGGTTTTTCCTATTTTATCTTATTTTTTTTATGTCTCCCTATCCCCTCGCTGGAAGCGTCAGACCTCCCGCCTCCCGTCTCAAAGACCCACGGCGCACGCCCGTCCTGTTAAATACCCTGTAACTGTAATAACTATGTGACACAAACTCTGTGCTTTGGTCATTAAATAATGTTGGGCTCGGGTCGGGTTCGGATAGAAATATGCGGCCTGTGCCGCACTCTAACGCACACACACAAACACACGGAAAACCGGACATTATCATCAGTTTATAAAACCCCCCTGGACGCCCCGGACGGGACGTGAAAAGTGGACATGTCCGGGCAAAAGAGGACGTTTGGTCAGCCTATATTAGCTCCAAGGCTGCTAACCAGTACCCCAAGGCTAGCAACTCACTGGTGTGGCTACGAGCTTTGGTGGTTATTAGCTTTGGAGGATATCAACAAGCACCCCAGTCTAACAACCCACTGGTGCAGCTACTTGCTTGGCTGGTCATTAACTTCCAAGGCAGTAACTTGCACACCGGGGCTAACAACCCATCAGATTGGCTACAAGCTTTGCTAGTCACTAGCTTTGGAAGCTGCCAACTAGCGCACCAAGTCTAACAACACACTGGAGCAGTCACTGCCTTGGCTTGTTAGCTTTCAAGGCTGGTAACTAACATGCCAAGGCTCCCAACCCTCTGGAGTTGCTACAAGCTGGCAGAAGCTAAAGACTAGCCAGCCGATTCTGAGGGGTGCTAGCCTTGGCATGTTAGTTGTCTGTTGCTATTGCTCAATCGTTGGTTTTCAGGGACCTCTAATTTATAGTAGATCAGATACCCTCAAATGTAGTGGTGTAGTGGAGGGTATACGCAGGTGTATAACCACCTCTTTTTCTGGCAGTTTAAAATATAGCCACACATCAACCACAAAGCCATTGGGCTATATAGAGGAGTATACTCACTTCCTTCTCAGTAACCTACTCGTCTACCCCGTGGTACACCCACCTCATCAACTACCACTTCACTGCTCAAATGTATTGATCCATCTTCTGAATGGGGAATGGTAAGCTCTACACAGTACGTGTCGAAGATCACACAGATAGTTGCACACAGAGTGAGAGGACAGCTTACAATACCTCTAGGATTGGCTTAGAGAATGAACTTCAGTAAAATAAAAGAGAATAATATGCTTCTCTCCTTCAACAACTAATGCCAAATTGCTTTTTAGCAAGGTGCACAACCCACAACTACTTTAGTGGATCAATAATGTTGTGTTGGTCACCTTCCAGTGTCAATGCCCCTGCGTTCTCCTGCAGACTGTTGCTGAAGCCAGAGCTGATTGTAATGAGCTTACCTGTGTAATTAAAAGTTAGTCCCTCACTCATAAACTCACCAAAGTCATATTTCCTTCAGCTTCACAAAACACTGTTTATCATCCTACACACACACATTTTCTGTGATGCTGTCTCTCAGACACACAATCACATCCACTTAACTTAGTTTGCACACAAATTCTGTCGACAGCCGGTGCTCTCTCAGAGCAGGGGTTGTTGTGGTGAACAAGTGTATGTGGCTGGTGTTGCTGTGTGTGGGAGAGGCGAGTAAAATGAACATCTGTTATGTTGCTGTATAATCAGCAGAGCTGCGTAGGCGGCCGAGATGAGAAAACTTTGGAGGAGAACGATACCGGGATGCAACGCGTTCCCTCACATCCACAGGGCCGTCACAGAGTTTTATGACTGTTATCACACAAATGGGAGTAAGTAAGGAGGTGGGACTCACTTTATGAGTGGTAAGAGCGCACTGCTTCGCAGAAAACAGCAGGCCTCATTGCTAGCTCTGTTTCCCTGGGTTTGAATTGACGCATGGTAATGCATGACCTTTTTCTAGTCTGAAACACTAGTCTAGGTGAAATACAATGGCTCTCTAGAGACAGACAGAAAAGACAGACAGACAGAGAGAGGAAGTGAGACAGACGGTGTAAAATCTGATGAGGATGACCTAAATTAGACTTTGAGTGATGCAAATGGGTGTTTAATATGCGTTTGTGTGCTTGTCTGAAGGCATTTGGTAATATGTTTGTCTATGCATGTATGTGTGTGATCCGTGCATGTGTTCTTGCATGCATGTGCGCCTGCCAGAGTCTAATGGCGCCAGGCCCTCTAGCTAGAGGCTACAATCCAAATGAGATCTGAGGAACTGTATGTCAAGCCAGCTATTCATCAAACATAACAGCAGTGAGAAGCAAGATTGAATGGTGGAGATAGCATCTTCAATCACCGAGTGTAGGAGGCCACTTTGTGGGTTTCATCTCCACAATATAAGACATACAGGACTGTCAAGTGAATATGATAATGTGTGAATAGATCTTAAGGGAGGAGGGGAGGAGGAGGCTGCTGTAACAATTGACAGTTCAAAATGACATCCACAGAGGTGCAGCGGATATTGTGAAGCCTTTAGTATCAACAAAATAAGCTTCATATAGTAAAGGCTTCAGAGCTCTTTGAACTGAAGTTCAAACTCCTTCATATCCTGTCATATTAGTGCCAACCAAGTGTCTTTTCAGGTACGTACATAGTAATTATGTCTTTGGGGTAATGCAATGGTGGCCAGAAACATTTACATTAAACAAATATACAAATTCATGGATTAAGTTCAATCACATTGTTCAGTTTAAATGCAAAAACTAGTGTGAAGGATGTGTAAGTGTAGTGACCAATGCAGGTTTGGAACATCTGATCCTTGTCCCAGTGTACTGTGTTCATTTCACCATCTCAAAAAAGAAATCTAATCTTTCTGTCTTCTAGATCAAAAAATCTGTCATGTCACTCAAATCTCCCCCAAAGATCGAAACTGATCCTAACAGTTGACTGTCCATCGTTGCTGAACACTGCTCTTTTATAAATGGTGATACTGTAGGCCTTTTTCACTGAAGACATGTTGACATGTCGCAGTAAGAAAAGCACAGGTTAACATGAACGATGGCTGAATTCCATTTGACGGCTCCAGTTTTAGGGCCCTGGTTTTGTGCATGCTGGCTCACTGTTACACTGTCATGGCTTACTTGGACACTTGAAAAGAACAAAGCCATGTAACACCTGTGTTTTTTTTTACTAAAAACAGTCATAATGTCTGCAGCGAAAAACTCCCATTGCATTTTCTACTTTTCTAAAATCTTTAAACTGAGGTGGCCAGCAAAGTGATTTGTAATTACCATTTTTTTCTATCAACCCTTAAAACAAAACAAAACAAAACAAACAAACAAGCATATAAAGATGTTATGGTGTGACTACAGTCTGAAACAGCTGCCATAGTGGTGGGCCGTTTGCTTCCATAAATGTCTTTTTTCAATCAATTCATTCAATCAATTTTATTTATAAAGCCCAATATCACAAATCACAATTTGCCTCACAGGGCTTTACAGCATACGACATCCCTCTGTCCTTTAGACCCTCACAGCAGGAAGAGCAACTGAGGAGGGATCCCTCTTCCAAGACGGACAGATGTGCAATAGATGTCGTACAGAACAGATCAGCACAATAAATTAACAGTAATCTGTATGACACAATGAGACAGAAAGAGAGAGAGAGAGAGAGAGAGAGAGAGAGAGATGCAGGACAGACGGTAATGACAGTAGCTTAATATTATCGTTATAGTTCTGGCTACTGTGGTACAATATGTTGAAAGTATATATTAGTATCTGGCAGTATACACGTGTGATAATAATCATATGTGTATAATAACAGTAGAAGTATGACTAATGACTAATGATGGCAGCAGCAGCAGCAGGAGGCATCTGGCAGGACCACGGCAGCAGCACAACCACACACTAGTCTTTCAGACTAGTGAAAAAAACAAAAACATCCAAAATAAACATTTAGGTGTTTCTTTTTGTTCATATTTCTGTTCTGGAAATTTATGCATATTTAATAGAACATAAAATTTCAGAAAACTTGTGATATAAAAAAATGTCTCAAAGTAATTAATCAGCTGGGGAGTTTTTATGGTGGGTTTCTGTGGTTTCTTCCCTTATACTGACTGCTGAAGTAGCTGCTTCCACATGAGACATCCTTATCAAATAAAATTAGTATGCCAGACATCAGCTGTTTAAAAAACACACAATGTATTCAATTAAAGGGGCCATAATTGAAGAGAAAACTGCAGAGGAGCTGTGGTTAAACTCAGAGCCTACACACAGTGATCATGCCATCAATAATTTAGTTTTTTTAGTTAACTGGCCATTGTTTGACAAACTGCTGTCATTTTTATCACAGTGTGTAAGTAGTCAGAGGGTAGAGACTGTCCCCATTTAATAACATTGACGAAATAACACTGAATTGTCTTTTGTTATTTATGAACACATTGGTTCTGTCCTTCAATTCTTCTGTCCTTGGCCAAATCATTGCAGGACCTCAACTCAAACCATCTGTCTGATGGATTTACAGAAAATATGATCCAAGAAACATTATGTTTAAAGCTCAAAGTAATCACAAATGAGAATGCCTCTGTAAGGAGTAGAAGCCCATTGGATTGGTTTCGGTATTTATGTCAAGTGCATTGAGAGAGACACAGCCCTGCTGTGAGTAAAGCACTAGGATGGTAAAACGAAGCAAGAGCCACATCGTAAGTGTCCCCTTTAATCATTTCACTATACTCTTAGCAGCGCTGACGTATCTCTGCCGGTCTGGTCTGGAATCTGTTTATATTGTGCACAAGAGTAAATGTGAGGCTTTATTAAAAACACCCTCACCAAGGAGACCTGCTGCATCTGTGGATACTGTATTTCATAACAACAACCAGAAGGATAAAGTCTCTTTAATATTAAAGCTGTGTCACTCTGCTGCCCCCCTTTCCCTCCACACCAGCCAGAGGTTAATGAGAACTGTTTTCCCCCAGCCCTACACATTTCCTATGGATGACACTCTGTGGTCACATTATAGTGTTAATGTGCTGCTCAAGATGCACGACAAGTTCAAGCCATGGATGTATTATGAGAACTGGATAAAGTGTTGGAGACGGGGCCCTGCTCATTACTTTGAGAGTTGATCAGTGGCCAAAAAGTTTGACTTCTGGGCATAGAATTACCCAGATTTTCCACAATGTGGGGACCATAGAGCCAGCACACTAGCATTTCCTTTAATCCCACCTCCCAGCTGCTCAGTCTCAGGCTTGTTTTTATGAATGACAGTAGGAAAAAAAACTCTGGATTCAACTGTTAATGAATTTTATGACTTTTAGGACATAGTGATTTAATTAAAGGCTATTTAAAGCAGCTGTGCGGAACTTTTCATTTTTGTTGATTATAGCGCCCCTTTGGTCAAAGCGGTATGGCACCCACAGCCTGGTGTCGTAAAGCTGGCAATTACCGCATACATTTGTTTTGGAGAGCGAGAGGATTAACTAACGTCAGGTCAGTCCAAGTGCGAGATGCGAGTTGACAAACCCCCTCCTCACCATGCTGGCTGTGTTTACAACGTAGGACTGTTGGGGCGGATGTAAATTGAAAAAGCTGATAGTGGCCAGCGGCACTACTGCCGCATAACGAAGTCCCACTCTTTGAGCATAATGCAGGATCGTGTATTATGCAGCATCACGGGAGACGGAATCCTTGTTGCCAAGAAAGTGCAAAAGGGAATCAAAAAGGCAGCGTGACCGGCGAATTAAAAAAACACAAGGGTCAGCACTGGGGTTGCCTTTCCCAGGTGGAGAGAGCTGCTGAAGGAGAAAGGTAATACAATCACAGGCTAGCGCTAACAGCGGCTCACGGCTAATGGCGGTGCAGTGATGCGAGGAGAGGGATGAAGCTGTTAGCGACTGGCCTCTAACACGGGCTAACAGCCAACAGCGGCGCTGGCCTGTGATTGTATTACCATCCTCGCTCAGCAGCTCTCTCTACCTGGGAAAGGCTAACCCAATGTGGGCCTTCGTTTTTTTAATTCGCCGGTCACGCTACCTTTTCTATTCCCTTTTGCGCTTTCTTGGCGACAAGGATTCCGTCTCCCATGATATGCATGATCCTGTATTATGCTCAAAGAGTGGGACTTTGTTTCAGATTTGCCAGGGAAGCAGTGAAGCGTCTCTTGCTCCTCTCCTTCGGCTCCTCAGTCACGCAGTGCTGGCCTGGCTCTCAACGAAAACGCCAAAGGCGGTGCTGTATGTCCCTTGCTGGCGGGTGTATTCTCAAGATGGCGAAACGTAATGGAACCCCACAGACGACTTACCCGCACAATGTACAAACAAATCCTAAATTTTCCTTTTACGAGAATAAGTCAGATTATTGGTGGAGGTAATAGTACACCAGTGATGACATATTTATGAATGCAGATATCAATTTTTGCCAATAAACAACTGAAAATGTTACACAATGTCCCTTTAAGAACATGAAAAAAAGTTTCAATCACGCCAGGATTAGTGATTGCTGCAAAGTTTTCATTCCTTGTGACGCACTCTCTGCGGTGGTTTTCCTCCTGATGATATATCTCCCCAACGACGGCAGCACAGAATCCCACTATGTGCAGGAAAATAGTAGCGGAGGATTCAGCCTCTCTCATCTCTGCTCAGCATCCAACACATGGAGTTCCTCATCTGTGTGCTCCGGCTCAAACAGGTATGGCTCTGTGTCTGTGTCCGCTACAAGAAACTCTTCAAAATCGTGTTCAAAGTTGTCCATTGCAGCTACTAAAATCCGGAGATATCGCTAGGCTAAATAAACAGCTGAGTTTTGTTTACAAGCTACGTCTGTGCCTGCTCACCGGTGTATCCCTCCGCGGATCACAGCGCAGGACGTACTGACCCTCTATAAGCACAATGCTAACTGCTGAGACCCAGCCACTGGACGTACAGACACAAAAAAGATATTGATCATGTTGTCTCAATATGAAAATGATAGAGAAAGGGCATAACTCTCAAATCGTCGGAGTATTCTTTTATGTGAAGATACACTGTGAAGACATAACAAAATCCTAACACAGCAAAGCTGTTACCTGCAGCCTTCGCTACGCTACTAACGTTAGGTCAGTCCAAGTAATTAGTGGAAACATGCTAACATGCTAATGTTACACACAAGTTAGTAGTAAAGTAAGACCTGTTCATAAATGTTCTGGTGTAGCTCTGAATTTCTTATAAACTGAGGACAACTGCCTGCTGTATATTTGCGTTCATGGTCACAGTCACAGATAATTTTAATGATGCTCCTTCGCTATCCACCATGTACAACCAAGTTTAATCGCTGCGGGTCGCTGTGGGTGAGCATAATCACTTCCGCCTCGGGTGCCATATTCTGGTTTTCTGACTTCCGCTGTGTGTCTGTCCCGAGCTAGGCTACGCTAAATAGCCATATAGAGAAAGGCTTTTTTGTCGCTGTTGGGTTCAAATAAATATGCGTATCTCCAAGGGGGGGTGATACGAAGTAGGGACAGTTTTGTTAATGGTAAGAAGTTCCGCACAGCTGCTTTAAGTGTTGTTACTGGAAAGTTTGTACCTTAAAAATGGTCCCATTTCCTATCTTAGATTAACTAAAAGCACACTAGATAAAATACAGCAGCCTATTCAATATCAATAAATACATATTGAACAATGAATTAAAATCCTCTGAAACAAATACATGTCCAACAGCAGCTTATCTCTATAAATTTGTCTGTTTATGTTACCAGTTCAGAATGGCTCTGTGAAAATTGCTATTGACCAAGCCAGATGTCCTATACCATAGACCTTCTCCACTGCATGATTGGGTTGTGGAAATGAGGGACCAGTCCAAAGTAATGCTATTCATTGAGAGGGCAGTTACCTCATATTATGTTTCTATTAGCAAGGACACCAAGTTTCTCTGGACTGCTCCTCTAACAATTCGGAAGAGCTGTGACAGGAGGAAGGCACCCTCATTCAACCCCACTCCACTCTGACAGCCCTGTCATAGCCTAAATGATGCTGATCACCCTGAGTTGAGTAAAAACTTGAAACTGCTAAATATGTTTTTCCAAAATTTCTATTTGGTAATAGGCCTTTGTGTAATAAACTCATTGTTGTGATGGAAACCAGGTCACCAAGGTATTATAATTCTCCTGTACATTCTCAACTACTTCTGCATACTGTCAGTGACAAAAAGTATAAAATATAAAGTTTTGACATTTTAATGGGTTTAAAATGTCAAAACTTTATACTCTTTGAGATTTATGATTGTATTCAACTTTTTTTTCTGTTTTTAAAGTACAAATAATTTCTTCTTTGAGACTTTCAGTTAATTTCAGTTTCTGCCTTTGATTGTATTACAGTTTAGCTTCCAGCTTTTCTGGAAATTTATTTCAGCTCTTAGCTTTAGGTAATGCAGTTCAGCTTCCAACCCTTCCAGTTTTAGAATTTAATTTCCAGGTTTTTCAGCAGTGCAGTGCCATGCATTTGTGCTGTTAGATTATTGTATTTTCAGCCATGCTTTGCAACCTAAGCTGTCAGCATTCACACACATTTTCTGTGGGAAATGCTGTTTCTAGTTGTTTGGTTTTTTTTTTGTAAATTCTTTCAATTGGTTAAAATATGTTAAGCTGCTAAATCCTGTCCACAGCACTACATGGCTGAGCTTCAGTGGGAGTACTTCCGCCTGCTTCTCCAAACCGGGAGAGTGCCAACTGACATCTGCTGGAGGTAATACACTGACCTCATACAACCCCACTTCAAAAATCTGAGCTATTTGATGTTGCACTTTTTCCCCCACAAGACCTCTTGATGAGTCTACAGATGACTGTGTGTTACACTAGAACAGCAAAAGTCACAATGTTGACATGGGTTTAATCATTACTGTGCTGCATCAGGAGCATAACATGCATATACTGAGAGGAAATTATCACCGTAATTCAGCACATAGAAACACATCTACCTCTGAACTCTTCCCATATAATTTATGAGATTGTATTTTGTCTCAGAGTGCATCTATAGTCCAACCTCCTCATAAACAAGTCCGTTAATCTGCAGAAACATTCTGTCTCATCAGCATGTGTTGGACCTCATTAGGGTCATCCAGCTCGGTAACCCTCCTTAGACGCCTGACTCATTAGGTCTCATTAACAAGTACCATACAGTTGAGGGCACAACTTAACATGCTGGAAATGTTTCTACTCGGTTTTTCTAAAGGATTTATTAAATGATAAATCTGGTAATATTCTTGAATATTGTCAACAAAGCTCATCCAAAGGCCAAACTAACAATAAATTGACCCAAAACTAACTATTGTGTGTGCACCCAAAGCCTGATGTATCTTGATCCTCTGTGCCATAGTGCTCCACTGTTGTCCAAAAACTATTGGGCCCCATGTCCACCAAAGCATTTTTTCAGCTGAGACACTTGGGTTGCATCTGGGTGCCACAATACGGAATATTCACTAAAGTAAAAATGGTGATGCAAGGAAGAGTGCTTGCTCGGGACGAAGGGAAGGCTGAAGCACATATAGGTAGATAGGACGGACACACTGGTGTCTATGGCTTCATGAGAGAAAACATAGATTTATAGAGTATATTAACACATATTTCTTAACATAATTCAACACTTGTACATGTAAGATGTAACGGTTGGTCTTGGTGGTATTTGTCCCTCTTCCACTTTGATTGAATGGCTGGGTAATTTGTGACCGTGACGAGCGCAGTGTAAGCAATTAGCTTACCTTGCTACATTAACATATAGTTAAAGGGTTTATGTACCCTGCTTAGTAGTTCCCCCTGCTGGCCCCCAACTGACAAATGCGTCCCCTCATGCAAAATGTGGCCCCCCATGAAAGATGAGGCCCTACGCACCACGGCCCTGTGTGAGTGTGTTAAAACTGAGTAGCAGATGGCACCTTGCATGGTAGCCTCGGCCACCATTGTATAAAAGTGTGTGTGTGAATGGGTGAATGTGTGAAGAGGGCTCACTTTGCTGCAGGGTTCACCAAAATGTTTTGTTTTTTTTGTTTTTTTCTTTTAATAAATTGAACACACATTAAAGAACATACAAGATCCTGTAGAGAATTAATACAAATAATACAATACAATAAACATTGTCTAATTAAATGAAGGAAGATGATTTTTAAAGTCAAATAAAATATTGGGGATTTATGTAAAATTATACATAGAGACATTTTAAATGATTATATAATTAAAGATATGTAGGCTATGTTAGGTGAATACACCTGTCAGTGACCCTTAACACTGGCATTGGCAAAAGAACTGGAGTATACTAGTGTATACACTAGTGTATACAGTAGGATGGGTCAAATGCAGAGGTCAAATTTCGTTTCAATGTATGTTATGTGCTGAGAAAGGACAATAAAGAATCTTCTTCCAATAATAATTCCTTAATAACTAGGAGATAACAAAAGAATAAAGAGATTTCAAATACTTAAAAGAATAAGGGACATGAATCAAAACAAGAAACGAGATACACTGCCTGGCCAAAAAAAAAGGTCACCACCAAAAAAAAAGGTCATACACTCTAATATTTCGTTGGACTGCCTTTAGCTTTGATTACGGCACGCATTCGCTGTGGCATTGTTTCGATAAGCTTCTGCAATGTCACAAGATTTATTTCCATCCAGTGTTGCATTAATTTTTCACCAAGATCTTGCATTGATGATGGTAGAGTCTGACCACTGCACAAACCCTTCTCCAGCACATCCCAAAGATTCTCAATGGGGTTAAGGTCTGGACTCTGTGGTGGCCAATCCATGTGTGAAAATGATGTCTCATGCTCCCTGAACCAGTCTTTCACAATTTGAGCCCGATGAATCCTGGCATTGTCATCTTGGAATATGCCCATGCCATCAGGGAAGAAAAAATCCATTGATGGAATAACCTGGTCATTCAGTATATTCAGGTAGTCAGCTGACCTCATTCTTTGAGCACATACTGTTGCTGAACCTAGACCTGACCAACTGCAGCAACCCCAGATCATAACACTGCCCCCACAGGCTTGTACAGTAGGCACTAGGCATGATGGGTGCATCACTTCATCTGCCTCTCTTCTTACCCTGATGCGCCCATCACTCTGGAACAGGGTAAATCTGGACTCATCAGACCACATGACCTTCTCGCATTGCTCCAGAGTCCAATCTTTATGCTCCCTAGCAAATTGAAGCCTTTTTTTCCGGTTAGCCTCACTGATTAGTGGTTTTCTTAAGGCTACACAGCTGTTCAGTCCCAATCCCTTGAGTTCCCTTCGCATTGTGCGTGTGGGAATGCTCTTAGTTTCACTATTAAACATAGCCCTGAGTTCTACTGTTGTTTTTCTTCGATTTGATCTCACCAAAGTTTAAGTGATCGCCGATCACGATCATTGAGGATTTTTTTCCGGCCACATTTCTTCCTCGAAGATGATGGGTCCCCACTATCCTTCCAGTTTTTAATAATGCGTTAGACAGTTCTTAACCCAATTTTAGGAGTTTCTGCAATCTCCTTAGATGTTTTCTCTACATGATGCATGCCAATGATTTGACCCTTCTCAAACAGACTAACATCTTTTCCACGACCACGGGATGTGTCTTTTGACATGGTTGTTTAGGAAATGAGAAGCAACTCATTGCACCAGTTGGGGTTAAATAACTTGTTGCCAGCTGAAAGATAATCGCCCATGCAGTAATTATCCAATAGGAGGCTCGTACCTATTTGCTTAGTTAAATCCAGGTGGCGACTTTTTTTTTGGCCAGGCAGTGTATATCCCCCAGTCAGTAGGAAAAAACCTAATCATCGGACACCGATAGTGTAAAAAATGCTTTAAGTGGTCAGATGACTAGAAAGGCGCTATACAAATGCAGGTCCATTTATCATTTACATTTAGTACACAAGCTTACATAAAGTACATAACATCATTCATGGGAGCTAATTTGTTAGACACATACGAACCTTTGTACAAGAATACATGGATCGTCTTGTCGGGTATGGTCACTTCTGGTTGAAAAATCAGAGATGCCGAGAGCCAAAATGCCAGCCTTCAGGCTTCACAACCAAGTCCAACCAAGAGTGACATTAATTTATAGTCTTTGTTTCAGACACTACTGTAATTCTTGTGTGAGATTTATTGACGATAAGAAAAATAAAGAATAACACATGCCGTATCCTGTAGTCTTACCTCATGAAATGCTTGTTTTTGAGCATCCATAATCCATAAAGAAGATTTTAATGGTTACAGTGTGGAATATTCACAAGTCTATCAGCCTATCCCAGGCAAGTGTGGTGATTGCCAATGGCTCAGTCCACTTCAGCTCAGCCCAGGCTTCTTCCCTTTGATCAAATTTGGATTTTCTGAATGAAGTTTAACGAGCAGAGACAGCAGTAAGCAGTTAACCCACAAGTGAGTTTTAAACCCCAAATCATGAGCAGCTTGTATTTTAATCACCCTGTCATTAGTTATGATTATTAACAACCCTTCCACAGGCATGTACATTATGGAAATCAGGGGCTGGGAGGCAGTAAAAGTTTCATCTTTCATAAAATCACTGTTAGTCAGAATTATAATTCAGTTCAATCCAATATGATAAGCTATTATGGCAAGACTTAACTATACAGACCAGTGAGCAGTGATAACATCTAGTTGGTCCCACGACACCTCCTGGAGGCTAGACAGTGATCTCTGGCGTCCCAGAGACACACCCCTAATGCCAGGTCTCACTGCTCCCCACACCAACCCAATAACCTCCTTTACCGTACTTACACATGGCTTTCTCAGCCCAAACATTCAAATAGACCACTCCCACACTTAAATAACCTTCCTCTTGAGTGGATCTCTCCACCTGATCTAAAGGAGTTATGTACCCTGCTTAGTAGTTCCCCCTGCTGGCCCCCAACTGACATTATATCTTCTCTTCCAGATCCATTGGCTTGCTCTAACTGCTTCATCTGATATTTCCTCCACTGTCTTCCTCAAACTCTGTCCCCGTCCCTCAGGAGCAAGACAGCTGATCTTGCTATGAATCCCCCACACCCCACTTCCACTGGACAAGTTCTAGTTTTCTCAGCTTCTGCTCCTAAGTCTGCATATCTAAGCTTTTTCCTTTCATAGGCTTCTTCCACTGAGTCTTCCCAAAACTGTCAGCTCAATGAAATAAACTATCCATTGAGTCACTGACCACAATACTATGGGTGTGTCCCAAGTTTCTTATTTTATACTGCTAACTCCTAACTCCTTACTTGAACCGGAAGTCGTTTGAGCTCCGCCATCTTTAAGGCCGTCTCATGTCTCTTATTCCTGCCAGTAAGGAGTTAGCATTAGGAGTTTGGAGGGGTCTGTTCGGTGCGATGAGTAAGGTAACACGAGAGGTTCCTAACTGGAAGTCTTTTTCAGCTTGAGGCCCTGACGTATAAATACCCGCCCCCTACATCTGGCTCATTTGAACGGGATGCCGGAGAAACAGCACAAGTGTCCCTGTTACATGCATTCTTTGCGATGAAACGCTGTTATTCAGCTGCCTACGTGACTTCAAAGAGTAACGTTAATGACATTTCCTGCAAGACTGTCATGTTGTTACGGCTTTGATCAGCGAATATAATGGGACTTGGGATGTACGCCAAACACTGGCTCTGTTAGCAGATCCAGCTGTGTCGCCGTCATCAGAAACTGACG
Source organism: Epinephelus cyanopodus (assembly GCA_026686955.1). NCBI lineage: Eukaryota > Metazoa > Chordata > Actinopteri > Perciformes > Serranidae > Epinephelus > Epinephelus cyanopodus. The sequence continues at coordinate 7,339,786 of CM048919.1, forward strand.
TCACTTACGTGACGCTTCAGAGTAAGGCTGTCTCATGTCTCCTATCAGCAATCCTCACTCCTCATTCCTAACTCCTGACTCCTTAAGTGTTTTCCTAAGTGGGAGGGACTAAACAGTTAGGTTAGGTGGTTAGCAATAATTTTAAGAGACTTGGGACGCACCCTGTGTCAGGCATCTGCTTGGTACAAACTATTTCCTGGAGAGCAACAAGCTTTCCCCCTAAATCTACTTGTATTTCCCAATTACAAGCACCTCCTAGGCGGCCACACCCTTGTGTTGGGATTCATGGGACCACAGATGATTTATCATTTGGTAAAATAATCACTGGACATTTAAAGGCTTTTTCCTCTGCATGCTCTTTGTCTTCAAACAAAGAGAGCTTGGTGACACCCATCTCCACAGGAGGTTTCACCTCACACCTCAGTGAGACATAAGTCTCACAGCTTGATTGGACAGTACTATTACAGTGACATGACCAAACTCTAAGCTAAGTCCCGCTGTAACACATCGTATGTAGCCCCTCCCAGGAATCTAATACTATTCTCCTCCATACTCCACAGGTCCCTCCAACTAAGCTTCCTCTTCTCTACACTTTCCCAATTCAACCACTGTCCCTGTTTAGCCTGGGCCACTACCTTTGCACCCCTTAATATCTCCTCCTGTCTACGTATCTGTTCAACAACCAGCTTTCGTTTATCTTTGGGACCTGCTGTATTCCATACCGGTTTGCCTGAGCCAAGCCCCAGGCCTCCACGGCCAAACTGAACATTACCTACAATCTCTATGTGCCTAAGAGCTGCCTCTGCCGCCTGAACTGCCGATCTTGGGTTCCAATTTCTCCCCTTGGTTGGATTTGGAACCACACTCCTAACTATCACGTCCTTACTCCCAGATAACAAGAGCTCTGTCCTGACCTTGGCAGCTAAAGTATCCCTTTTTCATACAGTGCAACACTACTTAGGCACCTAGGAGCGCCCAACCACTTCCTAATATAGGAGCTAACCGACCTTTCAGTTCTCTCCACAACAGATGTTGGAATTTCATAAATTGACAATGGCCACATTAACCTAGGATATAGCCCAAATTGGGAACACCACAACTTCAACTTTCAACTTATATATAAAAATATGCTGCAAAATTTATTTTGTGTTGCATGCTCTCATTTGGGACAATTTGGCACTGGCCTGTGGATTCCCAGTGAATAAAGCATTTGTGAATGAATGAAAACATCAGGAACAGCAAATTATGGGTAATATGAGTACATCAGCAAACCAAAGGGCAAAGGAACATTGTGCTGATGCTGTTAGTACTTTGACTTTGAAATCCTGTGGTCACTTTACCATAAGGCACAATTTAAGGGTCTCATCAATTAGTAGAATTGAAATACTGTTGCCATGGGTACATGGCATCACTAGCAGCTCAGTATATTGACTAACATGATCTTTTTTTTAATTAAAAATGGGATCCAATTAGTGTGGTCCATCTTGTGTGTGTACATATACTATATTCCTCCAATGGATATGATGCAGTTTTATTGATTCCATATTAAGTCTGTTTATGTCATAATCCTGAGGCAAGACTAGGTCTACATGAAATACATACCAATTACCTGCTGCTTTACAGTCACTCAAGATAGATGTATGCAGAGGAAAGTTATCTCCCAACATGGCAGCTCGTTTTAAAACTTTTTGTTTTTGAAACTTTTTAGGCAAGACATAAACCACGCAGTTTTTGAATCTGTCTTCATTTTAAATAAACAACTCTTAGTTTCCAGAGGCAGCAACTCACACTGGATGCCCCGATTTGCATATAGTAGCCTAGATTCAACTTAGAGCAGATGAGGAGCGAACACCCCATCTCTTGAAACACAACACTGTGCTACCAGAATATTTTACATAGCTGTTTACATAGACAATGAATGTAAAGTGTGGAAATGATGGACTCTGTGGACATGTAATATGTGTTGGGATGCCTACAGAGCATTAGAGGGCTCCGTGGGTGTTGGTTAATGTTATGAACCCATATATACACTGAACAAAAATATAAACGCAACACTTTTGTTTTTGCTCCCATTTTTCATGAGCTGAACTCAAAGATCTCACAAATATTGTTCACAAATCTGTCTAAATCTGTGTTGGTAAGCACTTCTCCTTTGTTGAGATAATCCATCCCACCTCACAGGTGTGGCATATCAAGATGCTGGTTAGACAGCATGATTATTGCACAGGTGTGCCTTAGGCTGGCCACAATAAAAGGCCACTCTGAAATGTTGAGTTTTATCACACAGCACAATGCCACAGATATCGCAAGTTTTGAGGGAGCGTGCAATTGGCATGCTGACTACAGGAATGTCCACCAGAGCTGTTGCCCATGAATTTAATGTTCATTTCTCTACCATAAGCCATCTCCAAAGGCGTTTCGGACAATTTGGCAGTACATCCAACCTGCCTCACAACCGCAGACCACGTGTAACCACACCAGCCCAGGACCTCCACATCCAGCATGTTCACCTCCAAGATCGTCTGAGACCAGCTGCTGCAACAATCGGTTTGCATAACCAAAGAATTTCTGCACAAACTGTCTGAAACCTTCTCAGGGAAGTTCATCTGCATGCTCGTCATCCTCATCGGGGTCTCGGCCTGACTGCAGTTCGTCGTCGTAACCGACTTGAGTGGGCAAATACTCACATTCGATGGCGCCTGGCACGTTGGAGAGGTGTTCTCTTCACGGATGAATCCTGGTTTACACTGTTCAGGGCAGATGGCAGACAGCGTGTGTGGCGTCGTGTGGGTGAGCAGTTTGTTGATGTCAACATTGTGGATCGAGTGGCCCATAGTGGCGGTGGGGTTATGGTATGGGCAGGCGTATGTTATGGACAACGCACACAGGTGCATTTTATTGATGGCATTTTGAATGCACAGAGATACTGTGACGAGATCCTGAGGCCCGTTGTTGTGCCATTCATCCACGACCATCACCTCATGTTGCAGCATGATAATGCACGGCGCCATGTTGCAAGGATCTGTACACAATTCCTGGAAGCTGAAAACATCCCAGTTCTTGCATGACCAGCATACTCACCGGACATGTCACCCATTGAGCATGTTTGGGATGCTCTGGATCAGCGTATATGACAGCGTGTTCCAATTCCTGCCAATATCCAGCAACTTCGCACAGCCATTGAAGAGGAGTGGACCAACATTCCACAGGCCACAATCAACAACCTAATCAACTCTATGTGAAGGAGATGTGTTGCACTGCGTGAGGCAAATGGTGGTCACACCAGATACTGACTGGTTTTCTGACCCCCCCCCAGTAAAGCAAAACTGCACATTTCAGAGTGGCCTTTTATTGCCTAAGGCACACCTGTACAATAATCATACTGTCTAATCAGCATCTTGATATGCCACACCTGTGAGGTGGGATGGATTATCTCAGCAAAGGAGAAGTGCTCATTAACACAGATTTAGACAGATTTGTGAACAATATTTGAGAGAAATGTTCTTTTGTGTGTATATAGAAAATGTTTTAGATCTTTGACTTCAGCTCATGAAAAATGGGAGCAAAAACAAAAGGGTTGCATTTATATTTTTGTTCAGTGTAGTATAAAGCATTGGTCGACTGCTGCTGGGTTGTGGTCCAAAAGTGGGTCAAGAGTCCATTCTGAGTGGACCGCAATTGACACACAAATGTGTCAAATTTGTAAAAACAGAGCTTTTATTTTGAAGTGCTCTTTCCTGCTGTAAAGTAAGTGACTAACAGACAGCTACTTTGCAGAGACAGCAAACTAGCTCGACCACATGTCAACACGCAAGTATGATGCTGAAAGTACTAAACTATGGAATTTGATCTGATAACTAAGGAGATATCTGGACCATGTGACTGGACAATTTTGAAACCACTGGTATAAAGAGTGAGAAAGTAAGAGTAGAGGAGAGGTCAGGGTGGTGAATTGATCAAACAAACAGGGCTTTCATCCAGGGGACTGCTGTTCCTGTCCTGTGTAAAACTTAAACTGGTTTCAACTTAACATACTGACATGATGCACAATGGCATGATGCATAGTATTAGAAAACGTATGTAGCCCAACTGTCTTATCTAAGCCACATAGATAAACCAATTCATAAGTTTAACAGTGATAAGAAACAAGTTACAATAACACACTGCCACTAAGTAAATATACCTGCTTTACTAATACAACGTTTGTTGTAACACGACCATTAAGAAACAGTTGAAATCCCAAATAACCACGCGAGCCAATCAGAAGCAAGAAACAAGCCAGGTAACCCCGAACAACATAAAATCAGACTCCACAGATCGGACGGCACTGATCTAACATGTCCAACAACATATGATCAATATCCACATTGCTAACAAACACAAACAGTAGCAACAATATAAATGATAAAATAACCAGCTCTTACCTTCAGTTGAGTTGCATTCTCCTCTTTCCTGATGAGTGGAACCTCCTTAACAGCATCTCCTTCCATTCATCTTTGAATTTCCGATTGAGGTCATGAATGAAATGGGCTTTCCGTCTATGCAACATGCTGCGTCTGTGCTCAGTAAATATGTTCTTTAATGTGGAGAATGAGTTTTTGCACATAGCAGTTGATGCCCTGAATGTTTGTGCATGTTTGAACGCAGTCATTACCGCTGGCATGGCACTGAATACCCTGGACTCCTTTGCAGCAAGTTGACTCAAAGTCACTTTCTCTTCGTCCTGGCCTGTGCACCTGTTTTTCAGAAACTGTCGTGCAACTGCGAACTGTGCCTCAACCATGTCTGTGTTTATTAAATCCAGTAGTGGTTTCACTTTGTCAGCCTCACTGATGGGTCCAAAGCATTCAAAGCTGCCATATATTTCCCATTACACTCGCTGAAACATGCAGCCATTTCACTGAGAATAGAGTCGATGATGCTGAAAAACTTGTTGAATGTCCACTTCGCACTGTCCAAGGCTTTCAATCACCACGTAGTCTTGTAGAGTCCTGGTGGCCTGCCACTGTCGTTTTGGAGGAGCAGGCACGCCGTCGCCTGCATCCCCACTGTCAGCCCACAGTTTCAGAAATTCCGCATCTGATAGTAAATCCTCTATGCAAGAGGAGGCACTTTGAATGAGCCGGACTGTGGTGATTAGATCCATTTCTTTGGCTTGCAGCAGCCGATTGGCTGGGTCCATCAGCCCCAATACTTTGTGCATCACACAGGTGAGAAATTTGAAGCTCCGTTCTATGATGGCCTTGTGAAGTCCAACAGCTTCAATTTTCACATCAGCACTTGCTCCTGTGGTTCTGATTTCTTTCAGGAAGTCCACCAGTGCGGTGTGTGACTTCAGCACCACAGACACAGTGTCAAGGTGTCCAGTCCATCGCTGCTCTAACAGCCTTTTAAGCTTCTCTCCTTTGTACTGTGCCGCTACAGTGGGCTTTTTCAGAAATTTATAAAGGGAATTGCACACGCCAAAAAAATCCCCAACTTCACTCTCTGAAGAAATAGCATGTATGATCACTAAATGCAATTGGTGGTTGAAACAATGAATGTAAGGCACTTCTCTGTTAAACTTATTTTGAATAAGCTTCTGCATGCCTCCCTTTCTTCCCGACATGACGCTGGCTCCGTCATAACACTGACTAAGAATTTTGTTTGCGTCAAGACCAGCATTTGACAGTTCATCGAGCATAACATTAGTGAGTGACTGGGCATCACACTTGTCTGTTGTCTGCATTGATAACAGCCTCTCTTGCACTTTGTAGTCCTTGTCCACATAATGCACAACTATAGATACATTTTCACTGCCTGTCGGGTCTTTAGTTCCAAACACCTTGAGTGTAAACCATGACTCCCCAACATCTTTAACAATTTGCTTTGTTACGATTGTGCTCATCAGTTCACTGATGTGATTTTAAATACCATGTAATGTGTAAGTTGCATTTTTTGGAATTGTACTGAAAGCCTTTGCTAGCTCTTTGTTCCTTCGACGTACTTGGCCTTGGCAGGTGCTCCTCGGCTTCTCCAGTGCTCCTGCTGCTGCTGCCAGGCTGCAGGGATGCTGACAGTGTAGTTTATGGCTTTTTCAGCCATTTGCAAATGTCCATCCTGAATTAAAATATAGCTGCTAGCTTGCGCTTGAAAATCTGTTCTTCCTGGTTTGTTTTTTTTCTCCTTGCGGCATGATGATGCATTGACGATGTACTGTAAACTGTGTGATGGGTTCAAGGACAACTGGAAACTGGAATTTGGATTTGCACAACTGTTCATTTTGGTTTTTTCCGAGTTCTGGGTTGTTTTAACACATCATAGACTAAAAACAATTAAAAAAAGAAAAGTGATAATAATAATAATAATAATAATAATAATTTAAAAAAAAATTAAAATACTATTTTTTGACTGAGGGGGCGGGCCAGTCCGCATGAGGGGGTATCTGTTTACAAAGTGCTTTGTTAAGAGGTTGTGTCCATCTTCGGTATTTGTGTGAGACTGTGTTAGGCAAGCACTTCAGGAAAGGATGAGGAGCGATGTGGAGTGGCCTGGTTCCTGTGAGACAGTTAGGTGCTAGCAGTGAGCTTAGTTAGCTTGCTAAAGTATTGCCTTTTCCATCACAACAAATTAAACAATCCAACAAAAGTACAGTATCTTGCATTTACAATTAGTGTAGGGGGTGTGTTGGCCCCTGAGGTGCTGATTGGTTGTGGTTTACCAGTGACTTTTTTTTCCCTCTGTTCTTGAAGGCATCACAGGAGTGCAGTAGCTGATTCAGAGCACCTAAGCCAAGTGCTTGTGTTGTTATTAATGCTGTTTATGCCCTTGTAGGCTGTAGTGACATTCCCCTTTGTTTTTATTAAGTTGATTTTGTGTAGTGTTGTGGCAAATGTGGGTGAAGCAAGCTTTGCTTGGGAGCATGTCTGGAGATACTACAAAGTATACCTTTAAATTACACTTGTCTAGGATTCTAAAACAAATATCATGCGTTAGCTAATATCTATATATTTTCTATGTATCTGTAAGTACACAGTAACCATTTTATCATTTTTTCAAGGATTATTTTCATACCATATCATGTGCCATGTCATTCATGTGAGTAACCTCACATTTCACAAATGCACACATTGTTATTAGAACTCCATGAGCAACATGATCTCTCAGAAATTTGTAAAATGACCACGACTTTTTAACACTTAATTATGAGTTCAGATGCCAGTTAACTGCTGGTTAGGTTCAGGAAAAGATTGTGGTTTTGTTTAAAATAACTACACACAGGATGTAAACACACGTATTATGTGTGGTTATGTAGAGTACCTGCATGAAATACTTTGTGGTATTCAAAATGTTAAAGGAGCTATATTTAAGAAATCTAAAGCAAATAGTTGTAAAATCATCCAAATATGTCACAGAGACTAAGAAATAATGTTCATATAACATACTGATTTCACCAACAACAATAGTACAGCCAGAATATTCCAATTTAAAAAACATTTTTACAGTCCGCAAATCACGTTTGTGTTTTGAATTTGTGTTTTGGCCTGTTGTACCAGTTACGCAGTCAGTAGAGTCTCAGCATCAGATACAGTTACGACTGAGCTACAGCAGCACGGCAAGCAGCACTAGCAGTGTCCTGGTCAGTGTTGGGTAAGAGTTACTTTAAAAGTAATCAAAGTACATTACTGCATTACTTTTTAAAAAAGTAACAAGTTACTTTACTGCATTATTCCCTGAGTAAAGTTACTCAATTACTTTTAAAGTACTTTTGAGTATTCTACATTTCCTATTGGGCAATGGACCACAGGGCGCTAAGCCTACATTTTTTTGTCTCCAAAATTAAAGTTATGGACCACTTGCCCTTCACTTAGATCCAATTCTCCCATCACAGCCGTCACTTTGACCAGTAGAAACACACAACGATCTGCTGCCGTAGACACTGTATGACAACAACACAACAGCATTTTTAATATTTCCTCTAGGGATGTTACCACACAGAGTAAAAGGGGGAAATGATGGTGTGAAACAGCAGAGGCACTTTGTCAACCTGCTGAGTTAACGTTACTGTCATTAGCATCAAGCTAGCAAACAATGCTACATCCTCACGGTCGGACATAAAGTAATAACATTAACAAATAGCGGCGGGGCTTTTACTCACCACAACTGCAGAGGCTCCCAGCTTCATTCGAAACAGTCTATTATTTATTAATCCCTCTGTGTGTTATAACCTCGGCTGGGAGAATCCCTCCATTTTCTAAATAGGCTTTTATTCTGAAACATTTGTCAGAACTTCCTGTGGAAGATACAGTAGCTTGATAGTTTACATATGGCGCTTCAAATGTAGCTCCTGCCTGTAACGGAAGTAACTGATGTCTTGTTTGAAAATGTACTTAAGTACTCAAACAGCAAACTAACGTGTTACTGCAAGTGAAGCAGCATGCGTGGAACCGCCGCTGGCTGATCCCGACTTGGTTTACAGTCAGGGCGGGATGTAAATGTAAAATTTTCTTTGTCTAATATAAATCACTGATAGAAGGTTCATGTGTAGTTCTAAACATATTCAGTGTGTCTTTTTACTCAGACTCGCGGCAGTATTTTGAATTTGAGTACAGTAACCGTTTTGGCCACATTCTTACATACAGCGCCTTTAACTTTACTTGCATTACTCTATGCACATCAGATTATTAAAATAGGAAGCCAAAGTATATGAGTATATATTCCATAACTCCCCATTGTGACATATAGTTTTCAACTAACATGTACAAGACAACAGCATTAACAAATTACTGAAATTCAGTCATGACTTTCGGTTTTAGTGGATCCATCTGGCCATCCCTTTTGAAAAACTGGGGCACCACTATCATTCCATAATGACAATAATTAAGAAGCTTCTCTCACCAGCAAAGAAAATAACATTTGGGCAGAAACACTCACTTCTTTTAGTCCTCATGAAAAAGTCGGCCCTGAAGTTGCCAAATAATCTGCACGATGCTCGCTTGTGTCAGCTTCAATTGAAAAAATATTTTTTACGTGTGTGTGTGTGTGCAGACAACAGTAGAGGTCTAACGGTGTGTTTCCTGTGCTGAGATCACCTGTGATTCTCACGTCTGATTTTGCCCACAGAAGCGTGAAGGTGGGCCAGACAGAGTGGCCTGAAAGATTTATGAGAATCTGACACAAAGAGTGGGTCTGACTTCTGGAGCTGTGTTTGTGTCTGACCTCTCACATGTGCACATGATTGTCTGTGCGCATGCATTCGTATGAGCAGTAATGGTGCTTGTGAGTTTGTGTGCCACTGCATGTCCCAACCTCTCCTGTGTGAATAAAGGAAAGGGACAGGATCACATAAGCAGCATGACTGTTTTTGTTCTGCAGTTTAAAGCCACAAACCTACAGCACATGAAGTTCAGACACTGCAATGTTGGACCAGACTCCTAAAAGTCCCGGGTTTGTAGGTTCACATTAATATGATTGATTTTGCTTGGATATTGTGTTTAAATGTTCAAGAATTATCTCGACCTAATACATCTGCATCATTCATTTTTACCAGATGGCACCCTAATGTTGGACTGAAAGAAAATAGCTGTAATTGGCTGCCAAAGTTGCTTCAACACCCCACTTCTGCCGATTCTTTCTTCACAGCATCAGGAGGATATGCCATTTTAAGTAATTTAAATATTTGAGTACTTGCAAAAAACACTTACTTAGCCTTAGCCTATCAAATTATAAATTCAAAGTTAACTAAGAAAAATCAGCAAACTGTTGCTGCTGTTACACAAGTTAGACGCAGGACTAATGGATCATCTCCATCTCCCCTTCCAGTCAGTTCAGTATATGTCCTGTTAGCATGAGCTAACACAACAGCAACAGCTGACATCAAACACTGAACTATTTCAGTCTCAATAAACACACACCAACACAGAAACAGTTCGACTCTGTTGTTAAATCCATTAATGATTAGGTAATGTTGGATAGGAGGAGGGGAGGGGAGGTGATGAATTAGAAAAAAAACAATAGACTTTCACCCAGGAGATCAGTTTGTGCCCCATTTCAGTTCTTTTAACATAATGTGGCACAATTTACACACAGTTGTTGAACGCTGACATCATGTTACTAAACAAACATACTTATTTTCAATCAATTGATAAAATACAAAATATACACATAAAAGACAGCAGTCCTATATAAAATGTTAAAAAAATTAAAACAAATACAGGCTTTTATGCCAGTGCTCCCTGAGGCTAGATGTGTGGCGAATACAGCTCTTCCCTGGATTGGTTAAGGCTACAATGATGCCGTTTTCTGACTCATCAAGGCTACATATGCATTTGTAGATCAAGTTTCTTAACACTGCCTTCAAAGTATTGACTCTGGCAGTCACAAATATCATATTTGTGACTGCCAGAGTCAATAAGTGAGATATTTGAAATATCTCACTTGCACTGCACCATCTAGGTTTTTTAAGTAGTATTCTCAAGGCATCGTTATATGCCACTTGAAGTTTCTGCATGCTTCCTTTTTTATAGCTACCCCACAAATGAGCAGTATACAGTGGTGTACAATAAGACTGAAATAAAATCAACTTTACACTCTCAGAACACATGCTGAACTTGCGTACCAGGGTGTTCGCTTGAGCATACAACCTGCGGCACTGTCTGTAGATATCCTCATCATCTTCATCTTCATTTGTTCTGTGATCATATGTCCAAGATACTTGACCTTATTTTTTTAGGCAAAGAATATTATTAGATAATTTAAAGTCTGGAAATTTTACATTTTTGTCCTCATTGGTTCTGCTGATTAAACAACACTTTTACTGGCATCATATTTAACCCTTAAAAAACCAAGCCATTTATTGCTATTTTTTTGTCCGCCTGGCCTCTCTGTCTATTAATGCATGTATAATCACAACCCTTTCATGTAATGAACATTTTTTTTTTTTCAGGACAACCTGGGCAATAATAATATGTATGCTAAAATGATGCCACATGAATGGATGGTTATATGAGTATAAAAACAAAAGAAAAAGCAAAACGGAAATTGAATGTCACAGAATTTAATTCAAAAAAGACACATCAACAATGTACAAGCTTTTTCATTTTCAAATATGTTTCTCTCAGGCCTTGGCTATTAGAAGAAAAAGATCCCAACATTCTAACACAAACACAACCAAAAATAAAGTTTTCGATACTGGAAGATAACTATTTCACCTCACGCTGATCTTTGGCTGCTGGGATTGGATGTCACTGTCATAAAAACAAAAGAAGAAATCGGAGCATCTCATTGGTCGAGAGACCGACCAGAAGTCATCATCGTTTACATCAAGCTTCATTATGGAGGTCCGCTAACATAATTTACACGTATTTATCACAAAATGTAATGAATAATGAACTTATCACGGAGTTATCACGGTGGAATTCACGTGCAAAGTTCCCGGAAAAAACGCCGCACTTGACGGATTGAAAACCTTCTCGAAAGGCTAGAATTGCCCGAGCTCACCATAGGTCGCCCAAAGAGTATGCTTGTGATAACAATTTTCCCCATTAAGTTTTGTTGTGTGGTTCCCGAGACATTCTGCAAAGTACCGACGTTGTCGCGTGGGAGCGCCCGCGCACCTGTGGAGTTAGAAGGGTTAATATCGTTTCCCATGCCATGCCGTAAGGAGCTGTTGAAGACCAGCACTACTCGGGCTAAGTACTACCAGGTCATCTGCATACATTCGGTGGTTCACCAACATATCACTAATCATGCTCCAGTCTTACAGGCATTCAGTCTCTTGGACAGATCAACATAAAGATTAAAAAAAATAGACAAAATCCCTCCCTGTCTGACACCATTGCTTACCCTGAATGGGCCTGATACACTTTTACCCCATTTCACTTGCATAGTTTGGTTGGCATACCAATAAGCCAGAATCTGCACTAAATACCCAGGCACCCCTCTTTCTTGCAATTTTATAAACAATTTTCTATGGTTAACACGATCAAAAACTTTAGAAGCGTCAATCAAGCACATAAAAACAGATGAGTTCAGACCTTGATATTTGTTTACAATCTCTTTCAGTGCATACAGGTCAGTGCCATGTTTGGCTTTAAAACCAAATTGATTATCTGAGGAGTCGATATGCTCATTTATTTTATCTAACAAGTTAATTTATAGAACTTTAGACAGAATGCTAGCAAGAGCTATGGGCCTGTAGCTAGCTAGGCTACTTATTTTTCCCACTTTGCCCTTAACCACAGGTACTAAAAGGACAGAGAGAATCAAGCCAGGCAACAGACCATGGACCATGAAACCAGTAAAACGCAGAGAGAGAAGAGGAGCTGTTCTCACACTTGCAAACTTAAGGTGTTCAGCAGTAATGTCAAGACCGCTAGCCTTATTATCAGAGATCTTATTAATAGCTTGATACACTTCATGAGACATGCCTTATACAGATCACTTTTTAGACAGTTAAATAAGTTGCTATAATGCTGTCTCCTGTCTGTACTAGATGTTCCATCTACAGTACATGATAAAGATGCTTTACAGTTATTAAGAACTCTTACTTCTTTCCAGAAATCAACCACATTATTGCCTAGCAGTTTCTTAACCATATCAGCCCTCATGGCTTTCTCATTTTTAGTGATGTACCTGATAGCGTACTTATACCTAGCACTAGTGCGCTGCTTGTTCTCAAGCACATATCCTTGTCTGGGTCTGCCTGCGTCATCTCATAATTTGAAGGCTTCTTGGGCTTTGGCTTGATATTCAGCTACAAACTCTTTCCACCCAGGTCTGACATTATACTTCTTTGATTTATGCTTTTAAAATGGCTTGCTGCCTTCATGTAAAGCATCTACTGTGTTATTATTCATGGAACACACAGTTCTCCTTTGCTACTCATCCTTACAGTACACATCTCTGCACAAGATTGCATCTCTACATATATGAACATTACTTAGCAGATCATTAGTACGGCCATAATAAGTTAAAGAGGTCTTCCTTTGTGAGGGATGTCCAGTATGCTTTTTCAGTACTGAGACTACCATCTCTTACTATCGCAGGTAAAATATCCACATTTAGCGACATGGCAATTGGTATGGTCTGCTGTTGACATACCATACAAAATGTCCATACCCCCCAGTGAGGCATGTGCATCAGCTTTACTGATGCAGTGGTCCAACCATGACATGGTGTGCCAAGCCTCACTAATGTATGTATAACTATCTGTATAGATTATTATCCTCACTACATTGAACCATGTGATTTGCTGTCCAGGAGATAAGCATTCATATCCCCACTGACACACAGTATATATTGTAATAGGAATTATCTTGAATAAAAGAATTGATGAATGCAAGCCTATGTAAATACTCATCCTCATTATCACGGCACTCATAGGGTGTATACACATTTAGAACCATAAATTCCTTATCATCATGGACAAAGTGTATTGCAATACATCAGTCCACACCAAGCTTCATCAATGAGTCCAGAGAATGCCGACACCCCCAGGTATTCTCCCTCTAACTAACTCCATGGAGAGATCAGGAGTGGATTCCCCTGCTCTGTGGAAATATCACAACTGTCTAACAAATTGTCTACAACCATGCGGTGAGCTTTATCCCCTGCGCACTGGCCCATACGCAGGTCATGACAGTTGTATGAGACAATACGCATAGTCATTTATGTTAATGGGTGAGTGGCCATTGCACCAGCAGGCACGTTTCTTACCATCGCGGCTGATGCCGTATTTGCGCCAACAACTCCAGCTCATAGAACCGCCGGACAAGTGCCCCCTCCGGCCAGAGCTTCGGAGTGTACATTTCACCAACTTTGTTGCCCTCAGCAAGATGTGAATCTACTGTGTTCAGTGGCAAGCAGTAGACCTCTCGGCCAAGTTTTTCTTTGAGGTACATGGATAGTTTCAGAGTCAAGGTCTGGTGAGAACCTAGAGGTAAAGACACTCACTAGCTTAGACTTTACAGATCTGATGCCAGTCATGGTTCCAGTCCCCATAACAGGCACCGCGTTGTGTCTCCTTTTCCGTCCTGAGGCAGCAGCTGATGATCCCAATTGAACCACACCCCTCAGCGGCTCCTGCAGACGTCAGCCTTTGAGCTCTCTAACCACCTTGGTCCACTCTGGAGACCGAGACACAGATGGCAATCTACCTGGAGAGCAGCCCATCACAGGCCCTTGCGCGTCCACGGCTCTCCGACCCGGCGCAGACATCTCTCCCCGCTCAGGAGCTCTCCCTGTGCAGTGGACTCCGGCTCCATCGCTGCACCAGCCAGGTTAGCCACCGCCACAGCCACACTTGTGCTCGGCCTAGCCAAACCTCCGTCCATAGCCAGCTTAGCGGGTCGCTCTGGTGCGCTTACTCTGCAGTTCACGTCCATAGTAATAGCACGGAGTTCTTCGCTTTTGTCATTCTGTAGCTGCATTGTTGTCTTCAAAGAGCAGAGTTCAACATGCATTTTCTCCATTCTACCAAGCAGGCTCCAAACGTCCATGTTAGAAAAGGACACCGGGGGCAGTTCATCTAGATAATGTGAAACAAATCTGGGAATATTCTCCCCGCACTCATTCAACACTTTGAGACAGTTTTTTATGTTGTTGGCATCTGTCTGTTGCCGTTTATGTGAAACATACCGCTGTGATGTTGGGCAGAGTTCAAACAAAACTTTTTTCAAGTCAAAATTGGTTGTAGCCAATAAAATGATTTCATCCTGGCTTAGAGTCTTAATTTTTTCTGCAAGGAAGTTTAGCAATTCGTCCTCATGAATAACCTTGCCATCGACAGTTTTATAAATGTCAGGTTGTAAGCGAGACCGACCAAACACAGGAGCAGCCTTACCACGCTGTACATCATCCGCCATCTTGTGTCGTTCCCAGATCTTAGATAGGCTAAAATGTAAAAGCTTTCAAACTAAACATTTGATGTGAACAATGATGGAGTGCTACTGCAGAAACATGGTGGTGCAACATGGCAGACTCTGTCTGTAACATGATCTTTTGTCCAAATCTAATCACATCATTTTGTTCCCAAAACTTAACCCTTTAAAGGGCACTCATTGAAATACTTGTAAATTCAAAATTTCAACCCCAGAGTGTTGTTGGAGCAAATAACATGACCATTTTACTTTTTCAACATTTTGAAAAAAATTTATTGTCTTGTAGAAAATCAAGTTTAACGAAGTGACCATATATGGTTCCTTGCCCGTTAGAGGTAAAAACAAAAAATACTTATCAAAAAATAAATAACAATAAAATTTACAATAACAGTATGCCTTTCCTTAGTGGTAAACATCAATAACAATAACATTTGGCCCGTCCTTCATGCTACCCAATAACAATAACAATAATAATAGCATTCGGCCTTTTTTTCATCGTACCAAATAACCATCACAATAACATGACGCCTTTACATCATGATACCCAAGAGCTTTACCAATACATTAGGCATTTGGGTCATGAAAGGCAACAAAGCAGTTGCGCTCTGCGTTCATGCAGAGGTGGACCTTGCAGACCCTGCAGGCCACATTGGAACGCAAAACGTTCCCTTTCTGGCTGCAGTATTTGCAGGTCTGCCGGGTGGTGTGTACAGGGGCGTGGAAGAGGGAATGGTCAAACCGACAGCATCCCCTGGGTTGTGGCTGCGGTGTCCCCTGACAGGTGTTGGCATGTCAGCAATGGTGCTCATGCTCTCAACAGATGATGATGAGCTTCTTCGGGAGGAAGAGGCTGACCTCTGCCCGCTGGCACCCTTGAACACCTCGATCCTGAAGTTTTTGAGAGACAGGCCATTCTCACCAAGGGCCTTGCAGTCGCGCTTGTACATGACCCAAGCATTTGTGAGGCTGACATCAATGGCATAGGCAAACAAGCGCATGTACCATCTCTTGGACCTCATGGGGGTGCGGTAGAGGTGGACCAACATGTCACTCTTATCAATGCCCCCCATGTTGGCATTGTAGCTCCGAATGACAGCTGGACAGCTAATAGGCTCCTTCCTCTTGGTGTCACTGCAGTACCTGGTGACTGATGAGATAGGCTCCACCCCTATGTCTGTGGACACGAGAGTGACAGCTTTGTTGTCCTTCCATCTGACGACCAGGATCCCATCATCACTGGAGACATAGTCACATGTTCCACGAGGCACAGCCTTTTTCTCCATGTCCTTGAGGGACATGAGTGGAGGCTTTTTGAGTCTGTTCTCCCTGACTGTCCCTGTGTACCTACAGTTGTGTTTTTGGAGGTACCGCACTAGCTCCAGGCTGCTGAAAAAATTGTCAGCAAAGATTGCTGTGGTGGTGAAGGAGGACATCGTACTGACCAGGACAGAAACAATCTGGCTGGTGGCACCCAAGGCTTTTTGTTCAGGTGTCAGGGGGACATCATGGGCCTCCAGAGTAGTCTTGCCTTGGTACAGCACCATGTCATGGATGAAGCCATCCTCAGAAGCCCTTGAAAAAAGTTTGAAGCCCCACTTGTCTGGTTTGTTTTTTATGTATTGCCTCAAGTTGCCAGCTGTCTTTCCTTTGTAGGCAACCATCACCTCATCCACAGACTGTTTGGGGGTTTGTGGCACACACCTGAATGCATCATTGAGAAAGCTGAAAAGTGGCCGGACTTTGAAGAAGCGGTCACACGTACCAGGGATCTCTGTGTTGTCATTGAAGTGAACCAGCCTTTTCAGCAGCCTGAATCGCTTCGACGACATCAGGTTGGAAACTTGAGGGATCCTGGTATCCATAGCCCAGTAATCTTCCACTGATGGGAGCTCAGCAACCCCCATAAAGATCAGGATGGCCAGAAACGTCAGGATTTCACCCTCATTGGTGGTAAAAGTGGTGTTGATGTCTTTCTGGGCGGCATATAAATTTGTCTGATTGGTGATATGCCTAATGAGTTCAGGGCTAAAGTACCTCCTAAAGTAGTAAAAGGGGGATTCAATGTAGTCGGGTGGTGAGTGCTGGTACTCTGGCAGGGCTTCATTGTCCAGGTCAATTTTGTGCCAGGTAGTTGGCATGTCTGCAGTCTTTCTGGATCTTTTTGCTTGTGGTGCTGGCTCATCCTCGTCCTCATCCTCATCCTCATTCTCATCCTCATCGTCCTCCTCTAGCACCTCCACAGCAGGCTGTATGCACTTCCTCCTATCAGAAAACTTGTACTGGGAATGTCCAGGTTGTGGGCAGGTGGGACAAAGTCTGGGTCTGCCACATCATCGTCTTCCTCCTCGTCATCATCATCATCACTGATGGAAGGGTGGGATGGCACAACCACAGTCCTCCTGGCATAAAACTGCTTAGCAGACATCTGCAAAAAACATTTTTTGATTAGATTGGATTACATTCAACTTTATTGTAAATAATTATTATTGTAAATAAATAACATTCAATTTCCCTCAGGCGATAAAGTATAGCTATCTAAAAGTGTATACAGAATAAAGGTAAGAAATAATATATAATGTGTCTAAATGAATGTCTATTGCTACATTTATACATATATATATATATATATATACACCTGCTGTGGAGGTGCTTGAGGAGGACGATGAGGATGAGCCAGCACCACAAGCAAAAAGATCCAGAAAGACTGCAGACATGTCAACTACCTGGCACAAAATTGACCTGGACAATGAAGCCCTGCCAGAGTATATATATATATATATATATATATGTGTGTGTGTGTGTGTGTGTGTGTGTGAGACAGACTCTGACTAAGACTAATAAAACATAAAACAAATGCAATAAAACCTAAAAAAAAAAAAAGAAAAAAGAAAAAACGGGTATAAGGTCATAAAATAAACAAACAAAATCAATCATTCACCATTTATAGCTTGAAAAGTTCCAGAAGTGGGTTGAATGTCTCACTGTACCTTTGGCTAACATTATCACATAAAGTCCAAAGTTTTATTTTGTTATTTGTACAGAAGATGCGGAAGTAACCTGAATCAGGCATATGTCTTGAAACGGACATATGACACTGACACTAGTTTATCAGTGAACAGGGCGTATGATCGAATATGGTGCCCGCATTTTTCATTGCACAAATTCACACATTTTACCAAGTCCTATGCAAACAACACTTACATCATAACTTAGTCTAACTATTCAACCATAAAATATGTGAGTTTCGTCAACTTACCATGATTATTTTGAAAGTTCTCACCAGAAGTGTCTGAGAAGATGGAAGCACAAATCCATTTTTTTTCAATTTCCAAAACAAAGGAAGTCTGACACGCTCCAGAACTCTGCTGATTGGTCGAATGCTCCGATGATGCAATCGGAGATGTAGAGGGAGTCCCGCTGATTGGATGGGTGAGGATCACATGGTTCACTAACTTCCTGGGATGCATGTGCACTCCCATTTTCAACATGTGCTGAAGTGCTCAAATATGGTCACTTGCCCTGTAAAGGGTTTTAAAGGGGTAGTTCAAGATTTTTGAAGTTGGCTGTATGAGGTACTTTTCTATAGTCAGTGTATTACCTTCAGTAGATGGCAGTCAGTGTACTCACTGTTTGCAGAAACAGACGGAACTAGCACCCCAGAAGCTCAGCAATTCTGTGTGCTGGCGTTGACATGAAAATGAATTTTAGCCACCCAATAAAAGATCTACATAAAAAAAATATATATATTAAAGGGCCAGTGTGTAAAATGGGTTGAAAACAGTGACATCAGTGGTCAAATTCTAGATTGCAGGGCTCACTCGCTCACCCCTCCCGTCAGGTAAATGACGGCGGCCTTGTAGGGACAAAAAGCCTTGCGCACGAGTTTTTCAGGAGTAGGTCTATCTAGCCACGAGTTGTATGTTTATTTAGAAATCTAAACCATGTTACGATATTGTAATGAATCCCTCACGAGCAGGAGACCAGAAGAGCGTTCAGGAAAAAGGCCCGTTTATTTGAGCACTCCAGAAACTCTGGTAACACCACTCCCCAAACTCTGACTCTTAGCATAACAGACACGCTTCATAACTTTACACACATACTCGTTTACAGTACCGAGTGGAGACCCCTCCCCTCTCTGCTCCACCAATTTCAAGCCCGCACACTGACTGACAGCGTGGCTTGTAAACAGAGCTCAGCTGTTTATTTAGCCTAGCAATATCCCCAGACTGTAGCAGCTGCAATGGACAACTTTGAACACGATTTTGAAGAGTTTCTTGTAGCGGACACAGACCCAGAGCCATACCTGTTTGAGCCGGAGCACACAGATGAGGAACTCCATGTGTTGGATGCTGAGCGGGCGAGAAGAGAGGCTGAATGCACAGAATGGGATTCTGTGCTACTGCTGCCATCTCTGGGGAGATATATCATCAGGAGGAAAAGTGTCGCAGAGAGTGCCCAGCTAACAAATTTTGGTTCCCCCGAATGTTCTGGGAACGTTTGTTTTAAGGTGTAGGAACGTTTTTTGAACGTTGCAACACAACGTAATATACTGGTATAAACGGCAAGTTTTCCTGACGTAACCGTAACTTTATCTTGATGTTCCCAAAACGTTCTTGGAAGGTTAATTGAACGTTATAAGAAGGTTACCAAAACGTCTCCCCTAAAACGTTCCCTGCATGTTAAAACGGCAAGTTTTCTTGACGTAACCAGAAGGTTATATTGATGTTCCCTGAACGTTCTTGGAAGGTTAATTGAACGTTTAAAGAAGGTTACCAGAATGTTCTCTGTAAAACGTTCCCTGCATGTTAAAACGGCAAGTTTTCTTGACATAACCAGAGGGTTATTTTGATGTTCCCTGAACGTTCTTGGAAGGTTAATTGAACGTTATAAGAAGGTTACCAGAATGTCTCCCCTCAAACGTTCCTTATAAGTTAAAACGGCAAGTTTTCCTGACGTTACCAGAAGGTTATTTTGATGTTGCCTGAATGTTTTGGGAAGGTTAATTGAATGTTTTAAGACGGTTACCAGAATGTTCTCCCTCAAACATTCCTTCCAAGTTAAAACAGCAAGTTTTCCTACCATAACCAGAAGGCTATTTTGATGTTCCCTGAATGTTCTGGGAAAGTAAGTTGAATATTATAGGACGGTTGCCAAAATGTTTGAATGTTTTAAACACAATTATAAATAGCAAGTTTTCCTGACGTTCCCAAGGTTAACTGGACATTATAGGAAGGTTACCACAATGTTTTCAGTTTGATGTTCACTTCATGAAAATTATAAAACAAATGTGATTCTGTTCCTACTCCCAGGAAATTAAAACACTCAGTGAATGTTCCTAGAATTTTTTAACAATCCCATTTACATCAATATCAATACTTTTAAAGTGTCACCATCACATACTCACTGAAAAACCAGAGAGAAAAAAATTCTGTCAACATTGACATTTGCCCGATTTATTGGAAACTACGAGAAAAAAAAAAAAAAAAACCACCAGGAGAGCAAACAGGAACACTTTCTGCTAAAGAAACATACAGGAAGTAACATAGATGGAGGAACACAGCCCTAGTCCTGGCTTTCTGCAGTTTGGTCTGCTGCTTCACCCCCCTCTAAAATAGAAAAAAAGTCATGTTAGATAATCTTTTATTGCACACACGTCACACTATCATACAACAAACAAAAGTTTCTAAGACTTGGCTTTAAATAGCTAATGCAGGGTCTAAAATTATATTTTTGGCTCACCAGTCAAATGCCTGTGTAATGGCAATAATTCGTGGTGATCATGGAAAACACAGAGAGCTGTCCTTTGGGCATTTATTTTCTTTGAAATAAATTATCAAGCACTCAGACCCTGGAACCTCAGCTCCTGGCGAATGAGAGACAAATTGACATACAGAGTGGAAGTACTTATGCCAGAGAAACAGATAACGCCTTTGCGTACACAGAGAGAAACTACTTCACATATGCTGACCTTGTGGGCCAGACAAGGTTTGAGACATGGAGACAGACAGAAAAGGCCCAAACTACATGCAATATGAAATAGGAATAGACGAATAGTGAAAGATCGATATTACGGGAAAATTGACCTGACACCTAGTACAAGGAAAAATTATATCAACTAAGGGTGTAACGAATAACCGATTTGAATCGGAAAATCGGGTTTTGATTTAAAAGATGCAAGTGCATCGGTACACAGATTAATGAATCGGTCTCAGTGTAGCTTGAACCAGCCGATGGCCGATTGAAAAGTTATAAATCGGTTTAATGTTCCTGATGCAGCTGCTGAAAGGTGCATCTCCCTCTTTGACCATCTCCTGCTCCCTCCCCTAACCCCTAAATTCCACCAGATGCGTGTGCAGTGGAGCTGATACGTTTCAATTCTAATCAATGTTTGTGGTTCCACCGGCTCTGTCATAGCTGCGGCGCTCCGGAGCATCCGCAGCAGATATGCAGAGCTTCTATTTTTACGCTGGAGCACAACGCAGCAATTCAGCACAGAGCAGATCGTGTGGAACAGGAAGTCGTTCGCAGAAACAAAATAAAACATCCGGTTAATTTTAAGCGCAGTTGACTCTCTCCCGCTCCCTCAAATACAATAGGAGCCACTCAAAAGTTCCTTCCCTCAGCCAACTGCCTGTCAAATCCCAGCCAAGTTCCAGCCGGTTGTCAGCCAGCTGCCGAGCTGGCTCTACCCCCCCCCCTCTCCTATTTTAATCCTTGACACGCCCACTCGTTCAATTGCAGGGTATCGCCATGAGATGAGATGCCTCTCTCACTTTTAACGTCCCATCCGGGGTGTCTGGGTTTTTAAATAAACTGATTATAATGTCCGGTTTTCCGTGTGTTAAAGTCATGGCTCTCTTTTTTAGCGACTGTCTCGCTAACTCAACACTCTAATCAGAAATGCTACTTACTTTAGCTGAGCGGTTAGCAATCTGCTAGTTATTTGAGCAAACTGCGAGTTACTTAGCTTTACAGTTAGCAATGGCTTCTCCCTCTCTGCTGCTCTCTCTTGCTCAGTGCGCCTTATGTTTAGCTATTCCTCTGCCTCTTTTATAAATGCAGTTCATTTCCCGGCATCAGCTCAGCATTATAGAAACCTATCGCTAACGTTAGATGTTGTGGTTAGCCAGCCTCCGCTCCGCAGCGCTGGTGCCCGGTGGCCAGCAGTGCTTGCAATACACTGGTGGAATTATTAATATTTTGATAACATCAGCCAGATGTTTGCTTACCTGTCTAGCAGAACACACGCGAGGTCGGCATCGAATTGTAGTCCTAGATGTTCACGAAGCTCCATCTCAGAGAGGCACACCAATATTTATCCTGGATTTAGCTCTCTTTAGTTTTTTTAGTTTTAGTTTTTTCTTCTCAGTTTTACTCAATTAAAATAACAAGTATAGCGGAGCTGGCCCGACCGCTGTTCTGCAGTGTCGGCACACTGCTTTGTCTTGTCACCTTGTCACCTGCCACCCAAACGGAAGACTTAAGGTTTGCGGGTGGGTCTTCAGGTTCGTCAGGCTCACTTGCCATGTTATCAAAATGCGAGAATGCGCTGCACAAAGTGAAAGTGGAGAATTACAGGACTCGGTCCGTCACTCAATTATGTCCGTCGGGGAACTAGATATTTTAAATGTTTCGGCTCGCAAAAACGGAATTAAAATAAAACAAAATAAAATAAAACAATATCCTGCGCCCAATAATTCGGTACAGGGTTGTGCCGAACCGAAAGTCGCGTACGAATGGTTCGACAAATACATGTACCGTTACAGCCCTAATATGTATACATACATACATACATCTATATACATACATATATATATATATAATATTATTATATATATATATATATATATATATATATATACATACATACATACATATAGGTTATGAAAATATAATAAGTGGAAGAAGTCTGAGTAATGAATTATAAGAGTGTTTCTCTCTCTGTCTCTCTCTCTCACGGACGGTAACGGTAAAGCACTACCACGGATATTAACGAGTATGAGACAGAACGTAAACAAGAACTTTAGTTTCTGTTATTGGTAAAGTATCAGGCCTGTATAAGATGACCAATACTTTTTTCTTTTAAACCAGCCAAATAGTATGATATATATAATGAGCTTAAGTGTTAGTTTTTACTTCAAAGCTTTAAAAGTTGTGTAATCTATAAAGCAAAACAGCAAGCCAAACACGCATCAATTTACATATCTGAAGCCCTGGAGTTTAGGACAGTATTTTCAAATTAATACAACAGTAGGCAACACAAACATGCACGCTGGCAAACACACACACACACACACACACACACACACACACACACCTGCTTCTTTCCTCGATGGGGTGCAAACTTCAGGGTTGTGGCGATTGCTTCCTCCACCTCTGTCTGTTTTGCCTTAAAATTCTTCTGACATGCCCCTAAATAAACAAAAAATTAAGTTAAAACAGTATAACGTGAATAATCTACAGAGATACATAGAGAGGGTGTGTATGTGTGTGCCTGCACTCATGTATGAGTGTGATGCTGACAGATTTTCAGGAATCCCGTGGGTTACAAGATTCCAGTGGGCTTCCAAATGGATGGCAATCAGGTGACTATTAAGCAATTAATGTCCACAAATGAATTTTATAATGCCCTTTAGAGCTGGGCAATTAATCAAATTTTATTTTCAATTACAAATGAGAGGAAATGTGAATATTTACTTTGCAAGTTGATTTACATTGTGCGCCCCTAAATTTTCTGCTTGCGCCACTAAAATTTTAAGTTAGGGGCCACTGTGCCTAGTAAAAAAAGTTATTCTGGAGCCCTGTATATATTATTTATACTTTGTTTTAATTTACTTTTTGTCAAACTGTATTTAAACATTAGTCATTGTGTTAAAAAGGAAAACCTGTTTAAAGTCCAATAAAGCAAATTCTCAAATCAATGAATAATCGTTTTGAATAATCGTGATTTCAGTATGAATCAAAATAATCGTGATTCTGATTTTTGCCATAATCGAGCAGCCCTACATTCTGTGTACACTGAAGAGAAAATAAAGGAGAAAGACAACATTGTTTCAGATAAAAAAGCAGATTTAGTACTGACTGAGGTTCCTATCACTGTAATGACAATAATGGCTGGAGTGTATGTAACTTAAATTAAACTCAGAACTGGTCTAATAGGGAGCTGTGGCTGGAGAGCAAAAACAAACTCATTTTTTAAATCTTTTGACGTGGACCAGCATTTCAAGGGCCATTTCCTGTGCTTCACCATGTGCCTCTTTCAGGCCACACTTTCTTCTTCCACACGTCTGCCTATTCTCATCTCTATCTTGAGCTTACTGTCAGATATTAAATATGAAAGGAGGAGGCTACATGCTTGAGCTTTACACATGTCCTGAGATTTTCCCAACTATGATTATGGAATATGCTGTATTAGCCTACCTTTTACAGCAGGTAGCCTACACACACACACACACACACACACACACACACACACACACACACCTGTAGCTGTGCTGTCTCTCTCTGTTCCTCTGCTCTCTGGACTGGGCTGCCTGGCTGTTCTTTTGGTTCCTAATAAGTAAGCATGGACGGCCCAACCGGACCGGACAGGCCAGGTCGGGCCTCGGGCCTCTTCTTTTTTAATTTTTTTGGCCGGGTTCGGACCGAGAATTAATGCTTGTCACTTGCATTAATTAGTCACTCTTCTCGCTCATAGACGGTAGAAAAATGTGACCGTAACCACGCCGTACCGGGCGGCCGCTGACCCACCGGCCCACCGGAAAACTCCCGGTACTCCCGGTGGCCAGTCCGCCACACCGCTCCTCATTCAACATAAATCGCAAATACAAAACAGTGTTTACACTTCAGCTTCACGTGTCCTGACAGAAGCCGACACACGGAGACAGTGAAGTAATTACCCGTGGCTTAGACTAGCTTACACAGCTTAGCTATCTTACACAGCTTAGCTATCTTACACAGTTAGCTAGTTTACACATGAACATACTTCGACATATGACTATTAGGCAGATAGGAACTTTACACGATAGATGAAGCTGGATATAATAACTTTGAAGTTACTCACCTTGTCGTATTTTCCTGGCTTTTTTTCGTTCGTCGCTTCCTCGCGGATGATCACGCGGTCACCACCAGGTATTTCGGCGCTGTGTTGAGCGCGATCACGATGTCCCGATGCGACATGGGATATGTTGCGTTCGTCTGTACTCGGAATTCGGATAAATCCAACCTCCAACAATAAATGTTAGGCTACAAAACGTTTGGGGACTATGACATTTAACAGAAAACAGAAATGTTTTAAGGTTGTGGTTGTTATTATTATTATTATAATTTGAATTGAACATCAAGGGGAACAGTATAGAAATTAATAATATAATAATAACACAACAACAATTATTATTATTATTATTATTATTATTATTATAACTTGAATTGAACATCAAGGGGAACAGTATAGAAATTAATAATATAATAATAACAACAACAACAACAACAACAACAACAACAACAACAACAACAACAATTATTATTATTAGGGGGCGAAGTAGCCGGTTGATAGTGGAAAACAGCATTCTGGGTTGGTTTTGCTGGTTCTATAATGAGGGTGGAGTAGTGGTGAGTTTTGGCCTGGGAGAGAGCTTCTTTCTAGGACCTCACATCCATAGGCCTCAAGGTGGACAGTGAGGCCAGATCTTTTAAAGAACCCCTCCAGTTAACGCCAGTGGCCTTCAAGGGGTGGAGTTCAGTGGTGAACCAGGGGGCAAGATGGGTATAGAAGACAGTCCTGATTTTGAGGGGGACGAGAGAGTCAAGCCAGCAGGATAAGGCGGAGTGGCAGTGAGCAGCCAGCCCATCAAAAAGGATGTTGGACTGAGCAGAGGCCAAGTGGGTTGTTATGCAATTGGTTAGGGCTGGTGTACTCACTGTCTTGATGTTCCTGTATGTGATGGTCCATTTTGTGAGCTGCCAGGGCAGGGAGACAAGAACAGTGAAGAGGATTGCATGTTGGTCAGACAGAGCAAGGTCCAAGCACTGAAGATGGGATGGGATTGTGCAATGGAGTTCACAAGGTCCAGTGTGTGGCCTTTGGTGTGGGTGCACCCTTTAACATGCTGTGTGATATTGAAGCAGTCCAGTAGGCTAGTGAAAGGAATTCAGTAGCGAACAAGCAGTTGGTATTGTCCACATGACCCCAATAATCATTATGTCAACATTCTGGGAATGTTATGATAAAGAAAATAATTTTTTAAAAAAGTCTTGATAGCAGACTGTTGCCATGTAACAAATCATTGCAACAGTTCTGTGTCCATAAGAACAAATGCAATTATTTTCATTCAGAGCAGTAAAAAAACTTATTTTTAACTCAATAAATCATGTGAAAAATGTAATAAGCAGGATAATACAGTGAGTTGATATTATTGCAGAAAACCTCTTCAAGGGAATTTGTATCAGGATACTGATCATCCTGTCAGGATTTTATCCTCAAGAATGACCACCTCACTGTGTATTATCCATTACATGGCAACCTGTCCATTAAAGCTAAAACACAAACATGACCAGAGGGCTGGCAAAAATATTGTTGTGTTGCCCCATCTCCCTTGTTCATTACAGCTGATGCATTGAGTAGAAGTTACATGTTGCCTGTAACTGTATACTGAATAGGTAACAATTCTCTTTTATTCCTTTTTCAATCAAACTGCTACATAGCCAGCAATGATGATGTGTGTGTGAGGTGGAGGGGCATCGGAATTAATAGAATAGAATTTATTGATCCTTGAAGGGAGATTAAATTGCATTGTAGCTCAACACAACAAACTATGTATTCTGATGGCAGTTTGTATGAAACATTTCCAGAATCTCAGTTCTGTAACGTAGCTGGATCAGTCGATCTCTGCCTCATCCCTTCCATTCCACCGGCGCTATGAAGATGGTTTCTGACTTCCATTGTGTGTGCATTGCTTCACCACAGCCTCCAATGAGTCTAATCTTTGTCCTATCACAAAGCCAGCTCTTTTCACCCGTCTGTCAAGCTGTCGTTCATCTTACTGTTTTATGTTGCCTTCCTAGCGGACGGCAGCATAGAACAGTACATTTGCCACTACAGATTGATAAAAACATCTGCAGCATATTTTTGCAGATGTCTGGATCTGAACCTCCATAAGAAAAGGAGCTGCTCCGTCCCTTTCTGTAGAGTGTATCTATGTTAGGGAACAACTTGTTGTCCAGGTGAACTCCTAGATATTTGTAGGTTAGCATTACCTCAATGTCCACCCCACGAATGTTCACTGGCTGGTCCAGGAGCTTGGACTTTTGGAAATCCACTATCATTTCCTTTATCTTTGTGGTGTTCAGTTGGAGGCAATTGTAAATATGATTAGTTTTTGGGTGACCCTGTAGTTTATGTCATTTGGAGTTATTCTGTGTATGCCTGACCTCTCTTGGATTGCCCATGATGAATTTCTCCTGACAGAGTCAATAAATACAAATCAATCAATCAATCAACGGGGATCTCAGGAGAACATTATAAAATTCACAAACACAAATCATTTGTGTAATGTTTTTAGAAACTATCCACAATTCAACCAAATGGGTGAACATTATAAAATTACTCTCAAAAAACGTTACAAGCATCTGGTTATTAGAATGTTTTATAAATGTTACATCAAAAACCAAATATGTGGAGAACTTTCTTAGAACGTTGTGGGAAGGTTACCAAAATGCAACCAAACAAGAACCTTAGGGGAACATTCTAAAAATTACTCCAAAAAAACGTTACAGGCATCTGGTTATTAGAACGTTTTAGGAATGTTACATCAAAAACCAAATATGTGTAGAACTTTCTTAGAACGTTGTGGAAGGTTACATTATTTGTAGAACTTTCTTAGAACGTTGTGGGAAGGTTACCCAAAAATGCAACCAAATGGGAACCTTAGGGGAACATTCTATAAATTACTCCAAAAAAACGTTACAAGCATCTGGTTATTAGAATGTTTTAGGAATGTTACATCAAAACCAAATATGTGTTAGAACTTTCTTAGAACGTTGTGGGAAGGTTACCCAAAATGCAACCAAACTGGAACTTTAGGGGAACATTCTAAAAATCACTCCAAAAAAACGTTACAGGCATCTTGTTATTAGAACATTCTACGAGTGTTACATCAAAAACCAAATATGTGTAGAACTTTCTTAGAACGTTGTGGGAAGGTTACCCAAAATGCAACCAAACGAGAACCTTAGGGGAACATTCTAAAAATTACTCCAAAATAAACGTTACAAGCATCTGGTTATTAGAACGTTTTAGGAATGTTACATTATTTGTAGAACTTCTTAGAACCTTGTGGGAAGGTTACACAAAATGCAACCAAACGAGAACCTTAGGGGAACATTCTAAAAATTACTCAAAAAAATGTTACAAGCATCTGGTTATTAGAACGTTTTAGGAATGTTACATCAAAAACCAAATATGTGTAGAACTTTCTTGGAACGTTGTGGGAAGGTTACCCAAAATGCAACCAAATGGGAACCTTAGGGGAACATTCTAAAAATTACTCCAAAAAACGTTACAAGCATCTGGTTAGTAGAACGTTTTAATAATGTTACATTAAAACCAATATGTGTAGAACGTTCTTGGAACGTTGTGGGAAGGTTACCCAAAATGCAACTAAATGGGAACCTTAGGGGAACATTCTAAAGGTTACTTTAAAAAAAACGTTACAGGCATCTGGTTATTAGAACGTTTTAGGAATGTTACATTAAACACAAACATTTATACAACGTTCATAGAATGTTCTTTAGGGAACGTTCAGTAGGAAACTTGTAGGGAACATTCTGGGAATGTTACCGGAACGTTATGTGTTTGCTGGGTGCATCACAAGGAGTGAAGTTAAGGGCCGTCCACACCAAGAAAGATAACTGTAACGTTAACTATAACGATAACAATGGCAGCATCCACACCAATGAACGATATCGTCATGTTGCTACGCCAAACACACACTGCTCGGTGCGGTCGGCAGGGGAGCATGGTGATGGATAAAATGGATATTGATGACCTGTTATTGCTGTATGTTGTGAGAAAGAAAAAGAAAACCAATTTGCCGCTTGCTCCACCTGTCTGTCTGTCTGTCTGTCTGTCAGCTCCATCTGTCATGAGACAAACATGAATGAAGACGTGCAGTTTATTGTGTTTCACCAGCGACGAGCTGTCATTACGCGCAATAATTACGCACGGCTGCGCGCTCTTTATAACTCACTGTGTGAACCTATGTTGCATAATAAAGATTTGCCCCCCTCAGTAACTTCATCCTGGCTCCTGAATTTTATGAATGGAGGGGAAAAGAGGAGACGCATTCCCCTGCAAAATGTATTTTATTGCAGTTATTTATCCGGTATTTGCAAAACAAAATCACTGAAGTTAAGATTCTGTCACAAAACTATATTGTTACGGATCTTTGCACATGTTTAAGTGGGTGTATGGAAATCCTGGAGCTTTCTTAGTGGGTATACGTGACGTAATGAATGTCTCAACCTGTCATTTCGGATGGATTTTGATTGGCTGTCAGTGTTTCTATCGTTCATCAAATCGCTCTGAAAGTGATCCAAACGATATCGTCCACCACTATCATTGTCGTTATAGTTGTAGTGTGGACACTGCCGAACGCTTGAGTTTAGAACGATTTTTAAAACTGTATTTTTATAGTTATATTTATAGTTATAGTTCTTGGTGTGGATGGCCCTTTCCATCTTCTTTTCCTCGCAGATGACGGTTCGGGTTCATTCTCTCCTGTTGCGTGGTAAGTGTGGTCCATTCGCAAACTTTATAACTAAAAAAACTTTTCACTACTCTTTAACTTCTAACATTCTCTGCTGTTTCCTCCTCCTCCTTCCTTCCTCCCGCTGTCTTCGTTGGTTCATTTATACACGCGAAACATGTTCTCTGGCTGGCTGGATTGTCCACTCGGTCTGCCTTAGATACATGGCGGTGCAAGATGGCGACCTCTCTAAAGCAAGGCCCTTGCAATATATATATATATATATATATATATAAGCATAACTATAAGGCTGCAAAAACCAAACGAATTTTATTTTATAGCGATTATACACTTGTCTAAACATATTAATGGGTAGAAGATTCAGATTCAGATTGACAATAAACCATGCCAAATATTACACACTGGCCCTTTAATTAATGAATTCATTCCTAAACTTAAGTAGTACTGTACTGCTGCTGCAGCGCACTGTATTACTCTGCAGGTCCACTGTTTGAGTCAGAAATGCTGCTGCAAGATAAAATGTAAAAAATGCTTCACTTTTGTAAACTACAGTATTTCAAAGATGGTCTATGCTAGTGCTTTTTCAGACTATTTCAACAAAGTAAAGTCCTGCTCATCAAATACATTTCACCATGTTTCACTGATTGACATTGAGCTTCGACAGCTGTGGCTTGTTGTGCTTAATATGGACATATACCCACAAGTCTAAGACAACTTTGTCTTTGCAGTGAACGGCTCTTCCCAAAGAACTATGTAAAACCACCAAATAAGCGAGAGGCGCCAACTGAATGTGCTGTTATTTCACATCATATATATAGTTAGATATCCAGATATGAAATATGAAATACTAGGTATAGGAACTCTATTGACATGTACTCCCATGATCTGTATTAATAGGGTGAACATAGCCCACAAATCTTTGGTTGTCTAATAATCAGTCATTATACAGTAGTACTGACAGCCAAAAACTTTGACAACAAATTTATTCGGCCCTTCTGGTGTGGGATTTTTATTTCGATTTATTTTTGGAAAATTGAAGAAGGTCTGCAGGACACCAGCATTCAGTATGGCAGGGAACTCTGGACGGTTGATGATGCAGAGTTTGCAGACTGTATGTGAAGCGCTGACATCCCGAGATTCAGAAAGATCCTATAGTTGTGTGGCAACCAAGTCCTACTTAGGGCAGCAATAGCTCTCTGGATCTGTGAGCATGCATTCACAGTTTACAGTTGGCTACAGTTGGCCACATACATTTCCCCTCTCTTGCTCCCCCCAGTTCAGTCCCCCTCTGCAAATGTCCATCTCTATACTCTGGCTCACAAAGGTACCCTCCTCTTCACAGTGAACGGCACTTCGTCGTTGCTGCCATAATTACTCAGGTTTACTTTCTAGAATTCGTTGTGTCTTCCATAAACCGCTGACAGTCTGACTTAAACAGCAAACCTGTGGAGTTATACAGTGTGCTGCACCAGTGGCACAGTAATACAGAAGTTTTGTCAAGAAAAAGAAGTGCCAAAGAAAAGGGCTGTCTGACAGTAAAAATATCCTCGATATAGCATCCACTTATACTCATATTGATTTTTTTTTTTTAGTGGGCCTCTTTGTAGGTGGCTAAAATAGCTTTTGGTGTCAACCCATTTCTGTACACAGGGAGCTCGCCGAAAGCCATCTATTGAAGGCAATACACTGACCACAGACAACTGCCTCATACAGCCTCAGTTGAAATATCCCAAACTATCACTTTAACCGTGACCGTTCCACAACATTAATCACGCGTTACATTGTGTTTCAGCTGTGCATCACTATCAGACACTGAGGGGTGTGGCAAAGCGTTGGTATTTGAGGACCTGAAATGAGAACAGGTTGGTTGTACCCACATGGTTGAATGCACTTATTGTAAGATGCTTTGGACAGGGGCAACCGCTAAATAAATGTAATGAACATTATCGCAGCAAAACAGTCTTTGGGCACACCTCTGCCATTGCTGTGTAATGTAGTGTGTTCCGATTCATTCTGGCTTGTGGCCTTCATCAAGGTCATGATATATCTCATTACAAAGAACATTTATATAAAATCAGTATGAAAAAAAGGTAAAAAGATATATAAAAAATCAATCATACACATGCATATGCGGGCTATTGGCTGATATGAGTATGTATGTCTGAGACATTTACGGTGTTGGAATCAGTGTGAATTTGATGACAGGAAACTTGTGCGCCAATCATGCCTCGCTTACTTCGCTTATCTTGCTTCCGGTGGGGATTTTCAATCAGCATATGTTTATTGAATTCTTCTGCACACAGTCAAGAAGAAAAGTCACTGAACAGATGCATGAGCGGCTGAAAAGGAAGAATACAGCTTCATCCATGGCCAAAGCTTTATTAGCTCACACTGGTCCTCATGTGAAGTTACTACTGTATTGCTGATGCAATCACCTGCTTTACAGTGAATGCCACACTGACAGTGTTTCAAATATAAATATAGTGCTCTATTGGGACATACTGTACACCCCAGCCTCACAGCACTGTCATGTTTTAAAATGATGAAAGCCTTCTCTGAAAATGTTCCAGAGGTAATTATAACATATATTATATAATTTACATCTGTGCAGTGGGGTGAGACCATTATATGGTTCCAAAATTTGCCTATATTCTTTATAGCCAGTAATAAGTATCTTTATTCCAGAGAGTTAACTGCATCTCCCTTAAAAACCCTTATCGGTACGGCCCCTCAATGTGAGTACAGTCTAACTGCCCCCTTCCCCCACCCCCCATAATGTCTCCTGCCAGCTGCCCCATATAAGACGACAGGACCATTAGTTTTCCCATCATGCAATGTGGTGTGGGGTGGCATATGTCAGCAGCAGCACAAAGAGCCAGCAAAATGCCTGTCAAAGGAAGGGATGGCCTTCACCAAAGTGTCCCCAATTAATTTAAGCCAATAGAAAGTGCTGATTCTTGTCAGGGCCATCTGGAGTGTGTCCCCTGGTACCTGAACAGCGTTAGGTGATTACAGGAAATTGGGGGGGGGGGTAGAAAGAAAAGCAAAAGCTACAGAGATTATGAAGGGTCAGGAAACAAAACAGTGAAGACATGAACTTCTTTAGCAGCCTTATGAATGTAAATATTTTAAAAGATGACTGTAATTACTGTGGAAAAGTATGGAACTGGAAAAGGACAAAATTATAACAAAGTGAGGAAAAATGACACCTTAGTAACAGAAACTGTCTTAATATAAACAATGCAGGACTGTCAGTTACTGTCTGTAAACACGCTGGCCGGTGAACGGAAAAGTAAAAGCCAACATGACGTGACTTAGCCAGAAATCACGTTCACAGACAAGGACATCTATGAATGTTTTGGGTTTTTTTTCCACTTCACGCAATGTCATATCGTTCTAATGAAATGGCCAGTTAGGCAGTTATGTTAACTCGCTGACTTACCCATACAGCTACTGCAGCTTACGATATGTGGGGAGTTCAGTCTTAGGGTAGCCCAGTGTTGTCATTGGTGGTCATAACATCACATTAAAAATTATTTTATGAGTGTGCTGAATGTTGTAACTGTAACAGAGTAAAAATTTTTGTTAGAATCCAGATGACAATATGTTGTATTTTACTATGTAATCTACTCATAACAACTTCAGCTTACTGTGTGTCCTACAATTATATTTTTAGAGACTAAGACTTTAACTTTTACTAGCTGTGCTAGTTTGGCTGGCTCATAGTTAAGTGTAGCAGTTTGTTGTTAGCCACATGATGTGTATGTATGTATGCTGCGTTATGCTCACCTCATGTTTATTGGCAAATATGTTCTGCACTACTTCTTTGTATTACTAATGGATTATTGTGGGTCTTTGCCAGTGTAATATTAGTGCTTATGGAGGTGTATTGTGTTATACTAATGTGAATATGCAGCCTGAAGCATTGTAATAGACTAATATTATACACTTTACGGTCACACCAGGTTATAATGATTTCTGTAATTTATTTTGTAACACCAGATTCATGTATTTTTGTTTATTGAACACAGATGGCTAAGGAATACACTGTGATTGTTATCTGGAGACCAGTGATGATTCTTTATCATTCCACTGTCATATAGTGATGACAGGACTGCACTGTACAATTAAGACACCCATAATCCACTTGGTTACCTGTGGTGTGTAGAAGCATCAATACTGTGGAGCTGCATCTCATCACACGAAGTTGTGACTCGGCACATGACGTTATAACATTAGTGTACTCATTAAACAGATACAGACACAGATACAAATGATGGTGTACTCGCTCATCTCTCATAGTGACAAATTTGGACATTATAGCAAGTTAGTACTGTGATGATACAGAAAATACCAGAGGTTCCTTACCTCCCCCCTGTTTGCGCCATATAAAAAAGGATCTGTTTCCATTGTCTGACTGTGGATTCCTGTTTGTTTGATATGCCAGTGTAGTGTAGTGCACTGTTATAATTATACTTACGGGGGCATGCTCACACTGGAAACATCTGACTTCAGCTGTCATACCTTGTTAATTAACACAGTAGATGAGAGAATTAAATCAATATGTGAGTGGCAGAAACAATTTTAGTCCATGATTGAATATCATAAGGGACAGAAAAAAGCTGTGGGATCTCCTGCTTAATTGTGCAGGCATAATTAATTTTTTGTCTCTTTTTCCTTGTTCCTCCAATTACTCAGTTAATGACAGAAGAACAGCTAAAAAATCCTGGTGGTGAAAAAAGAAATTCAAGGCGCCTGGGACATGCAATGAAAGTAACTTGGCTATACACAATATACGGTAATTCACTAATAAACAATAGCTGCCAGCAGTTGTTTTATCAGATAATTGACTAAAAGTTTCCCCTGCTCACTGATGGGACACTGGGACTGCTGAAATGTACAGGGCCATGTTCACGTGACAGATAATCAAGCACTGAAATACACTACTCACTGCCAGCCTTAGCTTAAAAATACAGTTGGTTGTGCAAACCATTATTACATTATTATATTATAGATGTGGGTTTGACTGTGTTTTTTACATGCTGTTTTTACATCAAACACAAGGTTGCACATTTTACTATGTAAACACCGGTCTCAATTAGACACCAGGGATGGTTGGGCCCATATGCTACAAAGCAGTTTATTTTCCAAGTTCTTTCAATGTATAAAACCTCTTAAAAACTTGAAACTTAAATTAATTGTTACACAGCTTCAAAATGTTTGAACGTACCTCATTCACATGCCGATTATTATATTGATTTGCTTATTGTTATGTTTACTCGCCATGCTGGTAATTTTACTACTTAATCTATTTGATAGTAATGCTGGACGCAGACTCAGCTGTCAGCAATTACTGTGATTGCTGGCCTCCTTGTAAAAAGTGGTTTGATTTGGCAGAATGACCAAAACAATAAATGAAATGGAGAAAAAAAAGAATAAGAAAGCCGAACTGGACAGAAGAGCAGTGCCTGCTGTTGGCACAGCTCGTGGAGGAGAACTAGGGAGGTTTAAGAGGGAAATTCGGTCCTGGGATCACAGCACAAGGAAAGAGGCAGACTTGGGAGCGCATTGCCCGACAAATCAATGCATCATTCCCTCTCCTTTTACACACAAGCGATGAGTGTGAGAAGCGCTGGTACGTGCTGCAATCCAAAGCGAGCGTTATTGCGTTACTACGCTGGGTGGGAAAAGTAAGCTCATCCCTGATGAGGTCAACCACAAACATTCTGCACGATCAAGCCGGTAGCTCTTAGTAAATCACTGTCATTCAATATACGGAGAATATCTCTCCTTCCTCTCTGTCTTTCCACCATCTTCTCTGTTTAAGACACTCTTAGGCTTCTTAAAAGTCCTCCTCCCTCCTCTTAACAGTTTTTCACCTTAGGAGCTCTCTTAAGGCATAAGATGCTTTGTGAATAACTTTTATCTTACCAAGGGAAAATTCTAAGAAAAATCTTAGAATTCTAAGATTTTTCTGACATCATTTAAGCCTGGCTCACACTACAATCTTAAAAGATTTTGAAATCAGGTTGTATAACACACATAACAAGAATCTTCAGATTATCTTATCTAAAATCTTCATTGCGCACGCACTACAAAATTTGAAAATAATGACCAACACACACTACAGGATTTCATCAAGATTATCGGACTAGAGGGCGGTGCACCACGTAATGTACGTCATCTCACAAGGAAGCTTAAGTCAACAGTACATGCCATTCTGTGCAGCGAAAAGGGCAAGAGGAAGAAACGCCATCTCCACTGTCCCATAGACATAATAAAGAGTCTATTTTTATTTAGTTTATTATGTCTATGCACTGTCCAACACACCCTGCTGCTCCGTTTCTCCTTCGCAGTCGCCATTTCCGTCTCGAGGCAACGTTACGTCCAGCCTCTTCTTCTTCGTCTGCTTCTTTTACGGCAGTTGGCATCCACTTCCGGCGTCATCTCGATAAAAATCAAACATGTTTGAAAATTATCAGGTCGGCCTCGACGTGTCTGTGAGCTGATCGTGGAGTTTAAGATTCATCTTTCAAGCGCTCACACTAGAAGATAATCTGGGCCTAACATCGGAGCCAGTTAAGGTCTGAGACCCGATTTCTCCGCCGATTGTCGGGAGGGCTGAATCTGAGTCAAATCAGCCCGAGAATCCTGTAGTGTGAGCCAGGCTTAAGAGCTACTTTTAGTCTTAGGATTCTTTGTGAAAACGAGCCCTGATCTCCAAAAGGCAAAATGTTAAAGATGAAGATCCAAGGTCTTCTATGAAGGTCATATTTATACAGGTGTTACTGCACAGTAGAACAGTGCACCACCACTCCAGAGTCTGATAAATCTTCCTGCAGGTCTTTTGCAGTCAAACAGGAGTTTTGACTGTTAACTGTGTGTTTAACTTGAGCATTGGTTTAAATGCATGAACATGAAGCTATGTCTATAACAACTGTCAAATCCTAACTGAAGGTTTACTTATTATTATTTTCTGGTGCTTGCGACCATATCACATGGGCGGTGTCAAAAATCACCCATCGCTCACTATATAATCCACTACATAGTGAGTTTGGCATTGTGTTGTGATGTCCGAATGTATGGTGGGAATTATTATACCCTATATGGGAAGTATCCCACAGTGCATCGTTATAAGCAGTTTTCAACCGACTCACCAAGCAATGCATCCTATCATCCATTGTGCCAAAGGAACAGACAGACTATATGGCACGTGCACCGAGAGGGAGGAGAGGAGAGAGAGCAACTCGATTACAACCTGCTGTACATGTTCAGCTTATGATGACATTATGAAGTTTTTTTTACCAGTTTCTTTGCCATGTAATAAACTTTCAGTTTAATGTGTTCATGAAGAGACAGAAATATATCAAGTTATCTTCCATAGTTCTTCACTGTTACTGTACAAAGTAGGGCTAATAACGCTAGCTTCTGATAGCAAGCTGGGTTGCTACTAGTACTGACTTGGACTGTAGTGGTGTAATGGATAATGTTATACATTGAATTCAAGTTATTACATGACTGTTAAGACAAACTTCAACACAATGAAGTTTAAACAGAAAATTACTTACATTAGTAGGACAGGTTGCAAACATGCTGCTCTCTCGTCTGTCTGCCAGTGTGACATTACTAATAGGCCTATGTTTAATGTGAGCAGAGCAGCACATCACAACACAAATGCACACAAAATACTTTGTAACATTATTCATTAATTGGGGCAAAATATTCGCAGTATAATTTAATGTTTTTATAAGATATGCATGTCAGTATTTGTTATAGATGGTTCACTAGCCAACGTTGATATGACATGTTTTAATTGTGTGACAGCAAGGACGTAAGTAACAGTCCTGAGAAAATGACCTACACAGTGTTCTACATAGAACTCCCAAAATAGTAGGTAGAAGGTACTGGAAGAGTGAATGATTTCAGACACAGCCATAGTCTTCATCAGCAGATGGAGTTTTGCTCAGTTGTCATCATGACAGATCTAGTGATATTTCAGTTCAGTAGCTGTTATGGTCTCATCCATAGCACTTTTATGAACTGTAATTAGTGTTGGCTTGAGGGTAGAAGCTCCTCCCGAGCCCTTCAGTGCTGGCTGACATTGGCTGTCTGGATCACAAAGCTAGTAACTATAGTGCAGTCAACTCTGGGTTTTGTTAAAGGTTCATTTATATTCCCTTTACGTACAAAATTTGACAAAGATTTGTCCATTTCAAATGCTACTGCCTTTGTACTTCCATACTTTATACATACTTCATACATACTTTATTTCATACTTTCTTCTCGTACTTTGATGGCATAGATACAGCCAAAAGATGGCACTCGGAGGGAGAGTCAAGTGTTTCACACAGCAACAACATACCTACCTACCTACCATACCTACGTACCTTTTAACAGCTGTGTAGACGATAGTAGTGTGTATGGCCAATATACACATCCTGATATGTGGATGAAGAATACTTTTAACTATCTTCCGCAAGATATATTATTATAAATTACTGTTTTGTTCATTTCTACCATTATTTAAATTTTCTTTGTCATCTCCTATGCTTCAACTACGCTACACTGCCGCCATGATCTCTGTTAGTGATGTTTCATTTCATCCATATCCATCAGCTTTAAGGAAATGTGCACAAATATGGACAAAATGAACGCAGAGTACTATTCTGTTCATCTCCATCTCTGTATCTAACATTGAGCATAAATGAGTCCTATCAAGCCATGAGTGTGTTCAAGTGAAAGAGTTGTTAAAAGTGACATCATCAGAACCATAAACAAAGCACATCCTGGTCTTGCCAAGTGGTTGTTGTCATGAGAACAACAACAGCATTTTGTATGATACAGTAGAACATCAGCCATTCAACGTTTGTGATGTCATCACAGAGAGCCTTGCTGTCGGTGCCCTGCATAATAGAGATGAAATAGACTCGTTCGAGATGAACTCACCACTGCTGCTAATATTGTTGTGCTAATATGTTCTTGAATCATCTGTTATTTATGGTATATCTCTCTGTCTTTTAATGTGAGGACTGTGGATGGAAATTAGCCTCTAGCTAAATCCAGCATATTTACATGACGTCATGTATTTGATTGTTCATTAATATGCACTGTCCTCTTCAAATAAACAATAAATAAGTAAAAAAAAACAGGTCTCTGTGTTGCTAAATAGGCCTACTTCAATAATTAAAACAGTCCAATGTTAATATACAGTAGACTCTAGAGTTTATGATGGATGTATTTAGTCTCTGACAACTAAATTTCCCCATCAGTCACACAACGTTTTCTGTTACAGAATAAACCTTCAAATCAGACAAATCAAATTTTAATCTCTGAAATTCAACAAAAATGAAAAGTTTATCTAAAATGTCATCTCGTTGAATCGACATCAGGTTAGGGAGACTCATCTGATCTGTTAGATCAGTGAGAGCTAGGCAGTGCAGTCAATGGAGAGCAACTGCAACGCCTGGCTCTAGAAACTGCAGCCACCTCTCTCGTGCGATTTTATCGCTGTCCACTTTTGTAACATGTCGGACACAAAACTAGCCGGCATGCATTGTGCTCCGATTGCCGGTGATCAAATCTGTGCAGGCCTAGCTCATCTCAAACGAAACCTAATGTCTGAGCAAAGAGGTGCAAATTACATGGTGTGACTGGCATATTTTTTTTTGGTTGGTCACGCGACACATCGATGTAAGTAGTAAGGGTTTCTAATGTCCTGGGAGGTGGTGTTGTCAGGTGTTGAAAAGGATGTTTTATGTTTTTATTGTGGTTGTTTCTTGGACGCTTTATGCTCTGAATTTACACCACAATTCTACAAATCAGGAAACAGAAAAAATCTAATTGAAAACTCTCCAGTATATGTGTTTGGATCGGAGTGGACTCACTTGTGCTTTTCGGTGGCACAGTTCCCAGTAAACTCAGCCAAATGAATTTCCCAATACTTATTCACTGCTGCATTCCTGCAAAAGCAAATGAGGTTGGCTAAACTGGGTAAAGAGGTGAACTTAGTGAGATAAGTGTTTTGAATTCTTGCAACTGATGACTGCAGCTTCCACGGAGCTGCTCCCATGCTGCTCGCTGCTCTTTATGGAAGCTTGAAGCCTGAAGCTCTCTGTAGGCAGATATCAATTGCACTTAATCAAGACATTGTTCCTGTAGACTGCTCACTCTCTGTGCCAAACAAACAGTTCTCTGGATAGTTGGAGGGCACTGACTTTTTTGTATTTTGTTTGTTTTGTTGCCTTTTTTTTTTTTTTTTTTTTTTTTTGGTCCTTTTCTTCATCTTCAGTCACCACCACGCTGATTACAGCCTCCCGTAGACTCACAGAAGAGCTCGGTGTGTTTGATTGAATTTAGAGAGCAATTTGTTCAGCAAGGAGAGACACAGTATAATCCAGTCCCTGCAGACCGCCTGAGTAACTGTTTGTTTTCTATTAATTAGCATGTGTTTGTGTGTATGTGTGTGTGTGTGTGTGTGTTATGTCTGGTTTCCTCATTTGCATGTGTGTGTTTGCTTTGAGGTACTCATTTACAAATGTGTGTATGTGCGTGTGTGTGTGTGTGTTGATGTTTATGGATGCACATACATTTGTCTGTGTTGATATTCTAATCCACTCTACTCCGCTTCACATCCCAGCCAATCACGTTAGATGATTTTTTGCTTTAATTTGGAACCTAAGAAGTTGCCATATGTCTGAGTGTGCTCTGTCACAGATGGGCTGGCTGCCCTCATAGTCTGCACTTCATTAATGCCCTTGAGGAACATCACCAGTGTATACAAGGGGGGTATTTTAAACAGAACAATCTACAGTATGTTGCTGTTGCTGCATCATATGCATTGTATTCAAAATACCTGGGATGAAAACACATTTAACTCATTTAAGAACATCAGACTGTTGATTAAAACGAGGCCATGATAAGTGAGCAGTTAATCTTTTGTGTCTTTCATTTTCCAGCCCACATTGTGTTTGGAATGGGGAACAGGTGTTCTGAAAATCTTTGACCTTTATTTATCAAGGGAAAGTCAACTGCAACAGAGCTCCACAACTTTTTCTCAGCAACACATTTGTGTCTGTCCAACTGCGGAAATATAGACAGGCAGGTAGTGCAGCCGAGCTGGAGCCAGTAGTCTGTCTGACAGAGCCTTTGTATGTGTCACAAGGCGGAAGTGCTAGTTTTATTGTGTTTTGTCTCTGCTGGGTTTTTATATTTTGCTGTGTTTTTTATCGTGCATGTTTTCATTATGCTTGGTTTTACTGTTTTTATTTGCATGCTTTTATTTTATAATTGTATGGGCTGCTGTGATTCCATTAAGTTTTACATCCTGCTGTTGTCCCACTCAGTTAATGTCAAATACCTGCACCTGGTAGAAAAGTCTCTTGCAGATTAACAAGGTGGCCACCCAACCAGAGAAGACTTGTACAACCAATGAGGTGGTGGAGAGGAGTAAAGAAAAGTAAGTAAGTAAAGTAAAGAAAAATTATTCGAAAATAAATAGGCCAGGGTGTGTCGGACTGGGGCAGAGAACTGCCTGAGAGGATGGCTGAGGAGACAGCACTCAAAACACAGGAGGGGAAGCAGCACGTGAGGACAGCAGTGAGGCAAGATGACAGCAGTGCAGTTGGCAGTCCATTTGAGGGTTGTCTGCTAAGAGAAACTGGTGCAGAGTAGTGACCAGCAACCACAGCATTTCAGTGCATCAAAACCACTGGGCAGAGTTTAGAGCTCTGACCGATTTAGTACCCTCCTACTCGACTTGGGTGTAAGGGTGTGGACTTCTGACGCGGAAGAGTAGAGCTATAGTGCCGCGACACCAAATTAGCTAGAACCTGCTGCCAGATACTCCACAAGACTGAGATAAGGATAGTTGATTGTGTTTAATGCTTGAGCTGCTTCCCTGGACATTTTTAACAACATTTTTATGTGTGTTTTTTATAAATGTGCACACACACACACACACACACACACACACACACACACATATACATACATATATATCTATATAGATATATAGATATATATGTATCCGGGATTAAACATACAACATAAGTCACAAACAATATGGCCTGTCTGGCTAACTGACTGACCGACAGTAACCATGTGTTATTCCCAAGGCTGTGTGGCGCATCATTAGCCTACCACATTGTTTTGTAGGGCTGAGTTACTTGAAAACAAGCCCCATTTAGGACCATCTTGTGTGTTGAAGCTGGTCTTAGATGCCACTATATCTGAGTTTAGGGTAAAATGAAGGTTCTTTCCTGCTCTTTACTGCATGTCTTTGAAAGTGACTGTTGTCTTTTACTGTTAACACATGAATAACATATAGGACAAAAGTAAAGCAAACACAGCATAACTGCTGAGTTTTTTCCCATATATTGGGTGTTGTTCATGGTACTATAGTGTAGCCTGGCTTGTGAAATGCACACATGCTTTTGTTCCTGAGTACAGGTTAGGGAGACTCATAAAAACCTTGTACTGGGGCCTGTCATAACTTTAACAGTCGCCTCCATACTGGGAGCTGCTCAGCAGCTAGCTTGCTCCCCACAGATCTGACCTGCCAGCTTGTGTTTAGTTTGAAATTAAAAGTGAGCATGTGTAGTAAAGATCAGGAATTTGCCCTGACAAGTCTACCAGTATACTGGCCAGGGATTTGTTTCCTCAATCTCCAGGCTACTGTCACCTTGAGTATATTTCAGTAGGAATGTACAGCTCAATATATTTTGTTGCTGCTTTTATTTTAAATCCATGAGCTAAGAATGTCAATGTTGGTTGGGGCATTGATTTGCTGTTTAAAAAATAAATGGTTTGAAACTACTTGCCAGATTGCCATTTCTATTGGATGAAATGCACACTCATGCTCCCCAGGGGATGATTCCTAATAATTTTGGTCATGGTGTGCTGTTTTCTGTAGTGCCACAAAATCAAAACATCTAGTTGTATACAGGAAGTGTCAAAATCTGTACAGATGATTGCCATGAAATTTGTGATGCTGCCAAGAGGACGAATCCTTTGCAACTGACTGATCACTAAAACCCCACCCCAAACAACGATTGTCCAGTCAAAGCAACCATAACTAATTGTCAAGCTGATATAGGTTGCTTAAATCAGTGAACACTAATACATAATAATAGTTTGCATATTATCAGCCAGTGACATTTTTGTGGCCACATCATTTCTGTAGTATTCCGTCAGTGATATGAACTGGCTTTGGATGATATCAGCAGTATGTCTCAGTCTGTCTGCACTCTATTGGCTATGCTTCCCAGTTGCTAGGACAGAATGTTGGGATTATATGTTTCTGCAAAACATGAAAACATTAAATTTGCAGGTTTTCTACATATTTTATCAATGTCTTTTAAGTAACATAGTATGTGAACAAGATTTTGTCATTGGGAGGCAGAGAGGGTGGAGGACAGCATGTCACCTTGGAGAGATGGCTTGCCAGACTACCATTCAAGACAAACAAACAACAAGTTATTCCTGTGTTTCCATTAGCTTTTTAAAATCCAATTGCAGGTGTTTGTAGCAGTGGGTATCGGCAGGAATAGTGCCACAAAAAGCTAATGTTTTTAACCAAGAAAGTGCTTGTTTCCCATTGGCATGGTGGCACAAAAAGCAGTCTTTTTTAACCGAGACATTGCTGCTTTTTCTGGGTAATTTAACCAAAACATGTTATTTTACAAACCATAACCAAGTGGTTTTTATGCCTTAAACCTAACCTCAAATTAACCATAGCGTTGTTTGAACATAAAGTTTCAACCTATCTGCTATTTAATATGCAATTGTAACGTATCTGTGGTATCCTAACATTTTTTCTGCACACTGGGTTGGGATATGAGCAGGGTTTAAAATTGGCACCCGCCACTCGCCAAATGCGGGTAAAAATATGTTATGGCGAGTAAAATAAATAGGTCACACGCCATTGGCAGGCTGCTGAAATATGCCGAAAATAGGCGATGGTCTTTTCCCTGCTGCCAGTAGACCAGAGCCATAAACAATGCACTGTAGTCGACTAGTATGTCTAGTATGTCTTTTGTTTTTAGGTTTGTTTGTTTTTTCTAAGTGTGTCACATTCAACTTCTCAAAAACAGGGTAGCAAACAGTAGAAAGCAGCATGGAGGCAAGTGAAAATGTGGTAGTACCTTTTCTTTTAACTTCTTACTTAGCCACTCTTTCTCAAACTTGGTGGGGACTAAATTTTGTGCAATGTTCGAGTGCTGCTTGGGCAGAGAAGGACAGTATAGCCCTATTTCCACCTAGACACTTTCGGTATGGTACCTGTGGAATTAAAAGTAACCCTTCAGATATTGTACCAAGACCCCAGGTCTGTTAGTATTTCCACTGCAAATAGTTCCCCTAAATGTGGTCGGGGTTGTTGTCACTCACTGCTCCATCCAGCATGCGCTGTATTTCCTCATAAATGGAATGTCTGCACCTCATTTGTCATCCACAAAACGATGTTGCACGCTGACATTTTAGCAACAAAACAGAACAGGCTGCAATGAGAGTCTATCTCGATAGGATATCTAAAAATAATGGGTTTGTGCATGTAGTCCTTCTCAGGCACACACAGCCATCCCACAGGAAAGATGCTTTCTGGTGCTTTTTTTTATTCCAAGTGTGGATTGGAATATATGTAGTTCACATTATCTAGCTGAAATTAATATATATTTCTAAACATTGGAAGATCCACTCATCACTAAAAATCTATGTCATGTCAAAAAAAAAAGTTAAAGTTGTTACATTGAAGTTCAAGGTGTGCTGATGAATTCATGTCGTCAATTCATGCATTGAGTAACATTACAAGTAAACGTTCCACCTTAAAAGTTGCCGGAATTTG
Source organism: Epinephelus cyanopodus (assembly GCA_026686955.1). Classification (NCBI taxonomy): domain Eukaryota; kingdom Metazoa; phylum Chordata; class Actinopteri; order Perciformes; family Serranidae; genus Epinephelus; species Epinephelus cyanopodus. Next base: position 7,384,248 of record CM048919.1, read on the forward strand.
GCCCAGTGACTACAGCTGCTGTAAGAAGCAGCAAAACATCCTTTATTTTTATGGTAATAGTTTACTAATGTAAACATGTCACGGTTTGAACATTGATTTCAAAACCAGCCACAACTCGGCCCTGAACAAGAGACCGTTCGCTATTGACCAATCAACAGACTGCAGTGTTCACAGCTCCACCTTTTGGCACCAGATCTGTGTGCGAGGTACCCCAACAGAGGGGTGACCAAATATGGTGATGTTAAGGAACAGTTCCATTGGTATCATCCACAACATTTCACAGTGGAAACAGAAAAAATGCATACTGAACTGTACCATACTGCTCAGTGGAAACAAGGGCCTGTTTGTGGTGGCACATCATTGCATTGAGCCAGGGGCGGGGGGGGGGGGACAGCACGTGTGTGGAGCATGCTGACGAGATCGAGGCTGAACGAGGCTGAGTGAGAGGAGACAGAAGGAGGCTGCTTAGTGAGAGAGCAGAGGGTGGGGGGGGTTCGACGCCTGGATCAACGCCTCCGCCCGCTCGACACAAGCATACTCAGGCGTACTATAAGCGGAGCGGACTCCGCGAGGAATGTCCGCAGTCATTCGGGCTTCCATAGTCGAGTGCACTTCCGCGTTGTAGTTTCCTGTAAAAATGTCCGTGAAAAATCCCTGCAATGTGAAAAATACATGCCGAGCAGTCACTGGTGCGCAGAGTGGAGTCTGCACGGTCGTAAAATCTGAGCTTTGCACGCACCGGTCTTGCCGACATCCGCTTTGAGTCCGCACGGATCTCCGCAGAGTCCATTCCGCGTATATTCCACCCGAGTATGTTCGGGCCTTAACACGCATGTCGCAGAGCGTTGAAAAAACCAAACAACACACTGTCAGGAGAAATTGAAAAGATATGCCGTCTATGTAAAGTCAACTTGCTAATTAAGGAGCCATTACATGTTCAAGAGTTTTATAAAGCTGTTCGAACGCCAAAGAGACGCTATAAGTGAGCATTTCAGCAGCGACGCTGAAACTTAAAAACACGACAAAATGTTCATTTTGCCTACAAAAATGTCTCATAATTGCTTACATTTACTGAAAATATTTCTACTCTCCAGAGGATAAACCTTTTTGAGTTTATGTTACACCACCCTCACAACGACACGGTAGTGGTGTAGAAAAATGTTCATTCGTTTATTTTACCTCACAGCAACACTGGCAAAACTGATGAGCTGGCACAATACAACTGCATCGAGTGGGCAGTGACTGCACATGAACTTCCAAGGCTGGACTTCTTCTACCGGATCTTTCAGTAATGTGTCACCAAACAGCTTACACTACCACAGTGCCACCTAGTGGCGAGTGGTATAAAAGTAAACAGAAATTAGCAAGAAAACTTAATGTCACTTTGTGCATTACTTAACAACAACTTTACAACAACTTATGAAAGGGATTGGCATGTACAGTATACAGAAATGTTTTTTACGACCTCCTTACAGGTGCCACATTTACATATTACTTCTTCGGCCTTTCCATATTGCCACCTAAACGGAAACTTTTGAGTTTTAGTCCAACTCCTGAGGCTGTAAGAATAGCTAAATCATCTAAAAGTTCATCCCAGTACTTTCATATTGTTAGGTGGAAGCCTTCTGGGGATTTGAAACCAATGTGTTCTGTTTCTGTGAAACTGCTGTACTCCTTTGAGTGAGACATGATGGGAAACTGTGACTCATTTTCTTGACAGGAGCCAAACACAATTCATACCTTACAGAATGTGGTGGTAGAATCTCACTGCCTGCAATAACACCTGACAGCATAGATCTGTACCTGTTTCTGTCTGCTGCCTTCACAGTCACAATGAAGCTTAAGCATTTAACAATCACAGCGTGATGCCAGTCGCAGGATTCCCTCTAGTGCCAGTGCTGACTCATTCACTCTGACATAGAGTACATTGTAAGACCGGACAATACAGCACAGAGCCCTACAGTGTAGGAGAAAAAAGAACACAATTTGATTACTAGTCTGAGACTGAAGTCAACACTTGTTTTCCATACCTGTATAAGTGTTATGGTCGGAGGCAGCTGTAGCCTGTCTCAGAATGCAGTGGGTGAAATACAGGGAACCCCCTGGGCATGATACCAGCTCATTACAGCACTAACAAATAGTCAAACAAGCACTTCTATACCTCAGATCTATATGCAATTAAGACTTTCCCACCTGGGCTACAAGACTATAGAGTATGGGAGGCTACCCACGCGAACAGCTGGGAGAATATGTAAAAACAAGTGTTAGACACTGAGCATCTGTATCATTGGGAACTCCTGATCTCTGTGGCTTGAATTCAAGCCACCTCAGGCTCAAGGTAACTCAGCTGCACTCATTTAGCATAGAGACAGATGTTTGTTTTGCAGTATTAAATGGTAAATAAGAAATAAAGTGTTTAAATTGTGTGGTATTTTTATATTTTAGTGATTTAGCAGGGCCTTTATGTATGGAGGCCCTGGAAGGTCATTGCTTTGAAATGAAGGCAACAAACGCAGATGAAACATCACCAATTTGAAAACAGCAGCATTTTACATAAGTGCTGAAAACACAACAGAAAGTGTTTCAGGAGTACACTAACAAGTGATGCCCATGGCTCAGACACACTTGTGATAGCCATGGTTTGTGGCTTATGAAGTTATTGAAGCTGATTGTTGGAAAATAACTAAGAACAAATTCTTTTAATTTTTAATTTTAACATTGTGATTGCATGATTGAGATGTGTATTCCGGCCGTGTGCACATTTGTTGGTGCTGTCTCTATTAGCAGCACTTTTTTCCTAAATGTTTCACACATGTCGTCAAATTGGTAAAGGTGAAGTTTCCTTAGGGCCCTGTCACGCTTACCGTGGTTGGTCCAGACTTTTCTGCTCAGTCTGAACTGAAATTACATGTATCAAATTTCACCTGGACAGTGGTTTGGACCAAAAAGTTGAGCCTTGGCCTGATTAAAAAAAGTGGTCTTGCTCCAGATTAATTAACTCATATTGTGGTTTGTTTCAAGTGTGAAAACATTTTGTCAGATGATTTGGAGATGGATTACAGGAAGTTCTGACGGGCTGTTGTCAGAACCAGAAAAAACAAACAAACAAACAAAAAAAACACAACAAACCAAGCCGTGGTAGCAAATAGGAAGAGAAGGTCCGACAACTTTCAGTTGGATGAAAGAGAGATGATGCAAGAGAACAAGGGGGCAGTGCCACCTGAGGATCAAGAAAATGCTGCAGTAGTATATAAAGATGCTGCTGGTACTAATGCCTTAGTAATGTTATCGTAGCAGCAACAAAATGGATCATTCATTTTCCATTATGTATTCAAACTGCAGCAGGACACCAACCAATCTGGCAACCCACTGTCAGACTCCACCATCTATAAACCAATCAGTTGCAAGTATAAGGAGACAGTGCACTTAGGTGATGACAACAGGATGTAAGTATGTCATCTACAGTTTTTCATTGTGCTCCCATAATTGCAGTGTAAAGCCAAAACTGACTGGATTGTATGCAATATACTGTAACAAAAAGTTGGGACCATGGATGTATAAGGTTGAAGGTAGGGCCTAGTTCATTCCTATGAGAGTTGCTCAGTGACATATAAAGCCAAAATGGTTCAACTGCCACATCCAAATTACCCAGATGATCGGCACTGCTTCTGCACTGTGTGTCCCATAGAGCAGGCGCACCAGAGACTTCTGCTACCTGAGCCAGTTACTTCCAGTTTAGTGCTTTGCTAACTTGAATGGGGATAAAATTATTTAGTTGTGTGGCTCTTAGACTTTCCAAATTTTATCCGACCAAATGGATTAAATCCTGATAATAAAATTAGTCTTTTTAGGGAGGTTGTGATGCTTACAAAAAATTATCCACTGATTTAAAGACGTCTCTTTCACCATGCAAGTCAATGGGAAAAGTCTTTCGGGGCTGCAGGGTATCACATGATCATGTAATTATCCAGTCTGAGCCCAAAAAGTGGCCACAAAGCAAGAAGCACTTTCTGGCATCCTGTTTCAGACCTTTGAATGGACTCCCTGGAGTTAAAAGAATTTTAATTGGCAGTATAATGAGTTCTCAGTCCCATTGTATTAATCATAAGAAACATATTGCTTTTGGGTGTACTTCCCATGAGAAAAGCAACAACATACCAGTTATGAAATAGTTAAGGCAAATAAAACTAGTACAGAAAAGATGTTGCTAGGGTCAACAAGGTCCGTGCCAGGTGTTGGGGAACCCGGGCAACCTGGTGAGAAATTGGCTACTTAAATAAGACATAGATGAACTAGAGCAGAGGATCTATATGCAGAGAATGTGGGATATATGGGTGCTTCGAAAACCCAACATCTAGGCTGACAAAGAACGAACTCCTAGCCCAGGATTCCAGCATCCTCAAACAGGTATTGCTATTGCAAGATTGATGAGGTACAACAAACATGCTACAGCAAGGGGGAGCTAGGACAACAGGTCAAAGTAATGTCATTATTATCCCCTCACTCCAGATTACCTTTCAGCAAGGGCTGTTAAAAATCATGAATAAGCTGGGACCATAACTGAGCTCAATCAACTGATATACACTACATAAGACATACACAGCAACAGTGATCCCAGAGAGGCTTGGGTACAAGATGAACACCATGAGCCACAAATAGCATTTCCCCCCATGGCAAAGCTACTTTAAGATCAAGGCAACACAGAGAGAAGTTAGTCAACTCTCAGAGCTACAGAAAGGTGTGGGGAAGAAAGGGATACTTAGGAAGTACAACAAAATGTCTGTACCTGAGGTACTGGAGACTGCCAAGCAAAGGCTCACAGGACTGGCTACTCTGCTACTAAAAAGATACACAGCAACAGTGTATCCATCCAGAGTGGTTGACCCAAGGACAGACAGTCATGATCATGAAGGATCCCCAGAAGGGTGTGGACCTACACAAGAGACGAAGCAGCCAGGAGAATGAAGGGATGTTAGGATAGGATGTTCTCCACCAAACCACCTAGAACATGTCGCCAAAGAATCTACTGCCAAAATTGCACACTAATCAAAAGGAGCCATCATATCAGGAATAAGTACATGACATACAGGTAATCAGGGAAATAAAAGGTATAGTATACTGTACTTGTAAAAACACAAGTTATAGTTTAAGTTGAAAGTGAAGTGTTTTCAGTTCATTCAGACAGCAAATATTTAAGCTCTATGGTTATTCATTCAGTGTTTACTCAACACGCTAAATACATGGACATGCAATGACAAATTGTCTTATTACGTAATAAAAAACGATGAAAATATGGACTTATCCATGTTTAAAATGACCTGTTGAAGAAAAAACGAGTACTGACGGGAACAGACGAGTGGAGTCGATGTTTAACCGGCGCGGATAGCGCAAGAGAAATGCGCTGCCTGTGTGGACAGTCAAGCGCCTGCTATGAGTACACTCGCAGGACTTCCACGGCACTAACGCGCTCGGTGAGTCCTTAGCGTTAATTATAACAGCCAACTTATTAAAAAATGACAGGGTTTAAATCGGGCACGGGCCCATAATTACGGTTAATTGGACTGGCCGGGCCAGTCCCAGACATAACGAGCACAGGCTCAGGTCAGGTCAGGCTGAATTTTTTGGGCCCGATCTAAGATCTAACACACACACACACGCACACACACACACACACACACACACACACACACACACACACACACACTCCTGACTATATCCACATTTAAATACAGCAATGAAGGACAGGCAAGATCACACTTATAAAACTGGTTTTATCAGACCACTAGAACAGATGCTGGGTCTTAATGTGAAGAATCTTATCAGCATACTAATTTACTGTCGCTAACCTGGAACCTGGGAAGCAAATCGGTCGCTCAGTATTAGGGTAAAAATCTTCTCAGCTGGAGCTGAAATCCAGACAACGGAAGGCAGAGTTCAGCTCAGAGACATCATAAGGGGGATCTTATTCACTTGTCTGCAAGAATCTATGAATTCTGCCTTAAAGAGCTGCAAAATAACCTTTTATTATGGACAGTTTACCATACCTGACATTTAGATCAGATTCCATACAAATTAGACATGAGCCAGTACTACTAGAGGTAGTAGCATTGCTTAATATTGGCATGAAGTCTCATCCATTTGCAGCTTCTTGACATAAATTCACTAACAGTATCATCTTTCAAATCCCCTCATCAGTTTACATCCTGACTACAATGCAGTGGTTCATGCTAGCCCCTGCTATTTTCTTGATGGTTTCCATTTTCTGTAGCAGGCCCGACAGTATTCAGAGAAGGTGACCTTTACTGCTGCTCCCGACAACACCCCAACTCATCTCAACCCTGCCAGAGCAGGGCAGCTTTGCTCATTAGAGGGACTTTTTACCTCTCAAACACCTGCCACCATTCACAGACGAACAACAAAAAAAACCCAGCTTCAGCCTCCACACCTCTGTCAACACGCGCTAATATTTTCGCTGGCATATGTGCACGTGCATGTTTGTGTGTAGAGGCTGAGAATGACGGCTACATTTGGTTGCATATTACAAATGCATTACTCACTGTATAGACAGATGGCCAGTTGGGGCAGAAGGATGGTGTATGTGCTGGGGTTTGTAAGGGAGAAGCAACTGAGAAGAAGGTTTGCTGTTGTCAGTAATTAAGGAAGAATTGAGGAAAGCTGCACTTAGTCACTCAGCCCTATCTCACACTGCCATAATTAAAAATGCGATCCTAAGATTGCGTGTCATCAGATTTAGCTTGTTATCACTTCTCTTATGTGAAGCCATACTCAGATTTTTTTTTCCTTCTGCTCAAATACAAAGCACAGCTGAGTTAAATGTGATTGTGGGAGCTATTCAACACAAAGCCTGACATAAATTACAGTTAGGATACATCACACAGTATGTCTGTGAGTTATTAGGCATGTTTAAATAGCCAGTGGGTGTTTCTTGCTCAATTTCCACATTTTTTCTTTGACACTGACAGCACATTGGTCTCTCTGTACAAGAAAAGATATTAAAGTCTAACAAATGTGCAAACTGCTCACTAAAATGAAATGCTCACATTGAACATATTTTTGCAAACCATTCACTGTAAATGCATTTTACTTCCTACAATAGCCAAACCCTGGCAACAGCAAGAAGGGCCAGCTGTTTACAATTTGAATAGCCTACTGTGTTTACTTACTGAACAATACGCCATATCACAATCTTTCCCAAACCTGAACCAACTGTTTTAGTAGCCTTAACCTAACCAGTTATGCTGCACAGGACAGGAACTTGAATGTCAAAGTGCCCAGCCATCCACCAACATTAATTTCCTATGACACCAAAAGTGGCAGAGCAGATTTGGTCCCTTGCTGCTTTGTGAAGAGGGTTCTGGAAGCTTGTGTAGTGACTAACCCCTGGATTTTGACTGGGTGCAGCTGTGCCGCATCTCGGCTGCAACACAGCCGCCAGAGCTGATTACAGTCACTCTAGACAATGCTTGTGATTGCACCAGATGAACAGCAGTCATGGATGTATAAAGAGACATGGATACAGTGTTGGAAGTGGGACCCTATTCATCCTTATTGAAAGTTATGTTTGACTTTTCAGGTGTAAAATTACCACCAGCCAAGTGGCTAACTTTTGTTTTAACCCTCCACTAACTTGAATGGGGATAAAATGATTTAATCATGCGGCTACACTTTCAAAATGTTTTTAGACCAAACTAATAAAATTCTCATAGTGTAACTGATCTTTCTGTGGGGTTGTGACTCTCAAAAAAAAGACAACTCTTTCCCAATTCGAGTCAATGGCTTCATGTGATGGACCCAGAGGTTGTAGTTACACCGTTTGGCCACTTTGTCAAATTGGTGTAATAGTCCAGCGCATTTCCTGGGGGCCTGGCTGTAGTGTGTTTCAGAAGTGGCCCAGAAGCGGTTCTACGATCTGCTCTGCTAAAAATACACATGTAGTCTATGTCAGACAGAGTAGTGACATATTGCTTCCTGAAAGGAAGTGAAACAGCAGCATCTGGTCAATTTTTTCAACCAAACAACCTTTAAATATAAATATATTTAATAAAGATATGTGAAATAATTATGAGGATGAATGATTTTAATAACTAAAACACTGCCACAAATTTTTGATCCATGTCATTCAAAAATGTATTTTAACCGGTATCAACTCTGTCTGTAGGCTACAGCACCAAAATGTAAGAAATAACAACACAAGCACAATTAAAACAAAAAAAATGTTACCACTGATCTTACAGACTCATGGAAGAAGTACAAATATCAAAAAAAATCTGAACACTTTATATTCAAGAAACATTTGGACTATAATTCCTTTGTGGAGCAGTTTATATTCTGACAAAACATGGTTAAATAAAAGTGGACAGTGCAACACAGTTAATCTGACTGGTTCCTCCTTTTGACTTTTTGGCTCTCTGTTACCTCAAATGTCAGCACTGTCAAAACAGGTTTTTTATTGCTCAATGGTGCACACTTGCATGTCAGAGTTCACCAAAGTTGAACTGCACATAAAGGTTCAGCATGGATTTACTTGTCCTCTGTAAGTGAATCTACTGATTACAGCCAGCTCCATCGAAATAAATACATTAAGGTTCAAATGCCACAGTCACAAATGCTGGTCTGATGGGGCTCTGAGGCTGTCACACTCACACACACATTAGAAAAAACTCTGCCAGTGAAGGTAATCCGTGCAGTGATTATGTCAGATATTGCATTGGACAAACCAAATTAGCAATTTACAAACACATTTTGGGAGAGGGATGGAATGAATCAATGCCTATAAAATAAAATAAAATAAAATAAAAAAATAAATTTAGTTATTTTAAAGGCCTTTACACACTGGGGGCTGGATGAATAAACAACACAAAAAAATGTCAAATAGTTGTCTGTGAATATTTCGCTTTAAAACTGGTCATAGTGGCAGCGATGCAACTTTGTGACAGTTGCAACACTTGTTTGATAAAAAAGCTTTGATGTGAACAGGTTCATTGGCAGTGCGATTGTTTGATGATTGTTAGAGGATGTGAATGGAAAAACACCCAACATACTTACTCACATACGATGGTATCACCCAGATGTGTTTGATTACCAGGATGGGGGGAAAAAATATGTAAAAGAACAAAAAAATAATAATAATTAAAAAAAAAAAAAAACAGGCCAGTTCCTTATCCTAACTAGCTAGCAATCTAGCTAAACTCTGCTGGTTTTCTATCCGGAAGTATTTGAAAACAACCAGGTGATTTTTTCTGATGGGACACTAACAATTCAAAGTACACGTCAAATAAACTTTCTCCAAACATGTTTTTTGCTATTTTAGGTAGTTATTATCACGCTCATGTATGTTCAAGTGTTCATTTCCCCTAATAAGTTGGTTTTGACCATTTGACCATCTCAAGCTTTTATTTTGGTACTTCCGGTGACTGGCAGTGTGAATTTGCATATTAGCTATTTAGTTTCACCCAGAACATTTAGATTTAACATTTAACATTTAGATTTAGATTTAACATGTAACATTTAGATTTAGATTTAACATTTAGATTTAGATTTAGCATTTAGGTGCCACATTTAATATTTAGATTTAACTATTTAATATAATTCTAAGTTAACAAATATTGCTGTAAACGTAGTAACACTTTTTTAAACATTGTTTAAAGCTAAATGTGGCAAAATGTTGATGTTAGTTTCAGCGTGAGCCACTTTACAAACGGCACCCCATACTCCGCCCCCCTCCTTCTCCACATACACACAGGTGATGGTCAGTCAGTGAGACTTTTCACATTTAAATTGCGCGATTAATAGAGGTTTTATAACTATTTCGCTAATAAGTGGGCAAAATATGGAAAGAATACAACAAAGATTTGTAGAAAGAGAGAGGATTAAAAGATTTGACTTCAAGAGGGGGACGATTAAAAGGCAGTGTGCAAATTCAGATTCTGTGTGACATATGTACTCATCATTCAGCTATTGTCCAGCATACGAGCACTGTCAGTGAAAGTAAAATGGCTCATTATATGCAACTTCTGTCATTCATTCATTTATTCTTGCCACATTTTTGGTCGGCTAGTTGGTTTGGTAGAGTTCAAGGGCAGTAACTATAATGTATTTCTAAAGTAATTTTGAAACGGTTGCTTATGAAACACTGATAAGTCCATGCATATACTGCATGCTGTATATTTATATAGACAGATTAATTAATACATATAGAGCCGATGGCCATGGAACTTATCTCGTTTTTTAAGCGCCTGTTTACATTTGGATGCCTCAGTTTTGTACTGTCAGGAATACCAACTCTTAGGCCTAGTCTACACGAGCACGGGTATTTTTTAAAACCGAACTTTTTTGACCTCCAGTTTTTATAAAATCTGCATCCATACGAGCAGTGTAATAAAAATACCTCCTTCCACATGACACCCCAAATTCCACTATCAAGCAATGTAATACAAATGCCAAAGCAGTAGGTCGCGATATAACTCCTAACTATAAGGCCATTGTAGCCAATCAGAGGGCAGTAAAACGTCAATACCGGAAAAACAACAACAAGCGTACTATTATGCAGCAGGAGCAGTCTCCGTGATAGCACACTCTTGTGCCTCTGTTGCTGGATGTGGTTGAGTAGCGTTAGTTGTATGATACAGCCACAAAGTGCTGATATGCTGCTAAATAGCAGCAATATTTTGTTTAGGTCCTTCCTCAAATCATCTCTCGCACACACTGGATCGGGTAATAACACAGCTGTTTTCTGTTTACGTTGCACACTGTGACATCATACAATGGAGACAAGACAAAACAACTGTGGTTATCCTGTCCACACATAACTGCTGACACCGGACTTTTCCAAAAAATTTACCCTGGACTCCGGTTACAAATAACTCCAGTTAGAGGGGCCCAAAACTGCGGTTAGGTGTGGATGACAGGCCAAACCGTGAACAAAGAGTCACGGTTTTATAAATACCCGCGTTAATGTGGACAGCCCCTTGGTTCATTTTCATCTGGTTTTGTTTTCATGTCTCATCACTAACTCTCCTGTCATTTCACACCATGCCTCCCTCTCAATCTGCTCATTACCTGCACCTGGTTTTCCCCGCCCATCTCCACACCTGTGGCTCATTCTCCCATTAGTCCTTTAGTATATATATCAGTCCATTTTCCCCTGTCCTCTGCCAGATTGTCTTGTGTTCCTGCCAAGCTATCCAGCATTTTTCCCTTTTGCTGCGTGATCACCTGTTTTTGGATTCTGGATTCCCTGCCTGCCTGCTCCTTCTTGAAATTGTTTGCTGGTTCGTCTGATTTCCTGGCTTTGACTCTGCCTGAACTGTTTAAGTAAAGTGAACTCTGCCTACAACTCTATTGCCTCATTGTCATGCATTTGGGTTCAAATCAGTACTGGTGATTCTCACATGTACATTGAGCTTTTTCAGTATTATGTTGAAAGTAATTCATATTGTTAAATTGTTTACTCTTGTGGGGAAGGAAATACTTGATGTAGGCTTGGCTGCAGTTTGCCTACCATTTGTGAAGTTGTATGACATGTGTTTGATATTCTTAATTTGCACTTCAGTGGATATTTTTATAACATGTTTGTTTTTAGTACATTTTCATTTGATATATTGAGAGCAGTTCATATTATTGAATGGTTTACTTTTGTGAGGAAAGCTACTTGAAGCAATCTACAGTAGGCTATGCCTATCAGTTAACTTGAGAAGTTGTGACTGATTTTTGGTTAAACTGTTTACTTTTGTGATGAAGAAAATACTTGAAGTAGGCTACAGTACATCAACCATTTGTAAAGTTGAATGACAGTTTGATATTTTAATTTGCACTACAAAGATTATTATTATTATTATTATTATTATTATTATTATTATTATTATTATTAGCATTAGCATTAGCATTAGCATATTTATTATTATTTGTACATTGCTTGAGAAGTATAGCTCTATATTAGATATTTGTGTTGCCAGTTGTGACCTGTGCAATAAATGTCACAACTGCTAAACCATCTATTGTGTTCTGGTGTTCCACTGTATACTGAATTTGTCTGTCTATTATGTTGTCCCACACAACAAAACAGTGCGGTGTAGATAAATGTACAATGTTTTAGAATAATGATTTATTCTATTAAGTGTCAATTTCATTCATTTAACATATTCAATGTTGAGTTTCATTACATACAGTTCCATTAAGGGGGGTGTCCAAGCAATCTGACATATTTGAGCACTGTATAAAAAAGTAACGCTGTAGTTACTTTTCCAGGTAATTAGTTACTTTGATAGTGCAGGGGAAAGTACTGCAGAACTGTAACTAATTACTTTTTTGAAGTAATGTTCCCAACACTGGTAATGTGACACAGCAGTCTTCAGGGGATGTTTTTTCTGGTGGCGCACTGGTGGAAATGGAGTGGTGAGGATCAATGGAAAACAGTTTTCAGGTGGTAATGCATTATGTGACATTGTAAATGTAATAGTATCACCCAAACTCTTGTAACATATTACTTTGGTACTGATAAAACGTATATTCCTATCACCCCCAACTGTTTGTACACACTTTGTTGCTTTTTGTGTTACCCACTCTGTTCTTAATCTGTGGCTTTTTCTCCTAATATTTCCAATTTATTCTTTCTCTCTTTATTCTCAAAATCTATGTTTTTTTTTCTTTAACATGGTCCTAATCCTCCTTCATAAATAAATGATATACAAGTGGTCCGTTTGCAGGTGAAGTATACTTTTAACTAGTACTGCCATTTTACTGGTGAAAGCAGCGTTCTCTTATTTTAGCTGTATTAGGTACCAGATTGCTGGTCTTATGAGACCCCATTAATTGCTTGTTAAAATACATCTGTGAAAATTTTAGGTTTTAGTCCCACAATGTACAGCTCCTACTACACCTGTATTTGTGATTGTGTATACTGTATAATGTCTGAGATCAGTTTTCCATTCAGCAGTAAAACAGCAGCTCAAGGTGAGTGTGTTCTTGATTGGCCATATGTAAGAGGTATAATTAGGTATCCCACATGCTGCTTAACAGCACACCTCAGCCTCATGAAGCTCCAGCATCACCATCAGAATACCAATGACCATCTGCATTAATACCTGCCGTCTGTTTTCACAGGACTATAATAGTTGGCAGCGATTTTTCTAAATTACTCTGCTGCCTCATTAATAGTTACAAACCACATCGCACGCATGGATTTAAGGTAAACTCGCTACATATGATACATCTAAAACCTGTCTCTGTTCATCCCTCAGTCTGGGTAAAGGCAATAAAAAAATTACAGAACAAGAAAGGGAGAGACAAAAATAGAGACACAAACATGAGAGACAGTGGTGCAAGCGATGCATCCAAGTCGCATTAGATCTTGTTAAATTAATTTTCATGTGACCACACATTGTGTCTTTGTGCCCTGAAGCGCAGAGAGTACCCATTTTGCATATCAATTCATTACCTATGAGCCAGGACCAGGGCTAGACCCACGACATACTGCAAACAGGCCACTCATTACAGCCTTCTGTATTACAGGGCACAACCTCTGGCATACTGTCACAGTAATCTGCCTGGCGCCGCCATAAATCAAAACCAACTATGCCCCCATTATCAGCTCATGTCAATGAGAACAGACAAGGCCTAGACTTCAAAGACTGTGGTATAAATGTATATCAGATTCATTGGAGATGGGAGTCCAAATGAAGTGGGCGGCTGTTGACTGGATCACAGACGCTGTTGCTCTCAGCTTGAATTTAATTCACTTAATATGCATCATTCTTTCTTATTTCCTTCGGTTCCCTCGCCCTCGTCGGCCCGGCCTAGTTTGACTGTAGCAGCAACATTGTTAACCTCTCCATCTCCGTCTATTCCTTCCACTGTGTTGAACCTCGGGGTTACAGAAATAGGTCAAGCAGTTCATCGGAGTCTGTGTCAAATTGAAGTGAAATATGAGGCTGAAGTATCGCAAGGCTGAGTACAATCACCCCAGCTCCTTCAAAGAGGTATTTATGGCAGAGCCCTGTTTACAGAGAGAACTGTTTTTAGAGCAACTGTATGTTTGCCAAGGCATGGCTATATTTTATTTTACTTATTGCTTTTATTGCTTCAGGCTAGTCCAACTTTCTTAGTTTTCTGTTGAGTTTGAAATTGAAAGTTCTCAGTGTTTGATTAATGACGTGTCATCTCATATCTTTATGCTTCAGTCACATCCAGCCGAGGCAAAACCAGAAAACATCTCCTCATCTTAGCTTTATGCAGCTAACACTAAAGGTCCTAATCAGGGGCCACAACCCATCTAGTCAGTGTCAACCTGCCTCATTGGTCATCAGAGTGCTGCATCATTGGGCGTCAGCCAAGCAGGAGCCAGGCCAGCCTATTGGGGGTTCTATTCACAGTCCAGCAGAGCCGATCCATCTGCTGCAAATTGACAAGCCGTGAGTGCTGTGTTGGGTCCCTGCATAAATCTCCCTTAGGCTAGGATGCTACCTGTCCGACTCTGTTATTGACTCCTTTTTGGGTGCTAGCTCCAAAACAATATCAATCTATTTTGGGGTTATGAGGACTTATATCAGATGCAGTAATGTAAATCTAGTGCCATCTGCATCTGGGAGGTCTTGTCTCTAGTCCAGATTGCTCCTCTGTGTCTTTAGTAGTTGGAGAGTCTCTGTTGTGCAGTAAGCAGTCAGTTGGACATTTTAAGCTGAAAATGGGACGATATGATACAAGCCAATTAAGAAAAGTGGAGGGAATGGTTGATGAGTTGTTGTGGGAAGGCTCTCTAGTTTGTTAGTGGGCCAGTAAAATGTCAGTTACTGACATTCAAAGGTCATCTGAGCATGTCAGCACATTTGATTTGAGATTAACATACTGCACGGTCTCGAGTTGATGTGGAACTGCAAGAGCCAGAACACAATGTCAGTCAAACATCTGACCTCTTTAGCAGTGCTGTGTATCTAATTTACTAACTCATAATTATCACTCCAATGTCTTCTCATACACATGATATCCTTCGAAAATGGGCAGGGCACCCAGTGGGGACCCACGCTGGCATTGGAGCATGCAGGTGGTTTGAGCCCCCAACCCAGGTTTGAACCAGGAACCTTCTTGCTGTGACGTGACAATCCTTACCATTGCACCACCATACTGCCCCATCATCACTTCCTTCTTTACTCCTGTTAGCACGTTGGCCATGTGATTGCAGCTTTCCAAAATATGTGGGTTATGGACAAGGTACTGGCTCATGATTAAGTGGGATATGTACAAATCCCACATTATGCATTATTTTTCATGTGAAAATGTACAAACAGTGCATGAGAACAGCCTGACCATTCATACACAAAACCTAAAAGGAGAAGCAGAAGGAGGACAAGGGGAAAAATAGATGGTAGCTATAAAGACTCTACTTTTTTGTACCCAGTATATGTGACTAAATGTAACATAAGTGAGTGAAGCTGTGATACTGTGTGGGAAATGCGCGGTCCCTGTGGTGAGTTTGAGCAGCTTTTCCTGACAGATTTGCCTCTACTACTTAAACACTATTCCCAGAATCCCACCCCACCTGGGAGTGGGGGGGGGAGGGAGTTATGGCTTTTAAATGAGATGC
Source organism: Epinephelus cyanopodus (assembly GCA_026686955.1). Lineage (NCBI taxonomy): Eukaryota > Metazoa > Chordata > Actinopteri > Perciformes > Serranidae > Epinephelus > Epinephelus cyanopodus. The sequence continues at coordinate 7,399,846 of CM048919.1, forward strand.
CAGAATCCTCACCTTAGCAGAGCTCAAACAGAAACGAGACCAATCATATGCTCTAGAGGAGAAAGGTTTGACACTGTTAGGAAAACTGTGCATTTCTGCTGTCTTGTGCAGCCTGGACGATGTGCTGGCAACATAAAAGAAGTAACTGATGTCACACTGGAGGTCATACAAGGTGATGTATATGGAAATTAAACATGTACTGACAAGGCCCCACCTCCTGTATCGTACATAACAATGTTATGGTTCTTAACAAAAAGGGTAAATAACCAAAAATCTCAATCCCTCTGTATTGTGCTTGACATTGTTTTGGTGTTATGTTAATGCCGATTTTGAAATTTAAAAAAAGCTCCAGTATGTAGGATTTAGGATGATATATTAGCAGAAATGAAATAAAAAAGATGTGTTTTCTTCGGTGTATAATCATCTGAAAATAAGGATCGTGGTGTTTTTTTTTTACCTTAGTCTGAGCTGTTTATCTACACAGGGGGAGGGTCCTCGTCCATGGAGATCATCATGTTGCACTGCCATATATATATATATATATATATTATATATATAATATATATATATATATATTATATATATATATATATATATTTTATTATTTATTTTTTTATTTTTTTCTATTTTTTTTTTTTTACAGTGGCCCAGAATGGATGAACCAAACACTGAATCTAGATAGAGCCATTTGCATTTTTATTTTAGTGACAGGGTGTAATATTGGCCAATGAAGAACCCATACAATTTTGGAGCAGATCCAAATCACTGGGCAAATACACAATTTTGTTTTACTATTTTGTTAGACACTTGGCCTAAGCTAAATAAATACCATGCATCTTAAAATCCAGTTGGGGGTCTTAAAGTTTATAATCCAGTCTTGAGGTAACAAACGCATGGACCAATTTTTCTGCATCTTTCTGAGACAGAATATGCCTAATTTTTGCACTATTACCCAGATGAAAGAGAGTTAAAAGACTTGTCTTGATTTAATATAGGGAAATTGGAGCTCATCCAGGTTTTTAAGTCCTGTCATGTTTCAAGTTCACTTAACTGCTCTGTGTCTACTAGCTAGTCGATGGATATAATTGTGAATCATCTGCACATCAATGGAAATTTACGGTGATTTCTAGTGATGTCACCTAAAGGAAGCATATATGAAGTGAACAAAACTGGTCTGAGCACAGTACCTTGTAGAACTCCGAAACAAACTTTGGTATGCAAAAATGATTCATTATAAACATGAACGAACTGAAATAGATCAACATAAATTGTTCCATTCTCTGTAGCAGAACTTGATGGTCAAGTGTGTCAAATGTGGCATTAAGATCTAATAAAACAAGTACAAAGACGAGTTCTTTTGTCTAAAGCAATCAGAAGATAATTTGTAATTTTTGCTAGTGCTGGTTCTATGTTATGGTGCACTCCAAATTCTTTCTGAAATTCCTTAAATAAGCTAAAGTCATGAAGAAGGTCACAGCTGGTTTGCAACTACTTCTTCAAGGGTGGGATTTTTAGAAGAGGTTTCATTACAGCTACCTTAAATGACTTTGGTACTTAGCATGTTAATAAAGACATATTGATCATGTCTAATATAGAAGTGTTAAGTACAGGTAAACATCTTGTAGTAGCCTAGTTGAAATGGGGTCTAAGAGACACGTTGATGATTTAGAAGAGGGAATCACTGATGTTAGTTGTTGAAGGTTAATCCAAGAGAAGCAATCCAAATATATATCAGGTCTTACAGCTGTGTCTAAGGTCCCTGTGTTTGACGGCAGATTGAAACTGTATGAGGGCAGGAGGTGATGAATTTTGTCTCTAATACTTAGAATTTTGTCATTAAATAAGCTCATAAAGTCATTACTGCTTAGGGCTAAAGGAATACAAGGCTCAGTAGAGCTATGACTCTCTGTCAGCCTGGCTACAGTGCTGAAAATATTGGTCATGGACCAACGTGTAGTCTATCATGTCTGTCTGCCAAGTCACAGCAAGATTTAATGACTCTACAATCGCCTAATCTGACATAGTGACTGTCATAACAGAATGTTGTGTAGTCTGAGCCCAGCATTAAGTGTAACTATGGAAATGTATGTACATACTTATCATGCAACTAATTATATGGTTACTCACATCCAACTGTGATTTGTCTGCAATAAACATCGCCACAGATATTAAGGAAATAATAAATATTTCCAAATAACTGTGGGAACTGAGATGATTAAACTTCAACTAGGCATAACCATATTAAGTCATTCAAATGCTTCTGGAAATAAAAAGTGGTTGCGCTTGCAGATTTTAAGATGTCATAAACGAGTAGACTATTGACCCCGACAGAAATCTGCCCTTCTACCTATATTAGTTTTAAGTTACTATGTCTTCATATTTATTGAGTAATATATATCAAATATTTCTTTCCATTTGGATACAAGGTGGAGGTTTAAGAAAACACACGAAGCAATGATGGAAACAAGCCCAAGATTTTATTATTAAATCGAGAGAATTGATAGGAAATAGGACAGAGGTGTGTCCTGATGAGTTGACATGCATCAGCAGAGGATGATGTGCATCAAGTTGCCAATGTGTGCGTGGGTTTACAAATGATTATGCATGCAGGCGTTTTGATGTTTTTCGTATGACGCCAGTGTGTGTTGCCCTTTTCCAGTAGTTTGCCAGAGGGTTAACATATAGAGCAATTCCAAAGCAATCTGCCCGCTAGATTTTAATGTCTCTTGTGTACAAATGGGAACATAGGCCTGCTGATGGTGCTAGAGGAAAGGTCAGTTGGTCACATAAAACAAATGACTGAATTAATCCTCTGGGGACCATAATTATCCCCAACAAATGCCATGAAAAGCTTGACATTATTCTTGTGTCCAGCAGATTTCATCTTTCAAGAACTGTTTATTTCAGGAAAATAGATCCAATGTTAAATGTTACAATGGTACTTGGATTACTCAGAGTAACTAGGATGCCAAGTTTGGAAATATTTTTTTTCCTTTTTTTTGCTTTTCAAATGGCATTTTGGTGTCTCTTAAAACCGTGAAGATACCAGAGCAAAGCTATCTGCATAACCAAATATCACAAAGGGGTTATTTATTCTCACTGTTAGAGACGGAGATGGACGGAGCCTTTCCATAGTCTGTGTTCGTTTAATCCATATTTGTGCACAACTTCTCAAAACTCACAGATACGGATGAAACCAAGTAGTACCATCGGAGATCGTGATGCAATGTGCGACCATAGAAGACGATAAAGAAATTTAAATTATAGCAGAGCTGAATGAATCATAAATATATGATAATATACAGTAGTGAAAATAGTGAAAAGAATTCTCCGTCCACATGAAGGAATGTACATAATGGCCTCACAGACCATTGCCATCTACAGCGCTGCCTCAATATTACCATCCTCTCCACCATTGCCTTATTGATGTGGGAAACTTTTGACTCTACCCTCTAGTGGCCCCTGTTAACGGTATCCATACCATCATAAAGGATTCGTGGAAGTATGAGGGAAGCTACGTTTACAATGTTTGAAACAGACATATCTATTTTCATACGTAAGGGAGTATAAATGAGCCCTGAGAGTAATCTTAATGTCATTTGGGTGAACCGCACTTTTAATGTGTTCTACACTAAAAGTTCCAGACTGAATCACTGCCTCAAAAGATTTAAAAAGACAGTTCAGTTAGACTTGGCAAGACTTACCTCTGTGGCATACTCCTTCTAAAAGGATTGTTTGGAAAGGGTTATTTTTCTCTTGTTTGTTTTTATGACGGAGGTTTTTTTGTACTGCATTAAAATGATCAACCATTGAGCTTCGAAGATGCAGGAACTTGAGCTGTGTCCAAAATCATTCACTCATTCACTACTCCCTTCTCACTATGTAGGGAATCCTACGTAGAGGACTATACAGTGAGTTCATCTGCAACATTAAGAAACACTTTTTGACACTACTTGGGTTTTTTGGCGCCATTATGTCATTGCTGTCGTACAATTAAAACATTTCATATCAACATCAGCTGGTGATCCATCCACAATAAATGCTAACATGCATATTTGGGATAAAAACATGAAATTATACTGGGTATATTTTCCCCAAATTAGATTAGATAGTTAACATTACAAAGCACCTTGCTGCCATTTGTGATGTATTGTGTTGTGTTGTGTTGTGATGTGCTGCTCTGCTCACATTAAACATAACAACACACATGAAACATATTCAACATAACATTATGCATTACACCATTACAGCACAAATCAGAGCTAGCAGGGACTGAGATTGCTAACATTAGCCAGCATTATTAGCCCTACTCTGTATGGTAACTGTGAAGTACTTGAAAAAGATCAATTGTTGATTTATTTTTATCTCTTCGTGAACTGACAACTACACATTAAACTGACAGTTTATTACATGGCAGAGAAAAAATGGCTAAACAAACATCAATATGTCATCATAGGTTAAACAAGTACAGCAGGTTGTAATCCAGTTGCTCTTTCTTGTCTCGTCTGTCCCATATAGTCTGTCTGTTCCTTTGACGCAATGCATAATGGGATATATTGCTTGGTGAGTGACCATCAGCTGTATAGTACTTTTCACGGTGCATTTTGGGAATAATTTGAGTCCACTATGTAGTGGACTATACAGTGAGTAGTGAGTGATTTCAGCCTTAGTTGTCTCCCTTTGATGACACAGGTGATCTCAATTTAACTTATAATTTGACTTCTGAAGACAACTGGCGTCATCACTGTCAGAAAACTTGCATCCACTGTTGATGTGAAGTTGTGAAACCTGGAAAAATCATAAGACTGAATCCTCTTCTAAAGTTCTTGTAAAACACAACAGGGCTTATAAACATGTGGAGGGAATATTGTTCAAACACTTAAGTAGATCTTGTAATTACTGTGCTCACATGTCGACTGCAACAGGTGAGAGGTGGTCACATTGACATGAAAATAAAGTAAGAGATGTTCCCTGACTGAGCACTAACTGTGCTGCAGGGAGACTCTAATGTCTCCACAGCATCAGTGATGAACCAGCCAACGAGAGCTGACTTTCTGAGGCCCTATATAACCCTCCATTTGTGACAAAAGGCGTAGTTTTATAAGACTGAGTTTTACTGGAACAATGAATTCAGAGGTCACAATAAGGATACTCTGTTGGTTAGTGATTCACTCCTCTACAGTGCATTTTAGTTAAACCACAGAAAAACAAGACAGAAAGTCTCTCTCAAGATGGATTTCTGCCTCACTGTCAAGGCTTTGCAGCAGTACAGCCATCAATGGACAGGGTCCAAGTAAATGACATGGAGTACAATTCAATGCATGATTGAGCCTGTTGATTTTCAGTGTAAAACTGTGGATGTGTCGTGTATTATCAGGCTGCACGTTGCTATTGTCAAACTCAGTGTTATTAGTTTTAAAGTCTTGAGAGCAGCTGCTGCAGTTGGAAAGTTTAAATAGATTTTTTGTCAATTTCTAGAGAACCTTGGACATTAAATGAAAGTGTTTATTAATAATTAAAATTATTGAATAACTTAAGGCTTTTTGAACATTTTTAGTAAAGTCCAAGTACGTCCATGGTGTCCTTGGGGTAGTACTCTGGGGCCAGGGAACGTATGGAGGGATTGTAGGAGTTATTCTTTTTGTTTGTGCTGATACAAGGGGAAATGGCAATTTAATCCCTTTTTTTTCTTTTTTTGCTGTTGTTATGCATCTGGGATTTTTGCAAAATGATACTGTAGGGGCATATTGATAAGTCCGTCCTCAGCAAGGCCACATGTTTGGGGGATGGCACGCTACCCTGACTTGTACACGCACATGATCATGTTTTTATCTGAATGACACTTTGCTTTAACCCTGTCAAATCAAAAGATTGATAAGTTGCATTCAATTTTAGTTTCAACTCTCTAACATGTAGCCATACTGCCATCTTGCGGTGGAGTTTAAGAAGAGTTACTGCAAGGAAGTCAACTTTATATATTTTGAATGAAGATGTAATTAGGGATTATTAATTAAGTTGTTGCATGAACACGTGCTCCTTCATTTTGTTTTTCATTATATATTGTCATTGGGCTAATCTAGAGTGTGTGTATTTGACGTAGACTAGCTGATATCATGGCATAATAAGTGTATTCTGAATGTTAATCTGTATGTTTAATTGGATGTTAAGAATCAGTGTTGACCAAGTTATTGCCTCGCTACAATATGACAAATCTTATGATGTAAACTTAAAGTGAGCTTCCCCTGTTTGAAAGACCAGCAGCCGCAACTGATGGACATAGACCCTTGCACATGAAGTAGGTGAGGGACTGTGTTATTTTCTTAGCTCTCTCAGAGTTGTATGGTAGTTTTGTCAGGCCAACTGTGTCCAGTGTTAGTTGATTTTTTCGGCAGAATGGGTTTAGTGTTAGCTTGGATATCAGTGGTCAGTGCTGTCTATGGATGGGGGTGGGTCATATGACACTGCTTAAAAATAGCATATGTAATATCCAAATCCTCCTTTTTTTGCTGTGTTAAAAAATCTAAAGTAAGTCCAGATGTTTGATTTAAATGCTGATGAAGCATTTGTGATTTTTTTTCTCCAGTGCCTCCATATTTTTTTTTCTTGAACTTCCTAAGGAATGCCACTGAGACCTCTGCTAAACTCACCAGGAACAAAAACATCAGCACCATTGCTGGAAAAAAAAAGATTTTATTATTCTAGTACCAAAAGTGTTATTAAAATATGTATTTGCAAATGTTAATAATGTATATGATAAAAAATCAATGGCATCCATGTATTGATACAGTATTGCCACACAAAATATTATGATACTATGCTGTGTCGACTTCCTCCTCCCACCCGTTTGCCTGTGGAATGTTCCAAACAGGTGTTTTTTGAGTATTCCACAACTTTCCCAGTCTGTTGTTGCACCTGCACCAGCTTTTTATAACATGGTGCAGCCATTACAATCTGAATAAGTGTATATCTACAAAAAAAGTATCAGTTTCAACATTGACTATCTTGTCTTTGTACTGTATTCAACTGAATATAGGTCCAAAACCATTTGCAAATCATTGCATTCTGTTTTTGATGTATGCACCATCCTAACTTTCGTGAAATTGGGACTGTACATTTGTGGGAATTCAGAGAAAATCAAGTGGTGTTAGAGCCACTCCAGTAATAAGGTGTTGTTATTTCCACTCAGGGCTTGCACAAGCGGCATCTGATCCACCTAAAACAACATCAAAATAACTCCTAGACCCAATTTCAGAGCAAGTCGGTATCAGTGGCAGTTGTTGGCAAACTGTGAGTGTAAAATAGCTTCAAGCAGGCACAGAAACAGTGAGGTCGGATTACTATAGCCTGTAGAAGGGAGAAATGACTGCTCTTAGAGCCTGTCATTATCCTCTAGTCAACGACAACCTTTATCTCTCTCTCTCTCTCTCTCTCTCTCTCACACACACTCACACACACACACACACACACACACACACACACACACACACACACACACACACACACACCTTTGTGAAGAGGATCCTTGTGGAGTCTGCCTCTGCATCCTACAGCACCATCATTATTATACACACATATTAATCATTTAGCCCAATATCAATACCACCAAGTTGACCTGTGATTTGACTGTAGTTTTGTCTGTCATATGGCATAATGTGTGATAACATTGTAGTCACATCTCTTGCTTGCTTGCTTGTGGGATGACGAAAATATTTATAGGATATGAACGTGTTTTTCTGAGAGCTGGTAAAAACAGTCCATACACTTTACCTTCAATCACTCTGTGTGAGATCAAGTCTATTAAAATACTGAGGCAGTGGTTGTAAAACATGCTAGTTAGCAACAACAGTTGCAGGATTGTGTGTGCTGTTATATCCTCTCTCTCCCTCCCTCTCTGTTATCTGCCTTGCCCTCACATACTGTACACACAGCCTCTCTGATGACTCTGTTGCTAATAAACCTGACTGGACGTTTTATGGTTGTGTAAATCCCTGAAAGATGCACGTGTTTGCACATAAAGCCCACATTTGTTTTCATGTGTGCTTGTGTTGGGAGCATATGGATATCCTGTGCTACAGATGTGGCATTATTTGTCTGATCAATACACCATCAGCACATCTCTGTGATAGCACTCTGAGAACAGTCATTAGCCATCAGCTCATCCGTGAACAAGTGGGGATGTTATAAAATTAGAAACATTTACATGAGCTGATTGACATTGTCACCACTCATGTTTTGTCTGTGCTGCCAATTCATGCAAATTACCATTATCTGACGGTGGCCTCAATCCGTTAACACCTGTGAAACTGCACAGCAGCTCAGTATTGCGTGCAGTTACCATAGATTGCCATTCTGTCGAGCATTTACTGGATCTTTATAGGAGTCCATTTGTCTCTCACAACCCCTGCAACGACTCCTGTTGTCACCGTGTGACCTAAAGGTCCTCGCTGTAAATGCATGTGCAGTTACATTTGATTGGACGTATCGATCTCGGCCTTATTGTTGTTGCACAATGTTGTATTGACGGTGTATGAAGCATAGCCAGAATGACTGAGTGGTAGCACTGTGACAGCCTTATCAACCAGAACAAAAGTCAAGCTGGTGGAAAATCCATAAGCGGATCTTACTCTGAACAGGCGTTCAGCATTGCATATCTAGATTGATTAATCATTAGCGATCAATATCTTTTGATGCAGTGCGGAATTTCCTTGTCATAGTCAGCCATTTGTCACTTTGTTGCAGCCTGGCTGTGGCAGTGCTTCAGGCCAGCTTCCATCCAGTGAAAACAAAATCGCTAATGAAGGTGATGTAGACATGTTTTCCAGATTGGATCTGACTGGATGGGTCAAGTGGGTTAAAACACCAGTCTTAATTTTTTCCTTATTGATTGAGACATCTGATGAAGCACAAAGGTTTTCTAACACTTCCACAGACAGTTTTGTACAATGGACATGGACACATAGATTATTCAATGTGGATATGAACCATGTGAAGATTACATACATTAATTAACATAACGATAGTGTAAAATTACAGGAGTAGTTGTTTTAACCAACAGTACAGTTACAGTACAGTTGAACTCTAGGCCTTAATCACATTTTGAAAATAATAATTGTGTTCTTTCTTTTTCAGAGGTGGTGACTCAAGTGATGATGACTTTAGACTCAACTTGAAAAAAAAATTAAGAATAATTGCAACTTGACTTGAACTTTAACACAAATGGATCATGACTTCTAATACTTCTCATAAGCCCAAAGATTGAAAAATACGTTATTGAAAAAGTGTGCTGCAAATCCATTCATTTCCCATTACTTTCTAAATCAAGTAATGCTAAATTATTCCCAGCAATTCAATCCTTTATCTCCAGATGATCCACTTTATTTGAACTAATCCGACAGTTTCCAGTCAAGTTGCAGGAGAGATGCATGAAGAACTAATGTAACGTTACTTAAAAAATAAAATTAAAAAAGATACAAAAAGATTATTTTGTTAAAATACAAAAAAATGCATGAGGTCAACAAAAAACAAATTATAGCATGTAAAACATGCACAAATTTGATCTAATAACAAGTAAACATCCCAACTTGTAATTTATTGCTGTTTCATCAGAGGCCTTAACATCTACATATGATGTGCTTGGTATCCTCCTTCATCTGTTGTTGGCATTCACATCACGTCACTTGTTACATGCATTGTGTCTTTTCAAAATACACCACTGTTTTCATAGGAAATGTACAGTTTCTGCTTCCTAGATGCATACAGTCTTTTTCTAAACGGGTTTTCTAAACTTACAACATTGGAATAACATCTTGTATTTCCATTTATTTCCTTGTGCAACAGAAGCACGTAGTTAGGTATTAATTGTAATGCGTTTGGTGAAGAGTACATTATGATTTGTTTACGACTTGGTTTCACTTCGTGTGTGTGTGTGTGTGTGTGTGTGTGTGTGTGTGTGTGTGTGTGTGTATCAGGTCTTGAAAATCTATCTATCCTTTAACATTTGATGAAAGTAAAACACTTTTATAGTTGTGCATCAAAGGGTTTTGGTATAGTTCATTGATCTCAAGCGTGAAACATTAACAAAATTCAAAAGCTGATTATTAAAATGGAGAGCTTCACTGAAATCTTTGATCAGGATATCAACACATAATGAACATGATTGCATAAAAACATCACAGAAAAGTAGGTCGTGGGCCAACTGAAAACTCACTGATTTTTCACTGGCCATAGGCTACTGGCCTAGGATAAGGACGAACTGAACGCACTAGGCTTGCCAATTCACAAATGCCCATTCATTTATGATATCTACGGGAGCACTGTGACTTTATGGAGACACAGAGGAACATTTTGCACTTCAAACATCTCACGTATGTTTTACTGTTGCACCCAGGCATCCTGCATCTGGAAGGACTTGGACTGTTGACCATTTAGGCAAGTGGATCCCTGGGTGAACAGTTCCTCAGCCAAGAGGAGTCTGAACTCATGTCACTGGGAGGTGTCCTTTGCAGGTCTTTTCATGGCCTGGTTGTCTGATTGCACATGTCAACTCCTCCCATGTTGCTGTTTTATTCTGCAACCACTGCAGGTCTTGAGATTTCAACTTGCCTCTTTTCTTTCTTTGACCATCTGCTGCAGGTATCTTGGGGCTCAATCCCATGGGCAATTGATGCCATGACAACAGGCTTGTTTTCCATCCACTTGGTGACTGCTATTTCATCAGGTCTCCATACAATCATTTCTGATGACCCTTTTGATTTGGTGCTCCGGATGATGTCAGCAGTGAAGTGGCACTCTTTTGGGATTCTATTCTTTTGAATTGTTCCTGTAGCAGGCAGGCCCCTTTCCGGAAGAGCATCCAGGAGACTGATGGTGGTTAAAATACACATCAAAGTAGACCAGTGTTCCTCAGGGAACCATCTCAGTCAAACGCAGGACTGCATTTCCACCCAACTGTTGGACTTGAGTGAAGGTGTTCTTTCCCATGTAGGTTTCAAAGTCCAGCACTAAGCCACCTGAACTTGCAAGAACAAACATCTTTAATCCTGTTTGATTTGGCTTCCCAGACACAAACTGACAATCTGGAAACCGGCCGGTGAATGAAACAATCAGTTCATCAATACAGACCTTTGCTGGCCTAGGTAGGTTGAGGCAACCTTGGAGGACTCTCTCCAGAAGTGGTCTGACTTTCCAAAGGGAATCCTTTTTCCTCTTCTGGCACTTCCAGATCATTGATCAATTTCAGCAAAGATCTGATCTTGTAGAAACCATCATGTGTCATGGAGTCAGCTATAATTGGAACTCTTGTTTTGGCAGCCCAATACATTTTGATTCTCGGATATCTAAGGCATACCACTGAGATTCCTAAAAGAAGGTCTTGATTTCTTCTGGTGTTGTGCTTAAGCTAAAGCCTGAATCCTGTACCATCATTGGTTCCTGAAGAAGGCCAGGTCTGATTTGGTTCCTCGTCAATGTGCTGCTGGGAATACTGCTGTGGGCTCCAATTACTACGGGTTATAGGGGTACCATAATCTTTGTTTTATATTTTCTGTGTTCGTCCAACACAGACATGAACCTAAGAGAAAGAGAAGGCACAATTTAGCAGATTTAACATGTTAAATTTTTTAATTTTTCAAAGGGATGGTTCACTTACAACACATTTACACTGTAGCAGTAAGCCTATACATATATCAAATCAATTTTCCTGGAACACATCTGTAAGTTATCTTTCCTTTTTCGCTCTGATTAAAAACCCTACACCCCTAAAATGTTGGTTTTGGCCCATAGAGGACAAGGGCACACTTCAGCTGGCTCTGCGTCTTAGTTATCTTCATCCGATTCCTTATCTCACCCTCTCCTGTCTTACTCACTGGACTCTCATCTTCTGATAAATCTATGTCTGAATCTCGCTCACTGATTCTGTAAAGAGTTCTCTCTCCCTCTGTCAAAGAGCTGTTTCCAAAAAAATGAGAAATTACAAAGTAACAACGTGCACTACAGTGTACATAACTTAAAGCCACAGCATGGAGGAATTTCTCCCATCTAACATTGAAATCACATACTGAATTCTACTAACGCCTCACTGTTTCAAACACGTAGTGCAACAATGGTAGCTGTTGTGTACCAAAAACCTATGATGAACAAAAATAGTTTGAGGATCGCACACAGATATGTCCATCAGCAGATAAAAAGTTTTTAATGAAGCGTTTCAAGCATTTTTTTAGGACAAAGTGCTTTCGGTCGTCCGGCCTTCATCAGTGTGAGTTACAGACTAGCAGTGCATGCTCTGATTTAACAGCTGCAGTCGAGTCTGCAGATCAGCTGTATTACAATCTGTTGTGCACTAGAACGAAAGGAGGACTCAAAAATGCAAAAACCCGTAGAGCTCAGTTCAACAAATTTATTTACAGCAGTTTCTTTACTTGTGTGTTGTGTGGGATTTGAACCCGAGTCTCTGGCGTGAAAGGCAGGAACGTTGCTGCAGGACCACGAGGTCAGCTGACTTGCCATAGGCGGGTACCGGTGATAATCAGGTCCAGAAGGCGGGGGGGTGGACAGACGGAACTTGACAGAGGCAGGAGGAGTTTTCCAGAATTGGATGTCGGAGTTGGAGCGGGGCAGACAGTTGAGTGGCTTGCAGGTTGCAGCTGGAGTGCAGCAGGTGAAGGCAGGCAGGCGAGGCAGGTCAGCAGCAGAGTGATGACGGCTGCAACAGAGGAGAACGGAGTCAGGAGCCAAGAACATACAAGGAACTAATCTCATTCAGATCTGGTACAAGACTGAGGCCGAGAATATTACCACAGGGGGTATACAATGAACTGGCGCTGACTGAAGGGAAGAGTCGATCTATATACACCAGGGTGATTGCAGAGTGTGTGCAGGTGAGTAGATGATTGCTGACTGCCTGCAGGTGAGTAGAAGAAGCCACGCCTTGCCTGCTCCTGCTGACAGAAGAGGGGGGGGAAACCAGGTGGAAAGGGAAAACACAAGTGCAATCCTAACAGTACCCCCCCCCTCAACGGGCGCCTCCAGGCGACCCACCCGGCCTGTCTGGGTGGGAACGATGGAACTCCCGGACCAAAGCAGGGTCCAAGATGAAGGACCGAGGGACCCAAGAGCGCTCCTCTGGACCACACCCCTCCCAGTCCACCAGGTACTGGAGGCCCCGGCCACGACGCCGGACATCAACCAAACGGTTGACCGTGAAGGCAGGATGGTCATCAATAATACGGGGGGGAGGGGGGGAAGCTGCAGGAGGACACAGCACACTGGTAGACACTGGTTTGAGTTGAGAAACATGAAACACAGGGTGGATCCTCATATTATTGGGTAGAGAAAGCTTTACTGCAACAGGGTTGATTATTTCCGAGATGGGGAATGGACCGATGAAACGAGGAGAGAGCTTACGGGATTCAACATGAAGTGGAATGTTCTGAGTTGACAGCCACACCGACTGACCTGGTTGATACTGGGGGGCTGGCCTCCTCCGGCGGTTAGCAGTGTCCTGGGCACTTTGCTGGGATCGTTCAAGTGCCCTCTGGGTCTGGGTCCAAACCTCCTTGCAGCGGTGAACGTGGGCCTGGACCGAGGGAACCGCCAACTCCACCTCATGGTCCGGGAACAAAGGAGGCAGATAACCTAGAGAGGCTTCAAAAGGTGACAGTCCGGTGGCAGAGCAAGGCAGAGTATTGTGTGCATATTCAATCCAAGGCAACATGGTACTCCAGGAAGAAGGGTTAGCAGAGGTCATACAACGTAGAGCAGCTTCTAACTCCTGGTTTGCCCTTTCAGATTGGCCATTGGTCTGAGGATGAAAACCTGATGACAGGCTGGCTGTAGCCCCTAAAGCCTTACAAAATCCCCTCCAAACTTGAGAGATGAATTGAGGGCCACGGTCAGAGACAATATCAGAGGGAATCCCATGTAACTTTATGACATGTTCAGTTAGCAGGTTAACGGTTTCCATTGCTGAAGGCAGCTTAGAGAGAGCAATAAAGTGGGCTGCTTTAGAAAACCTGTCAACTACTGTGAGTATGACTGAGTTACCTTGGGAGTCAGGCAGGCCGGTGACAAAGTCTAAAGCAACATGGGACCAAGGGCGGCTAGGAATGGACAGAGGGCGTAAAAGTCCAGCAGGTGACAGATGTTGGGTCTTACTGCGGGCGCAGACTGTGCAGGCAGCCACATACTCCCGGGTGTCAACATCCATTGCAGGCCACCAGAAATGCCTCTTGAGGACAGCTGAGGTACGCTTAGAACCAGGGTGGCAGGAGAATCGAGCCGTGTGAGCCCATTGCAGAACCTGGGATCGGACAGAGGGGGGCACAAACAGACGGTTTACAGGGCCGTTACCTGGATCAGGGTCCTGAAGTTGGGCATCTCTGACAACCTTTTCAATGCCCCAGGTTAAAGCAGCAACCACACGCTTGTCAGGGAGGATGGACTCCGGGGCAGGACTGGATTCAGGGTCAGAATACTGACGAGAGAGAGCATCAGGTTTAGTATTCTTAGAGCCAGGACGATACGTAATGGTGAAGTTGAACCGACTGAAGAAGAGTGCCCATCTCGCCTGCCTGGAATTTAGTCTCTTCGCAGACTTAATGTATGCCAAGTTTTTATGATCAGTCCAAATGACAAACGGCTGCTCCGCCCCCTCCAACCAGTGCCTCCACTCCTCCAAAGCCAACTTCACAGCCAGCAGCTCACGGTTGCCCACGTCATAGTTACGCTCCGGCGGGGAGAGACCGTCTGGAGAAGAAGGCACAGGGATGTAACAGATTGTTAGGACCGCAGCGTTGGCTTAATATAGCCCCCACCCCAGTATCAGAAGCATCGACTTCAACGATGAACTGTTTACTGGTGTTGGGCTGAGAGAGGACAGGTGCAGAGGTGAACAGACTCTTCAGATGGAGGAAGGCCTTCTCAGTGTCAGGGGACCAACTGAAAGATAGCTTTGAAGAGGTGAGGCGGGTGAGGGGTGCAGCTACCTTACTGTAGTTCTGAATAAACTTCCGGTAGAAATTAGCAAACCCCAGGAACCGCTGAAGCTCCTTTCGGTTCTGTGGTGTTGGCCACTCCTCCACTGCTCTGATCTTCTCAGGGTCAGCTTTGACACTCCCCTCCTGCACAACATAGCCAAGAAATGACACAGATTTTGCATGGAACTCACACTTTTCCGCTTTCACAAATAACTTATTCTCCAACAGACGGGACAGGACCAGGCGTACATGGGAGACATGCTCCTCCAGGCTGCGGGAGAAAATCAGGATATCATCCAAATAGACACAGACGAACCTGTTCAGAAAGTCTCTCAGAACATCATTGATCAAGGCCTGAAAAACAGCTGGAGCATTAGTCAGTCCAAAAGGCATAACCAAGTATTCAAAATGTCCCAAAGGTGTGTTGAAGGCTGTTTTCCATTCGTCCCCCTCCCTAATGCGCACCAGATGGTAAGCGTTCCTAAGGTCCAACTTAGAAAAAATGGTGGCACCCTGGAGAGGTTCAAAAGCAGAGCTGATCAGCGGAAGGGGGTATTTATTTTTGATGGTTATGCTATTCAAACCTCTGAAATCAATGCAGGGTCTCAAACTCTTGTCCTTCTTGTCAACAAAGAAGAATCCGGCTCCCAGAGGCGAGGAGGAGGGACGAATAATGCCTGCTGCCAAAGACTCCGCGATGTAGTTTTCCATAGCCTCACGTTCAGGACGGGAAAGGTTGTAAAGCCTGCTGGTGGGAAGGGGGGCTCCAGGCAGTAGATCTATGGCACAGTCATAAGGGCGATGAGGAGGGAGAGACAGAGCACGGGACTTATTGAACACCTCCCTGAGATCATGATAGACAGAGGGCACAAGAGACAAATCAGGATTGTACTGGGGTTGCTCAGTGGCTCTACCTACTGGGGACAGGGCAGACGTCAAACAGACTGAGTGACAATGAGTACTCCACCCCATTATTTTTCCCAGAGCCCAGTCAATATGAGGGTTATGGAGTTTGAGCCAGGGGTGACCCAGCACCAAGGGAGTCTGAGGGGAGGAGATCAGATGAAGGGAACTAGACTCATGATGATTTCCAGAGAGAGTGAGGTTGATAGGGGATGTGCAATGAGTTACCTTGGCAATAAGGCGTCCATCCAGAGCATTAGCCTGTATCGGGGTCTCCAGGGGCAGCAGCTCACACCCGAGTTGCTCTGCCAGCCTTTCGTCCATGAAGTTGTCCTCTGCACCGGAATCTATAAGGGCTAACAGGGGAAGCCTAGTGCTGTCCACACACAGAGAGGCCTGGATCTGTGCAAGTTCCTTTGGGGGCTAATAACAGTCTCAGAATCTTGGCTCACCAGCACCCCCAGGCTCACTGGTGAGCCTGCTCTTTTGGGCGCACAGGGCAGTGTGATATGTAATGGCCCCTTTTCCCACAGTAGATGCACTCACCCGCCCGGATCCTGCGGAGCTTTTCCTCCGGGGTTAAGCTTGTGCGACCTAGCTGCATGGGCTCCTCTGCAGGTCGAGCTGTAGGAACACTTTTGGAGTGAGTCTCTGTGTTGTGGCCTGCAGGCCTGGAAAAATGACTGGCTGAGGAGGAAGCAGACAGAGAGCATGAAGGCAGGGAGCGTGAGGCACATTCCTTACGACGTTCACGAAGACGATTATCTAAGGCAATGGCAAGGGAAACCAGGGCATTCAAATCATCTGGTCTATCTCTAGTAGCAAGTTCATCCTTTAAGTGTTCATTTAAGCCATTACTGAATACTCCCTGCAGTGCCTCGTCATTCCACTTGGCGTCCGCCGCCAGTGTCCAGAATTCCACAGAATAATCTGCTACGGACCGGCTCCCCTGGCGTAGATTCAGGAGACGACTAGAAGCATTGCCACTGTAGTTGGGATGATCGAAGACAGCTCGAAACTTGGTCTCAAACTGCTGGTATGAAGATGCACTCATGGGAGAGCTGGAGTTAGCAGCCTCAGCCCAGGCTAAGGCCCTCCCCCGCAATAGCCCAATGACATAATTGATCTTGGCAGAATCAACAGAAAAGGCTTGGGGCTGCTGTTTGAACACCAATCTGACTGCCTTGACCAGACAATGCTTGCTCAATACGGTCTGCTGAGTCCATGTTATGGCCAGTTCGTTCTGTTGTGCACTAGAACGAAAGGAGGACTCAAAAATGCAAAAACCCGTAGAGCTCAGTTCAACAAATTTATTTACAGCAGTTTCTTTACTTGTGTGTTGTGTGGGATTTGAACCCGAGTCTCTGGAGTGAAAGGCAGGAACGTTGCTGCAGGACCACGAGGTCAGCTGACTTGCCATAGGCGGGTACCGGTGATAATCAGGTCCAGAAGGAGGGGGGGTGGACAGACGGAACTTGACAGAGGCAGGAGGAGTTTTCCAGAATTGGATGTCGGAGTTGGAGCGGGGCAGACAGTTGAGTGGCTTGCAGGTTGCAGCTGGAGTGCAGCAGGTGAAGGCAGGCAGGCGAGGCAGGTCAGCAGCAGAGTGATGACGGCTGCAACAGAGGAGAACGGAGTCAGGAGCCAAGAACATACAAGGAACTAATCTCATTCAGATCTGGTACAAGACTGAGGCCGAGAATATTACCACAGGGGGTATACAACGAACTGGCGCCGACTGAAGGGAAGAGTCGATCTATATACACCAGGGTGATTGCAGAGTGTGTGCAGGTGAGTAGATGATTGCTGACTGCCTGCAGGTGAGTAGAAGAAGCCACGCCTTGCCTGCTCCTGCTGACAGAAGAGGGGGGGGAAACCAGGTGGAAAGGGAAAACACAAGTGCAATCCTAACACAATCAACAATCACCTGCAGATAAGACGAGTCTGCAGCTCAGCTGTGTTCAATCAAACAATCACCGACTCAGATCCTAGAGTGGCATGTGAGATGGTACATGCTACACACAACATATTGAAAACAAAAAACAATAAACAGACAATCCAATACATATGTGCTGAGTTAAAAACATGTCTTTCACCAACTCCAACTGTAACTGAAAACATCAGGTATGACTACCGTTCATACATCAGGACAGGTTAAAGTTGATTACATATATAACAGTTAATCACAATTTGGACATACTACTGTTCCCAACACAGACTCCATGTAACCCGTCTGGGAAACTCTAAATATCAGATGTAATTCGTATTCATATTTATAGATTTTCTTAAAAAAGATTTCATTTTTAATTTTTACAGTTCCTTTTAATGACATGGGTGGAGAGAAACATGGAGGCAAGTTTGTGTCAACTGTTACAAAAACTGTTACATATTGAAATCTTCGTTCATGCCGGATGGAAAAAGAGTTTTTAGTTTGTGGATCCAAGTACATTCACATTGTAACAGTCTTTTTTCCTGGTCGCCACCCCTGCGGTTCAACACCACCTTTTCAATGCCGATAAATTTAAGATCTTTAACCCTGTGGCCATGTTCACAGAGGTGGCGTGCTACAGGGAATGTTATGTTGGCCTGTTTAATGCTGCTTCTATGTTCATTCAGTCTGATTTTTAATTTGCGGGCTGTCTGACCAATATAGTATTTCCTACATGGACAAAACAGTAAGTAAATGACATGAGATGTGTTACAGGTAATGAGAGATCTAATGTTACACTCCTTTCCAATATGCGGATTGTGGAATTTGTCAGTTTTTACCATATTGTCGCACAAAGTGCAAGATCTACAAGGAAACTTAGCGCAAATAAATGATTTAGGTCTAGCAGGACAAAAATCAGCCTTCACTAAACGGTCTCTCAAAATATTGGCTCTTTTGTAGGTGAATAGAGGTGGGTATTGAAACGTGGTATTTAGCGCTCTGTCAGATGATAAGATGTGCCAGTGTTTCAAGACAGTAGATTTGATCACTGAGCTGAAAGGGTTGTATGTAAGGATGTTGAATGTACTTTGTTTTGCTTGTTTGTTTTGGTAAATAGTGTTTTCCTTTCAGTTTTGTTAACAGTCGCTAACGCTGAGTGAAGGCATGATTCAGGACGGCCTTTCTGTCTGAACCTGTGGAGCATGTTTTTACTCTGACAGTTGAACTCCTCCTGTGTGTTACAGATGCGTTTCAGTCTGTACAACTGACTGACAGGTAGGCTCTTTTTTAGAGGCAATGAATGGTAGCTTTGAAAGTCTAGTAAATAATTCTTGTCAGTAGGTTTTCTGAATATTGTTGTGGTTATTGAATTGTTACTTTTGATCAGTTTTACATTTAAGAAGTTAATGCTCTACTTTTTCCATTGAAAAAGTAACTGGATCCATACATGAGTTTAGAAAAAAGCTCAAAAGATTCCGCTCATCACCTGCCCAAATCAAAAATATGTCATCTATGAACCTCGAGTAATGTTTAATGTATTGTTTGTACGTCTGATTGAATGAATTCAATGAATTCTTCCTCAAATTTTCCCATGAAAATGCATGCGTAAGTGCATGCAGATGGAGAGCCCATGGCTGAGCCGTATTCTTGTTGATAATAATCATTTTCAAAAAGAAATAGGTTTCTGTTCAGAATAAAGTGCATTAATTCTCGGATGAACACATTTGGTGGATTCTGTTCAATGCGTTTGTCTAGGAAGTGGTTCAGAGCTTCAAGACCTCGGTCATGTGATATATTAGTATACAGAGCTGAAATGTCAAGTGTGAACAGCCAATCACTGTTGCTTAAAATATTTCCAGCCTAACTTTGCACACATTCGATAGAATGCCCCATTTATGAATGCAGACATCAATTTTTGCCAATAAACAACTGAAAATGTTACACAATGTCCCTTTAATCAGTGATATTTCCTATGACACTAAATGAGCTCAGCTCTGAAAACTGACTCAAATGATGTTAACTTACTAAACGCAATCAAAATATAACATTCAAAAATATGTTCACTAAAAATGTTATGCTTACCTTTATTTTATCCATAAAATGTGCTTGTGTTGATGCTAGCCATTTTGAAAAGACAGAAAATGGAAAGTTGCAAGGCCACAGCGCCACGCATGGGACATTATTTTAAAGCTACAGTTGTCCTCTCTAAGAAACATCAGGATTTGGTAAAGTGGCATGTATAGTATGAGAGTTATGTGCAAAACTTGAATGTGCACTACAGTGTACAAAAATAAATGACTTGGTCTCAGGAGGTTAGGCAACAAAAACATGTGGTTAGGTTTTGAAAAAGAACATCATGGTTGCTTCCAATATTCATACCAGAAGCAAACACCATGCTCCCAGGTGAAAGTCCGGTGTTTGTTGGACCCATCCACCTCCCCTCCTGTCCACCCTATTGGGAGTTTCCAAGTCCTTTTATTAAGTTGTTACCTGTGGCATTATGAATTGATGCCGCCCAGTAGCATATCATATCGCTGCAAAAGGGGCCATTTCGTCAGTGTCTGACCCTGAAATCACTGTCCAAGCAGCAGTATTTGACGACTTCAGAGTGACAATGGACTGAATTTAACCAATAAATACAAATTTTATAAAGCATTCATGATATTTGTAAATGTATTATATTTTTTGCTGTGGTGTTAAAATTTAAATACATTTGGTGAAGACTGCATTATGATTTGTTTATGACTTGGAACTCAATTTAGGACTTTGGAGTTGACTCAGGACTTGGAGTGCAGTGACTTGCAGAATTGAGACTTGTGACTTGCACACCATTGACTTGGTCCTACCTCTGTTCATTTCTTGGGAAATGTTTGGGTATGTTTTTATGTTTGTGTGTGTGTGTGTGTGTGTGTGTGTGTGTGTGTGTGTGTGTGTGTCAGGTCTTAAAACTCTATTCTTTAAAATTTGACGAAAGTGAAACAGGGGAATTTATAGTTGTGCATTAAAGGGTTTTGGTATACGTAGCTCTTGAGCCATTGCACAAAGAGTGACCTCTTGCACTAAGTATAAATTCAGCCTTCCTTGGTCAAAAGTTGAATCAAAAAAGTTCTAAAATACCTGCCTGAAGTGAAAAGCAAAAAGCATTATGTTTTGCAGGGCTTTACGTTACCTGGAACCACTTTCAACTTCCAGATATCTTTAGAGGTTGTGGCTAAAGTTTTGATAACATCTGAAGGGTTTCATACCATGCATTTTCAACGTGTAACTACCACGTTTTAGACATTTCTCCATCTAATCTTTCCCTAATTATGTCTTTTATTCCATGCACAGACTGCCTTATATGCATTTTGCACCATTGCCATTAAGTCCTCACAGTTTAGCCTGCACTTACCATCTTTTCCATGATCTTCAAGAGAGGAATCAAGTGAAACCTTCAAGAATAAAGTCTTTCATATGGTCAACTCCCCTACATGATAATCTCCCTCTCACTTTTTCCCCACATCCATTAAACCTCCCTGAGCTCTCTGGCACCATTTTCTGTAAGACAGGTAATAATCCTCTGATTGGCTTGAATTCACAGACAAACTTCCTGTCTCTGCAGGTGATTCTGATAGTGTACCGATTTTGAATGTAAATTGTGAGGGAATATTTGTACATTATTACTTTGAAATATTATAATTTTTATATTATATTTTTTATTGTTAGTGTACACTGACATCTTACAAATTGGTGACTTACACAGAAGATAGTTTCAATTTTTCCTGTCAAACAAAAAGTGTAAATCTTGGCTAATGCTCGCAGGTGCTGAGCAGAAGGAGATAGGATCTTCTGCTGTGGGACTGGAAATATTATCTGCCAGGCTCAGGATAAAGAGCGAGGCAGCAGTGGAGGAGGAAATTGTAAGGAGACAGATGAAGATGGGGCGGGTGGTGGAGGGTGTGTAGAAATAAAGGTTTGGGGGGATGGGGGAGCTAGTGGAGATGAGGTGGTGACACCGTTTATGACACACACCATTAAGCTGCCAATGAGGCAGCAGATCTCAGGCTTTTGGGATTCTCTCCCCAGACTCGTCTCTTTTTGTTCCACACATTGCCCTGTCTTCTTGCTTCAGTCTGTTTCTTTCGTTTTTCCCACAGAGTTCCCATCAGAGGAGGTTTTTAGCATGTAGCACAAGGCAACACATCCCTCTGTGCCTGTCCATCCTCCTCCATAGTGAGCTAATGAATCAAACACACCCAGAACTGGGCATTCACAATATCGACTGAGAACCGAGGATCAACTGTGGGGTACCGTTGTGATTGAACTGATCTTCTGTTAATAAGAAAGGACGACTGTGAACATGTCGCCCTGATGTGTATTTGTATAATATCACATCAATAATTGCTTTCTTCTGGTGGCTCAGAGAATACAGGAACCCAAAGTATGACATAGGGATTGTCAGTGTATTGAGAGTCTTGTAGGATTTAAGCCAGTAACAAACAAGCAGGACACAGAGGCAGGAGATCAGTCAGAAAAATGTTATTTCACCAGACAGAAGGCAGGAGATATTACTGGAAAGCTAGAGTGGATGCAGACTAGACAATCTGGCTGAGAACTAGAGGAAACAAACCAATATACAGTATACTGCTGGGCTGAGTAGGGGGAATGAACAGCGGCTAAGTAAGTGGGTGGGGATGTCAAGTAGCGAAAATAGTGGGAAATGAGCTACTGAAGGGCAGGGTGGAGTGGCCAGATTTGGAATGAAATGAGAATTAGGCCAGTGGTTCTCAAATGGTGTGTTACAGTTCAAAAGTTGGTCACAGGTCCATTCTTACCGCAAGTGACCAGCAAACATGTCAAGTTTGTAAAAAAAAACCAAACACTTTATTTTTAAGTACAATGAATTTCTGGTACAAAGCTTTTACTTTTTTACTTTTCAGAATTGTTCCTCATATCCGATTTAAAGACAGACTGCCTGCAATGTTATTAGCAAGTAATCTGATCGGCATTGTGTGTCCATTCATCTCCAACCTATCTGCATGGGTTGCTGTGGTAACGATGTCGGTGTCAGTCACTGTAGCAAGTAACTGTGCGGAAATTTACTTATTTTATTTATAAATTATTTAATTCTTCCGCTGTCACCTCCTGGTGCTGTTTCTCCCTTTTGCCTCTATCCTCTCTTCTTCTGCATCCCAGTCATCAAATTTATGAAATTCACCAAATAAATTAAATGAAACGATAAAATCACTCATGATGCCCATTGTCATCCATTGCCTCTGCTCTGAGTCTCCGTTGCTATGGTTACAAACTAGCAGTTGAGCCAACCAATAATTTAGAATCTGTCATCAGGCAATTTGGCCGGAACGTCTTTTTAGCTGTCCTATAACACTTTTTAACGGACACCCTGCAGCCAATCAGAATTGAGTATTCACCCAGACCATGGTATAATATATGTTTATCTGTGCAAGGCTTCTGTGTTTTATGTGAGCACCCCCTTGTGGGGGCTGATGATTCCACTGTGGTACGTAGCCTACTGTGAACAGCTCTGTGATTTTCCTTCAAATATTACCCTGTAAACCTCACTTCACTCAAATCAAAGTGCATATTAAGTGTCTTGAGTTATCTTGTCATGTTTTGTGACCATCAGTAAGCATTATTTATTATTTTGTGTTTTGGTCAAGTGAAGATGAGTTTGTTAGCTGCTGTAACGGTAAGTTGCTTGGCCTCACACACTGTTTTGTGGGGTACTGCACAGCTAATGTAAAATGGCGGCAGCTTTGTATTTATTATTTTATTGCGTTTTATTTTAGAGTGCTTCTTGTTAGGTATGTTTTTACTGTCTGTGAGGAGAAATGTTTTGGTTCATTGGTTAATGCCTTGCATAGAAATTATATAATATATTCATATGAAACTAAAAAAAATGGGTTCATGGCTGTTTATATGACTAAGTAAGGTGCTACATGAAGAAGCAGACTGCACATTTGCATTATGCTTTTATTTGTGGTACACATTTATTTTGTATTTCCAACAATACTATACGATCACATGTGAAAGAGTTGTAGTGGCCCCTTTTGCTGCTGATGAGGAAATGTGTCTGACTCTGTACGTCGTTACCAACCACATTACTGTGCTTCTTGTCAGAATAAACGCCGTGAACCTGAAGGAAGTGTGGCGAGTGGTTTCTTCAGCCTGCTGGGTTCAAACCAGTATAGAGGGGTTACAGCAGCATGGATTGTAAGGAAAATGGTCAGCTTCAGCAAACACTGAAATGAAGAGACTCAAAGAACCACGGAGAAAAGTTACAGCCAACGAGAATACTTTAATTGCAGAATAAAACTCAGCAACATAGGTTGTAGAACACAGCAGAAACAGCCCCAACTTCCAAATGTCTTTGTACTATTTGAGTGAGTGAGCGTCAGCTCATTTGTGTGTGTGTGTGTGCGTGTGTGTGTGTGTGTGTGTGTGTGTGTGTGTGTGTGTTTGTGTGTGTGTGTGTGTGTGTGTGTGTGTGTGTGTGTGAGCAGACAGGTCTGGGCTATGACCCAATTGTCCCAATAGGTTTGATTTCTTGGTAAACCTACGTGTTTTCTGCTCCGTTTGAATTCCAAGAATTGGAACTGCGCAAGAGCCTCAGATTATCAAAACAACTCCTTTAACAGAAACTCCCTGGTATTTAAAAGATCACTAACTCAAAAACAGCTTCTTCTAAGGATTCTTTCCTATTGCGAAATCTGACATCTGGTCCACTGTTTCGTAAAGGACATTCACACCAAGCGCGAATTCGCAAATTCGTGCGTCGAGATTACATACGAATTTGTGTCTCGCGAGACGCAATGGACACGATAGACGCGGCACGATAGACGCAAAATTCACGTCCAACGCCTCATCACTCGAGTTGAAAATATTGAACTTTTGAGGCTAATTTGCGTGACGCTGTGCCGCAAAAGCCAATCACCATTGAGATTCTCCTGACGTTCACTTGTTGACACAACAATAAACTGCTACTCACCGGAAACGGATGGACAGGCACTCCGCAGCTGAAATGGAGCGCCTGTAGCTGGTGTCCTGCCAGGAGATCCTGGCGCCAACCCTTGCTAACAGGTCCTCAAACTGGGCCCCAGTCAGCCTGAAAGCAGCTACCATCCAGACAGAGTTCCTGGAGGAGGTGTGGATGCTTCTGCAGGATATGGTGAACCCAGAAACGACGGCGTTTGGCCCTCCAACGCATCTGGGACTTCCAGAGCACGTACAAAGCAGCGATGGTGGTTATCTCAGCCATGGTTGAGGAGAGAATGGTGGGCAAGATGTTGTTATCCAGTGAAAATAGACGGGCTCGCAACTCGTGCGACTGACGCGATAACACGAATTAACAGAATGGTCCGGCATCCAAACTCACGTGTTACGCGAGAGTAATTCGCTTCACTCGCACCCAGTGTGAACGCACAGTCAGACCTCTTGCAACTGACATTATTTTCACCTTTGATATGGCTTTCAACTAACTTCAGTGTAAACCCATCCACAATGATATTTGACACACAGGGAGACCGACATCATATACAGAGTGAGAAACTTATAATATAATCTACCACTGTTCTGCTTTTCTTACTGCAGAGACTTTCATATTCCACTGATACTGAGAAAACATTTGACAGGCTCTGGTGGGAGTATTGTTTTACATGCTTAATACATTTCATTTTGGGAAGCAATTCATTGGCCACATCAGATATACCATGCCCCTAGCTTCAGTTTATACAAGTGATGTACTTTGATTTTCGTACAATTTCCCACAGAACAAGAAAAGTTTGCCCTCTTTCGTTGTTGCTTTTTGCATGGGCTAGAGAGCCTTTGGCTACTGTAATCACCGAAGATATTAGATTGACCAGTATATTTAGGGAGGGGTTGAAACAAAAGGTATCACTTCATGCAGATGATATGATACTGTATATCATGAATCCATACAGCTCTATACCCAGGCTCCCCTTCATACTTGATGCACTAGGTAGTATCTCAGAATATATGAAAAACAGATGCATGTATTTCCCTCAAATAAATACAGCGTCCCCACATATTTTTTATGGACCCATTGTTTCTTTTTTGTCTTGGCCCACTTGCCCAGTGTCTTTCAAACATATCAGATTGAAACTCTATTCGAACACAATTTCAGCTAGCTGGCATACACGAAGGGAGAGACAAACCAAGGGAGAAAATGACCTAATGTATGGTTATTTTTACAGCTGCAGAAAACAAATGTTCCATAATTCCATAATTTTTCCAAGCCTGGAAAACATTCATGCTAAATTCAATGACATTTCCAGGTTCCCATGACCATGGTAACCCTGTGAATTTTGTGTGTATGAATTAGAAAAGAGATACATTACATTAAAAAGAGAGCTTTTGATGTGTTGGTAGGCATTTCTTTTACCTTTGGAGATAACCAATAGGCAATGTTGAGCAGTAACTGCACTACAAGTTGTGTGTGACTAGTTAGAATCCATTTGTCATTAGGCAGTGGTTGCATCGCTGTTTTGGTCGGTGAGCACAGGTGTGGTATCAGTCTCTGTTTGGGCACAATGATACTAAATGTGGCAATGTTATTATGACAATGAGAAATAACGCTACCTGACTGATGTTAACCAAAAAAAGTCTCAGCACATAACCCCCCAAAGCAAATGTTTTGTTGGAATACGGATTAAACAAAGCATATACAATTCACTGATTAGTAAGTTTTAGAGGTTGTGGTTGAGCTTTAGACCGAGCCTAGCTAGCGGTTTCCATCTGCTTCCAGTTTTTTGCTAAGCTAAGCAAATTGCGTCTTGGCAGTCATTCCATACTTTGCCATCTAACTCTCTGTAAGACAGTTAACAAGTATATTTCCCAGGAAAGTGTTTTAATGAATCAACTACCACCTTGCCTCCCACTCCCCCAGTCAGTGAAACAAACTGCAGGGTTGTGACTTGGCATGTAAAAGGGGCATAAGCAATGCTGGGGTCCAGCAGCTACATTTTTCAGCCTCCTCGCTGTGCCACCGTCTGGCCTGAAAACCCTAAACCTCTGCTCATCCCTATTACATTTCCTCAGCTGTTGACCTTGGCATATAAAACACACTTTGACCTTCGGCGACATGTTACAGAATGTAAAATGTAAACTCTGGTAAGTCATCTTAGCGTTCTAGAAATGTGTTCTCTATTCCAACAGCTGACTGATGCCCTCCATCTTCCCTGAGGTGGACCTCAGAAACTCTTCCTGCTGAAGTCTCAAAACATCAGTAGGCAGAGGAAAAACGTTTGCTGTTACACCGTATACTCTAGAAACCTTTATTTGGTGACCAATCACGGCTCTCCATTCCATGTGTCCAGTCAACAACTAAGGGTGATCGAGCATTCTCATTTGTTTGACCTGAATTGTGGAATACTTTGCCACCAACAATTAGACCTTCCTTCTCTATTGATGCCTCACCTCATCTAAAGATCCATCTCTTTAGTCTCTTTATTATCATAACACACTATTATCACCACACTTTTATTCGTGTGTGTCTGTGTGTGTGTGTGTGTGTGTGTGTGTGTGTGTGTGTGTGTGATCCTAGGGGTAATATAGGTTTATTTCTTCATGCTTTGCCTTGAGATAAAGTCAAACACAGCAGCTGAATCTAAGCACTAGAACATATGAGCAAACTGTTTCTTCATCCCCACTTATCTTCACATCCATCTTCTGTATGGTTCAACCAGTAAAGCTGTACTGTACCATTCTCAGTCAGCCTTCCCAATGTTATTTTTCTCCCCACTTTCCTTTTGTCCCCGTCTCCCATCTCTGTCCTTTGCTGAGCTGGTCATTTTGTAAGCGTAAAATCCCTGATAAAGACAGCTGTAAAAAGCCTGACTTGCTTCTAGTGAGAGCAGTAGAAAATATGCTTGCGCTGCTGGGTTTGGGCTAAATCTATTTAGCTCCTCTGAGCTTCCTCTATTGGCCATTATATTACAGTGCATTTGATGATCTAGCCCTATTTAAACAGGATATGTACTTTGTCAGATAACCATTTCTGACCCTGTCAATTACTTTAAATCTTGGCAAACTCATTTGGCTACTTTGATAACAAATTAGCAGACCTATACAGCTGATTTCCCTTCTGAAGGTAGAATTTGTGGAGTTTATTCTGATGTAACTCTTGGTGTTATTACGTCCTCAGCCTCCTTCTCCTCAACCTCTTCCTCTTCCTCCTGCTTTTTTCTCCTTTGCAATTCTTTTAAATGTTCCTTCTGTGTCCCATAAAAGTACCAGTGAGAGTGCCTTCTGTTTTTATGCCCCTGAACTGTTGAACTCAGTGCCTCTGGTTTTCAAAAAGGTATTCTTTGTATTATTTAAAAGGAAATGAAAGACCTGTCTGTTTAATCTGGCTTTTGATTTCGATGAATGTTATAGCCTTAGCTTTTGATTTTTTACTTGGTATTCATTTTATTTTATTACACTGACTGTTATTTATTGATTTTGAACATTTGTTTTTTTTATTGTATTTTTTTTGTCTTGAGAGATTTGATTTAGCGTTGTTTATTTTTTATTTAATTTTGTTTCAGTTTTGCTGTGAAGCTCTTTGGTTCTACATGTTTGTATGAAAGGTGCTAGATTAATAAAGTTGCATTCTTTATTAACTGAGCAGAAGTGGAACCAAGTTCTTATCTCCCAAGTCTCAAGTTAGTCTTAAGTCTTTGCACTCAAGTCCTAAGTCAAGACTGACAAGTATAAAGTCAAGTCACAAGTGCTATACTTTGAGTTTTGAAACCTTAACAAGTCATAATGCGCTGTGCACCAAATGTAATGCCATTTTAACAACAGAGTAATAGTTGGGGATGGATATTGTTCTCTACTCTTAACCAATAGGCCTACTGCTTATCGATGCAGTACTTTAACAGTACTGTTATCAGTTATTTATTTTTTTAAGAGAGAAAAATGACTTGATAACCGGTGCTACAAAGCTGGTTATCACCTAGTTCAGCTCTGGGTTTTCCTATCCAGCTATGTGAAAGAGGTGGAGTTGTTAATTATGAGCAACATCATCAGAGCCATTAATGATGTAGGCTGCTTCATATGATATGTGATGAAATAGTACCGTAAGTGTCTGCGACAACGAGACAGTAAAATGTCAGTGGCGTGGGATGTAAACAATGCTCTGTAATTTTATAACAAAAAATGCAGAAACATTCAAAATACTACTCATAAATACACCATCGGCCAAGACTAAAATTACATGCAGGTATCACTGGGCTATTTGTGACAAGTAGTTTTTGCTGTTTAGTTAGATGATGACGAAACTACTCTGAATACGTCACATAAAACATTTTAAAGTAATGCCAGACTGTTTCTGCTACTGCAGTAATGGGTGGGAAAGCAGCCTCATTAATCACTGATGAGGTCTATCTGACAGAAATGTGACATTTATAATAACAGGAGCCAATTAAAGGTGTGTGGATTATTTTAGTAATAAAATATTATCTGTTTTATCCTAGTTCTCATCATGTAGATGTTTCATGTTATTTTGAGCTGCAGTGATAGAATCAGAGTGCAAAAGCAGCAGCACTGTCTGTGATCTCTGCTGACTAAAGTAAACTTTGCATAAATTCAAATCCTGCTAAAAATCATGTGTTTAGTGTTGTAAATGAGCTCTGTGTTTGTTAGAAGCTCTGTTTCAAAACCAGTGGAAAAAGAGCCCTGGAACAATGAACTTATTCTATAACAATACACACTATAAGCTCCTCTTTTTTACCTGAGACCCAGAGCTTTTGCTCATGGATACATTTTTCTTCAGTGTTCTGATTGGTCAGACTCCAGGGTGTTGACAGGCTGTAATCCCATACCCTGACATTAACCTGCTCAGGAGCTTGTTAGCTTGGAAACACAGCTGGACAACAACAAAAGCCAAGGGGGCAGGAGTCTGAGTAGGGTGGGTGGGTGGGGTGGTTGATTGGTCCGACTTCCACCAACTTTCACCTGAGTGGCTGGTGTTCGCTTCCTTTAAGATTCAAAAACCAGTTCTTTTTTCCTGAATGTAACTACTTGCGTGTGGTGTTAAAGGGAAAGAAAACATCAATTTGCGGTAGTGTACCAACATAGTGCATTTATTTCGAAAGAGACTGTATGCAAACTGTACATTTTCTGTGAAAACAGAACTTTATTTTGAAAACAGACATGTAGCAGGCTTAAATTGACATGGCGTCCCAGAATATCAACAACAAACGCACCCAGGGAATATTGCATGTCACATCTAGACGTGAAAAGTTCATGCTCGAACGTCTATGAGTGACGAGGTTGGAGTGAGAATATGTTTCTTTGCTCTCTCCGCCATTGTCACTGAGAGCAGGGCCTCTGTGTGCGTATGAGACCGACTTGCAGAGCTGGCCCCGCCCCACCTTCACATGTAGCAGGCTACCAGGCTCTGACACAGATTGCTCTCCTCTGCATTGAATGGCCAAAATGAATTATAGACAAATATCTTTATCTTTTTGCAAATGAGAAACAGAGTTGGTGAGAAAATAATTGTAAGAGATAAGGTTTACATAACCTAAACAAACAAGAAATATATTTTCTTAATTTCTCCAATACTGACAGCAGACAGCACTGGAGCTTATCAAAACTATGGTCTTTAAAACTTTGGCCCTGAGGCCAATTAAAAACCAGGTTTCAGGACCCCGCACTAATAATAATATATGAACTTTACAAAACACATAAATGCTTTTTGCACTTTTATAGCACTGTATCAGTATGCCATGGGAGCTCTTCTTCGGCTACAATCCTATCTAAGTGCACAGAGGATAATCTACACATTAAATATTACACTCATGACATTCTTGGCTACTCATTATTTTGGTTGCTGCCCAAACAGCACAGACCTATGGATACTAGGACAGGATGAATCCATGAATGTCATCTTATTCCATTGCGCATGGCCTCTGGGGTCAGCATTGTTACACATTCAGCAATGCAGTAGGGTTGCAACAATTTGACATTTTCACCGCAGATAACTGACTCAGAAAATATGGGGATTTCACGGTATCACAGAATTCATACTGTTATCAGTCAGACTGACCCTTAAAGGAATGAAAACAGAAGCATAATTTTTGGTTGAACAAATATTTCATTACTATAACTGAAACTTCATACCATTTTGTTAATGGAAGAATATGTAAATAACGAACATAAAGGTGAGATTCTCCATCCAGTTGCTTTTTTTTTCAATATCGTAAATATAACCATCAAATTTTATGTTACGGTATACCTTAGCTTATGAAACAGCGGAGGTAATTTAAAGACCTCCTTAGACCACCACGTTCGGAAATATTCTTTAAATAGTAAATAGATTACTCTGATGTTGTATGCAACATTGGCAGCTTTAACATATTTTTTAATCTTTGGGTATGGGATGAGTTATCAAGTTTTTTCAAGTCAAAAAGCTTAGGTCCAAGTGAAGTCACAAGTCACAAGCCTCTCTTTCTGATTTTGTCCAGAGTCTAAAGTCATCAAATTTGTTACTTAAGTCTGACTCAAGTCCAAGTCTTGTCATTTGAGTCCACACCTCTGTAACTAATGTTATTATATCGATCTATTCTGTCTCATTCCAGACCAACCTACCAGTTAATCAGGCCTTCCTGCCTATTGAACTCTAACCCTCACACCATTGTCAATCCGTCACTATGCTCTGTGCTTACCTCCCCCTTCTCATTCATAGACTACTTCCTTTCTACCCACCCCTCTTCTTACACTGGCCTCAATCACATTGAACCTATTCATATTAATATGGCTCTGGCCAAGTTTTCCAACCCAACTTTCCCATCAAATCACATAAACATTCTGGTTTACTTTTCTCCTGTTGCACTTGAAAACAATGTTTGTTTCTTGACCGAAAAAATGATGCATGGATGCACAGCATCACTCTGTGTAACAGATGGGACTGTTTTTTTTTAGTGCCTGCGTACTTGTTTGTGTATCTGGTTTCGTTGTAAGAGCAAAAGAAATCTCTTCCTGTTATTTCCTGTTTCTCCGTCTCCTGCCACAACAGCTCATTGAATGCTTCCAAACAGCATTGCGTTCATGGGAAGGCAAAGCATGTCCTTAAAAGACACAAGCATTAAATACAGCAGACGTCTCTCCCACACTCACAGGGCATGACTCACATGGGTATGACTAGCCATGACCTTTATTTACCCCTGTTCTATGACTGAGACCTACCTCTCTTGCCCTCTGGAGTTTTCAATCAATCAATCAATCAATTTTATTTATAAAGCCCAATATCACAAATCACAATTTGCCTCACAGGGCTTTACAGCATATGACATCCCTCTGTCCTTTGGACCCTCACAGCAGATAAGGAAAAACTCCCCCCAAAAAACCCTTTAACGGGGAAAAAAATGGTACAAACCTCAGGAAGAGCAACTGAGGAGGGATGCCTCTTCCAAGACGGACAGATGTGCAATAGATGCCGTACAGAACAGATCAGCACAATATTTTGCTCACTGTCACTTGAGCAACAAAGATACTATCATTTAAAGAGTCCAAGTACCATTTACATCCTGGTGACACTTCCTTAGGATGTGTCAGTCAGTTAGTCCAACCCTTTTTTTCACAGCAAGTTAGCACTACTACAAGGTCAAAATTTTGTATTTACAGGGTATTTCTGCTTGGACTCAACTAGTGTCATTACTTTATTTTTATTATTTACCATCATTTTATCAATAACAGTAATATTGTACCCACTGAATGAATTGCTGAGATGTGGGCAGAGAGCAACATGGCTTAATGTTAAAACTGAAAGTCCCCCAAAAGAATTTTGAGAGCGACTTTGCAAACACAGTGTGAAACAATGCACTGATCAAGAAGATTATAGTGATGTTGCACATCATATTAAACAGCAGAACCTGGGCTACAAGGCTGTGAAAACCCTTTTTACATGGCCCAAACACAGCTCAAACAACAACTAAATAAACAACAACAAATCCAACTCCATACAGCACTGATATCTCAACCCACTCAGTATATTTTGGGCTCTAACTCGATGCCACGTTATGCAAAACACACGCCGTTCAGCTCAAATGAAAGCAAAGCACTCTACACCAATAGAGGCCAAAGAACACCAACAACAGAAATCGTTTTGCTGAGCTATAGTTGTAAAATTTCTCTCACCTTTGTTGTTTTTGCTGTGAAAAGCTCATTCTACCGTTATATCATGCTACATTCCGGTTGATGGAAATGTTGCCCTGCATTCAAATGAATCTGGGCGAACATGACGGCCTTCAGGTTACGGGGTTAAGCATAACAGTGAGCACTCACAACAGCCAACATCTCCCCCACAACAGCGTTCTGCTGACTCTGATTGGCTTACAGTGCTGTCAATCTTGTTTTGGTGGGTACAGCATCATTCTGTTGGCTCTAACGAATCAAACCAGGTGTCAATCACTCAAATCGACCAATCCGACCAATGGAGCATAGCCTCCAAAGCAGTGAAGAGGATATCTGTTTCATGTGTAATAGGTGTGTATTGGTCGGTTTAGAGTGGGAAATAGATAATAAAAATTAAATGGACAGTTTTGTATATCCTAAATATCATTAGGGATTTACAGAAACAAAAAATGAAAGATATAGGATTGTACATGACAAAAATCACATGCAAACATGGTGCAATTTTGGAGAGCTTGTCTGTATTTTCTGACTAAAACCTCTCTAATATTGTTCTGCTTCACTTTATCAGAATCAACCTTTGCAGAGTTAATGTTCACATACTACGATTTGAGGTTTAGAGCTGCAGCTGCATCATTCCAAAAGGACACTCATCCTGAAAATGTTTTTTTTTTTAAGTGAACCTCAAAATGTTTCATCTGTGCTGTGTCATCTTCATTTACTCTTCACATATAACACATATACTGATATTTACACATCTTAACAAATCTCACGAGTGTTCCCTTTACTATGACACCAAAAGTATTCACATAGACCTTGTGGTTGCAGAGATATTTCATTTCATTATGGGTATGCAATTTTTGAGCAGAGGCCTATAAAATAGGCTTAGCTTCTACACAAGAAGTCCTCCAGGTCAGCCAAATACATGATAAAGAAAAAAAACAAAGGCATGCATCAAAGTTATTACCAAAAACAATTGAATTAACTAGTCTGATATTCTTATCTGTCAAGTTTCATGTCCTTTGGACTTTATTTTAGCATTGTTTTCATATTTCAGCAATTACTTTGGTTCAAACAAAGTATCATATCTGATTCAAAGGATAATAACCAAGCTTATAATGAGTAAGAGTTCATTTTAACCTTCACAACCAATTGGAAAAGAAAAATGTACAGCTATGCAGTGACAGTGTGATTTACCATGTTTGTGTTTAATCTAATTTATTTTGCCATCTTATAATTGTGTAAGTTCTGACCAGCAAGTCACATGTGGCTCTTAAGCCCCTCTCCAGTGGCTCCCTGTGGCTTTGACACATTTTTTTAAACATTTTAATTCTATTTTCTACTTTAAGTCTACTTCTTACATATTCCAGTTGTAAAAATATGAAGCCTATATACCGAATTAAAAAAAAAAAAAGTCAGATCATTTCAACAACTAAAATGTACATTATTCATTTACTGCCTGGCACCTTTTCCTTAGAATTTTGCTGAACCTCGATAGCAGTGGCTAGTCTTGAGTCTCCCTAGCTGGTTAGCTATGGATATCAAATCCAAAAAAGTAAAAGTCTTGGAATAAAATAGAGACTTTAGTAGCAGGTGGACAGATTTGTTTGCTTTAACTGCCAGCTCTGCCAAGTTAAAGTACCACATAATCATTAATAGTGCCCCACACAGTAACCACCTTGTGGGAAAACATATTAATGAATGCTCATTTAGACTACAGATATAGGCTAATTTAGACTTAATAGGCTATTTTGCCTTTATTGTAAGGCTCAAATATGTTTTGCCTCCCTCCCATCCTACGCAAACTTTCTTGCTCTTTCTACTTTGCGAGTATGCAAGATTCTTATATCCCCTGGAACACTGACACACTTTTATTCATTCAAATACAGTGTTTGTCATTTGCTGAGAACCTCTGAACTGTATCAATTTCAAATACTCTTTTACTTATTTTCATAAAAACTGTCCCTTCTTTGGGTTCTCCATAAGCTTTCCTCTAGCATCATGTGATCTCATCAGAATTAGAGGACTGCAATGACATTTTTTGTGCACCCTTCTGACTTTGGTCATTCCACTGGCACAACCTCAGGACCGATTTTACAATCCTGTTCCTACTACTGGCAAAACTACCTGGTTTTGTTTATTCCTTGTAACGTGTGTGTATGATGGAGACAATTACCTAAATGGAGCCATCACATGGAGATTAAATAGTTGTTATCAGTACAAACCTCCTCAATGTTATTCACAGAATGGTATTCAGACCTTGGCATGTCAGAGGCTACTGGAGATAATGCAGAGAGAAAGGTGAATATGCAGCATAATGCAGAAAAGATACAATGCAATACACCACTTCCCTGATGAGATTTTGGCTTGGCTTGTTTGGCAATGCAAAGTGTTTTTATTGACTCATCAAAGACGTATCCTCAGCTCTGTGAGAAAGCTATTAGGCTGGTCAACAATGGCAGCCTGTACTGAAAGCTGAGGGCTGAATAAGAATGAGAGCGGGGCTGTCTGAATGCCAGCTGAACGGCTGAGGCGCTGCGACCTCATTTGGAGTGTGAACCCTTGAACGGCCCATTCCTGTCAGTATTCAGCACTTGTGTGAAGCAGCGTCTACGAGCCCATCACCACCACCAGCCCCTCAACCCCAAAGGCATGGACCCGGTTCCAACAGAAATGATGACTTTGGCCCTCAAGCAAACACACAGCCCTCTGGACACTCAAAGCAATACACTAACCCGAGAGAAGAGCTATGGAGAGGCTGGAACGTGATGGAGAGGAAGGAAAGGAAATGTGCAAGGAACGACAGAAAGCAGGGGAATTAAATAAACAGAAAAAACACAGGCAGTATATGAATACATCAGCTGAAAACATGTAAACGTTAACAAAAAAGCTCCCAAAAGCTTGCCCAAATCAGGCAAAACACCAAAAATGACATTCCCAAAATGAATTAAGAATATCTCCACTATGCTTAATCATGTCTCTGACCTCATTAGATTAGAGAGAAAAAAATAAAAAATAAAACCTACCCTGATAATTAGACTGAACAGCCATTTCATTTTCGTAGCATTAGTAATTGCTAGGAGCAATTAACTGTAAAATAGAAAAAAAACAAATGTTAAGAAATGTAAAAAATGAATACTTAAAAAAAGTCTCATCTATGTATGTTGCAATTTTTATCTTGGTATTTTTCTGATGCGGGCACAGGGAGATGACATCTTCAAAGCGCTCATCGATTGTTGTTTTCCAGCCAGGGAAAAAGCCTTCGTCATTTGTGACTTGCTCTGTCATTTCAGTCACATTGGCTGTTAAAAACATTTTGAGTAACATAGTCTGCTGGAAAGACGACATTCTTAGTTTTCCAATGATGTCAAAAATTTGCCATGGCTGCAAAGATACACAGAAAAGCTTCTGGACACTTTTATTTTATGGCCAGCAAGATAATGAAAATAAACATACCCAACACCACAGTGCAGGAACACAAGAAAATATTGTTTATGTTGGTATCCCCATTGTTCCTTGTGTGAGTCAAGCTTAAAAAACACTGGATCTTACACTTCCCATAATGCAGTTGGACTGCATGTTTTTGTTAGAGCCACTCAGCCTGTTTAAGTCATTAAAACGCCAAACTCCCAAGTTTGTAAAGCAGGCTTTTTGTAGCAGGATGAGCTGTGTATCTCATGACTGGTGAAATAATCTTAATCTTGCCATTAATGGTTAAAGTTTATGACTCCAATGAGAGAAAACATGCATACAGGTGAAAAGATAATGGGCGTCCCTGCAGTGTGCTCTGCTCCGCTGTGAGCGTCGAACAGAGGTTAGTTCAGTGATTGAGTCAGTGCTGTTGAAGGACACCTAGAAGTCGGCGTCCAGGTTCCCTACTCCATTTCACCTCCCACTCGCTTTCCTGATGGGACTTAAGAAGTCATTTCAGCACGCAATGCATGTTTGATGACTTTATTGATTTTCCTTTCCCCTCTCCTCTCTGCCTCTCTTTCCATCTCTCTCTTTTCATCTCCCTTGCCTCCTTTTCTCCTTTCCAGTCTGCCGTTCCCCATTGACTCGAGTGCACCTACAGTTGCACACTCCCTCTCGCCTTCTGCCATCTCTCCGACCCTTCCCTTCTGCTCATGGCCACTGGCTACGATTTTCCCAAATCTGCAAATAAAAGCTTGGAGAATTGGAGACCTTTTCTTTTCATCACTATTCATAACAACGTAGTGCGTTTTGTAAAATATGCTTGACTAGCTAAAAATGTGCCTCCACAATGTAGAGGGCAAGGTCATAAAGTGCTGCTGTAAGGCCATTTAGCTGAAGCCCTTAGATCAGTTTATCTTATATGTATGTATGTTTTCCATTTGGAGAGGTTAGTGGTATGTAACATTATATGACTCACAATAAGCTGTCTGCTGTATCTACTCAGGAAGTCTCTATCCATCATTATCAGTCCCACCAGGATCTAAGTGAGCTGTATGTCTGATGGTGTGGATTTAATTTAATTAATAAAAGAAATGTTCATACATTGTGTAACCTGTTGTGATGGGGCATTTGCATTGACACATGGCACAGGTCAAATAATAGTTCAATATATCAAGTCCAATATTCACTCTCCTGTTCTGGTTTCCACCAAATTCTGTCTCTTTAGCTGCTAAAGGCAGCAGGTAGTCTCGCTATCTGCCATTTGGTGCTGGGCAGGTACAGCAGGCTTTTAAAGCCTTTTCACTGACAAGGCAGCGGACCTGCTGCTGTAAATGTGCTTAATGAGAAAGAAGTGAACAGTAAATATGTGGTCTGTAAAACCAAAACAATGAGCTGAAAGATGCTATGCTTCATAGAGCTGAGGGGAACTGCAGAGTTGGTGATAATTCTCTGTGGACGTGTCACCAGTTCCTTTAATCAACGTGTCCTGTTACGAAGTATATTTTAGTCCCTCCAGGATTTTGTGGGCTTTTTTGGGGATTGGTGCAACCTAAAATGATTTCACAGCAGCACTTGAATGTGATGTATGTTGAGATGTTTTTAGTTTTTCTTTTGGTTTGTTTGTTTTTTAAATGAAATTGCAAGGCCAAGTGGAAATTGAGAAAAATAGTTGTGATGCCTGGATTTGGAGCCTATTATGAGCATTCAGTGTGTCCTACAGAATTATAATCCATTTGTGATGCCAGGGGGGCAGCAACAGCTGAAGGCCGAGGATTAGCTGTTGCTGCTGTTCGGAGCATCACTAAAGGACCAACTCCGTAAGCTGCCGTTCTCCTGCTCTCTCTGCTTTCTCTTTAGCATAAGCTTTCTGAGCAGCAACCTCCAGGGCCGGAAATCTAAGCCAATACAGAAGTGCCAAAAAACTGCAGTTCCCCTAATGGCCACTTGAGGGTAGCTCCGGAGGTGAGTCAATCCCAATAAAATGCCCAACCTTATAGCAGAAATTAACATGTTTACAGCCTGGGTAAAAAAATGGCTTTAGTCTCTAAAACTAATTTCACAATACATGACAGCTGTGAAATTTGGGGTGAATTTTGATTTCACTTACTCGTTTACATTTTATTAAGGTTAATGTTACGTATTTTTATTTATGGATTTGACTGAGCTCCACCCAATCCAGCCTAAATTTCATCAAGTTTGTTGAAGGTTAATTTTATTTTTACCTGGCTGAATTGAAATAATCTTTTTATTGACTATATGTATATATAAACACAATAAAGCCTGTAAGGTTATTCCTGATGTGGTGCTAATGGGGAATGTTGTCATGACGATGATGATGCTTTGGAGGGGTTCAGGGCTTTAAGCTTAAGATTAGCGATCATTCTTCAAGGAGATACAGAACAAAATGTACTTGTTGCAGTAGCAAGATCCCAAATACCTGGACAGGATTGATACATCTATATGAAGTATCGCTGTAATAGTTGGTAGGCCACTGTAGTATCACAAGTTTAGCAACGACATTTCCTTGTTCAGTGGACCAGAGGTAAGATAACATGTCTGTAGCCTTTATAACATGAAATACAAAATACTCTAAGTGACAAGCACAGAGCTGTTATGCAAAACAAGCTCCTGTGGGAGGCTGTGCACTCTGTGTCGCACGCACATGGTTAATGAGCTTCTCTGTATGTAACTGTACTGTGATATTGTTCTTGAGATATTCCTCAAACAAATAATCTATTTGTTTTTGAATAGAGGATGTTGGAAGCCTTGCATGCCAAAGGTTTGCTTCTGTGTGAAAGGTTTTGAGAGGGACAGAAAAAGCTAGCACTGATGACAGTGAATGTGTTTTAGTGTGAGTCATACCACCCACTGCTGGTTGAAGATGAAGAGACAAAGGAGCAGACAAGTGCCCTGACCCTGGAAAGCCATCAAAACACTGAAATACACTGAGCTCGCTCTATCTGAATTGAAGTTGAGGACACTTTGAACCACAGCCAGAGGCAACTGTTACACACTGGGCTGGTGATAAGATAAGGGCTGATGGACAAAGAGCTCTATTTTGGTGCACAGAGTTACAGTAAGTAGGTGTAAACAGTAGGCAAATTGGTGCAAAGGACACATGTTGTGTTGTGTTGTAGTATGAAGAAAACTGTGCTTGAGGGCAACAGTGACAACTTCATGGTTTACATAAGAAAGAAAAAAGACATTGGAAGTTTCAGGTACAATTTAATATAGTTATGAACTGAAAATGTCATGCTAACATTTGTTCAGAGTTCAGTTTTTAAAGGGGGCGTATTACAGAAAAAATACACCACACGGCAACATTATCGCTGCAGATTGCGAGCTTTCATGATTACTGTAGCCTAAATGCAATCGCCAGGAATAAAGAGCTCAGTTTAGGCTGTAAAACAAACTACACTATAGTCGTATGACCCAATGTCACCACCTTAAGAAGACTGTAAAGCCGTGTTTGACTCGGCGTACACAGTGGGGTTTAACTTAAGTGATCTATGTCGGAGAAAACACATAAAAGTCTTTTAAGCTTGTGTTAACCACAGACCTTATTTCATACATCTGATCAAAAACACACTCGAAAAACCCCTTGACTTTGAGAAGAGGGAAAAATGTTAACTTATTTCTGGGTTTTAGGACCCATTTCTGGCGGATTCTATTGCAGCTGAGGAATGGCTGTAACAAATTATAGTGGTAATCTCTACTGTGAAAAATCACCAATAAAAGCCTCTAAACCAAAATGCTCACAATCAGATGTGATCCAAAATTAGAAAGAAATTCACACCATCAGCAACCAAGATTACAAGTTTCCCCAATCTTAGTATGTAGTATGTAGTGTACAAATGTAACAGTGAACAGTAAAAAATAACCAATAAAAGCTGAAACGTAGAAATGTATTTTGGACCTAAACCTTTTAGTGCTTTGTTAACCAACACTGGGATTTTAAAGTTGATTCTGTGACAGACAGGAGGCCAATGTAAAGACCTCTGAACTGGAGTGATGTGATCCTTCTTCTTGGTCTCAGTGGGGACTGGAGCAGCAGCGTTGCGAATCAGCTGTAGCTGTCTGATCTGTAGAGCTGTAAAGACCCCATTACAGTAGTCAAGTCCACTGAAGATAAATGCATGGAGAAGTTTTTCCAAATCCTGCTGAGACATAAGTCATTTTATTCTTGATATGTTGTTAAGGTGAAAGCAGGTTGACTTTGTAATTGTCTTAAAGGGGAACTAATGTTTTTTCAACCTGGGCCCAATTTTCTGATCTTCTTTTACCTAATGAGTGAAAGGATGATCAATATTTGACATTTCTCCAGTACGAAGCTCAGACTCAGCTTCACTCAGACAGCATCAAACAACATCAAATTACGTCCAATAAAAGTGCATTTTTTCCACACAGATAGGCTTGGATTGTTAGTATAATTATCCGACAACATAACAGAAAGGAGAAATGAACGTCTGTGTTTACCTTTAGCTGGATTCGGACATATTTGTTGTGGCAAGTCAAAACACTTCCTCTACCTGCTCCCTCTCTCCTTGTCCCTCTTCAATGAGCTCTGTGTCCATTTATGTCTGTGTACTCCGTGTTCAAATAAACCCGGGTGGTCATCAAATTCAGATGGCTCATCCAGATCCAGTTGGTCAAAATTGGGGAAAATTCAGCCATGACTACTCCAAACAGTCGCATTGTCAGCTTGCTCCAGCGGTAACTTCCTGCAACAACTCAAGTCTCGTAAGACCAACTGCTGTAAAACACCATAGACTGTATAGTAAAACACCAAAGAAGAAGAAAAAGAATCTCGTGAGACGTGAGATTTTAGAGCCAGACTTTTATTCTCTGCGTGAGTGTTTTGACTTGCCACAACAAGCATGTTCAAATTTTTACCTGATTTTGACCAACTGGATCTGGATGGACCGTATTTATTTGAATACGGAGTATGTGGACGTACATGGACGCAGAGCTCATTGAAACTGAAGAGCAGACGAGGAGAGAGGGAGCAGTGTTACTTCAGTAGCACATATACTAAAATTGCAACAGGCAGAGGAACATGTCTGAATCCAGCTAAAGGTAAACACAGACGTTCATTTCTTCTTTCCGTTATGTTGTTGGATAATTATACTAACAATCCAAGCCTATCTGTGTGGAAAAAAATGCACTTTTAGTGGACATATTTTGATGTTATTTGACGCTGTCTGAGTGCCCTATTATTAAATACAGCACGTGCTCACGGGCTGCAGGCAGGTCAGCCTCAGCTTCATACTGGAGAAATGTCAAATATTGAACATCCTATCACTCATTTAGACAAAAGTAGATCGAAAAATAGGGCCCAGGTTGAAAAAAACATTTTTTCCCCCTTAATGTGCTGTTAAAGTTCAGGTGTGGGTTCATGACAACACATAATTTCTGGCTTGGTCTTTAGTTTTTAACATTGCAAAGTGGAGCTCTGACTTTCAATAACTCCTCCTGGGCTACAAAATCTATCATCTCAGTTTTCTCTTTATTAATTTAAGAAAACTGTGGCACATCCACTTGTTGATTTGTTCAGTGCACTCAGTCAGCGGTTGTATTGGACCACAGTCACCTGGTGACATGGTTATGTACATTTGTGTGTCACGTTATGTCAAAGGATCTGATCAGTCTGCTGATTTGTGTTAAAAGCTCTGTTAGTCACTTGGAACAGGATTGTGAGGGTCTATGGTGAGTTTAGAATGGCATTACGTTCACTTATCCACCTTAATCAAACTAAAGCTATAATCACTAGGGTTCAGATACATCATACTGTAGACTTTTAATTGTAAAATATCTCAAGCACTATTTTCACAGTCCCTGATGGAGAATAGTCTGGGCTATTCTCCATGTCTGTATTTAATTACTGGCCAAAGAAAATTCTGTTTTCAAAGGATAAAAGACTTCTCT
Organism: Epinephelus cyanopodus; assembly: GCA_026686955.1. Classification (NCBI taxonomy): domain Eukaryota; kingdom Metazoa; phylum Chordata; class Actinopteri; order Perciformes; family Serranidae; genus Epinephelus; species Epinephelus cyanopodus. Next base: position 7,442,131 of record CM048919.1, read on the forward strand.
GCAGCAATGGGCATTTTACAACATTATTATAACATGATTAAGAGTCTACAGCCATATAAACCACCAGACATCGCTAACATGGTCAAAAGGCATGCACAGTGCTCTGAGAGAGAGGTAGATGGTTTGGCGTATAAGTACACATATCTTGGGAAGGGCAGGGCAGCCAGAGCAGCACCCCCTTAACATGAATTAATTATGTGTTTGCAAAGAAAGTTGTGCAGCAAGATTCGAGATAGACATCCTAATTATGTTGGTAAAGAATGCAATCCAAGCTGCAATATGTTTCTCACAAACATCTTAATGTGAATTAGTTTTACATGAACAGAATTCAGAGACAAGTTTGAAAGACAGTATTGAGCCCCGTTTCCACCAAACATTTTTGATATGGTACCTTTGGAACCAAAAGTAACCCTTCAGACATGGTACCTAGACCTTTGATTCATTAGCATTTACACCACAGACGGGGCTCTTAAATGTGAGTGGGGTTGTTGTTGTTGCTGATCCATCCAGCACTCACTATACTTCCTTATCACTGGTGACACAGATGGTAGTCTGCACCTCATTTATCGTCCATAGAACGATGTTGCACGCTGACATCTCCAGAACAAAATATAACAGGCTACAGTGCAAGTTTCTCTCCATGGGACATTTAAAAAAGGGGTTTGTGCATTTTTTCCTACTCAGCAAGCGTAGAGGTTTAGTGTTGCTGTAGCCACAGGAATGACGCTCCGCAACACTTTTTTTTAAATGAATGCACATAATCCGGTTGAAATTCATATTTATTTTAAATGCTTGAAGATCCACTCATTACTCAAAATGTATGTCATCCAAGAGCGACAATAAAAACGAATGGAATTGTCAATGTTGTCATATTGAAATTTAAGGTGTGCTGATGGATTCACGTCATCAACTCATGCATCAAGTAACAGCACAAATAAACATTCCACCTTAAAGTCGCAGGCAGTTGGCCCAGTGAAGAACACAGCTGCTGCGAAAGGCAGCAAAACATCATTTCATTTTATGGTTATAGTTTATTAATGTATGTAAGACTTACCACAGAATAAACAGTGATTACATAAGCCTAAAAACCAGTTACAACTCAGCCCTGAGCAAGAATTACCATCATCTATTGACAAATCAACAGACTGCAGTGTTCACAGCTCCAGCTTTTCGTATCAGATCAGTGTGCTACGTATCCCAACAGAGGGGTGACCAAAAATGGGGACAGTTATGAACGGTTCCATTGGTACCATCCACAGCTTTTCACTTTAAACAGGAAAAAATGCATACCAAACTGAACTGAACTGTCAGGACTACTTGGTGTAATCGGGGCTTTACTGTCTCTATGGTGACATGAAAACCCAGCAATCCCAATCCTAAAACAACAACAAAATAGGAATATTGCATAAAATAAATTATAAAAAATAAAATAATATGTATAACAAACTTATAAAAAAGGATTGGAATGATAATATATATATAATATAGAAAGACACCTGTGAAAAAAACTGTTTTATACTCATAAAGTCATGAGATTACCTTAAAATATTTATTGTTTTGCAGGAACTTATGGACTCTAGGCTGAGTGCCACAGACAGAGTAGGGAAATGAGACATACTAAATGCTCAGTGTTAAATACATAAATACAGAAGACGTCTTCTGTCCATATTGTGGACGTTTTCTTAAAGCTTGTATCTGTATCTGTATAGCTTTAGTTATCCACGTAGTATACTTTCACTGCACTGGCCTACAGATTGGTGTGCCACATCTCCTGCAGTAAGACACTAACTTTTAATTGCTTTTATGAAATTGCTGCTAGGGAAAGCCTGATATGGCATTTTGAACCACACTAATTGTTGGCTGTGTTTTTGAAGCTTACCTGTGGTTATATAAAAGGGAATTTGCGTGTTACAAATGCATGTCATCATGTCCTAGTAGAAACTGAAAATTCAAATATGAACCTGAACCTGAGCTGGTTCCTGACCATTAAAGTATTTTCATGGCATTTGTTGACAGTGAGAGAAAATATAGAGTAATGCCCGCCTAAAAGTTTAAGCAAATGCAAAATGATGTCTTTGAGAGGATTGCGAAAATGCAGCCTCTCATTGCTTTTCATATTGTGAGTCTGTTGGTTGGAAATTGGAAATTACCTCTAATTTTCCTATGACACAAGACAAGAGAAATATAGTCTCCTGCAGGACATGGGCGAGGAGCAATGGCTGAAGGGGAGGAGTAGTCTAATATTGTGTTGTCAAAGCTCACACATTGCTTGTTTCATCAATCTCACACACTCAAACTCACCTCAGTATATTCCCCAAACTGAAAATTCCAAGTCAGTTTAAGTCATATGAATGCTTTGCTCAAAAAGATCAGATATACTGTAACAAAAATTCAATATAACCGCTTTTTTTTTTCTTTCTTTTTTTTATTTTTTTACCTCTGTGGGAGTGTAAAGGTTTAACTTTTAGCATCTCCACTCTCTTATCTTCTTTTCTCTCTGCCTCTGTGTTCATGTTCTCTGATAAATGCTCTTTTTTCCCTTTCAGGTCCATCCTCAGCTCACTGAAACAAACAGGCTGTCAAGGGCTGAATCTTCAGCTCTAATACATATGATCAAAGCAGCATGTGCTCCGGGGAGCGGAGATCAGTCAGTGAGAGCTTTAAGCAGACAGACAGGTACGTCACACACACAGACAGCAGAGCAGTGTCATCATGAAGGAGAGCAAACAACACATTATGCTGACACTTTCTGCTGCATGCAACATTCACAGAAGTACACTTAATACACTTTTACTTCTGTATCAAGTGGGCAGCAGTTGGGTGTGACAAAGTTTGAACTGTATTTAGCTTTGTTACACTGAACACATAAAAAAGAATTAGAAATAAGACAACAGGGGAGTGAGTTACCGCCCCAAGCAAGGGAGTTCAAGAATCTGGGGTCTCTTGTTCACGAGTGAGGGTAGAAAGCAGCGTGAGATGGATCAGCGGTTTGCTGCAGCGTCTGTCACAGCCTGCATTCTGCTCCCCTGCTCTCCCTGTGTTTCTCCACTCTACCTGCCAGCCACTCCCACCTGATCACCTCAATCCACTCACCTGCCTCCACAGCTGTGGCTTATCAGCCAATCAGCCTGGTATATAAGCCTCTCTAGTACACACTGCCAGATTGTTCCTAACCCATATGCAAGACTTTCAGCACTCCTTACCTGCCTGATCTCCTGTTACCAACCCTTCCTGCCTCTGACCTGTCTACGTCGTCTGTTTCCCAGTAAGCTCACCAGACTTCTGTCCCCGACCACGAGTTCTGCCTCAGCGTCTCTGGTGTCTGTCTGCCTGTGGCTGTGTGTTGTTTTCCTGCCACGACGTTTCAGCATGAGTGTTCCGACCTGCTTGTCAGCGGCCTGCTGTGAGATGCCACACGCTGCCTTGTGTGTGTGTTCTCCTTTCACCAACCTGTCGGCTCCTCGATCCATCATCTGGCTGCTACTTTCCTGCTACTGATTCCTCGTCAGCTCTGCTGCTTCGCTGGACTGCTCTTCTGATTCCGGACCCCTCCCCTTCTCATCCACGCCATCAGTAAGCCCCTCTTTGTTACCTCTGCATGCTGACAGACTGAGCTGTTCGGATTCGAGAACTCACGTCTCGGTCCCGCTCCAGAGTTCAGCCCAGTCCACTCCCTGAACCCTGAACCAAGAGACTGTGTGTGGGCTCTGAACCCGCAGAATAACTGTCACCAGACGTTATCGTCATCAGCTCAAGTTCCTGTTCACTCTGTGTATAAATAAAGGACATTATCAGCTGTCACTGAGTGCTGCATATGGGTTCAATCACAACCGTTAGTGTCTGCAGTGATGCGGGCACTGCGTCAGACTATTGTGGTGAGGAGAGAGCTGACCTGGAAGGCAAAGCTTTCGATTTATAGGTCCATTTATGTCCCAACCCTCACCTGTGGTCATGAGTGGTGACTGAAAGAATGAGATCACTGATACAAGCGGGTGGCTGGGCTCAGCCTTAGACATCCAGAGAGAGCTCGGAGTAGAGCCACTGCTCCTTTGTGTTGAAAGGGACCGTTTGAAGTGGTTTGGGCATCTGATCAGGATGCCTCCTGGGCGCCTCCCTTAAGAGGTGTTCCAGGCATTTCCAACTGGCGGGAAGCCCTTGGGCAGGCCCAGAACACACCAGAGGGAGTACTCCTCGACCAGGAAGAGTCATGGAATTTTACAATCAGGTTTCCCAGGCCTGACAGTCTTGGGAAAGTCATGAAATTTTGTTGTGTGTAATAAAATTGTACAGAAATCTTCCGTAAATAACCGTCCATGTAATGTTAACATAATGACAAAATTCTTTTCTGTAGCTGTCGATACAACATAGCTGTAATATGGGTTGATGTGTGATGCTTTGTTTACAGTCCCATTCATTTCCTCATTTTCTCTGTGTTCTCTCTCTTTTCATGTATGATAGGTAGCTGATATTATGTGTGAATATTATGTTTGAAAGTTGTCTGACAAGTGAGGCAAGAAAAAAAATTTAAAAAAAAAAATTATTACAAATTTAAGTTTTAAAATTTCATTCATGAAAATGTGTGGGAACTAATAACATCACCCTCTGCTGTACTTTGTGTTTATTACTAATTAGAAAATGTTAGCATGCTAACATTTCTAACTAAGATTGAGAAAATGACAAACATTATGCTCGCTTAGCATCAACATGTTAGCATTGTCATTGCAGCATGTTAGCTGACTGAAGCATTAAGCTCAAAGCAACACTGTGCCTAAGAACAGCCTCACAGAGCTGTTAGCATGACTGTAGACTCTTTCCCCCAAATTCCACCAGATGCGTGTTGGTTGCGTCTCCGCTCTGGAACGGCAGCAGAGCTGATACATTTAAATTCTAGTCAATTTGTGTCTGCTTCCACCGGCTGTGGCTGTGCTGCGTTCTGCCTCAGTCTCAGCCGCGGCACTCTGGACTTCTGTTTTTGCCAGACGCGGAGCACAACGCAGCAATTCAGCACAGAGCAGATCGTGCGGGGCAGGAAGTCGTGCACAGAAACAAAATAAAACATCCGGTTAATTTTCAAAATAAAATACACAGCGTTCACGGCGGATCATATTTCCCTGCACCACTCCTTGAAAACTACATAATGGGTGGAGGCAGGCCTGAAGTCAACAGGTCAGAGGTTTTCAGACACCATTTTACCCGTTGACACCATGGACGAGGAGATATTGATCACGGCAGTGCACCGAGATGTCTTCCAGCGGAGCTGCACTGTTCCGCACAGCAAACGCAGCAGGTGAGTGTTGACACAGAGCGGATAACCAGCGCATCCAGTGGAATTCCAGCATTAGGCTACAGCCACACTAACACGTTTCCATTTGAAAATGCTTAAAACGGCTACATTTCCAAATAACATCCACAGTATTCTGGAAGCCCTAAAATATAGACTTATGGAAATGCTGCTGACCTGGTTTCAGTGTGAAAACTCCCGGGTTGCATTTTAGTCTGGACAGACACTGAGACTATTGGAAATGATGACACAGACACCCACGTTCGTGTTCTGATTCGATCCTATCAGTCCTGATGTGCAAGGCTTAAACATTATAGCTAAGCTTACATAGCTATTATGATTTTATCCTTCTTGTGTGGGTACTTCTTTCCCATTGCCATGGCTTCCTTCGGTGATGGATAATGCTTCTAGTACCACTCTAATATGTTGAAATATTTGCTTTGCATTGACTCCCAATCTGTTTTCCACCACCTTGACTGCCTTATAGTCATATGTTCCTTTCAGTAACAGTCCCACATCATCTCTGGCCTTACTTTTCATCTTTTCTGTAACCAAGCAGCCAATGGCAGAGTAGACAGTCTGCCTCCTGTATATATCCGCACGTGCACATACTTGTGATTATTTCTAAAACAATGCCATACTGCTTGTTTTCATCTTAAAACACTGCTTTAAAATGAAAAGAAAAAAAAATAGTGTGGATGTGGCCTTAGTATTATCTCTACCTCTGTTGTATTAGGTGCACAGAGTTGGCCTTAGCAATTTGAACACTTGGGTGAAATGACCCTTTAAATTGGTCAGAAATAACATTAAGTTTGAGTTTAGCTCCCACAACTATCAATAAACCTTGGATGTTGATGTAAATGGTAGGCTATTTACGAGTGAAGCATGTGAATTAACTTGGTCACTTCCACGTGATGTTTAAAGACACTGGTAGTAAAAGTAGCAGCATTCTTGTACCTTATATAAAGGGCAAGGCACGTTCAAGAAACAGAACATGTTAGAAGTTCTTGTAGCTCCTTTTTTGGCAGGTTATGGGTCATAACATGCTTGAATCTTGAGCCACCTCTGACAGTAATAAACAGCTTTTTTGAGAAAAACTCGTGTTAGAGTCAAACTGCAGCACATTTTAAATTTATCACCATGCAACACAGACTGCAGTTATTACCCACTTGAAATGTAATATGAAATGTCATATTCTGCGATCATAGCCTATATACAGAACAGCAAGGCATCATAATGGAGTAATAGCTAATGTGACAAGCACGCATATGCCATATACCCACTAAGAAACCTCCAGGGTTCCAGTATACCCACTTGAAAATTTTGTGACCAGACTTTCACTTCAGCTCTTTTATTTTTTTAAAATACATGCTTGAGAAGCAAGGAGCAACAAGGAAGAGCACATGAGGCATTGGTTACATTTCTGCATCTGAGTCAGGAACACGAGAGGATTGTGATCAGAGAAAACTATGGCTGGCACAGGGTTGTACTCAAGATACACTTCAGATCGCATGATCAATGCCACGCTCATCCTCCTGCAGAAGCATGGCACCCACCCCAAGGGCACTGGCATCTACTTCCAGTTTAAACAGCTTTGTGAAGTTTGGAGCGGCGAGCACAGGGGCACTGCAGAGGATAGCTTCGGCGGCCTCAAATGCCAATTGACAGTTTTGTAACCACTGGAAGGGAGCTTTGGGGCTTTCTAAGGATGGAGCCACTACATTAGACAAGTTTTTACAGAACGCACAATAATACCCAGCCATCCACAGAAATTGACAGAGTTCACAGCGTGTTCGGGGGCTAGGAAATCTGGATCACCTCACCTTGGCAGCAAAGTTTTAAGTAGCTAAAAACAGCCTTCCCAAACTTACAAATTGAGAGAAAGGGAAGCAGAAGGCAGGCAATCGAAAATCTCCTCCTCATCTTCACAGTTACTATCACCGCTCAGAACTGTGTTCATCAGCTGAATGGCATAACTGTGTACCGCAGCAAGTGATCAGGAGTGACCAAAGCACTAATTTCAGAGGCACGCTGTGTTAGTGGAACCTGCCAATAGCCTTAAAGGAGGTCTAGTTTAGTGTCAAACTCGGCAGATCCCACATGATCAACACTGTCCTCCATGTGTGGAAGCAGGAATGAATCAGCTTTTGTAATGGCATTAACCTTGCGGTAATCATTACAGAACCATGGGGTTTGGTCAGCTTCAGGAACAAGGAGGAAAGGGGAACTCCAAGGACTCCTGCTTCGAACGGCAAACCTGGGATCAAGGAGATATTTTACCTCTTATTGCATTACAGCCCGTTTAGTCGGATGAGCATGATATGAATGCTGTTCAATAGGTCTGTGATTTTCCACATCAATGTCAGGTCTTAACACATTAGTTTGAATGGGAATGTCACCAAAAAGACAGACAGATGTGCCAAATATGCATTTAGGTCTGACAAATGCACATGAAACACAGCTGTGTCTGTCATCCAGCCCGTCATCACTAGGATTGTATGAGGCCGGAGTGACAGACACTGAGGCAACAGGTGCAGCAACAGGAGATGAACCCGCAAGTATTGTGGTCAACATACTTTTTAGCAAGGTGTTATGACACACACAACTTTTTCCTTACAATCAGGAGTCTGGATTACAGAATCCCTTTCACTGAGTTTGCGGTCCACCATGGATGGGTCAGTCTAGAGGAACCTAGACATAACATGCTGCGACTCCCCACTCTCTCCACTCCCAAGGGAGGCCAGCTACACAATTTTTTGAACAACAAAGAAAGCAGTGCCATAGTACAGAGTAGCCTTCCACATAAGAGGGGCTTTGATTCTGACATATCTTGGACCTGACCTACTATACCAATGAACATTTGCAGCATATTTCGCATTTCTCTATTTTCTCTTTTTAGAACAAAATTATAGGAATAATTAAATTTGTCAGTTTTTGCAAACGATTTCTGATATCTCCCAGTCTCAAAACACAGCTGATTGTCATTACAAGAACTTCATCAATCTTAGCATATGAAACACATGATTATATTGCTACATGGCATGACCAATATTTTAGAAATAATTCACTTATAACTAAACACGATATTAACTCATAATCCTCATAAGCAGATTTTGTTGAAAACAAAAAAAGATACTCAGCATGTCCAGATGAAAAGCTGTGAACCTAATATAACACTATGAACTGAGAAAAGGCTGTGAAAACATGTAGAAAATCAGTTCAGGGTCCAAAGCATTAAAATCTCCCCGTCCTTGGCTGTTTAATTCTAGTGTTGCTTACAAGAATTTGTTTCAGGAGGTTTCATCCTGATAACACATACACAGTCTTTTGGAATTTCCTCAGTTATGTGTGAAAATATGCAGGATGTGTACAAATTTGGGTGCATTGCTTTTCATAGGAAAACATACGAAAAATGTGTGAGAACAGCCTGCAGAGTTCATCTCGTCAGAGTCTTTGCTCCCTGCTGCTCTGCATGCTGGCATAAGTTCACTTCGGGTGCATGTGACAATGGATTTGTCTGTTTTGTAAGTGCCGCTCTTTGGCTGTGAACAATCCGGTTTTTGACTCCACTGTAAGTTCACATGATCTGTGTTTAACAGCTTGAGTCAGTGTTAAAATCATTAAGGAGTTATTAAACCAGACTTCATCACATTAGCTGAACATCAACTTAACCCTATGGGCCCGAACGATGCAAAGTGCGTCCAAATTCACACCTGTTCTTCTCTGTGGATTTTCTCTGTGACCGTGCGTCATAGCGAGAAGCCATGTCACCATATCACCTGAAACAACGAAATTGTAGCTTTCCTACAAGACCAAGCACTTGTCAAAAGTGCAATGTTTTCACAGCAAAAAACAATGACAAAATTACACTAAAATGATGTATAACAGAGCTTTCATACAGCTCTGCACACACATTACTCTTGGATGGATTACTCACATATGCAGGCTCGCACAGAAATGCCACACATATCACATGAAAGCACAGGAGCAGAGCTTTCCAGTGATACCACACATCATTGTGCTGTCATCCCATCATGCTATAAATACAGATCAAATGTCTACAAAATAAAACCTGACGAATTTCCTTACAACCCATTATACAGATCTTGTTATCAGTCACTTCATATAGTGAGGAATATCGTATGTTACCACATCTTAGGCTTGCGTGTGTTTCTCCCTTCTCTATCCACATTTGTAGTCTGGCTTTCAAGATGCAAATGTCTCCATATTGTATGGGGTGCTGTTTGTAAAGTGGCTCGTGCTGAAAATAACATCAACATTTTGCCACAATTAGCTTCGAACAGTGTTTAAAAAAGTGTTGTGAATTTTTTAACGTCATCTTTTACCACATTTACACAATATTTGTTAACTTAGAAATATATGAAATAGTTAAATCCTAATATTAAATGTGGCACCTAAATGTTAAATCTAAATATTAAATCTAAATCTAAATATTAAATCTAAATGCTAAATATAAATATAAATGCTAAATATAAATATAAATGTTAAATCTAAATGTTCTGGGGGAAAGTAAATATTTAGCTAATATTCAAATTCACACTGCCAGTCACCGGAAGTACCAAAATAAAAGCTTGAGATGGTCAGACTGTGTTTATAGAATCAAATAATGAATTAAAACCAACTTATCGGGGGAAATGAACACTTAGCGTGATAATAACTACACAAAATAACAAAAAACATGTTTGGAGAAAGTTTATTTGACGGGTACTTTGAGTTGTTAGTGTCCCTTCGGGAATTGCTGTGTTATTTACAAATACGTCCAGGTAGAAAACCATTAGAAAACCATAAGCTGTTAGCCCCGTTAGCGGTGTCTGTAATGACTCATTAACTCATTGAATGGTCCGTGAAAAAAAAAAAAAAAATTCCAGCGGATGTCTTAGTTACAGCATGATTGATCTAACTGGAGTAGTTTCATGTCGTATCAGACAACGGGAGACTGTTAACAGATGACATCCTGATGTTAGCCGTCTCTGTTAGCTGCAGCCACTGATGCTTTTTAGACAGCAAATATTTTTTTCACGGACCGTTTATTGAGTTATTAACGTTACAGACACTGCTAACGGGGTTAATGGCTAACGGTTAGCCCAGCTAATCTACGATAACCATGTTATTAATTTCAAAGCGTGCAAACAGAAATAGTAATGTGTGATCAACCGTTGTGTTTATGGTCTTTACAAACATCAGATTAGTCTAAATGGTGCTATAGTGACGTGAAAAATGTGAGATATACACACACATATATCTAGCTAAACTCTGCTGGTTTTCTACCTGGAAGTATTTGTAAACAACCAGGCTTCCCTCTGAAGGGACACTAACAACTCAAAGTACACGTCAAATAAACTTTCTCCAAACATGTTTTGTTATTTTATGTAGTCATTATCATGCTAATGTATGTTCAAGTGTTCATTTCCCCCGGTAAGTTGGTTATTATCTGATTCTATAAACACAGTCTGACCATCTCGAGCTTTTATTTTGGTACTTCCGGTGACCGGCAGTGTGAATTTGCATATTAGCTAAATATCTAGTTTCACCCAGAACATTTAGATGTAACATTTAGATTTAGATTTAACATTTAGATTTATATTTATCTTTAATATTTATATTTAGCATTTATATTTATATTTATATTTATATTTATATTTATATTTAGCATTTATATAACACTTACGACTAGACTTAAGACTTTCCTCTTTGATAAAGCTTATAGTAAGGCTTAGGCCAAGTCTGCCGGAGGACCCCCTATAATACACCGGGCACCTTCTCTCTCTCTCTCTCTCTCTCTCTCTCTCTCTCTCTCTCTCTCTCTCTCTCTCTCTCTCTCTCTCTCTCTCTCTCTCTCTCTCTCTCTCTCCCTCCCTCCCTCCCTCTCTCTCTCTCCCTCTCTCCTCTCCCTCCCTCCCTCCCTCCTCTCTCTCTCTCTCTCTCTCTCTCTCTCTCTCTCTCGTGTCCTATTACCGCATCTTGCTAACTCGGCCATACTGCATGTCACTAACTCAGCTTCTTCTCCGGAGCCTTTGTGCTCCACTGTCTCTCAGGTTAACTTGTATTGCAGCGGTGCCTGGATAGTGTGACGTGTGTGGTTGTGCTGCTGCCGTGGTCCTGCCAGATGCCTCCTGCTGCTGCTGTTATCATTAGTCATACTTCTACTGTTATTATACACATATGATTATTATCACACATGTATACTATCAGATATTAATATATAATTTCAATTTATTGTACCACAGTAGCCAGAACTATAATGATAATACTATTACTTTCATGAATGTTGTTGTAAGCTACTGTCATTACCATCTGTCCTGCATCTCTCTCTCTCTCTCTCTCTCTCTCTCTCTCTCTCTCTCTCTCTCTCTCTCTCTCTCTCTCTCTCTCTCGTATGCTGTAAAGCTCTGTGAGGCAAACTGTGATTTGTGATATTGGGCTTTATAAATAAAACTGATTGATTGATATTTAGATTTAATATTTAGATTTAACATTTAGGTGCCAAATTTAATATTTAATATATTTCTAAGTTAACAAATATTGCTGTAAATGTGGTAAAAAGTGACGTTAAAAAAATCACAACACTTTTTTAAACACTGTTTGAGGCTAAATGTGGCATGTGTTACATGTGTGTCCCCCCAATGCCCAAAATGCCCCCCAGTGTATAACTGAAACCGAAAAACAACAACAGACTTTGTTTACTGCAATCAAAATGTCAAATATTATCTTGGAGGACATCATTGCACTTGGTTGACTATTTTTCTATGATCTTAGATGTAAATATTGCATGTTTCTTTCAGATAAAACACATTTTGACTTGTGAATGAGTCAATGGAATCTATTGCAATAATGAAAAAATACTGGCAATCATGTCCGCCTGGCACAAACCACATGTTTTGGACAGCTGTGAAGTGACAGAACCATCATGGTTGTTATATTGCCAGATTCCAGAGAGTCTTCCCTCTTTAGATATGGCAGAATATGTCAACTTCTAACTTGCTATGGCAAGATACATGTAAAAATGCATGAATTTGGTAATACGGATTTGATTTTTCATTGATATAAAAATTAATATAAAATACAGGCACATAGAAGGACATGGATGGCAAATCTGGTTAGCCCAGATTGTCCTGAAAAAAACAAGATATAGCATGTGTATGTAGCTTTTATAATGACTGTGATATGAGCTTAAAAGTATAGGCAGTAAAACTACCCCAAAAACACCTAGGTTGTGTTTCATAAATCCTGAATATTACATGTTTATTGAGAGTGACTATTTATTCTTGACTGTGGAAACAGTAGTGTGACTACTCAAGGTCCACTCATTTTTTTCAATCAAACCTGAAAGTGTCACTTGTTGGTTTGTACCAGCTCCATCTCTGCTTGGTCCTCTTTTGCAGATGAGTTTAAGCTCCATTACTGAGGAGGAGATTGAGTAGTGGTTAACAGAACAAGCTAGTAACACCTTGAGTGAAGACCTAAGGTCATAGTTATTGGCTACGTTTCATTAGTCGTTCTACATGCCATTAAATTCCTTTTATTGACTTTCCCTCGGTACTTCCCCCTTTGAGGGAATCCCCGCCTCCATCATAAGTGTTGTTTATTTGTCTGAAAGACTAAAGTGAACAGGGCAACATCGAGCCTCAGAGGGCTGAGCGAGCAAGTCAACAACGATGGTCACTCCAAGGTCTATATCACCCACAATACATTGTTATACATGCGATGCAAGAAAAAGTGGCAGTACGTAAAACTCTGGTGGCTTGCACTGAAGAAGAAGAAGAAGAAGAAGAAGAAGAAGAAGAAGAAGAGAAGAAGAAGAAGAAACTGAGAAATAAATATAATAAATGAAAATAATAATAATTAAATGCCCTTTGCCCTTTTCTAATACATGTCTGTATAGGTAGACATAAATGTGTATAGATTCACTTCTCTATTAGTCATTCAGTTTTCAAGAAAATCTCAGGAATAAATGGATTTTTTACTAAAAAAATGTAACATAACTACTCGCACCTGATATTTACCTAGACTGTTGTACTGTTCAGCTTGTGTGATTTCTTTTTCCCCAACATTGTCTGTACATGCATGGTAAAATTTTACGAACAGAAACTGATGCAGCTGATTCGCAAGTGCCTGCCCATGTATTGCAGTTATCCTCAGAAGATGGCTCATTGAAATGTGTTTGCAGGTATTTCTGATGATGTGTAAAAAACAGTTTAACGCTAAGCCTACAACTCGCCACCAATCCTTGATAATTTTGGCCTAAAGTGAACAAGAACAGGTGTGTTCCATATAATCCCCTGCTCCGTCCCTCTATGCGCTTCAAGTGACATCAGTGCGACATAGTAAGGGTGGGCAATAACACAAAATTTGGTTTTGATCCGATACCAAGTAATGCATTGCCAAAATCGCTGATACTGATACTATACTTTTTCGTATAAAAAGTGGTAATTTGTTTTTATGTAGGGGATTTCAAAGTTGCATAACCAATCGACTTGATTAACGGCTAATGACGACCAATTACAGTCTGGAAATGTAACAGTAACCAATACTGAATATGTATTTTGACAAAAATATTTATTTCACAAGGCTACTATATACCTAGATATTCCTTGTCTGAGCCTCTCTGAAAAGACCCTTGTTTTAGCTGCAGTTCTCTTTCTTGTGTTTTTCCTCTCATTGATCCATCACTAGTATTATGTGTCTGATTAAACTAATCAGGCTTGGACATAATTTTCACATTGATTGTCTGCAGACAGCTATGGTCACACAGATGTGAAAGCGGTTCTATTCATAGTACAGTTGAGGGTCAGCGTCGGTCCCCAGCAGTGAATGGGATGGCTGGGGGGTGAGCTCACCATCCTGCCACTGCGACATCTGTTGAAAGCGAAACTTAGGAGACACTGCTAGGTCTGGAGTAAGTTGTTTGAGTGCAGACAACACAAAGTAGAAGAGAAGCGGAGAAGCAAAAGGTACACGCACTAGATGTGTTCACGACAATAGAATGTTGTTGCACAGATATTTTTACTCTTAAAAAAAAAAATAGGTACAGCGTAGAAGAGAGAAACCCTTTTTTGGAATCAATCGTATTGATGCTGGAAGTGATCTTCAAAATGAAAACGTAGAATCGAGAGTATCTGTATTGTAGGATTAATCCGCCCAACCCTACAAAGTAAGCTCTTATATATTACCATGGGCTGAGGGAAAGTGGAACTACTAATGAAACACGGACATTGTTTGAACTGATTAATGCTACAAATCTGTAAAATTCGGTGTATGTTGTTAGGTTAGTGGGTCATAGGTGCAATGACACTGTTACAACGGCTTAAAATTCTGAAGTCCCCTTTATCCAAAAAATGTCCTATTGGACAGAAAGCCCATTTCTCTGACAGTCTGTTTTCCCAAAACAGAAGCCCAATGCTCCAAAAAAAATATACCCCCTGCACTTAGTTTCCGTTTCCTGGCGGTTATAGAGGCACTGATCCTGTGTGTTTTTCACCAACTCCTCCCTGCTTTTCCAGTGACTTTTGTGCCACCAAATGTGGTAGTTTTTGACCCTTTTCTAACCACAACCAAGAGGTTTTTGTGCCTAAACCTGACCACACATTCCCACAGCGTTGTTGACAAATGTTATATATCCATGTTTTACAGAAATGTACAAGGCAAACAGTTTTTCTCATGATTGCATTGTTTAACTGCAGGGAGTGTGTATTTTTGGAGAAACAGGACTTTGGAACAATGAGTATTTGTTTTTCAGGCTTACAGAGAAATTGACTTTTGATGCAATGGGACATTTTTCGGACTAATTGAGTTTCAGAATTTTGTGCTATGGGAACAATGCACAGTCCTCAGGCCATACACAACAATATCCCCTGTTTGGGTACAGCAGTGACAATTTGTGATTTGTATTTTGAAAACCATTAAGGTCCTTACATGCTCTCAATAGTAATACGATGTACATGTTTGGCATAAAAGGAGAAATCAAAATAAAAGCTTGCTTAAATCAAAAACCTGACATAAACCCATGGTGATTTGAGCCCAAAGTGTAATAAAGTGATGAGATGTGAATGACCACCAGGACAAAGCCCTGTGTGATGTCCTCAGCATCTACATAGTGATCTCCCTCTTTGCAGTAGCTACTCACTGACAACTGGTGGCAGTCATGTGCTTCAGGAGCAGCATGAGCAGGCTGCTATGTGAATATACAACATCCCGACATCCTCCTGCAGCTCCACACACACACACATACATACAGAGGAACCCACGCACCCACATACACACACTTAAACACACAAATGCATGCATACCTACACATGCATGTATGCACACACCCACTTACACTAACACAACAAGTAGGACTGAGACTCTCAGATCATCTTTCGCAAATCATCATGCTGTATGGTTGGAAAGAGTTTCTTTTTAACCCAACCTTCCCCGGTCTGATTCTTTGCCAAAGCCTCGGCCTCTCCAGCTGGCTGTATCCAAGCAGCCGTGACACTGCAGAGATTTAGAGGATTGTGGGCAAAGAGATGGACACAAGGCTCATTGAAGGAGGAAGATTGGATCCATTGGGGAGGAGGAGGTCGGGGGGTATCCTCCTTAACCCCCTGTATTCCAGCTTCACTTGGAGGGACTGTGTACCGGAAGGATCCAGCAGCAACGATAAAGTCGCTCCTAATAACATGTTTTATACTCACTCTGCTCGTACACAGAAGGGACACATTTATGTTTCACAGCACTGCCACAAATACTGAAATGTCAGTCTGTGGGATAATGAACCTTTGAGGAGCAGCTGCACCTTTCTATTAAAAAAAGTTGACCACCTTTTATTCTGAAAACTTCACTATCCATTATTTCAAGGTCTGTCTAAACAGGGGAAGAGCTGCCCCTGAAATTCAATCATTCAAATCATCTGTCACAGAAGCCACCCTCAAATCTCTCAGTGACATTCACAACAGCCTCTTTTTTATTTCCAAGGATGTCATTCAAGAACATTATATATAATATTTTGACATCTAAAACACTGTTACCACGCTGTAATTCCTTTTATTTTGAAAGTCAGTAATTCAAGTCGAACCTTTGACCCTATCATAACATTCATCACTGACATGGAGGACTCCAGTGATGATACTTTGCAGCCTGAGGATGAGCAGGTGGCAGACTACATCGAGTTCAAGACACACACACACCACCACCATTATACCTCCTTCTGAGGTTGCGGCTCTGACTTTGCCATGATGACAGCTAATGGGTTGGGTCTGGCACTGAGCTTTATGGGTGTGGGCAGGTTTCTGAAAACATCTGAGGTGAGAAATAGGTAATACAGTAACAGAATCTTGATTCATATTTGATCAGCACTGCCTAGGATACGAGGAACAAGATTTGTTATGGGTTAGTGACAGACAAAACAATAACTTTCTGTTATATTTGCTTTTAAGTTACTTACTATAGCTTTCGGTATATAATAATTTAAATGCATTTTTTTCACTTAAATATCTGTATAAAATATAAAAATGTGTTAAACATTGAAACTGTTTTGAAATCAAATAAATTAAAAATAGAAAGCAATGGTGGCTTGTGGTTTGTGCTGTTGACCATGGGCAACAAATCCTTTGCTGCATGTCTCAGCATCTATCTCTCTCACCTCATTTCTAGTCATCAATCTTTCATCTATAAAAGAAGGGCATTGCAGTGCCCAAAATGTAATTAAAAAAATGGCTTAAATTCTATCACATAGCCCTTGCACTTCATCATATTGTACTTCTTTATTTGATTACATGAACCTGCAACCTGCCATTTAGTACTATTGTGTAAGTCAAAAGAAAAGCCTTCTTGTGATTTAGCCTGGTAAAACCACCTGATGGTGTGAGCTCGACATGCTGTTTCACACCCTTTATCAGTCTGAACTCACTGCACCTCCAACAACTTCAGTAGGTGGGAGTTCTCACCTTGATAGACAAGCTCCTTCAGCCAATCAGTGTAACAAAACACTGGGGAACATTTTCATCACAAACAGAGCCAGTTGATGAATGAACCTTTTGCCAAATCCAGACAGGAGACCAGTAAAAACGTGTTTTCCTGTGAGAAACTCAGCAAGTGCATAATCTTATTCTTGTTTAATTGTTGTTATTGACTCTATTTCTTTGCTTATTGCTGTGTTTACACCACTAACTTGAGAGTAAGCACTTGTTGCTTCAGGAGCCGCCATTACTGTTCTGCAAGCTGCAGCCTACATTTTACATCACCAATTACAACGCAGTCCCTGACTGGCTGCTTACGTTGTCAACTACGGTGCTGATCCCTGATATGGCCCTGATTGGATTTTAATTTTTCTGGAAAGTGTTTGGGGCGGCACAGAGCCCAGACTGACAGAGAATGAAACAGAATGTTGAGCTCACATCATTAGTGCAAATCACAACTAACCTGGTAAAACCATCCTAAATGTTAAGTTGTAAGAAAGTTGTAATTCACTGTTTCACAGATGACGATACAAGAAGTTATGGTTTTAGCAAGAGGAAATCCCCCAGGGATGACATCTTGAGACATTGGTTCACCAGTTAGTTACTTGTATAAATCTCAATATAGTGCTCTTGTTTTCAAGAAATTAAATTAAAGGTCCAGGTTAAACAAAACAGACATGGTGAGTACAAACAAAAATGAGTCTGCATCGGACTCTAAAAACTGTAGCCTAGTTGGTAAATTTTATGAAAATAACTTTTTGTCTTATCAGTAGGTAACCTTGTTTTTGTTGTTGTTGTATTTTTCAAGATTTTTTGGGGCATTTTGCCTTTAATATACAGGACAGGTAAGTATGAAAGGGGGGGAGAGAGAGGGGGATGACATGCAGCAAAGGGACACAGGCTGGATTTGAACCCTGGCCGCTGCGGCAACAGCTTTGTACATGGGGCACCTGCTCTACTCGCTAAGCTACCGACACCCCAGTAGGAAACCTTGTTAGCAAATATGACAAAAAAAGATGGGATAGATAATATGTATAATAATAATAATATGTAGGGGGAAAAAAACACGCTTCGCTGCCTCTTCATAGTGCTTCCAGTGGTATTAGCAAGAGTCCACCACATATGTTTGTATATATTGTCAAACTAGGCAGCGCTGATCAAATATGAATCAAATATTATAGTTTTTTAGACATTACTTTAGTGTACTGTTTAGCTATAAAATGAGAAAGTTGGTGACCCGTCCACCATGTTGGATACAGTCAGTATAGTAGCAGAGCTGCTGCACGAGTGGGAGGAGGAACATGATTTGTCTCACGTAACACTGTGTCGATACAGCAACAGTTTCCACAACATGGAAACAAAAAAATCCTAAAAGCTACCAACTGTAGCGTCACTTTGCATTGTGATGATTGTAGACTCAGATATTCTATCAGCACTCACTAATCAGAATTTCTCACTAAAAAAGTATCCACTTGGAAAGAAATGTTTCTTTGAAACAGCATCACAAAAAGGTCTAGAACCCTTCTTTATTTATATACCAGTAAACAATTATCTACAGTATTTGTCAGGTTTGTTTGTGTTAAAGCTTTATTGTGTCAGTTGAATTTACTGAGTGGCATTTCATGCTCCACTACCCTTTAGCTTCAGCTGCTGTTGTGACCTGTCAAATCAGAGCTGATATTCACAACATCCTCAGAATAATTTGTTGCTGCATTGTTGAGCAAAACTGTTCGTTAAGATTGAAAAAGACAAGATTTTTGCTTTAACTTATCATGATGGAGTACATGTTGATTGCACAATGTAATGGCTATGGAATAATGACACCATCAGTGTTTAAATTGGTTCCCTATAATCCTCAATTTGACTATGACAATTCCTGTCTGCCAGGGGGTACGATCTCCTGGGGTAATGAAATGACGGCTTCAATCATGGCACAAAGGAAATGTGTTTCCCTGGTAGCTGTTGGTAGCAATCCCCGGTTACCACAGTATTAATCAAAGTTCTTTGCAGCAGCTCGCCTCAGTATCAGGAATGGCGTATGGTGGAAGAACCAAGTAACTGTGGAAACTGTGATAGTTGCTAGGCTCTGAGAGAAAAAGACAATAGAATAGACATTTTTAATATTGTTATACTTCTGTACAGCAACATCACAAAATTACAATGACTGTGACAGCTGTGCCTGTGCACCAACCATTATTTGTATACATCGCCTCCCATCATCTTGCCGGCATCGGATGTCCTGTGCGCACCATGCGGTGGCGTGCCCGCTAGTTTCACAGCAGCTTTAGGTATAATGTGTTCAGCCATGTCTCAGTCAGCATAAGAATGCAGCAGTTCTTTGTACCTTGCTGCAATATTACCTTCAGTCGTAGCTTATCCATCTTGTTGAAAAGCCATATATGTTTGCAAGACAGATGGTCCGGAGTGGTACACGGCGTAGCTCAGCTTATAGCTTCATTCATTTTCCCCCGTTTTTGCCTCTGCTCCCCTGCCACCACTGCTGGTTTTTTTTCTGGGATGGTGACCCAAACTGATCTCATAATCTCTGCTGGTATCTGCTTGCAGTAAAGTACGTAGAATGATGCATGTACTGCTGATTCTTAGGAGACAATGATGGTTGTAGGCTTAGTATGCCTAGCCATGACAGTCCAAAATAAGCAACAGCGAAAGCAACACAAACAGTAGTACAATGTGCTACAATGAATATGTTATAGAGTTGCAGGATACGTGCATAGGTGAAAGTACAGTTCATTTCTGCACAGGCATTATTAGGTGACAAGTGGGGCTCTTCCAGATTTGGACAGACCTCTCCCCGCTGAATCATCAGTACAAAAGATGAAACAACTGTGTTAAAAAAAATCTGATTCTTTGATAAAGTCAAAGGTACGAGATTATGTACATAAGAACTGATGGAGAGAAGTAAGCTATATTTTACAAGGTGAATTTAACTATGACCGCGCCCTTTTGGCCCTGGTATACACTTTTTTAAGCCGTGGTTGGACGACATGTACAAATTAGTTTGTTTCAAGCAAATTGAATCCTTTCCTTGTGATTTTATAGTTTGCAACTGGTTAATTGACTCCTACAGCTATTGCCCCTGGTAACGGCAAATGTCTGAGTGGTTGAATACACACATTACCAATGGAATCAGTGTACTTCAAAAAGAATGATTGAGCCATGGGATGTGGTTGGAAACAAGACAGTATCCACCCATGTTTTCAAGTCATAAGTGGGCTTTGGGAACAAAAGATGTCAAGTCACTCAAATCAAAGCATGATATCACTGTAATACTGTGTGAGACAAGGTGTTGCTGTATAAGGGCATTACACCTACAGCACTTGTGTCGCACCTTGTCAGTACCCACTACTTGCTTTCACTCCAGTCGAATAGATGTTTTGCCTTATATTTCAACTGGAATTTGAATTTCCCAGCTTGCCTCAGACAGAAGATATCTTGGGCAGAATTCATGTGGGGGAGTTGTGTTTGTATTATTGACAAAAGTCAGTGAGGCGTAAGAGAGCTGAAGGACTCAGCTGGATGGCAGCCAATGTCCATATGTCACTTACATCCCAAACTGAATTCATATCAGTATCTCCTCAGAAAGATGTTACACTTTTCAGTGGGGTCTTTTGCAGTGATAATAAGATGACATGGAAACATTCCATTGATTATATTACTTTATTGATAAGATATGTCTTCAGTAATACATCTTTGTTAGTGTATGCATACTTGTGGGAGTGCTTGCACTCTTCTGACCCTGACATATTGGCTTCGCCCACTGGCATAGGTGTAATTACCTCTTTCTTACAAGTCCTCTAAATTAAAAAGACAAAACATGCCCTCTAGAACGACACAGCGGTGTTTTCTGATCTGACACAGCTATCAGCAGGATGCCATCCAAAGCCGTCACAAATCACTATTAAAAACAAATCTTTTTTAAGTGTGAACACAATAGTTGATATTTGAGCAGGTATAGACACAAAACAACTAGGTTTAAGCACTTGGTTAAGGTTATTGTAGGAGCCGATGTTGACTTAAGATTGTACAATTTAGTTGGTTGGTTCAAAGCATGTTTTTGTACTTTATTGATGCGGACCGTTGCTATTATTGCTTGTTCTGTTTATGTAAGCCCCTGAATGGCATTTTTAGTGTTTTATGTTAAACATCCAGTTACCTATTATTCTTGTAATACCTGAACTATGCACTGCGCATGCTCATCATGGCACAAAAGACAATACAGAGGTATGAGTGTGTTAGCAGCAGTGTGAGATACGGTGTAAAAAGGTTTTTTGACCGTCATGTGTCACCGCTAAGTTATTGTCACGTTGCCGTTATGTAACAGGCTTTGGGAATGCATAACGTGGAACACCCAAGGTGAACTTTTTCATGTTTTTACAACTGAGAGAAGCCCAGAATTTGTGGATTTTCTTTGATTTCGTGAGTAAGGAGTAGAAATACACGGTGCATACGCGTTAAAACCAATTAATCTGCCTTCTGCTAACAACTTCGAGTGGCTGTGGAATTAAGATTAAGTTTGCCACTACAGTTAGGAAACATTGTCATTTGGGTTGAAATTACTTATACTTTTAAGGTTGATTAGCTGGGGACCATCATGTACATCTAACCATAAAGTAAGGGATCTCTGTCTGTCTGTCTGTATGTATGTCTGCCTGTATGTCCCTTGCATACCTCAAGAACCATTCACCAGTCTACTTCACAATTGGCAGGTGTATTGCTGGAGACCTGAGGAAATGCAGTGACGAATCTGGTGCAATGTGGACATGCAACATGTTCAAGATAATAAACTTTTTATAAACAAGTGAGCGTGTCATCCACAGCAGGCTTCTACAGGTGTCCTGCTGGATGCTGAATATACTTACATTAAAACCAACCTTGCGACTACAAACGTCCAAAATGAGTTTTCTCCAAAGGATGGCTTGGCTCAGCCTTAGAGATGGGGTGAGGAGCTCAGACATCTGGAGAGAGCTCGAAGCAGAGTTACTACTCCTTTGCGTCAAAAGGGGCCAGTCACGGTGGTTTGGGCATCTGATAGGATGCTTCCTGGGTGCCTCCTGCTAGAGGTGTTTCAGGCATGTCCAGCTGGTAGGAGGCCCCAGGGCAGACGCAGAACACGCTGGAGGGATTCCCCAAGGGTAGCCTGAAAGCGCTCAGACAGCTGCCCTGTGACCCAGCCACATATAAGCGGTTGAAAATAGATGGATGGATGGATGGATGGATGGATGGATGGATAGATGGTTATTTCAAAGCAAGCATCTAAAATGCCTATTTGGAAATTACTACTCCTGCTAAGTTCATTTCACCTGTATTTTTGACCAAAAGTAGATGCAAGGTGGGTGTGTTTTTCATGTGCAGATTCATTGATTTGAGGTGATGCTGTCTTGCTGTTTTTTTTAACCCTTTCCTTGACTGGATATGTTGGTATTAGCAATGGTAGAGGAAGTACTCAAAACTTTTGTTTGTATGAGCAGTTCTCAAGAGAGCTGCGAGATGTTTTGAACGGGCACTGTACTAGAGCTTTTGGGCTTGATTTGAATTAAGTTAGGTTAGGCTTCTCTTTCGGTGCTTAAATGTTGAACTACATTACATTTTGCCTTTTCACTGACTTTTTTGCCTTTAGTTTATAACTGACAGTTGGAGGCAACAAGAAATGAGGGGTAATAGCTGGAGGACGACACACTAAAAAACAGGTGCTGGACCAGACAGGATTTCGGGCGGCTGCAGTACATCGTCTGGCTTTAGATCCCTGAGGCCACCAGAGTAAATGGAAAGAACTAAAATACCAATGTGGATTACTTTGTGTAAATGAATAGTAAATGGACTTGTGCACTAGTATATTGCCTTTCTAGTCTTCTGACCATTCAAAGTGCTTTTACTTTCATTTACAGACATTTACCTTTTCATACAAACATTTACATACTGGTGGCTGAGGCTACCATACCAACTGACATCTGACATGCACTCATACACCGACGGCACAGCCAGAGCAGGTTTGAGCTCATTATCTTTAGGATACTTTAGAATCGGTGGACGACCTGCTCTACTTCCTGAGCCACAGTCACCCAGCACTAGCTGATCATTTCAACTCTAAATAAATAAAAAAAAAATCTTAACTCAAGGTGCACTTACCGGCTTTTTTCTGGGTCTCAAAAACTGTGACTTGTTTATGTTAGTTTGAGGGCAACCTGCTTAATGAAACAATGTCAATGCTTGTTTTTTGACAACTTTGTTTATCATGAAGGTTTTCCTCAAATGTTCCTACATTGTTAATTTAAGGTACTTTTACGAAGACAAGACTGTGATTTTACATCTTTGCTAATACAGCCGTTACACAAACACCACAACATGACTCACACTTTTGATAGTGGCAAAATGGTGGGCAAGGCCAGATTTGTGCATGAACACACACACACACACACACACACACACACACACACACACACACTGTACCTTTTACAATCCAGCATGAAAAGCATTGCTTTTAAAGCAAGGTTAGCCTGTCATCAGTTAATAGGTACATCCCCACTCTGCAAATGCCATTGAGTACTTGTCCATTCAGAAGATAGAATGACTAACAAGAAGTGGGTGTAGCCGAACATGTTGATTGAGTCGCACCCCCTCTTTGTGCTTAGAATTGGATAAGCTTAGTGAAAGGAATATTGAGGCAAGTATTAAATCACTGTTATACATATTTCCACTGACGTAATAATGTTTTCTGAATAATTCTAAAGCACAGAAGTCTTAAGCTAAATGACACAAATTTCAATTTGTCCAATACTTTGATTTCTGAATAAATAACTGCAGAACTAATGACATGTCCGTCAACCTCCATACCGCTGAGGTTTTGTGTTTTCTGCTTATTAGCAATGTTAGCATGCATAGCAGGGTGGTAAACATGGAAAACATTATTATACCTGCTAAACATCATTGACACCAATCACCGAAAAAAGGCCATAAAGATTTTTTTGTTTCATATTTGTCATTGATCCTATTCAGGGACACAGGGGCGTTGTAGCCTATCCCAGCTGACAATGGGCGAAAAGGTGGGTACATCCTAAACAGGTCACCAGGCTTTCATAAGTCATAGAGACAGACAACCATTGATGCTCACATTCTTGGGCCTACAGGCTATTCAGAGTCACAATTTAACCTTACCTGGCATGTCTTTGGACTGTGGGAGGAAGTTGGAGAATTTCGAGAAAACCCATGCTGACACAGGGAGAACAGGCAAACTCCACACAGAAAGGCCCCTACGGGCTGGCAGGTTCAAACCTGCAACCCTCTTGCTGTGAGGTGACAGTGCAGCAGCCTCTACTGGCTGTAGTTATTACGGGATCATAGGGGGAAATGAGATGACACAGTAAAAAAAAGCGATTAGGTCTGTGTAATATTGTGTACAGATGGAATATGTCCGTATACGTTAGGTGGGAGGGGTGGTGGATGGGTCAAATAAGGACAGGATTTTCACACAGGACACCAGTATTTGTGGCCCGCAGTCAACAATGACTTCCTCTGATAGCAATGCAGCATAGTATGTTATGTGTGGCATGCCACACTTTTGTAATATGTGACGTCTGTGACATGACATGCATAACATAATTGACAAATGTACTTATTTACCATAAAGCCAAATCTTAATCTTTTTTCTAAACCTAACCACCTAGTTTTATACAACGTAGTCTCATGGAACGGTTCATATGATATCCTACAAAAATGCATGCAACAACAGTTTGTATGATATCCATGTTATGTCCTTAATGTACAGTTACATAAGTAACGTAAAGTTAAGGAGGTTGGGTTTAGGCAATAAAAGTTACTGTGGTTAAATTGAGGAAATGAAACATGGTTAGGACATACCTTAAAATGACTCAAAATTGACTCAAAGCTCACACAGATCTGAACACGTGACTCCAGGGAAAAATCCCAGGGCAAAAATCCTACTCTTTGTGACCCATCCACCACCTCAACCTGCATCCTTACAAGCGCTCCGGACTGCTTCCTTATTAACTGCCATCAGCGCATTGGTCACGTAATCACAGCCTTTAAAATGCGTGGGATATGTACAAATTTGGGTGCACTAATTTTTGTAGGAGAACAGCCTGTTTTATAGTGTAACAGCAACTGTTTAATTTCATCAAGGACATGTTTAAAATTGGGACTGTTTGGGCAGTAACCTGTCATTTTGGCGATGGTCATATATGCAATTTTAGAAGTCAGAGAAAATCAACCTTTTCTGTCATTTAGGTATGTGAGAGCATTGTTTGTATCTGCTAGCATGGTTATAAGCTCTCAGTCTTGTAAATAGTTTTTGAACAACAATGGGATTCTATGGCACAAATATCAGGCTTTGGATACACACAAAGCACTTGTTCATAAATACCTTCATTGTCACTGAAGGCACGGAAGTTTCCAGCCGCCCTCTCTGTCAGCTCCGCCATATCTGTGCTAAATGTATGTCTATTTTGTCAGACTTGGTGGCGCTTTTTGTTGTTGGCTTTAGATAATGGTGGCATGTGGCTGCCAGTAACTCATCAGGATGTAGAAATCATCTCACCAAACTAAATCTTCATTCTGTTAATTTCAAGCTAGCAAGCTAGTTTTTAAATGTAAACATCGGTAAATGTCAAGGAAAAAACACAGAAGCACCAGATGAACCAACATCCTGCTAGCCATCCAGTACTAATGCTGGAAAATAAACTGGATGGCCTCTGCATCAGTTTCCAACAGGATTTCAGGAACTGTAATATCCTTTGATTCACCATTTAACCAGGTGATTTATTTTATATATGCCAATCAGATAGAAAAGAGGGCTCTGGTGGGAGAAGGAGAGGAGACATGTGCTTTACAGCGAATATGGACTTGTGGCGGTGGGAATGTGAGTGTTGTCCTGTTCCTGCTCTGGATCACAGCTAGACACTGCTCATAGGTGGCTGCAGAGCGATGTTGCCCTTGTTGTGGGAAAGCAAACAGTTGTCTTGTCACAGTCAGAACACATGGATTACCAGAACCATCCGGAAACGGAGACAATAGACAATTATAAAGCAGCAGCCAACAATGTAAGAAGATGCAAAAAAAGACTAAATTACAGTGCACAAGTTACAGGAGCAGATGGGATCACATAGATCGATTGATTGCAGTTTTTGGACATGGATTTGTCGACAGCAAATAAGTATAAAATATAACCAGACTTATGATGGAAGCCCATTTTTCTCAACATCATTCTTTTTGTTGTTACTGCTTTGGAAACACTTTATTCTTCTTCTAATACAATACAATTGTAGGTTATCCATTATCCATGTTACTTTGGTGTGTTGGACATTGTCAGCTGAATGAGGTTTTCTGCCACAGGCCTGTACATGTAGCCTTAAAGGTCTGAAGGAGATGACACACTGTCGATCACACTCAAACAAACTCCTTACCTTTGTACAAATACCCCGTCCCCCCTTTGGCCCTAAATCCTATTATGTTTTAGGAGGGAAGTGGTAAGAGGAGTTGAATATGTAGGAAGTTTAGAAGTGAGTGGCTGTGTGCCTCCCTCTTCCTGAAGCCTTGAAGACTTGGAGACAGAGAGAGAGAGAGTCAGACAAAGGAGGGACATGGTGGAGGAGGGGAGAAGGTTAGAGCAGTGGGAGTTGATTAGCATACTGCTGCAGGGACAGAGCTGCTTTTCTCAGCCAGTGTTGTCGTTACATTTTACAAAGAGCACATATGCTTTTTTATTCATAAGTTCGGTTTAGGGGAACACACTTTAATGTGGAGTTTTAAAAAATAAATATTAGCAGTGAAAGTGCATGGTCATGGAAATTGGCTCCAGGTTATGTTCCATATAAGAAAGGGTTTTAGAAAACACTAAGAGGCCAGGGCCCACAGTTTGAAACAGTTTAATAAACTCAACTCCAGTACAAGGTTTCACTGATGAAAATCAATATTTCTTGCTGCTTCTTTATAGCAGTATAAATTAAACCTAATGTGGGTTAGAGCACAACGCTATGAATTAACCATATTTACATAAGGACAAGACTGGGTGTGTTGGAGAAAGATGTTGTGTTGAAGCAAAATATTCATCACACACCAACCATCACACAATCCAGTGTTCGAGCTGCACTATGAAGAGCCTTTTTAAGAAAAGAAAGTACAATATGGAAGCAGCAGATGGAAAGATACCTGACTTTTATGGCACATTTCTATTGCATTTTACAGCTTGGGGGGGGGGGTTCATTTGCAAAAGTTGCGGACAGTGCTGGCTACCTGATTTATGGCTGATGTTCCCAGTGACCTGAGCTGATACTAAAGGGAGTAGTTACAACACTGCAGACTAATTGTTCATCGAGAACTGTTCTTAGAATCGTCACTTGGTCAGCACGGTACAGCCTGAGCCCCCCATTTTTAAATAGCCAAGCTACCAATACCAATATCAACCGCAATGTCTTTATTTAGTCTGCCCAGATATTAGAAAATCGCAGCCCTCAAAGTTATACCATTCAATACATATTCTATGTCGTACAGCTGAAGAAGTGCAGATGTACCTCTGTTTGGTTACAGATGAAAGGATTCAGCGAGTGTCACGTTTATGGTGAGATGATGATGTCATGCAGTGCTGCTATGGCGATCAGCTAAGAATCCTACCTACCCTAAGGGGTTACTATATGCAGTGGGAAACAAAAGAGAGAAAAGGCACTGGTACAAAAAGTGAGTCAAGTTGAGTCTAGGGTTGGGTACTGAAATTAGCTGCCATTCCTATACGAGCCATACCTACTGGACTGAATCATGACAGAGATTTCAGTGGCTCATTTCAGTGCTAGATTACATACGTAGCAAGTGTGCAGCTGAGAGAGAAAGAGAGAGCGTGTGCTCTGGTCGCTGTAGTCTTACTGTCACCTGCACAGAGTATGAAGTTAAACTTAGCATTGCAGTGTGTGAACAACTGAGGCTATTTGTCAGTGAGTAAATGCTTTAACTCTGCAACACCCAAACCAGGCTGTTTCGCTTGCCATCTGCTGTTTAAAGTGAAGTCGGTTAGCCCTGAAGTTAGCCTCAAACTGGAAACTGACCAGGCTCCATTAAGGTTGACCAGCTATTCTCATCGTAGTGACAATCTCAGTCACTCCTCAACAGATAATGGACAAATGTCTGGCTGCTGAGTCCTTCCTGAGTTAAAGAGACAATAATTCATCTCAGATCCAAATTTATTTTGCTATAATTTTCACTGTTACTATTTAGAGTTAGATTATTATTGTTAGGTTAGATTATGTTGATTATGTAAATGTATTATTATTGATTGATATATATATATATATATATATATATATATATATATATATATACACTCAACAAAAATATAAACGCAACACTTTTGTTTTTGCTCCAATTTTTCATGAGCTGAACTCAAAGATCTAAAACATTTTCTATATACACAAAAGACCTATTTCTCTCAAATATTGTTCACAAATCTGTCTAAATCTGTGTAATGCTACCCACACACCAGAAGACTTTGACAAGATTTAGAAAAGACCCTAAAAGACTATCAGCTCACATCTAAAGACTAGTGTTTAGAGTTTTTAGTCCCAGACTAGTCTATTGGTTGTTGATTGTGTTCCGTCACTGCGACTGGCGATAATATTAAACACGTTTGATATGATCGCAAGCCCAAGACTAGGGAAAGACTGGTATGAAACGCGGTCGCTGACTGCTGATTACCACCTTAAACTTAACGATCGAGATGACGGGAGCGCGCCGAGACTCCAGTTAGACTCCTCAAGACTGTCACTTTTTAGTCTGGGACTGTGAAAATCGTTTGGTGTAAGCCCAGCATTAGTGAGCACTTCTCCTTTGCTGAGATAATCCATCCCACCTCACAGGTGTGGCATATCAAGATGCTGATTAGACAGCATGATTATTGCACAGGTGTGCCTTAAGCTGGTCACAATAAAAGGCCACTCTGACTCAAGGTCAGCTATCTGTATCAGCATTATCTATCTATCTATCTATCTATCTATCCATCTATCTATCTATCATCATTACAAGTTGGCATCCTTTGATATTAAACACCAATGCAGCGGATAAAGGTCTTAATTTAGCAATGAAATAAATTATTTCCCATCAAGGTCTATTTTGTGTGGCATATTTGCTCACATTAAGTGAAGTCTGTGTTTGGGTCAAATCAACAGACTAAATTCCACATTACGCAGGATTAATTATCACAGCAATTAGATCAGATGAAAATGGAACCCTGATTAAAACAAAATATCCTTATAGTACTATTTGGCTTTGCCAATTAGATTCTTGGGATAACCAGATTACCTCCAGATTATGTTCAATTGAGTATTTTTTTTTCTCCATGAAGTGTGACATCCTTCCATTTAACATAAATCAAAGGGAGGAGATCAGAGGGCACTGTTGGGTGTAGAAAGCTCAAGACTTTGAGACTGGAGACTCATGCATCCTACGTGTTGTAAGGTTTACGCTGCTACAACACTTTGATACAGTGTTGTTAATATTCAGGTTTTGGTCAATTGTTCAAAAAGTCTGTGACCTGTAGTTTCATGGCTGTAAATTGTCGGAAACAACAGATTGTACGGCTGAACGGTTTCACATCAGTCTGGGTGCGTTGATCCTGATGTGGCTATGTTACGAATAATCTGCCTACTTACCCATACCTTGAGAACATGGGGCCCTTGGAACATATAACCCTGGAAACGTAGGAATGTGGGAATGCAGGAGCCTGGAGTATAGGACCCTCGAACATAGATAAACTTAATGTAAAGTCAGGAGGATTTCCAAAGTCAGGGATGTATCTATCTATCTGTATGTAAATATTTTATAACAATCCATCCAACAGTTGGGATAATTCACTCAGGACCAAAGGGATACCAGTTAACCAGTACGGCCATCCCTGGAGCCATGCTGTTAGTGTGGCTAAAAGTACAAGAAGCAGGGTATTATCTTTTCTACAAAACATATTATTATTCATATTAGCTTTAAGTGAAATCAGTTGACATTTGGTGGGTAATTTGTGGTAGATTTGTTCACTTCATAGAACATGCACATAGCACATTCACATGGGATTAAAGAGACACATAACTGCTGCAATTACTAAAAATCTCAGGAGGCTCCCAGTTAATATTAGTCCTGTTCAGAGATTAAGTTTGTATTCTCCAAAGACAGAATGATAATAAGTAGTTTCCTATCTTCAGTCTGTATAGTCATGGCCCTCAGGGTAACTCTGTCCACATCTCTTTTCTTGATGAAAGGCACAGAGACTCTGAGCAGAGGGTGGTTTTTATCATGTTAGAGATAGAAAACACAGAGTGGTGACAGACTGCAGCTGTACAATCCTCCGTGCTCCAACACGGCAAGAAATCATTCATTTATGTTGAGAAATAGAGCGATCACAGTGATTTCATTTCGACAAAAGCAGATCACATTTGGGTGTGAAAATGGATATTCCCAGTTGCCTGGTGCTCTCGCATATTTTTTCTCCTTGTCTAGTTCCATGTGCTCCGCTGAGAGGGAGCCTTTGGAAAAGCACTGCTACTCAAAGAGCCACCAGAGAGTATTTCCCCAGCTAATACTGGTGCTGCTCTATCACGTTTTTGTCCACACATGACCGACTGCATTCATCAATATGTGCAGTGAGAGCAGTCACAGTTTCATTGTTTCTACAATGACATTTTGATAGACTGATGTTATTTGCTTGTCGGTTTTGACTCATTTTCTTATATCAGCATTGATTTTTCCACCCCAATGACCAATTCCCTAAAGCTTTCATGAGGTCAAGGGTCAAAGGGGAAATCACTATTTCTTATCACTCTGAATGCAGTTGTTCGCGGATGATTAAAAGGAGGACTGAAGCTTGTGTAACAGGATTCTGTCAGCATATGTGACCTAAAGCTTCCTTTTCTTTCCACAATCCCTGTGCTGCCAACTGAAGCTACTGGCTGATGGATGGCTGTTCCACCACTCCACCTTAATCACATGCACTGTAAAATGCTTTTTCTTCTCACCTCCAGTTTAACTGATGCTGTTACATAAACACGCAACCTGCTGAGATTCACATATTCCTGCAAACCAGAAAAAACATACAATGTTCAACATATGTGTGTATATATATATATATATATATATATATATATATATATATATATATATATATATATTTATTTTTTGGTTTTTTAATAGAATAAATGACACACTGCAGATCGCTTCGCCCCCACCCCCAACCCACCGCTCCTCTGTTCTAATCCAGCCACAGGTCTTCTCTGGCTGTCAAGGTCCTCACGGGGATTGGCAGTTTAATTAACTTCATATCTCCGTGTGCTGCTGGTGCAGCTACTTTTCTCTGCACAAGAGGATGTATGTGTGGGAGCTGTGATTGTCGCGTCTGTTACATGAAGACCTCCAGAAGCTTTGTTGGTTTAACCTACTAACACGGAGTTGCACTAAGATCTAGAAGATTGAGAGTTTTAGGTATGGATGGTCACTAAACTTAAGTGTCGAGAATTTAATGCCCAGTGTGGTTTGCAGTTGAGGAAAAAGCACGGAAATCCAAATGTTATCACTCAACTTTTCTGTGCTGGTTTTGTCAAAAATACATCATGTCGCATCTTCAACTCAGTCATGTTAAAGAGATACAGTCTACTGACCCAGCTCTAAGCAGCAGTTGAACTGATTGACTATTGGACTTATCAAAGACATTTTAAAAATCTGCATTAATCAATATTACTATGTGGGATGTTGCACTCATGCACAGTTCGTACATAAACCTACAAAACGTAATATACCACAGTTTATGTGTAGCCCACATAAACATGAAGGCTGCAATCACATGACCAATGCACTGATGGGAGTGAAAAAGAAAGTAGTATAAAGACCTAAAGTTCGTGTAAAGAGGGCAAATTGGGCTGGTGGATGGGTCAAACAGCACAGGAGGAGGCCACAACAAGTAGGAGGGATGCTTTGATGAGCACAGAAGCCAAGGACATGGGTGTGGGTGGAGCTGCCTGAGGCTTGATCCTGGTGGTTGTAGAAAATGTTCAAACGAGAACTTTAAAGGTCTTAAGTGGAGAAGGGACCATGTGAACAGCAGTTGAACATTAGCCTGGTAAGACAATAATGTGAGCTCAACGTTCTGTTTCGCTCTCTGTATCAGTCTGGACTCACTGCCGCCCCAAACACTTTCGATGGGCGGGAGAACACATTTTTGCAGACAAACTCCTTCAGCCAGTCAGCGAAGCAGAACACTGCGAAACATCTTCTTCATCACTAATGAAGCCAGGTGATAAAGCCAGCTTTTGTCAAATCCAGTCTGAAGAACTGACAACGTCTTTTCCTCTGTGAAAGTCCGAGAGTGCATACTCTTGTTCTTGTTTAATTGTTGACTCTATTCCTGCAATAACTTCACTTATTGATTTGTTTACTCCACTAACACTAGAGATAGCTCTTGTTGCTTCAGGAGCCATCATTATTGTTCTGCAGGCTGTGGCCAGCATTTTACATTACCATCTACAACGCAGTCCCTGATTAGCTGCTTATGCTGTCAATAACAGTGCAGATCCCTGTTTGCCCCTGATTGGATTTTAATTTCTGGAAAGCGTTTGGGGCGGCACAGAGCCTAGACTGATACAAAGCGAACAGAATGTTAAGCTAACGTAATCAGGATGGTCTCACTAGGCTAGTTGAACATGGGACTTTCAACAACATAGGACTTTGCCCAGGAGACAGGTGTTCGTGCTTCGTGTAAAACCAAGTGAGCTTTAAGTTATTTTAAGGTATACTTTCACTATGTTTTGTTTCTTAACAGAGCCAATGTAACTTTACTTGCCTAAACCTAACCATTGTAACTTTAAGTAAAGTAGGTCACTTTATGTTATGTTTAAGTACATAACATCATTTATGATTGTGATTCCGGATATCATATGTTGTAAAAGGTGTTGTACTATTTGTAATGTGCAGGGTCATTTACTGACTAAAGGGCCGTCCAGACCAAGAACTATAACTATAAATATAACTATAAAAATACAGTTTTAAAAATCGTTCTAAACTCAAGTGTTTAGCGTCCACACTACAACTATAACGACAACGATAGTGGTGGACGATATCGTTTGGATCACTTTCAGAGCGATTTGATGAACGATAGAAACACTGACAGCCAATCAAAATCCATCCGAAATGACAGGTCGAGACGTTCATCACGTCACGTATACCCACTAAGAAAGCTCCAGGATTTCCATACACCCACTTAAACATGTGCAAAGATCCGTAACAATATAGTTTTGTGACAGAATCTTAACTTCAGTGATTTTGTTTTGCAAATACCGGGTAAATAACTGCAATAAAATACATTTTGTAGGGGAATGCGTCTCCTCTTTTCCCCTCCATTCATAAAATTCAGGAGCCAGGATGAAGTTACTGAGGGGGGGCAAATCTTTATTATGCAACATAGGTTCACACAGTGAGTTATAAAGAGCGCGCAGCCGTGCGTAATTGTCGCGCGTCATGACAGCTCGTCGCCGGTGAAACACAATAAACTGCACGTCTTCATTCATGTTTGTCTCATGACAGATGGAGCTGACAGACAGACAGACAGGTGGAGCAAGCGGCAAATTGGTTTTCTTTTTCTTTCTCGCAACATACAGCAATAACAGGTCATCAATATCCATTTTATCCATCACCATGCTCCCCTGCCGACCACACCGAGCAGTATGTGTTTGGCGTAACCTAGCAACACGACGATATCGTTCATTGGTGTGGATGCTGCCATTGTTATCGTTATAGTTAACGTTACAGTTATCTTTCTTGGTGTGGACGGCCCTTAAGGGCTCATTTTTGCTCAGTTATAGAAACGGAAGCGGACAGATCCTTCTGTCTGTGCTCTGTGTTCATTCTGTCCCTGTTTGTGCACGTTTTCTGAGAGCTTATGGACATGGATGAAACAGACCAGAGATCGTAGAGGCAGTGGAGTATAGTTCAAGCAAGACATGACTATAGGAGATGATGGTGAAATTTAAATGATGGCACGAATTGATAATATATAAGAACATGCAGTAAATATATAGTGAAATTAGTGAAAATAATTACACTGTCCTCATGTCTACAATGCTGCCTCTGTTTAAAGGCACAACATTACAACCCCCTCCACTGTCAACTCATTTGTCATTGCGTGAAACTTTTGAATCTACTGCCATCTATTGGCTGTATCTATGCTATCGTCAAGGACGCATGCAACTATGAGCGCAGTGAAACAAACTTATCTATTCTTATACGTATTATGGGCCTTAACTCACAGATACCACCCAACTCTACAGTCCTCTCCCTGTTTTCTAGGAAAAAACTCCACTGTACACTTCCTGCTCAGACACAGTTAGAGACCGACTGGTGAACATAGTGGAGCATTTAATAGATGAGTCAAATATTTTTCCCAAGAGTTCTTGAGGACCAAAACAACTGAAAAAAGAGACACTCTCACAGCTTATTAATATTAGGAGAACACTCATTCTGTCACAGCAAGTATATAATATCTGATGGCCCTAGGGAGGCTTTCATAGTGATGTCGTCAGGGCTTGGGCTTGGGAGTTGTGACAGAAAATCTGTGTACAAACTCAGGGCGTGAAGTTTCAAATACATTGGCATTTACCAGGCATGGAAGATCTGATGAAAAATGCTTTTGAGTTGCATCATTTCTTCATGTCTCAAAAGTTTGTAGATGTGTAAAACCCACCAATTTAAATATGACAAGTGGACAGAAACAGGACTCCATCTGAATGTGTCTCTTGTCTTTTGCCATGACAAGTTTGTAAACTTGATAATATATGTTCTTGTTTTTGGGTCTATGCACTGTTTTCCCCAGTCCAGCTGCCAAAAGAGAATGCTGGCATTGTATGTTTCTGAAAACTACAAATGCATTACACTTGCACATTTTATACATAGCATATTAATGTTTCTAAAGTGACGTTGTATATGATCTGACGGGGGGGAACTGCCCATTGGTTCGACCTCCCATTGGTTCGACCTCCCATTGATTCGACTTGGCCGTAGGTCGAACTAACGGGACCTCCCATTGGTTCGACCTCCCATAAGTCCGACTAGGTCGGACCAATAGGAAGTCGAACCAATGGGAGGTCCCGTTAGTTCGACCCGTCTTCGCCTGCACACCCGCTTCTTCTGTTTTCTACTGCGCTGATTTTCTGTGTCAGATCGTGCACTACAACCATCAGCAGACCCGCATTAAAGCACCATGAGCAATGCATCAACAATCACTGCAGTTTTGTTTTGACTGTAGTAACACTTTTAATATTAAAGAAATTTACATACAGATATTGCATAAAATATGTTGCAGAGGGTAAATGCAGCACATATTTGTGCATTCATACATGCTCGCTCACACACACACACACACATACACACACACACACACACACACACACACAGTGTTGGGCAGTAGAGTCACTACAGTAGCGGACGTTGGTAGTTTAACTACATTTCTCAGTAGCTTGGTGGTAGCGTCGCTGTTTTCTGAATCAAGTAACTTCTCAGTAGTTAAGCTCTTTTATTGATCACTTAGCGCGGTAGCGTCCACACGAGCTACATTTCCAAAATCATTTTAAACGAGGCGGGGATTTCTGTTATGTTCTGAATGACCCCACTCCGAAATTGATTTTCAGTCCATATCAGTTTCCTGCATCAAACACTGCCGCCCGCTCTCCGGCCGCACTCGCACAATTCTGAAAATTGTTGTACTACAAAAGCTTGAAATAAACATTCAACTCATTGTTTTTTATTGAAAATATGTCACTGTCTTCATTTATTATGTATAATTTCACCAGCAGCAAACACATTTAAAGGAGACGCTTGTCAAGTCTTTGTACGCGCGCTGTCCGTGGTGCTGAAATCCCCGCTGCTGCTGACAGCAGACCGGGGCAGAAAATAAAGACATTTCTTTGCTCTGTGCTTTCACAAAACACCCGGGATTAGGGTAAGAAAGAAAGAGCAACTGTCTGTACAGCAGCTGTACATAATCACAGTATCACGGCGATACCGCAGTGCCTTTACTTTATGAAGTTATCGAAAAAACGCTGCACTCCACAGCTGGATTAAAAACTTTGTGGAAAGGTTATATCGCCCCGAGCTCATCTTTGAACAACCAACACATACGCTACTGAGCACAATTTAACCCATTAAGTTCCGTTGCTTGGTTTTATATATATTTTAGATATTCTGCAAAATATGAAAGCCGCCTCTTTGAGTTCTGAGGCTTAACTGACTTTTTATTATTTTAAAAACCAATCTTGCTGTCGGGAATTAGGCTATGCATCACTACAGTACTATAAACTCTCAATAGATCAGATTGCTGGTTGCTAATAATATGTAACAGCCTGTAGATACGGTGCATGCCTTTCACTCCCGCGGCCGAATGGAGGTGAACAGTCAGAACGGACAGTCGGACTTATGGGACCTCCCATTAGTACGAAAAGATCAGACAGGTCGAACCAATGGGAGGTCGAACCAATGACGGTGGATGTTTTGTCACCTAGGCAAGATTCCTGCCACCCTGCTGACAGCTGCAGTGGTTCCCAACTGGTCAGACCATGGTGTCCAGATTCTCCTTAGTCATTAGTTCAAGGTCCGCACAGTTTAATGTACTGAGCATCATACTTGGATTTGGCCATGTCTTTAAGCTAGTTTGCCATCTCTCTGTCAAGTAGCTGTCCGTTAGTCACTCATTCTACAGCAGGAAACGGCATCTCAAAATAAAATCTCTTTGCCAGAAATTCACTGTACTCTAAAATAAAGTGTGTTTTATATAAACTTGACAGATTAATGATTCATTTGTTGTCCATTCAGAATGGACCCACGACCCACCAGTTGGGAACCACGGCACTTGATGGTGCTGATGGATTTTTTTTTTTTTCCTGGTGAAGTAAGTAGAGATCTTAGTCAGCAGCATTTGGCAGAAAGTTCATCAAAACAAAGATGAAGGCACCAGAGAAAGACATCAAAAATGTGCCGTTGGCATTTAAATCAAATGTCTGGACTTATTTGGGGGTTTTTTTCACACAGAAGGAAAGGAGCACTTGGATATGACACTTTTAATTTGCAAGCAGAGATAGCGTTAGCCGCTGATGGCCAAACTAACCAGTGGCGGTTGCTGGTCTTTCAAACAGGGGAAGCTCACTTTAAGTTTATATCATAAAAGTTGTCATATTGTAGTGATTCAGTAAAATGCTTGCACGAGGCAATAGCATGTAATTGAAGCTGTTTTTCAACCACACTCATGCCATAGAACCACAGCAAAACACACCTCGAAGATTTTCAGATGGGTGAAAAGAACTGTTACTATTCCCCACCCTTTGCACCAAATCAGTCTGAGGTGTTGATCTGCCCTGCTGTTTGGCTTCGCCAAAATGCGGTCGACAATATTCAAGTTGTCTGCCATTATGTGCACCTGCTAGCTCGCTCGCTAGCTGGGCCTGCTGCGCGAGGCTAGTGTGACCGCCTGTGAGTGCTTTGGGACGGTGGAGGGCTCACAGCAGCACCTGCTGCTCGCTGGGGACAGTAACTGCAGAGCGACAGAAGTCAGTCTCCAAACACGAGTACAGTCTCCAATAACACCAGAAAAACATGCTAGATTTGTTGCTAGTCGTTTTTAACAAAGAAAAAGTCTTCAGATCAACTCGGAACAACGGAATGAAACTTGAAAATCGCTCCGGTGGTGGTTTATCTTTCAAGATTACTGATTCGCTCATTTCGCTGTCAATCAAAAAGGGATTCAGCCTCAGACAGATCATCCAATCATCATGGCCAGCCCACTGCCCCATAGACCCCCAGAGACGCTGAGCATCCGATGGGCGGGACAAAGCCGAGCATTTATCCAATGACTGTCTAGTTTCGCTGCAGTGGAACAACCCACTCTATGCTTCCCCATTGAAGTCTTTGGACGCTGAGCTTCTACACTGTTTAATGCACTGTGACGCTACGGAAATGAATAAGAAGAAAGTCGCGTCAGTGACCTGTGATAAGTAGCAGATTCTGAACAAAAGTTGAACGCGTTCTAGCGCATATTTAGTCAATGAAATGTAAACACAACAGTATATATTTGACCACTTATTTTTTGACATTTTAGGGGAAGCTGAGCTTCCCTTGCAGTCTTAGAGCAATAGCCACTGAAACTAACACTACGCTAAAAAAATCAACCAACACTGGACAAACTTAGCTGGGCAAAACTACCTTCCAACTCTGAGATAGCGAAGAAAATAACACAGTCCATCACCTACTTCATGTGCAAAGATCTGCATCCATACAGCATTGTTGAAAATGAAAGCTTTTGTTACATACTAAAAACACTGGAACCCAGATATGTGAATCTGTCCTGACGTTTTTTCACCGACACAGCTGTACCCAGGCTCTTAAAAGAAGTGAAGCATGACCTCATGGTCAGTGGATTCATTTGTGACTATAACAGCACATTATCTCACAGAGAACTGGTGACTGCTGTCTTACGTTCTCCAAACTAGAGGAATATACGAAAGTCACAACGGAGCAAACATTGCAGACCTCCTGCAAACTGCAGCACAAAAGTGAGGGCTAGGGGCTGTAACAGACAACGCTTCTAACATGGGTGTTGCCATTCAATTAGCAGGATACCTGCATGTGAAGTGTTTCATTCACACGCTTAATCTGGCCTTGCAGAGGGCATTAAATCTGCCAGCAGTTCAGTTTGTCAGGTGTATGCAGCATTTCTGACAGGTTTTATGACGGTGTTGGTCAGTCTGTCTGCTTTGCATCACATTTTGCTGCAATAAAAAATATTAAAATCAGATGAACAGACTGACAACATTAACATGGGACACTGGAATAGTATGCAGTTGTTTCTAACTGAGACATTGCTGCTTTTTCAGCAGGTATCGTGCCCCAAAACATTGTATTTTAAGCCAAAACATTATTTTTGCCTGACTATAACCACATTTTTTCTGCCTAAAACTAACCACACGTCAACCACAGTGTTTCTGTAATTTTTGTAATTTGTAAGTATCTGCTTCATGATAACAAGCAAATGTAACCACGGTTTGCAGTGTGCAATGCCAACATTTTTTTTTCCTAGTGATTGGGTTGGTGCCCCAGTAGCAAAATAAATATGTGGCTTTAAGCTTTCCTCTCGTATCATATTAGCCATCAAATCAAAATACGCACCTTTACACAAAAAATATCAAATTTCAATAGACAATTAAATTTACTGAGACTCTCCATTTTCAACACTTAATATTTCTTCTCATTGCACCACCTTTATCTTTTTTTTAATAAAAATGAGTAGCTGCATTTCTATGAAATTTGCTGTGGATATTAATATTTGTCAGGTGATGAGTCCTAATGGGTTTTGTGACCCACTGACATTCTGCACTCTCTGAGGTAAAAAATATTACATTTGCACAATAGATACCTTATAATCTAATGACCTGATAGCTATGAACTTTTCTAAGCACATTCATGCCCCCAGGGAAATAAATCTTACTGGTTTATTTAATAACCTTACCACCAAATTTTACATTTTTCGCTACACTGCTGGCAAGATCATAACAGAAGCTGAGAAAACTGTGAAATGTTCGTCAAAAATCAGAATTAGTTCCCCTTTAATCCTATCATAATGGGCAGTGGTGACAACAGCGCACTCTGCTCTCAAGTCTCTGGCCAAGATCAATATCTCTCAGCAACATCATGTAATTACCATTGATAGCTCTATGGACTCATTAACAAATAGTCAGATGGCCTCAGGAAACCTCTGTGCAGTTACTGAGGTGGTTATTTGCTTTCTGTTAGTTGGTAGTATACCAGCCTCTGCTGTGAAGTTACAGATATACAAACAAATATTGCTGTAATTATTTTGAATAATAATGTGCTTGTCTCATTTTAATTTAATAATTAAAACAAATTGTTTGATTCCCACTGGACAAAACTCAACTCTTCCTGGGTTATAATGTTTGCCATTTTCATATCATATCTGTGTTTCTAAAGTGACATAATATATAAACTGGCTTTGTCACAGAGAGGTGGAGAGGATGGTGGATGATATGATGGCTGACAAGCTACAGACCACTACAGACCAACTATTTGAGACCAACAAACACGAAAACCTTTTTTTCAGTGAGTCCCTGCTGTTTCCAGCAGCGTCTGAAGTAGGATTTATTCTTGTGCGGCAGACCCTATGTTGTAGCCTATGCTGTTGTGAGCATTTATACTTATCTCATACTAGACACGTTTTCCAAACAAATATAAGATGCTAGCACTATTAGCACAAGCCTATGGCATTTTACATTGTATAAATTAGCTTAGCAACGAGCAGAGATTTCCTCTGCTCATACACTCTAAAAACTGCTGGGTTAATAATCACCCAAATTGGGTAATTTCAGTGACCCAGTGGGTAGTCACTATATCACCTACTAGGCACTGGGTCAAAAGGACTCAGGGCCCTTGGGTTACAAATTTGACCCAACATACTGGGTCGACCTATTTTACCCAAAAATGGGTCACTTTGAGCCAGTGGTGTGGGTCACTTTTTACCCTTTGTTGGGTTAATATTATTTATTGTTATTTATGGAATTCTTTACCCAATACTGGGCATTTCTTACCCAGCATTTGTTTATTTTTACCCTTTTGTTGGGTTAATATTATTTATTGTTATTTATGGAATTCTTTACCCAAAACTGGGCATTTCTTACCCAGCATTTGTTTATTTTTACCCTTTTGTTGGGTTAATGTTATTTAGTTATTTATGGAATTCTTTACCCAATGCTGGGCATTTCTTACCCAGCATTGGGTAATTTGATGCTTTTTCTGGGCTTTTCTGATTCAGTTCTAAATCAATAAACAGAAAACACAAAAACTGCTTATTTACATTGTTTGTATTGAATATCAAATATATTTAAACAGTACAATACAACTACAAAATTGCTCAAAGGGGCAATAAGAGGAATTCATCATTTTAGATTTAAGGATTAAAGGAATTAAATTAAAAAACAATTGTAAATAGTAAAATAAAACAGTCCAACATTCAGACAAAATAGTAAAACACACCCCAATCGACACAAGCTGAATCAATTGCAGCCTTAAAATTATTTATGACACCTGTGATTTTCCTGCAATTTGGGAAACAGATTAAACTGATTACACAATTTCTACTTCAGTGGACAAAACATTGTGAGACGAGATGGTTAGAACAATTAATTTCAATGCAAATTCAAAAATTACAATTAAAAGACAGTGAATGAGATCAAAAACATGTTTTAAACGACCTAGAGTTGATCTATTTTTTTTTTTAAAGCTTGCCATGTATCTACCTGACAAGCAACTCGAAACATCTCCCAGTATTAAGCAAGACGCAACGCTACAAACTACAACCAAAACTGGAATCAGTGGCTCACTTAAACTTAAGAAACTTTTCAGTCAGTTTTATGACTGAGTCAGTTTTATG
Source organism: Epinephelus cyanopodus (assembly GCA_026686955.1). Taxonomy (NCBI): domain Eukaryota; kingdom Metazoa; phylum Chordata; class Actinopteri; order Perciformes; family Serranidae; genus Epinephelus; species Epinephelus cyanopodus. The sequence continues at coordinate 7,483,850 of CM048919.1, forward strand.
ACCCCCCCCCCCCCCCCAAGGTGACCCACGGCAACCCTATCACCTGAGTCAGGTAGCCTTTAATGAGCTACAGTGCACTGATGGTCGTCCTCAGGAACCTTACTGCTGAAGACTCTGCACCTGGCAACTCATAGACGGTGGTCTGTAGGAATTCCCAAGTAGGGGAGCATTGCTTGGGGTAATTGATGTCGTAAACATAGAATGACTTAAAGCAGACATCAACTGCCGCAAGCAATGTCCTCTGTTCCTGAGCCTCACCGTTGAAAACAAAAAACACCTGAGAGATAGCACTGTCCTGTCCTAGAACTAGGACGAATGGTTCTGGTCTTCTTTTCCCAGCTTCACGGAGATACTCTGGCATGTTGGTTCCAACCTGTAAACAAAATAACAGATTCCAGTCAAGAGGGAGGAACTTTCATAATTTTACTGAAATAAATGTTAAGTCAATTGGGGGAAGTTTAATACTCCTCACAGGGGTACAGAATCATTGTTACTTTGACATGAACTACATGGGGGAAAGTAAAATATTGCCTTCAAGTGTCCCTTACATTTTACCAACAGTTCAATATTTATAATAATTCATTGCATTTATAGAATGCTTTTCATAACACCCAAAGCACCTGACTCTTCTCATTCAGGCACGTGGAGAAGCAGCGATCAAACAGTGTCAGTGTCCTCTCTGTTCTCACACCACACACACCCACACACACACCAAAGGCGGTCAGCTACCATGTAAGGTACCGCCTCAGCCCATTGGGAGCAATTCAGGGTTCAGTGTCTTGCCCAAGGTCACTTTGACATAGGGATGCACCGAAATGAAAATCTGTGGCCGAAGCCAAAGCCGAATAATATTAAACACTTGGCTGAATACCGAGTACCGAATATCGTTGTTTAGTTTTTCATTAATTTTTGCAGATGAACCCCCTCCAGATTAGTGTTTTCACGGTACCAAAATTGGGACCCACGGTACGATACCAGTGAAAGTATCAAGGTTCTGAGTAGTATCAGGATACCACAGGGAAAATGAGGCAGATGTGCCTTTTGTCATTTATAAAAAGATAAATCACTTTTCTATAACACATCAATGATATTTCAATGGAATAAATTACTGACTTATTCATACTTCAAAAACAGCATCAATAAGTGATTAACATAGGGGGATCAAAATAAATAAATAAATAAAAAGCAACCAGCCACCCTCCTCCCCTGACAGGTAAAGGAGCGCATGTAGAAGGAGAGCGGCGAGGAGCGCGGAGCGGCCGAAGACAGCCGTCCTGTTAGATCACTTATAATTAAGAGGGGAAACTGCCTGCCACGTAAATCAGACAGTAAAGTAACACACTTTTTTCATAATAACACACTTTTTATTTTAATAAAACAGCTGAAACAGTTGTCCATACAGTGTTATATTTTTCCTCATAGATCCTTCCTCAAATCACTCGCAATTAAAACAGCCAAAAAAACGACAACGATAGTGGTGGACGATATCGTTTGGATCACTTTCAGAGCGATTTGATGAATGATAGAAACACTGACAGCCAATCAAAATCCATCCGAAATGACAGGTCGAGACGTTCATCACGTCATGTATACCCACTAAGAAAGCTCCAGGATTTCCATACACCCACTTAAACATGTGCAAAGATCCGTAACAATATAGTTTTGTGACAGAATCTTAACTTCAGTGATTTTGTTTTGCAAATACCGGGTAAATAACTGCAATAAAATACATTTTGCAGGGGAATGTGTCTCCTCTTTTCCCCTCCATTCATAAAATTCAGGAGCCAGGATGAAGTTACTGAGGGGGGCAAATCTTTGGGGTGGTGGTGGTGGTGTTGGTATCCGAGTAGGTGAAATGGCACTCGGATGCCGGCCAAGCCGAGTGAGTACTCGAGTACCGGCTACAGCCCTAGCTCGCACAGAACTATTTTTTGTTGCAAATGCGAGTGTGGTGATGGATGGAGTAAAATATCGCCACACTGCCGACATTTTACTCCGTCCATCACCGTAAGCTGTTTGATTGTGTTATCCAAACACGCTGCTATTATTCGGCCTTGCTTTTCACTTATTCCACCAAATACCGAATGTGTGTTTTGCAATATTCGGTGCATCTCTTCTTTGACATGCACACAGGAGCCAGGATTTGAACCACCAGGACACCTGCTCTACCTCCTGAGCTACAGTTCACCCTTTTATACTTACAGGTTTCTTGTCGATGAAATAGGTCTTTGCCTCATCCAAAGTGGGACGTGTGCTGTTCTTTGCTACTTTGTAGCTGGATCCAGGGAGAAGATAGGGAAGTATCTGCAGGGCCACATCTCCCTTCATGTCTGAAAGGCAAAGACATGGTTCTAGTGACATTAATTAAGCAATTTTTGCAAATATTTTTATGTTTCACTGAAAGCATGCCATGCTGCTGTATTGCTCCAACGTATGTTTATTTTTACATACTGATCAACATTTCCTTTTTCCACTACAAAGGATTTCATCAGGAAGACAAGTATGGCGTTATATTTGTGTCATGTCTCGCACGAGCAGATAACACATCTGCACGCGTGCAGATCTCTCTCTTGTGTAAATTATTTCAACTGCCGTGTCTTCCTCTCTCCCTCTCGCTCTCCCTCCAGCTCGCTCCCTCCAGCTTTTCTGCTGCTGACAGCTTCCGTCACAGACAGGAAGCTCAGTGTTTTTTTTTTTGTTTTGTTTTTAAAGCAGCAACAGACAGCATTTTTGCCTATATATATATATATATATATATATATATATATATATATATATATATATATATATATATATATATATATATATATATTATTATTATTGAAATAATGTGGGTTGCACAGGGTAGTATACACAGCAAAATCAGACTTTTTCAACAGTCACCGGCTCACTATACATTATCCCTTACGTGTCTACTGTTGTTTGTATTGATGCTGTACATATTGGTATCATTTACTGTGAGTTGTTTGTACTGGTACTGTGCATTCTGCTATAATTATTTGCATTACTATTTGTTTTTTCTTCAGATAAATCTGATAATTGTTGCTCGGTCTCTTTACTCATTTATTTATTATAGTGTCCACACACACCTTCTCATTCTACATATCCATAGAGGTATACTGGTGGCTTTGCAGCCTACATTTTATTGATTATCTCTGATCCCCACGGTCAATTCGGTTGTTGCGACAGTGCGAGCAACACCGCTGACGCTAGGTGGCGCCAAGCAAACAAAACCCTGAATCCTATCTGTTGCCTCTTTAATTCAAAACAGAACAATTTTAGAAGTAGGTCTATCTAGCCACAAGTTGTATGTTTATTTAGAAATCTAAGCCATGTTACGATATTGTAATGAATCCCTCACGAGCAGGAGACCAGAGGAGCGTTCGGGAAAAAGGCCCGTTTATTTGAGCACTCCAAAAAAACTCCAGTAACACTCCACTCCACTCCATCCCAAACTCTGACTCTTAGTGTAACAGACACACTTCATAACTTTACACACATACTCGTTTACAATGCCGAGTGGGGACCCCCCTCCCTCTCTGCCCCGCCAATCTCCAGCCCGCACATGAGTGTCGGCGTAGCTTGTAAACAGAGCTCAGCTGTTTATTTAGCCTAGCAATGTCTCCGGACTGTAGCAGCTGCAATGGATGACTTTGAACGCGATTTTGAAGAGTTTCTTGTAACGGACACAGATCCAGAGCCATACCTGTTTGAGCCGGAGCATACAGATGAGGAACTCCATGTGTTGGAAGCTGAGCGGGCGAGAAGAGAGGCTGAATGCACAGAATGGGATTCGGTGCTGCCATCGTTGGGGGGATATATATATATCATCAGGAGGAAAAGTGCCGCAGAGAGTGCATCACAAGGAGTGAAGTTGCGTCTTCTTTTCCTCGCAGGTGACGGTTCGGGTTCATTCTCTCCTGTTGCGTGGTAAGTGTGGTCCATTCGCAAACTTTATAACTAAAAAAACTTTTCACTACTCTCTATCGACGAACTTCTAACACTCTCTGCTGTTTCCTCCTCCTTCTTCCTTCCTCCTGCTGTCTTCGTTGGTTCATTTATACACGCGGAACTCGTTCTCTCGCTGGCTGGATTGTCCGTTCGGTCTGCCGTACATACATGGCGTGTGTGTTGCTCCTGTTTTTTTTACTCGCTCGCACCTGCCTCTGCTTCACTGTGTTGCCGAATATGTGCACGAAGATCAAACAAGTGCGTGCAGCAGTTGAAATCTGCGCGCGTGACACGAAATAATTCACGCGCACGAGAGATCTGTGCGTGTGCAGATGTGTTATCCTCTCACACGACATATGACACAAAATATAACGCCATAGCAGTGGTGATTGCTCTAAGACTGCAAGGGAAGCTCAGCTTGCCCTAAAATGTCAAAAAATAAGTGGTCAAATATGTTCTGTTGTGTTTACATTTCATTGACTAAATATGCGCTAGAGCAGCTACTTATCACAGGTCACTGACGCGACTTTCTTCTCATTCATTCCTGTAGCGTCACAGTGCATTAAACAGTGTAGAAGCTCAGCGTCCAAAGACTTCAATGGGAAGCATAGAGTGGGTTGTTCCACTGCAGCGAAACTAGACAGTCATTGGATAAACGCTCGGCTTTGTCCCGCCCATCGCTTGAAGAGCTGGTGACGCGAGGCTAGAGCGATTTTCAAGTTTCATTCCGTTGTTCCGAGTTGATGTGGAGACTTTTCCAATTCTCTTAGTGACTTTTTCTGTGTTAAAAACGACTAGCGACAAATCTAGCATCTTTTTCTGGTGTTATTGGAGACTGCACGCGTGTTTGGAGACTCTGACTTCTGTCACTCTGCAGTTACTGTCCCCAACGAGCAGCGGGTGCTGCTGTGAGCCCTCCACCGTCCCAAAGCACTCACAGGCGGTCACACTACCAGCCCCAGCTAGTGAGCAAGCTAGCAAGCTGCACATAATGGTAGACAATTTGAATTTAGAGTTAAACAGCAGGGCAGATCAACAGATTGATTTGCTGCAAAGGGTGGGGAAAAGTAATAGTTCTTTTCACCCATCTGAAAATCTTTGTGGTGTGTTTTGCTGTGGCTCTATGGCATGAGTGTGGTTGAAAAACAGCTTCAATTAAATGCTCCTTTTATAAGTTACTGCCTCGCTACAATATGACAACTTTTATGATATAAACTTAAAGTGAGCTTCCCCTGTTTGAAAGACCAGCAACCGCCACTGCGCCATAGACAAGCAGCAGGAAGAAGCATGGCATCACTTTGCATTTTATGCAGAACAGCACATTCCCATTTTTAATCTCTGCAACTGTAACCGAGTTAAAACTTTTTATATGGGTACTCTGGTCTGGAGCACCATATCGAATCCCACCCAGGGTAAGCCGTTAAAGGACAATTTTGGAGTTAAATCAACTTAGGGTGTATTGACTACATGCATAACTGTAATCCCCAGCTCCAGTACTTCCTGGAGGAAGTTCACACATTGGTTTCCTGTCAAATACTTTTGGATGAAGTGATTAATCTCAGGTGTGTAGCACAGCTGATTAATCATTTCATCCAACAGTGTTAGACAGGGAGATGAAAACCCAGAGAGCAAAAACATTTCTGCCAAACAGTATTCAATCAAAGGATGACTAAAAAGTTGCTAGTCTACGGGGCATAACTCTACTGAGTCATATGCCCCGTAGACTGGCTAGCCGTTAGCCAGCCTTAGATTGGCTACCGTTCTGCTAACATTCTTTTGCTCTCGGGACAAGTTTCAACTCAGGATAATACCTCAATACACCCTAAGTTGGTTTAACTGCAAAACTGTCTTTTAACATGGGTTGTAACGAATGAAAGTCAAGAGCATGACACAGAAGCAAAATGAAATCTGTTACACAAAGAAATAAGACATTTCTAAAATAAGAAAAGTGTAGGAAAAGGATTACTGTGCATACCTGCAGTGTCAGTGTCATCGTTGTAGTTCATAGCTGACAGATGGATAATGGCATTTCTTTCTTTTGCTGCCAGCTTCAAGATCTTCTCACTGAACAGTGACACCCACTTTTCAGCCAGCTTGGCCGATGCCTCTGGGTGCAAGCACTGGAAGTCTTGGGCAATCTGCAGAATGGAGAAAAAAATAGCAACAATAAAAACTCACTCAAATGTCAACAACAGCCAAGTTTACAAATGAATCTGGTCTAATTATGTAAAAGAAAATGTTATTTACTGTCTAATATTTATAGAATCCAACAGCCTGAAATGCCTGATTTCAAATTCTAACTTTCATAGTACAGATCCAAAATAAGGAAAAAATTCTTAGTTGTCCCTAAATGGACAGCTCCCATTCATCGTACTCACTCACACACACACACACAGGCAGGGGTTTGGTCAGTCATTGGACAGTTCGCTCTACCAAATGAGTACAACACCTACCATCCTGGGGTATCCACTAAACGTGGAAACTCCGTTTGTATTTCAGTAACTGTTCTGGTCCCATGCTCCCGTATCATCTGGCTCGGTAGATGGTAGTGTCACGCATGTATTCAGTCACTGTGTCCAGTGGCAAGACATGGACTTTAAGCCAAGCAACCATTTGCATGGCCCTCTCCTCTGTAATGTCAGCATCTGTTGAAAAAAGTATTGGCTGTCAGTATTACGGATGGGCATCTTGGTCGATTACATTTTTTATCCTCGATAGTCGTTAATTGACATGGCGGTTCCCGCGACCTGCCTCCTGGTTGAAAGTTTACTGTTTTCGTAGCTGTATGACATCACTCTTCACTCTACATTACCCCCATGTCTCAGCGGGGGGATTTCGTGTTATAATGCTGCAAGGACGTCGCTGGTAAATGTCTATTGTGTTGATGAAACTGCTGGCTGCTTGCTGGTTGAACGGAAAGAAACGCAGTTGGCGTTAGAGGGAAAAAGTGGTTTCTTCACTTGGTAAATAAAAAAATAAAAGGACGTGTTTTCGGGAGAGCCAGAGCCAGTAGCGGAGCCAGCCGCTGAAGTGACTCGAGGCCAGCGGGGAGAAAGCGAGCAGCCCTCCGTGCTGGCAGGAGCGCCGGATGAAGCGGGCTCCGGCTCTGGTTCCAGTGCAATTCTGGAGTCTCAGAACCTTGGTGCTGTCAGGTGAGCCTGCCTGCGTCACACCAGTTAAGCGGAACCAAATGGGAGGACGCCTTCCTGCTCCTCTTCACAGCCTAGACTGTGACACGCCCACTCGGTTCACAATCATCAATTAAAGTTTTACATTTTACCAAATAATAAAACGGAACCACAAAAGGAGGACAAAATGGCTTCAAGCTATCAGAAGAGAGGACAAGTTTGGCAGATTATGGGACCCAACAATACATGTGTATGTCTGCAGTCAGCACTTCATTTCAGGTAAGTTTAATGTAATGTTAACCATTTCCAAACAACTGTATACTATGTAAGGGGTATCAGGAATATTAGATTAATTTCCTCGCAACACGTACAAAAGTACATTCAGTACCTAAGTAGAAGTACAGATACTTGTGTACAAAAAGTCTGGTAGAAGTACTGATTAAAGTTCTTTACTGAGTATGGTATATGTTTAAGGAAAAAAAAAAAAAAAAAAAAAGTGTTGGCACTGAAATGTACTCCAAGCATAAAATACATATAGCCCTCTGAAAGAAAATTTCTATTGCCTGTTTCTGTGCTAAGCTAAAAGCTCTCTTTTGATAGCTTGAAGCCATTTTGTCCTCCTTTGTGGTTCTGTTTTATTATTTGGTAAAATGTAAAACTTTAGTTGGTGATTTTTTTGTTTATTTGCGGTGCAAAGAGCTGCTGTGTGCCCTACACTCCTTTAAGTAGGTGAGTGAATGAATGTGAGTGAGTCACTGAGTGAGTATGTGAGTCTTACATGTAAATCTTACCATGCAAAACAAGACAGGGTCTCTTAGGTCCGGCGCCCTGTTGACCTTGAGCCTGGTGGGGACTGGTCTGTCGGAGTGCCCGCTTCCTTCGGTTGCGGAGGCACTCCTCAGGAACCCAGTCGAGGGTCGTTTGTTTTTTCCCCTTACAGAACCAAGCTTCCTGAAAAGAAATGTCTGGGATTGACTGGAATTTTGCACAATTATTATAAACAGCTGTGAAATATTAAATTTTATAAAATGGTCAGTCTGGATCCCGGACGCCGATTGGCTGAGAACACGTTATACGGGGAGTATTATCCACGATAAATCACGTCTTGTGACGCATTCACAGAATGTTGATACTTTGTGTAAAATCAATGCAGGCCAATTACATATTGTACTGATATCCAAAATTTACGAACATAAGCAACAACTTTTTTCTTAGAAACCAATTAATTCAGCGGAAGCATTAACCCATTCTATTGATAGTGCCAACTCTTAATTGATTAGGAGTGTGGTGGTGCATTTTTCTGAAGGTGCCAATTCAACTGTATCCATTTGAATTCTCAACTGATCAGAATTCTTGTGAGGTCAGATTTACATACCTAACACCTATGCATGGTAGATAAGCGGTTTAAATTCAATAACTAGAAACACACTTACATATCCATTCCCGATGTGGTCCTTAAGGCAAGGGAATTCCTCCACAATTGAGATGGCTAGGCTTGTTTTGACATCAGACGTTGGACTGAAGCACAATTGAAAAAATACAAGAACACAAGACAATATAACATGAATAATCATAATTATTTGCATAGCATTTTTCCATCTTTTCAAGACACCCAAAGTGCTTTACAATAGTGATCTGATCATGAACCAATGTGTAGCACCCACTTGGGTGATACTAAGGCAGCAGCTAATGCATGCACTACAGCTCACCATCAGATCAGCCCATTGGAGCAACTTGAGGGTTAAATGCCTTGCTCAAGGACACTTCGATATGTGGACAACAGAGCCGGGATCTGAACCACCAACCTTTTGGTCGATGAATGACCTACTCTACTAGCTCAGTTACAGGGTTTACAATGTCAAACACCGTTGCAGTTAGGGATGGGTGATATATACCGTTAACAATAATATCGTCATTGTTGTTTTAACGATGTGGAAATTTACATTATCGAGTATGCAAATGACTTCACAAAAACAACTGAAAACACATGTTGAAACCCCACACATTCACGAACAAGTTACATAACTTGAGTGCAGCAGCACGTTGCAGTATGCCTAGCTGGTCACATGATCTCACTGGCACCTTCCTGGCATGTTAGCCTGCTGCTAAACAAACATTAGTGAGACAACATGGCAACACCGCCCACGGATGCTCCAGCAGCTTCAGAAGATGTGGGTCAACTGTAGTGAAGGTCCCAGCCTGTAAGGTGGGAACTCATGCTGTATTGTGTTGCAGGGGAACAATTAACGGGTTGCTCAAGTACCTGAAGCCTGCGCTGTTCATGAGTGGTTTGCGGTTATACCAATAAATAATGAACATGGTGTCAGAAGTAAAGTCAGACGCGAGCGACAGTACTAGTGACTTAGTCTGCATATAGCGACACGCAAAAGTGTCTATTGTACGTCAGGAAAGTTCGCAGTACTGGAAGACCATCTATGGAGTTATCTAGCCTAGCCACAGTTGGCTAAACGAAGTGGCAACATGGCACAGTTTCAAGTCTCCCCACCGGAAAAGTTCACCTTCAAGGCTGAAGACTGGCCTAAATGGATTAAACGCTTCAACAGATTCCACATTGGTTCTGGATTGGAGACGCAAGCAGATGAGAATGGCAGGAATGTGCTCTTTGAGAGAGCAAAGTTTAATCAGTGGCATCAAGAAACGGGCAAGACGGCCAACAGTTTCATTACGGAGCTGCACTGCCTGGCGGAGCACTGCCTGGCGGAGCACTGCGGTTACGGGGCTCTACATGATGAGATGGTGAGGGACAGGCTTGTGGTGAGTCTGCAGGACAAACACCTATCTGAACAGTTGCAAATGGACCCGGAATTGACGCTACAAAAGGCCGTCACCAGAGTCAAACAGAGTGAGCGGGTAAAAAAAGTAGCATTAAGCATCATCCATCAGAAACAAATAATGAGCTATAACTCATATTTAAAAGAATATCGTCTAATTATCGTTATCGTCAAAATCCCCCAAAATAAAGATATTACTTTTTGTCCATATCGCACACCCCTAGTTCCAGTATTAAAGGAACAAAGATTAACAGCCCCAAACCACTGTCCAACAGAAACACCAATACAGACCCAAAACATGGGCCAACCAAACTGTTCACAAAATGTGTAGTGCACTTACTATTCTCCAAAACATTCAACCAGGTGTGACACCAGAATACGCTGCATGGCACGTCGCTGCTTTAGCGAGATGCAGTGTTCTCCATCCAAGCTGGCCAGTATCGCCTTCCCCTCCAGCGTACGCATGAGTACCTCTCTTATTTTCTGTAACAGAGATTCACACTAATTAACAGACAATTTTGGAGTCAAATCAACTTAGGATGTATTGAGGTATTATCCCGAGTTGAAACTTAACCCAAGAGCAAAAGCATTTTAGCTGAATGGTAGCTGATCCGAGCCTGGCTAACGACTTGCTAGTCTATGGGACACACCATATCTCTCGGTTGTGATGTCTCATAGACTAGCAAGTCGTTAGCCAGGCTCAGATCGGCTACCGTTCTGCTAAAATGCTTTTGCTCTTGGGTTAAGTTTCAACACGGGATGATACCTCAATACATCCTAAGTTGACTTAACTTCAAAATTGACTTTTAAACGTAACCATGTAAACAACAGCTTAATTTGAATCTCAATATGTAGCTAGTAAGGTAACTCACACATTTCCTCCCATGTCCAGAGGTTGGATTCGCATCGGAAACTGATGGACCAGCACTCTGGGTCTCGTTGTTTGTAGGCGTCTCATGGCTTGGTTTCTCGGTCACCGGTACGAGGTTAAGGGTTATCGTTTGTTCCTTCAGTGGCAAGCAAAGGGGTATTTGGTTGATTCGGGGATGTATAATGATAATTGCCGTTTTCCATGCCACTGTGGCATTGCAAGGCTGATGGGAGCTGGTGTTCCACATTGAAATGTACAGTAGACTAATTAGTTGCTTGTATGCATCCAGTGCTGTCCAGTGAGTGAATATGATGACTGAAAGTACAGAATTTTGCATATTTCTTTGTGTGTGTCTGTCTTTTTTTTTATTATTTCAGTTAAAAACTGGAACCAACTAAAAAGGGAACACCTGGATGCTTGTCTCAAAATAAAAAGGGGGGGTGGGGGGGCACACAAAAGGTAAAATTTACAATGGTCTGTAGCGCAGGCACACATATGCACCGTCACTTGCTTTAAACGAATGGACAACATGGTACGGATGATGATCAAGAAGGTCGTTGGCATCAAAAGACTGGATAGCAGAGAGAGAAGACACACTGTAGGCAAAATAATGTCTGCTAAATCCTGTAGTGTGCCACTTCTGAACAAGAAATTTAACAGCTGAATTCAGAGCGATGATGGAGGTGATCATGGCAAACTCTGGTTCGCCGTCAGATGTGTAGGACACAAAAAGCATCATGCCAGGACGGTATGTAGTGCCGTTCAGTGTGACCCAGGCTGGCACAAAAATCTCAGATGTGGGTGGAATGCCCTCAACTCCATCCTGGATACTTGAGTACTCCTCTAGGGCTTGAAGAGGAGAGTTGTAGCCAGGTCCAATGTCAACATGTTGTGTAAACAGTCTGCTAGACAAGAGGTTGTAGCAGAGCAACATCTGGTGCCTAAAGGCCATGGTCTTGCAGATGTTTCTAAAGTTACAAGTAACATGACTGACACGCTTGAAAAAGCCGTGCTTAGCCTCGAACCTCATTGCCCAAAAATGGACAATGGGACCCAAAGCTCTGATAGCACCCGGATAGTGGAGCATGAAGTGGTGCTTGGGCTTCAAGTGCCGCTCCGGATAGAGCTCCAACAAGACTGTGTGATGCTCGTTGATGAGCTGGGCCAAGTACACTGTAGATGCTAGTGTAAGGGATGGTGAGAAGATGATCTCCATACAGGACAGCAACTGCAGCAGTAACTCCCAGTGCACATTGCCCTCTGGGATCAAGTCACCCAGCATCAGAGGGATGTAACGCAGCAGACACCACATCTGGGAAGCAGTCTGCTTCATGGCTCCATCTGGATTGTTCAGCTCCTGCTTTGATATGGTTGAGGGTTTGTTCTTGGAGTCTGAGAACCCATAGTCAAAGCTTGTGAGACGGCTGTTCACTTGATCAAGTGTTAAGTGTTTGTCTGCAATGAGGGAACCGAGAACTAGCTTGAGCTCATATCCCCCCACCCCTTCCAGAATATCGTGCATAATGTCAGGTGCTACATTATCCACAACATGAAAAGAATGCAGCTCATTCAGCACACTGTCCCGTTTTAAGCCTGTCTCAAAAGAATTTTGGAGCTCCAAGTCCGTTTTGAAGTTGCTTGATGTTCGCAGTAGGGACTCGTCCTCCTTTGTCTGTATTTGCAAGACAGGTTTATGGACATGGCACCATCGACAGACACTGTTGGCTACAAAACTTTCGTTGTATCCAAGGATGGCATTCAGGCCCAAGTTGTCACCGACAACTTGAGCAACCCCAATTCTGACCTTTCCCTGGAATGTTGGGGTGTGAACTTCAATCCCATTAAGTTCCAGGTCCTTCAGCTCTTCAACTATGGGTTTCAGGATGGCATCTATTCCATACGTCTTTGCATCATCAGACTTGTACACAGCTGCCAGGAATACAGACTTCAAACTGGACAGCAGTTTTGGTGGGAAACTCCTGATGGCAAAGTAGATGAGTCCAAGCTTGTGAATGCCTGTCTTTGATCCTAGTGGATTTACAGTTTCACAGTCATCGTTGTAAAGTACAATGGGGGGTGTCAAGCCTTTTGAGAATAGGCTTTTGGCTTTGTACTGGTCACCATCCCTAAAATCCTGTAATCCATCTCCCTTACTCTGCTGCGTTTCTAAGACCTTTTCAATTGTGCCTGGAGTTTCAAGGATTTTCGTGAGCAAGGGATGTAGAGGAATTCTTTGGAAAGTGTCCCTTACAGGGACTTGTTGGACCACACCTGATGAGGGATGCCTTTTTTGAGTGTATGACACCCCAGGGAGTGGTTCTTCGACAGGATTAATGAAGCAACCTGATTCAACAAAGAATTTCATTTGTTTGTGTTCTGTGTCTAAGCCCTGAAATGGCACAGATGCACTCTGAAACTCACGGTTTAAATCTTGTACCTCTGGTGTTTCATGTTGGCCAAGTCTCTGCAGAACCAACATTGTTTTCTTTTGCAAGTTTCCAACAATGTCTGACACCAGGCTAGAAGCTTCCTGGACAACAAAATTGATTGCTGTAAACGTCTGTGTTGGTACAGATTTTAGTTTGGCTAAAAAGATAGCGACTCTATCTGTAAGGGATTGTTCATCAAGCTCATCCCAAACATCACTAGGGTCGACCTCTACTTGATCATCATCATCAATAGGTGCCACTTCTGTTGGTTCCATTGAGCTTTCAGTAACAGACTGTGTCTCAGGAGTTGACCTTTCAGGAACAGACTGTGTCTCAGGAGTATCTGTATGATCATCATATTCATTTTCAGGATGGTGCTGCGAGAGGTGTCTTTGGAAAGAATAATAGTAACTGAATGTCCTGCAACACACATTCTGACAGCACTGGAAGTATGTGGATGTTTGGGTGATGTGGTGTACTGCTCTCAGGTGCCTAAACAGGTCTTTGTGGGTACGAACCGACTTTCTGCACTTAAAGCAGACAAAAGCCATCTTGACTGGGCTTCGGTAGCCTACTCACATTTGAGAGAGTTTTGAAGTACTTCACAAACTTCAAACGTAGGCCTATCTTTGGGATCAAAGTACAAATTGTTGCGTGATCTAATTCGTTAAAGACTTCTTCATCAATTGCCTCTTCTGAAAAAGAGAAAAAACACAGGGGGGGGGACAATTTCAAACAACTTTATTAGTCCCAATATTCAAGCACAAAAATAGAAAATTTGATATGAAGGAGGAAGAGCGTGTGTGCATGCATGTGCGAGAGAGATGGCGATGAAGCAGAGAGAGAGAGAGAGAGAGAGAGAGAGAGAGAGAGAGAGAGAGAGAGAGAGAGAAGGGGACAGGATTAAAGGTGTGTGTGTGTGTGTGTGTGTGTGTGTGTGCGTGTGCGTGTGTGTATGTGTGTGTGTGTGCGTGAGAGAGAGAGACAGGGATGATGGAGTGTGTGTGTGTGTGATACTGAGTTTCAGATCTACACATCACTGCGCTACTTACTTTACTACAGCAAAATCCTAACATTAAAGCCAACACCAAACATGAAGATAAACCTGAAGTGACTTTCTGTGGGGTTTTGTGTCACGAGGCTATGCAAATTAAATGACAGAGAGCCACAACACAAAGAGAGGAAAAAGACAGATTTACAATACCTTCAAATTTCGGGATGAGTTCTTCAAGGTTCCATGACCTGAGACACTCTTTCACGTACTCATCCATGGAGTCTGAAATGAGAACAAAAAGACAGCAATCAGTTATCAACATTACATTGACATTATAGCTCCATAAACATTCAGATGGAACATATAGGGCGGGTTGCAACAACAACAGGGTTCAACGTTAAGGTTTTTTTTCCCCACTTGGCCCGCAAGTTGGTCAGAGATCTACTTGCCCAAAGTCAGTTTTACTTGCCCCTATACAAATTGTTTAATTTAAGCGGCTATCAACTGTCAACAAAGACTACTATTAATTTTTTATGCTTAGTCTTAGTCTGGATGAATATATTTATAGTCTATAAGAAAAGGCCAATGTGACACTCTTTTTTTAGAATTGACAACTATAAATGACTTATTGAAATCAAATTTTAATATGGGCTTGACATCATGATGTAATTACAAATACATACAAGATTTAAAAAAAATCTAAAGAAAATTAGGTTAAATGTGCAATGTGTAATTTGGTCTTAGACCAAAACAATAACAAAAGAGGAGATGTCTGACATCATGAAGAAGCGTGGGATCATGGGAGCTGTAGTCATATAACAGATACAGATCTGACGTTCTTCACTCGTAACAAATAAATCGACCGTTGCAGATTTTTTGGCAAAGCGAGCTTCAGCAGCAGAGAAATAGCTCTCGTTATTAGCGACTGTCTCGCTGTTATTAATGGTCTATTCAGAAATGTCACTTACTTTAGCTTATTTTAGCGAACTGCTACTTACTTGACATATTTAAATATGCTGCCATTAATCATATAATGTTACTGACACTGAGGTGATTAGTATTAACGTTACATGATGGCATTTAGTAGGTTACAGGGAGTACTATTAATAAGTATTATGCCTTTCTTGTATATAACGTTACATACAGAGGCAGAAAACCATAAGGTAGCCGACCATTTTTTTAAAAGGTAGCGCGAATTGATAGAAAGACCTGTCGGTTTATGCAGCGGGAACAATTTTCGACAAAGCAGCAGAAATCACCAGGACACCAGCGTCGGCAATCAGGCAACCCTTATTGTTGAGCCCCGACAAGGATTAAAAACATACACACAGGCGCGGTACGGACGCAGTGCGGAATTTCGCGTTTTTGTGTTCCAAGTCCGCGCTGTGTGAACGGGTGTGGATGAACATGGACGAGTAGTAGCAGCAACAGCAGCGAGCTAGCAAGCTAACGTTTAACACGCATCAACATCAACTTACCACTCTCACTGCAGCCACCAAGCTGGACAATGGCCTGCCAGACGCTGTCTTTTAATTCATTGTTCATAAAATCATCCCGTCTTTTACGAAAAAGGACGGGGTGCTGTGAAACGAGCTTTTTCAACCTTTCTCCCATACTGTCCTGCCTGGCTGGATTTCGGACTCTCTCGGGTCTGCGCGACTAACGTTATAGTTCCGCCGGTGAATTCCGCGGGGGGTCAAAGTCTGGGCGGAAACTTTTTTCATCGCACGAAAGTTCCGCCTCGGTGTGCAAACTTCCATAAGAACCCATGAAATCAACTTTTATATTTTTCCGCGAGAATAACGTTAATCCACGCGAATAGTCGCCCTCTGTGAGAATGGACTTTAATGTAGGGTTAACGTTTAAACCCGTTGCACCAAACTTAGTTTAAACTCAGTTTACAATTTATGTTAACCCGACAAGCCTACAGTATCTGTATCAGTAGTACTAACGTTAGCTACATAGCTAGCTAGCTAGCTACATAGCTTAGCTAACAAGCTACATAGCTAGCTAGCTAGCGATATAGCCTAATAACAGACAACAGCTAATGTAAGCAATAGCCACAAGAAGTCGTGCTATATCGTCAATATTGGCACGGCTGTATAACATTTAATATGAAATATAGCCACTTACTTCCAAGATCCAAGGATTGTCCCGAGAAGTTCCAGGATTTGCCTTGCCTTTGTCTGCAGTGCACAACAGCGGGAACATTGACCCAATAAATGGGTATGGTGCAGCGGGAATGGGACCCGATGTTGTGTTGACCCAATTTATGGTCAATGTTCGCGCCACAACAAAAAAAAGTCCCACAGATATTTCACCCAACGGAAGTGCAGGGGCCTCGGCGATCACTCACGCCCTTCACTTCCAGCAGTGCCGCCAGGGTATCGCCAAATACTCCGGGCAGAAAACCAGCGGAGTTTAGCTAGGCCCTATATATATATCACAATTTCCTCTCACTACTACCGATGTTTGTTAAGTCTATAAACAATAACATGGTTATCGTAGATTAGCTGGGCTAACCGTTAGCTGTTAACGTTAGCCGTTAGCAGTGTCTGTAATAACCATAGACTGTATTAAAGATAAAGTAATAACTGAAAATATTTTTTTCCAGCAGATATCTTAGTTACAACATGATTGAGCTAGCAAAGTAGTCTTGTGTTGCTATAGACATCGTGATTTCCCATAACTGAATAAATACCACATATGTGTGGTATTTATTCAGTTATGGGAAATCACGATGTCTAGAAAGCATCAGTGGCTGCAGCTGACAGGGACAGTTCGCAAAGCTAACATCAGGACGTCATCTGTTAAAAGCCTCCCGTTGTCGGATACGACATGAAACTATGGAGTTAGATCAGTCTCAATATTCACAAATGCACACAGAAGGATTCACAAATACATGTTAAGATTTATATATAAATGACTCTCGACACACAAATATTTTCAATGCACACACAAATATTTAGCATTTTATATAAATGTAAAAAAAATCCACAAATAACCAAAAACGTTTCACAAATGTATTTCTGATGCACACACAAATATTTATTGTTTTAAATATATGCAATAAAAATCCACAAATATATGTATTTAAAAAGTATTTGCAATTTTCATCAAAACATATGTGGATGTTGATACATTCATTTACAAATGCTTTTATTTTGTGAACCTCCGCGCATTTGTGTGTGAATCTTTTTGAGACTCTCCTGACGTCACCCGATCCACAAATGCATTTTTTCTACCAAGGGGATATAGGTAGCCAATCACATGTCTCCTTCCTCTTCAGCCAATCACATGAGCGTCCCGCCACCACCCACACGTGGGGTATGTTTTAACATCGTAGCGTCAGAAGGTGGCAGTAATGCACCACTACGTTGTTTGCGACCGCCAAATTAATACGGAAGAGAAGAAGAAGGTCAGGAGCGTAGAGTGCTTAAGCGCTGCTCTATTTCCAGCGCGGCCGGCACTGCGAGAAAAGCCTTTTATGTCCGTCCCGGAGCAGGCAGGGCTGGGAAATAGTGTCGAAGGTGCCGCTGCCGATGTGTGTTGGGGGGCAGCACTTGACGGACAACGCACCGCGCCGGCGCCGGTGTGCGTTGCACGGTGTACGTTAGCGTCAGTTACACGGTGCAATTATACCAACTAAGCAAGTTTCAGAAAATTTGCTAACTAACTGGGCTGCCACACACTTTAGCAAAACCAATCACAAATAATTCAACAAAGAGTCATGATTTACAACAAGTGGATACACTTACAGGCAACAGTATCCAGCTGCAGCCCCGGAGCAGAAGCACAAGCCTCTGGCTTTTTTTTTTTCTAACAACTTTTTAAGTAAAATTGCATAACATAGCGTCTATGAATTGATGAATTGTCCATTTATTTTACCTTTATTTAATCATACAAGTCAACTTTGTTTTTTGTTTGTTTTTGACCACATCGCCACGTTCAACCATGAATAAAAGAAGCTGCGCTCAGTGGGCGCTCCTTCTATATTAATATTCATATGCTTCCTTAACTACGACCTGTTTTCATTTAGGTCGGACCTTTCAAACTACAAATATTTCACCATTCAATGTGAGAAATCAGTGCTAACATTCAAAAATAGCTGACTGTTACCCTATTTCGTGTGTAAGTGAACACAATGAAGAGACAAAAGTCAATTTGACAAACTTTATTTTCAAATTTCCACAAACAATATCTGATGGCCAGTCCGCTTCTCCTGGCGGCCTGCAAGAGACAGAAAAGATAATGAGCACATAACTTCAAGAAACAAATCCCAACTTCACCACTGTATTTTTTTGTTTCGCATTTCAGCTGTCTTATAGCCAGATTGAAGGCTTCGGGTCCGTCACTCTGCTTAATTTAGCGTTGTAACGGCCGGACTACACGGTGTCGGCCAGCCGGCATGACCTCCGCGCTCCTCTCCGCTCCTCTCACCCACACTTGAGCATCCGTCCAGGCCGCGGAGGTCAGGCCGGAGGGCTGCGGTCGTCAGGCCCGGGCGGGACCATAGGTGAGGGGATCCCAAGTCTCGAGCCCTGCCCTCGCCACTCACCAGGATCCTCTTCTAACGGTCACAGAATAAACAACATAGCTATTTTTCTGCCAATTTATTCCAGTTAGCTTACCTGAAACCTGCTGCGTTGAGATGCTGTGTCCTGCGAGCTCAGTTCCACACAAAGACCGCGACAATAATATCCAGCATCACTTCCGTCACATCAGGGGCTTGTGCTCCGGGGCTGCAGCTGGATGCTACTCCTTACAGGTGCACGATCGTCGGCCGCCATGCTGCAAACTAGACCTCTTGACCATGTCTATGCTCTTGACCATAGACATACGCTCTTGACCTTCTTCTTCTTCTCTTCCGTATTAATGTGGCGGTCGCAAACAATGTAGTGGTGCATTACTGCCACCTTCTGACGCTACGACGTTAAAACATACCCCACGTGTGGGTGGTGGCGGGACGCTCATGTGATTGGCTGAAGAGGAAGGAGACATGTGATTGGCTACCTATATCCCCTTGGAAAAAATGCATTTGTGGATCGGGTCACGTCAGGAGAGTCTCAAAAAGATTCACACACAAATGCGCGCAGGTTCACACACAAATGCGCGGAGGTTCACAAAATAAAAGCATTTGTAAATGAATGTATCAACATCCACATATGTTTTGATGAAAATTGCAAATACTTTTTAAATACATATATTTGTGGATTTTTATTGCATATATTTAAAACAATAAATATTTGTGTGTGCATCAGAAATACATTTGTGAAACTTTTTTGGTTATTTGTGGATTTTTTTTACATTTATATAAAATGCTAAATATTTGTGTGTGCATTGAAAATATTTGTGTGTCGAGAGTCATTTATATATAAATCTTAACATGTATTTGTGAATCCTTCTGTGTGCATTTGTGAATATTGAGACTGATCTAACTCCATATGAAACTACTCCAGTTAGCTCAATCATGTTGTAACCGCTGGACGCTGAGGAGACAGCGTTTTGGGTGGAGCGGTTGCTATGGACGCGGAGCTTGCTGTTTCTGTAGGTACACTTTTCCTGGGGACACCTGCACGTCTCGGTCACGCCCCCTCCATTGTGATTGACTAAAGCGCAGCCCCCCCACCCCCGTCGTCTTTCACACAGGGCTGCCGACAGATTCTACAATGTAAACTGCAGAATCTGTCTTGAGAGATTACCCAAGACTAAATTGATCACCCAATATTAACAGACCCAGCAAATGGGTCCTTCAATTCACCCAGCAATTATACTTACATGCCCAGGACTTGGGTATTGTGCAGTGTAGTCTGTTGTGGTTACCCAGGTTGTAGTAAATATTTGTGCCACAACAATAAAAGACCCAAAAATATTTAACCCAAGACTAAATAAATCACCCAATCTGGGTCTGTTGTCAACAACCCAGCGATTGAGTCATTAAATTCACCCAGCAGTTTTTAGAGTGTATGAAGCCAGGATAAAACCCGAAGTAACTCCCCGAAGGATAAATGACACGCAAGATTTAAAATGTTATTTTTGTGGAGGCTTTTTCTTCCCAATTTATTTTTTCATATCTGTGAAATTAAATTAAATTAAATTAAAGTAAATAAAAGCTTTGTCTCCAATGAGGACAATGGTTTTCAGCTTACAAAATAGACAGGAGGTCTGCACCTGTTCCAGTCAACAAGGTGAACCCAAACACCGAACACAGAATCAGTAAGAAAGTGGTAAAAAGGGTTTTTATTGCCAGGATAATGAATGTGGCAGTAGGGAAAAATCCAGGGGTTTTAAGGCTGAGGAGAGTGGGTTGATAGGAGGGAAGCAAATTAGGTTGGAGGGATTTGGCTGGCTGGGAGTGTGGCAGAAGAACAAACAGGTGGGCAGGTGGGCAGGCGGTGATCCTATGACACAGGAGAACACAAGGTACACAAGCAAAAGTCTGGGTTGAATTCACAATTCAGCAACAGCCTGAAGCATGGCTATACCACAGTGGTATAGACTCAACGATCCAGCCAGAGCCATGATGGCACAGCCACTACGCACAGTTACATTTCTGGGTAGATTTCTGGTCACAGTGGTAGACTCAACGATCTGGCCAGAGCCATGATGGCACAGCCACTACGCACAGTTACATTTCTGGGTAGATTTCTGGTCACAGTGGTAGACTCAACGATCCGGCCAGAGCCATGATGGCACAGCCACTACGCATAGTTACATTTCTGGGTAGGTGCGGGTCAGGCTACAGCTGGGGTACAGCATAGGCTCTACCTTGACACAGAGCCTTCGCTAAGCAATTCTACGCAGTGTAAAGTGTAAATTCTACATGAGCCCTCAAAAATGTGTATCCTTTAGTGACCTGTTGCTGTTTCTTTTCAGCCCCTTAATGTCGGTGTATTTTAGGGACCCTTTGCTGTTTTTCCAGCAGCATTTTAGCCTCCAAACGTGTATTTTAGAGACCCTTGGCTGTTTTTTTTCAGCAGTGTTTTAACCCCTAAACATATGTATTTCCTAGAGACTCTTGGCTGTTTTTCTAGTGGCAATAGTGGCAGCTGCTTTTCAGGCAGGGATTTTGCCCCGAAAACCACAGCATGGTTAAAAATTTCAGCGTCTCCGCTACATAATGCATACATGCAAATGTGACATATCCATGGTTTGCAGGAACGTACAATGACAACATTTATTCTGCAGATTGGGTTGGAAATGCCCAGTTTCTGAGATAAAAGGTTTTCTACCAGCAGTGGTGATAGAGAGATCAGAGGAGGAAAGAAGATGACAGCCCTCTGGACTGAGCTGTGAAGACATTAGGTCAACATTCATTACAAATATATTCCCTCATTTCAACAGATGAGCTCTTTCTGGGCTGGAATACTCCCAACTCCTACCTTATCAAGACAGAGAGAGAGAGAGAGAGTGAGAACGAGAAAAATCTCTGCAATTAAACTACACTGGCTCTTAATTAAATATTGTGTGGTTTAATTAGGAAAATTATCATGGAAGCTAAATCCATCTTTACAGATGTTCCATCAGAGGCTTTGTCGAGGGTGGGCAGTGGGGGGAGGGGCAGGCGGTGAGGCTAAAGAGCCGGTCAGCCATTGCTCAAATATAATGTAATTTCCTCTCATTGTCCTGAATTGTCATTTTCATTAAGGGTAATTGAAAGCATGAGACAATTAGTGGACAGGTTGCTCTTCAGCTGATGGTCTGACAAGAGGTGACTGACTGAAGGTGAGATGATAGATAGGAATGAGCAAGGGATGACCAGGGATAATTCAAAATCAATTAGGATGACTGCTATCAAGTTGCAACTGGAGGAACCCAACATGAGGCGAGGCAGGGGCATGAGGGTGTACAGTGAGGGATGAAGAACTGGACATTCAAAACTCTGCAGCTTGGCTATTAACCAGAACCAGAGAGCACATCAGATCGGTTTTAGCTGCTCTGTATTGGCCTCCTATAACATTTGGAATCGATTTCAAGGTCCTTCTTCATATACAAATCCCTTAATGGGCAGGGACCATGCTACATTGCTAACTCTCTTGTTAATTATTAGCCCTCAAGAACATTATGATCATTTGGTTTAGATGAGATTCAGAAAAAAAGTGTTTTTATGCATGCTGCTTTGCACATATGGACTGCTACAATTCTTTGAAAATGTAGTTTACCTGATTTTATAATTTTTTATTATATTCTAGATTTTCATCCTATTTTATCTTTTTAATATTACTAAGCCTCAGTCCTTTCATACTGAATGGCCTTGTTGTCCTGTTTTATGTTCATTCTATGTCTATGTTCACATGAAGCACTCTGCATGTATCATTAGTATTATGATTAAGTGGGTTTTATTTGAAACCTTATTTTTGGGTGTGGGTAGTAACATGTCCCGTTTATAAACTGTACTTCTACTCTTTACATGAGTATATTTCTAACATTTCACTAATAACACCTCACCAGTAGATTGTTTACATGTTTTGGATGATGAGTAGTCATGACTGAGGAGGAGAGAGTTGAGAGTTGAGGGATGAAGAGATGGGGGTTGAGGGATGAAGGGATGAAGGGGAGAAGGGGTGAAGGTATGAGAGGAGCAAAGAGGGTTATGGGTAGATGGATGGATGGATGGATGGATGGATGGATGCTTGATAGTTGGAACCGAGAAGTTCAGACTCTGGGTAGGGGAGCCATCTCTTCGATCTCTTAGGTACGATCAGAGCCCCCAAGAGAGCTTCATGAGCAAAGGTTGGCGTGGGCATTTCTGAGGTCGCCCAGATTGCTACGGATATACGTGAGGTAGGCAGGAGATGACCAACGACCGAGAATTTTAATGAGGTTGTCGGATATTCCCTGTCTTGAGGTGGAAGAGGCGGCTCTAATGCAAAATGGATGCCCTGAGTATAGGTCCGGGCATATTACGGATCTGGACAGGATTTGGTGGAAGTGGTGGTGAAACCAAAAGCAAGTGGCTACCCTGCCTGTCTCTCCCTCTCTTTTTTTTTTAAAGATATTTTTTGGGGCTTCTTAGCCTTAAATGAATAGGACAGACAAGTGTGAAAGGGGGAGAGAGAAAGAGAGAAAGAGCGACATGCAGCAAAGGGCCAGAGGCTGGAGGCGAACCCGAGTCGCTGTAGCAACAAAAAGAGGGTCCTGAGGGGAAGCTCGTCCCACTAGTCTCGAATTAATGTAGTAATGGATGGGTTCGTAAGGACTTAAATATGAATGTAATCGAAAGAGGTGAATGGGTTGAGGTAGGCCAGATTGGTTGGTCTTGCTGCGTTTGAGGTGGAAGATTAGAGTGAATGAAAGGTGATGTCGGGTATGGTTGCGTGTCTGGAAGGTTGGAAGTCGAGAGAAGAAGCTGTGAACTCTGAACAGCGAAGAAAGCCGAAGAATGCCAACAGAAACATGGCTTCTAGGACTTTGTCTATAGGTGGAGACAAATAACCTGCTTGGAGTGTACGAATGCAGCAGGTGAGGAGGTCGGAAGTGAGAGGCAAATGTTTCGGTATAGGTTGTGGTTCAATCTTTCATAGACCTTTGATGAGCATGCTAATATGGGAGTGGGTCAAGGCTGGACATGGAGCCCCAAAGGACAATTTTGCCATGAAATTGATTCCGCTGATGTAGACTTGTATGAAGGAGGATTTGATCTTGAGGATGGAATGGGCGTACATACTGAAATTGGAGAGGGTAAGGACGTCGAATGAAGGGAATGGAAGGCTAAGGGAGGCAAAAGCTTTAAAGCAATTCCAGCTGGTGAGATAGGAGGAGAGAGTGCGGGGAGCAGTGCTATTTAGGATAGCATCTTGGGAGATGGTGACCAGGTGTTCTTGCTGCAAAGTCAGTTGAAGATGGTGGCTGAAAACGGTGGGACTGGAGTTGGATGAAAGTCTGAGGATGGCGCCAATTGTCGGAATCTCTGAAACAAGAGACGAGAAAGTGAGTCAGCGATGGAATTTTTGCTGGGCTAGTGCTGGGCTGAGACCAGGGTGAGCCTCCGCATTAATTGCATGATGTGTAGGCAGTGCAACCGTCCTTTGTTAATGATGTCTACGACTGCGGTGTTGTCGGAGTAGATGGCGACAGTCTTATTTGACCATTTGTGCCCCCAAAGAATGGCTGTGATGACCACTGGGTACATTTCAAGGATGGCGGAGTTAGGAATGCGAATTCCGGCGGCCATTGGCTGAAAACCACTTGCCGCCGTAGACGCCACCAAAGCCGATAGACGGGGCTGCGTCTGTGAAGAGCTGGATGTCTTTGGCCTTGGTGATGTGGTCTTCGTAAAAGAAGAAGATGCTGTTCCATGTGGACAGGAACTGATATCACAATTTCAGCTCCATCTTGCATGCTTCGTCCAGAGTGATGTGGTTATGCAGTGACAGAACGGAAGCGCTGATGGAGAGTAAGTGAGACAAGAAGGAACATTCTTGGGGGATGATATCAATGCCGTAGTTGAGGTGGCCTAGCAGTGAAAGAAGTTGACGTCTGGTACACCTGTGTGCCAGAAGGAAATTTGCAATGAGAAGAGAAATCTGGTGGATTTTCTCAGTGGGCAGTGATGCTTGGAATGAGATGGAGTCAAGGATGATACTGAGAAACTCCAGAGATGTACAGAAGCCTTCTGTGTTTTTCTGAGTAGAGGGTAACTCTGAGTTCATGGAATGCGGAAGTGAGGGTGTTGAGACCCAGAGAGGGGGGTGAAGTGGGTGGCGTGACTGTGAGAAAGTCGTTGAGGAAGTGGATGACGTACGGAAGTTTGAAGTTGTTTACCAGGATCCAGCAGAGTGCTTCGGATAAGGAGTTGAATATTTTGGGGATGCTCTGGCGCCTGAAAGTCAGACTTATGGCAGTAGTAGGCATCTTTCCATAGGACGCCAAAGAGGTGCCAGTAGTCTGGATGGATGGGGAGGACTTTGAAAGCGCTTGTGATAACGACTTTTGTCAGCCAGGTTCCTTGGCCTTCGAGACAGATGAGGGACATGGCGTGAACGATTTTGGCGTACTGCATGGAGAAGTACAGGCTGGGAATGAGGCTATTAATGCTTAGGACAGTGGAGTCGTGGGTAGAAGAGAAGTCGATGATCAGTCTCTTTTTTCCGGAATATTTCCTAGTGGCTACGTCAATAGGACTGATCCTGAATATGGGGAATGGTGGACTGGGAAATGGGCCAATCATGAATCTCTCTTTGACTTCCTTCTCTAGGAGTTTAATGACTGTGTCGGGCTCTGAAATGACTGACTCTAAGTTGTGGCATGTGTAAGAGGAATCTGGCATGACCTGTAAACCTGGGTGAAAACCATGTGTAAAACCTTGAATGAGAAAGTGGACGAACTGTCGGTCTGGGTGATTCTTTAAAGCATTGTCTAGGGCGTTTATGTTGATGGATGTGTTGAGGTATTTACACAAGCTGTGCTGAGTGGGGTTGTGGGGAAAGATGGCTCTAGCTTGGACTCCACCACAGAAGGAGCAAGTGTGGAGGAAACAGCAGCTGGAGGCATTGTATCTGAGGTCATTGAAATTGTTACACTCCATCCTCTCACCATTGGGAAGGAGACCAAGGGTGGTGGTTGGCTGTGGGTTGCTGGTTTGGGGGTAATTGACGGTGGGGGGCTGCAGAAGACGGTGGAATTGCGCCTATTTGGGGCTGGGGAGCAAGGCAATGGGACGGTGAGGGTGCGTGATATGGATGGATGGGACAGTGCACCACACAGGTCTTAGGTAAGAGAGAGGCGAGTTGCAAAACCTGCAATAGAGTTCTGTGTCCAGGGTTCCCCAGTAAGTTCCCTGGCTGAACTGTTGGAAACGTCCAGCAGCTTGAGATGCGAAGGAAAAAGAAGCAGGAGGAAGCAATGGATTTTGGCCAGTGCCGCTGGCGGGAGCGGTCTGTGCAGCTGTGATGGTTGGTACTGATCTGGGAGGAGCTGAAATGGCTGAAGAAGGTGGGACAAGAATGGCTGAAGTAAGAGAAAAAGAAAGGATGTGGGGATGGAGGGATATATGTGCACAGGAATTGTGTGAAAACTGAGGAAAATTGAGAGGAGAAGTGGACAGAGACAGCCTGAACAAGGTTCAATACAACCTGGCCCTGAGAGAGGGCTAATTTGGAAGGCTTATCTCACTTGGATGAGGGAGGCGTTGTGACGTCATCAACGTTGCCGCGGACGCAACCCTGGGAAACCAGAAATTGTCTGGACACTTGGTGAGGGAGAGGGGAGCGTGTGGAGTTTCGCTGTGACTCCGTGAGTGGGTCGCTTTCTTGTCGGAGCGGTGGAAAGGGATGCTTCACTGGCTAAGAATGTGCTTATATAGCAAGGGCCTTGCATTAGAGAGGTCGCCATCTTGCGCCACCATGTATGTACGGCAGCTCAAGCGGACAATCCAGCCAGCCAGAGAACGCATTTCGCATGTATAAATAAACCAACGAAGAAGACAGCGGAAGGAAGGAAAAAGAAGGAGGAAACAGCAGAGAGTGTTAGTCAGGGCATAAAAGGGAGGGATGGTTCACCCAGGGCGTAAAACTAGCCAGGACCACCTCTGGCTTCAACCTTTTCTGCCAGCTGTATCAGACTATTTTGACCCTTGCGGCTTATTGTATGTGTGCCAGGAACGCATGACGTGAGCTACCAGAACCCTTGGCATTCTATGGTAACTTCTGACACATTTCTGCCGTGAAGCCACCGCCAGAAAAGAGGAAAAACGGATATGAACATGTTGGAGTACAAATGTCGCACGCCATTTTATTGAAAAATGGAAATTAGATGAGGCTGGCCAGCAGTGGTCATGGCAGACCTACGGCCCGCACACCAACACGATGAGCTGCAGCCTCTGCTGCAGGCACACCAAAGAAACACAGAGGACAAGGTTGGATTTTCCTAAAGTTGGAAGGCAAGGTAAGGTAATTATTTTTAGTCAAACCAGGCACGATGTTTTTATGACTGGTGGAAAATATGTTTGGCCAGTAAATTTCTGGAGGTCACTAAGCAATGGCAGATGAGGTAAAAAGTTTTACGTTCTTTTGTATTTGTATCGATGACCTACTAACACTGTTAGTTTTTTTTAGTTATAAAGTTTGCGAATGGGCCACACCTACCATGGAACAGGAGAGAATAAACCCGAACCGTCATGTGCAAGGAAAAGAAGACGCAAAGAGGGGCAAAGAAAACGGGACAAGTGGCGGCAGAAAATAAACGTCAGTGATGTTTTTCAGCGATGGAGGGGGTTCATGAAAGACAAAGGGCTTCAATCCGACGCTGAAGTGGCATATTTTCTGCTGGACAGGTAAACTACTAAAATAAATGCTATTTGTCAGCACGTAGTATAATAGCGTTACGTGTTGGACTCGACAAGTAGGGAGTGAGGAGGAGAGTTGGTAATGTTACATCATCTCCAGGTAGACCAATTACTTTAAAACACTTGCAAAAATTTTAGTCTTATGTCAAAGGCATAACAGACAATAGGACAGCACTAACGTTACGCCTGTGTACCCTGCTGATTGGATTCAGTGCAGCTGCAGCCTATTTCAAATCACCTGTGCTGTGGACTGTGTAACAAACCTGATGAAGCCATGGGTGAAACACATTGTTTTGTAGACTGATTAATAAAATAAGAAGCAATTCAGCCCTGTGTGCTGTGATAACCATTATCCTCAGAGGCCACTGTAACTTTGCCGTCGGGAGGAAGCGATCACAGGCGAGCGAGTGAGCAGTGCAATCTAGAATCTAAATGCTACATGTCACTGTTTATAACCCATTTTACACACTGGCCCTTTAACAAATGCAAAAAAAGAAAATTTAAATATCCGAAATAACACGTAAAAATACCAAAATAAATACATAAAGACCTAATAAATACAGAAAAATAGACTTTCAGTCTCTCACTCTCAGGTGTGCAGTTAAGTTGATCATATGCTATTTTTGTTGAAATGGTTTTAGAAAAATGAATGAAGTGTGCTTAAATACTTATTGAACGGAAATGGGATATGTTCAAGGCATGGTGTTGTTCCCGAATTTAGTTATAAAACTTCATTTATACCTTCATTACAATGAGTCCACTCTAAATGTGATCATGTGTGGAGGGAGAGAACGCGAGGAGCATCTCTTTTACAAAACAGGCAGCCTACCTGGCGTAAGTTGATCCCTGCCTGGCCTCAAGCATTGAGGATTTGTCAAAAATGTGCCAGTGTAGTTTTGATATTAATGTTAACAATACAGGATAGTTAAATTAAGTATTTTTACATGTAAAACGTAGGATTTGATCTCATATGCATGTGAAATATGATGCAGATTTGGAGTGCATTCATGAGTGATATAATATAATATGAAATGAATATGAAATAAAATAGGGGGGCTGCAGGAGAAGATGCCATTGTCATGGGGACTGAGTGAGTCAGTAAGAGTTTAATGTTATTCATGTGTTTTGTTACAGACTTTTGACTCCTAATAGTTTACATAACAGTAACGTCAGCTTGCTCACTGTAAAAGTCAGTGGCTAACTCATCAGCTGTAACGTTACCAACATCAAACAGTCTGACCTTGGCAAACAGGTAACATTAACCTTAATGCTAACAAGCTTACCTCACTGACTTGGGTCAAACTCCAGCTGCGACTGTCATGAGGTCAAAGGCTAGCAGCTCTGTGCTGTGTGTGCAGCTAACATTGGCAGGGTATTTTGTATGACTGGCTGGCTACTGTTGTTTGAAAAAACATCTTTAAGATACATTTTTCAAAAGTCCATGATGCTTTAGTCCAGGCAGGGGGTGAACTTAGGCCAAGCAGGCCGCCTGGTTTGCATCAAAGGCGCTTCTCACATGCTCTCCCCCTTCACTTGATCACATTGACAGCAAACTCATTGTAATAAAGGCATAAATGGCAAATGTAGTGAAGAAAAAAGTTGATTAATGGCTCAAAAATATACTCAATTAGTAGGGTTGCACGATGTATCGTTTTTAACATCGCCATCGAAATGTGCGTATGTGCGATAGTCACATCGCAGGACATGCAATGTTTTCTCTTTTTTTAGAGCATGTAAACTTTTGTTTTGCTTCAGAAAAGCAGCTCTGAAGAAAGCTCTTTGCTCTGCTCCGCTCGCAGTCACACACTGAAAATGAGCGACATGCAAGAGAGAGAAACGGTCAAGGAGGATTTATGCCTGGTTCACACTCCACAACTTTTCTGCCAGTCACTATGTCACATTACACGATTGTGGAGTCATAAAATTGTGCTGTGACTGGGCCGACAGACATGACAAACTAGACGCTGGTACTCACCAATTATCCCCGGTCGTCTTTCATGACGTGTGTGATGTCATTGGGTTATTCTTGTCCTATATTTATTACTTTTACTATTATTTCAGTAACTGTGTCTGTTCACGTGCCAGCCGAAACTTTGTTGTAGTCACCTGAAAAGTGCCAGCAGGTGGCAGGAGCTACATTTGAAGTACTGTACACAAGCCACTGAATCCTCCACAACAATTTCTTACTAATCAAAAATAGAAAAATGCCCATGCACAGCTGAAGTCAAGGTGCTGGTGCTGTGGCAAAAGTACAAATGTGTAAAGAAAAAAACACATATGTTGTGGCTATGTACCGCACACAAGACAGGACTTTAAAAGAGAATCGAGAATTTAATAGAGCAATGCGTTTCGCTAATATTCTTACTAATGTTTCACAATAAAAGCCTATTTAGAAAATGGAGGGATTCTCTCAGTCGAGGTTATAAGGGGCTTTTAATTTGAAACAAATTCAGGAAGTGGAGTTTGAAATGATGGTGCAATGCACTGACTTTATCAAGGCAATGGGAGTGGAGGGATTAATATATAACAGCCCGTTTATAATGTAGTCTGTTTCACATGAAGTAATCATTTTCTTAGTTTAAGTCAAATTCTTGTGTTTTTTTAATATCGCAATATATATTGCAAAAAAAAAAAAATAATCGCAATGTCAGTTTTTTCCAATATCCTGCAGCCCCAATGGAAAGTGATCCTTCCTTAAAAACTTTATTTACTCATGTGTGTTACTTGTAATGTGTTAATACCCACCTCTGACTATGAGAGTGATGAGGGTGAAGCAGAACAGTAAATATGTGGTCTGGACATACAAACAATGAGCTGAATTTCACTTTATATCTCTCTCTATACATTTGATGGCCATTTTAAGGTATGGTAAAGATGAGGCAACTCTAGCAGCCTAGAGGTTTAATATCCTGTCATCTCTGGACTTTCAGCTCTCTAATTAACGCATAAACTGCTAAATAAGGTATGACATAGATAGAAGAAGTTGTGCTGATCGGGAGAGCGAATGAGATCAAAGTGCCAGGGAGTTGCATCAACCTGCAATCATACTTGTCAAGTCGCAGACAGTGTTTGGGCTAACAGAAAACAATGGGTGAAGGTGTTCTGACACCAGTCATGTGCTGCTGGTGTGTTGCCCTTTACTTTTCAGGTTGCCACAGAAACATCACATAATTTCCTGCCTCGGCACTCGGCTTCAAATTTAGACCTTCACCTTTCCCAGTGTTGTACCCATCCAATAATAATAAAAAAAACAGTAGTCTAATTTTTAAAGGTATTAGCTGCCTCTGCCTGTATTTCTTCTGCACACTTGAAGTCTAACAATAACAAAATGGAGTAAGTAACTAGAGACACTTCCATCTGAGAAAATCTTTTTCTCAGCTCTTTATTTTCAACATTATTCCCATGTCTAAACTTTGCTACAGCATGATTAAGAGCAGAATGCCATTTATCAGGGTTTTTTTTTTTAAAAGTTGTGAAATTTTGACATACTGAGGGCAACCCTGCTGGCATGTCCCTCCCTTTTAAAAATATCTAACTTTTCTGAACTTTCCTCTAAGGCTTTTTTCCCTTTAATGCTCTCAATCTTTTCTCTTACTCTTCTCTCTTTGACCTGTGCTGTCCTGTTTTTCTCCACACTGCTTGGCCACATGCACTGACCGAACATTGTGTTGATCCATATGTGTGAGCAACCAACAGCATGATTATAGCTCCAGCTGGTTTCGCTTTGATTTACATATTTCATTTACCATTTTGAACACTGGCCTGACACTGCGAGCCAATCAGCTGGCAGGCAACAAGGAAATCCGCCAGTACTCCGGATGGCCAGTCTGACATAGACTGTAATGGTTGAAGCCCCATTATTGACTGGGCTTGGAAGCCTCAAGTTTGGCATTTTGGCTGTTGCTATCTTGGATTTTTTAGCCAGAATTGACCATATCTGGAGGAGAGGGTGGAGCGAGTTCTAGCACTAGCTGCTAGCTTAGTTAGCTTGGTGCATTTACAGTTATGGTTAACTGTGTTAATGCTAATGCTAGTTTTTGTTAGCACAACAACAGGCTAAAAAAAATTAAAACACAATGTGCTTATCAGACAAACAAAACAAAACACTTGGCACCTTAGAAGGTTTTTTTTTAGCTCAACCAAACAGTGAACAAGACTTTACAGACACCCAGAATGTTAAGTATAATTAGTTTTCATGAACTGAAAACACACTGAAATAGTGACAGCTATGGCTAAACACTGTGAATCTAGGGTTATGCCATGGTTTACTTACCTAATCAACATCGTCACTGTGGCAGCCACAAAGTGGCCCCTAATTATGCAAAACATTAAGCCTTACATGAACAGCTGTGATGAACAGTGACATTAGCTGTAGGGACCAAAACCGTTTTTTGTTTATTGCTGCTGTAAGGTTGGGCATTTTTAACATGGCTTAAGCCAGCCTCAACAGGCCTTCTGAGGACCTGCAGTTTGTGGCACCTCCATATTTTACTTCATTTTCCAGCTCTGGACGTTGCCGCTGGGTCAGGTCCTGTGGTTTGCAGAGCATCAGTCCAGTTGTTGAATGTGATGAATCTGAACAAACTCAGCCATGTATTTGTGAGACAGGGTGGCCTTGTCAACCAAGTATGTCCCAGTCTGACCTCCACATGTTAAATTCTTAATAAGCTTTTGTGCACCTATTTTATCTGACTGGCTTTTCCACATTGTTTAAATCAGCCCAACTGTAGTTTATTACAGTGTCTACCTCTGCCCTTTATTTGCCTCAAGATATCCCAGAGTCTTCACACAATCTGTTTTAGCCTCAATATAGTTGAGGTTTCAGTCACGGGTGAACAGTAATGACTCCCCATTGCCCTGAAATGAACTGAACACCTTTAACTGCCCAACCACCAAAGAATAAGAAATCAATGGGCACCTAAAACAGATATTACTGCTCTATACATGCTAGACAGTGAGCCAGTGTTCACAGGTCCACAGGATCATAGTTGAGCCATGAAGCCAATTTTTGCCATCGGCCACTCACTGTTCTGCCGCCCAAAAAGCATTTTCCCCCAGGCCATCATTATAATAAGACATCTCTAATACTGTTGACAGGACACCCAGAACTGCAAACAAGGTCAGTTATGAATCTTTCTATTATAAATTTTTGATCAATTGGCGAAACACTACTGGACATATTCAATGGGCCACATGGAGGTAACCTAAAAGCTAAAGAACTTTCTTTGGCATATGCGCCAGGCCCGCAACTCCATACGACTAAACAGGAGACAACTTGGCATCCGGTATCTAGTTATTATTAAACACATTCATAAATTTGTGACGATATTGACATTTGCTGACACATATTGATTTATTATACTTGAAGCTTGACAATTCATTCTGAGCTCTGTTGGAATATATATACCGTTTGATTATTCAGAGCTCCACATGCCGCAGCACATCATACTCTGAGCACAGACAGAGCAGCAGAACACCATCCCAGTGAAAGCAAAACTTATCCATTTAATTCATAAAGAAACAGAGCACTCCATTTCCTGCAACCACAGTGCTGTCATTGTAATGTTGTTCATTGTTTTTCCAACCAACTTTAGATAAAACTGCTGTGTTCCCATGCTTTCACTCACCTCTTCAACAGCTGCTCCTCGAATCTTTCATTGATCTGATCAGCTCTGATCGATTTGACCACAAACTGATCGACGGATTAATTCTCCTTCCTGCGAATTTAGGCCCATTTGTGCTCAACATTAGATTCAGCAATGGATAAGGACCTTTCTATCCATGCTCTGTGTTAATTTTCACTGTATTTGTGTACATTTACTTAAAGCTTATGGATACAAATGAAACAGAGCAGGTGCCCTTGGAGATCATGGAGGTACAAGTACACAAAGATGTTTAAATAATGACATAACAGAACAAATTGGTGATATAGTGAAAATAATTCTCTGTGGGATCATGTTGGGATGTATTTAATGGCCGCACAGACCACAACCATCTCCAACACTACCTCCGTTCATAGACACAATATTACAACCTCCTCCACCATTGCCTTGTTTGTTGTTGTGTTAAACTTTTGACACTGCCCCTTTGTGCTGTCTATTGGCTGTATCTGTGCCATCATAAAGGATGCATGAAACTGTGACGACTGAAATGGACATCATACATAAAAGGAGTATAAATGAGCCTTTAACTCAACTAACAACAACAAAAAACAACAACTCATGAAGAGTTCTGTCAGTGGTGTGTTCACGGACCTGCAAAATTCAGAGATGAGACACCGAATGATCACAAAGCAACACACGCAGTAGCTGCCGTCATCAGCTGCCGCCACACATCGATTCTAATTCAGTGGCAAACTCTGCAACCAGTGATTTGTGAATCAGTCTGTTTCTTTGCATATGTGGGAAGGAGGATATGACGACTTCTAATTCAGTTCATCTTGTTGTTCTCTTTTTTTAACCACAGTAGAACAATGTATCCTGGCAACTCCAAACCTGTGCAACATAAGGTCATAATTGAAACACAGGAGTGACTCACTTCTATAAATGATCAATGTATCATCAACACAATGTGCTGCAGACTTATAGACTACAGCAGAAGTTATCATCACCTATGTAATCTTAAACACGTACATGTTCTGAAGCACTGTCTCAGTATAGCTATAGTTGTTGGGCAATTGTTATTTTTTTCTATTAAAACAAGTACTAGCAAGTTGGAGAGCTGATGCAGCAGAGACTTTGAGAAGTAAGTGTCTATAATCCCTGGCTGCTCAGGGCCTCAGTCCCTGTTACAGGGATTAAAATAACACAAATACAATGCTGTAGATTATGATGTGCAAATAAAGGCAATCAAAACCTGTAGGGCAGTCACTTGAATGAAAACAGATGTGAAATACAGCTTTATTTCTACAAGTAATTCCACAAAGATAGGAATATGCCACTTAATATCCATCCTTGAGTATTAAAACTACAGATAGGAGCATTTTATTTTGCTATTCAAGCAAATTAAACAAAAACATATATATGGTCAGCAAATACAAAGTAAATTACTTTTTTGATTGTCCTTGACAAATCCCCCAGCGAATAAAATCCTTTTTTATGCTCCCCAAATTTTGATAACATTTGGGTGAAGGAGCTAATTTAAATTCTGATTGGGTGTAGGTTTGCTGCCCATCCTGC
Organism: Epinephelus cyanopodus; assembly: GCA_026686955.1. NCBI lineage: Eukaryota > Metazoa > Chordata > Actinopteri > Perciformes > Serranidae > Epinephelus > Epinephelus cyanopodus. The sequence goes on from CM048919.1 coordinate 7,518,478, forward strand.
ACAAGATGAGCCGAGTGAAGCAAATTGCAATGGATTCAATCTGCCTACTTTCATAGGCCGTAAATGAATGCAAATGAGATAATTATGGTCCAAAAGTCAAGTTTCTGTAAAATGCTGCAAGTGCTCTGAACAGTCTGATTAAGTATGCAGACACACCTGAATCAATGTAACAAACAATAAAAGTCATGTCTTCCTGCCCCTGAAGAAATAAAATCGGCACACAGTGTATAACAGCATTATATAAATTTCATTACAGAGAGACGTCCGAAAACTCATTTCAGCCTGGAACTGCCAGCCCCTTTCATTGTATTTATGAGGCGAAACATGTCCTGTTAAATAAAATGCTATATATTATTTCCTCTCTCTCCTGACTTGGATATGCTGTCTTGTGTTTGCTCTTACCTCCCTCTCTTCATGTGGGCTACCTGGTGAGCAGCTGCAGCAGTCCTGATCATTCTAACAATGAGTGAGACACTGTGTTTCATGAAAGCCTCGTGAGTGTGTCACTGGTCGTCTTTTCTTCTCTCGGGGGGGCTTTTCTCTACTGCTGCGCATCTGAAATCCCAATAGGTTACCTCTGACAAGCTGACCCACCATAGATTTTTCTCAGTCCCCTGTTGGTAGCTTAAAAGCCACTCTTTTACCTCCTCACCATCAAAGCTAAACCAGAAAGGAGAGGACAAAAGCTACGGACAGCTTAACCTCCCTTTCTCCCTCACAAAGACGAGTCAAACCTTGTAGAATTAGCAATTTCTCTTCCTGATGACTGGCATGACCCCTCATCTTTCTCAAACTAAGCGTGTTGGATTTAGGTGGATGTTCTGTGCTCGTGTTGAAGCAACAGGAGGGAAACAACATTGTGTGTGCAGACATAAAGCCTGAGCACTCACAATTACTACACGTCAGGCTTTCCACAAGGGAGGAGCAAGATGTTGAAAACATTGGGGCTCAGCCCAAACCTAGGGGCGGCATACTCCCCTGGGTTGATTGTTTTTCCCACCTATGGCAGCTTTAGGTATAATTTGTTAAGCCATTTGAGATAAAAGAGTGCCTAAACATCAGTCGGAAAGCTTGATTTTAAGGGATGTAAGAAAACTATACAGTGGGCCTATATCTCAAAATTTCATGCATTTCTGAGAAAAAAAAGGAATTGTTGTTTTTAAAGTTTAGATTATAGTCAAGATATACATTTTTTAAAAAATCTCATGGAGCACAGTGAAGACTTGAACATAAGCTATATGCACAGAGCCTTCACTCAGTCTTGTCCTGTATGAAGCAGGATATATATATCTGAATTGAATCAATGCCGTAGTCTCTGCGTTGATGAAGCCTATGCTGTAACCTACGCCGTAGCCTGACGTGCACATCCCCAGAAATGCAACTACAAGTTGTGGCAACGCAGAGCTCCTGTCTATTTTTGTAAGCTGAAATACATTTCCCTCAGAGGAAACAAAGCTTTTATTCACCTTTATTTCAAAAATAAGAAACATTTTACAACAGTTAGTTCCAGCCCTGCAATCTGATAGGTCGAGAGACAGTAAAACCGTGACGACATTGAAGTATAACATCACGGTTATTTCACTGTGTATGTATCACTCCGCCTCACAGCTGATTGCATTCAGCAATCAAATCAAAACTGATGGTTAGTATCAGTTAGGTCAGCAGTTGCGTTGCATCCCTGGAAAAGTATTTAAACAAACTTCCACCAGATGCAAATGCCCTTTATCTGAAGCCCAGGATGACAGCAGCTCACACAGACAATATCTGGTACACTAAAGCTCCACTGGGAATGAACTCATTCGCAAAGATGCTGCAGAAGATGTGTAAAGAGGCGGGGACAATAGCTATCTACACCAATCACAGCCTCAAGGCGACTGCCACACAGAAGCTGTCAGATGCGGGTCTTGAAGCTAGGGAGATCATGACAGTGAGAGGGCACAGGTATGATGTTGTTTTAACGTAGCCTATGTGTAAAGTTAATTTTCTAATGAGGAGTCAGGCCCTAAAATATATCTTTTGTCTTGTAGGTCTGAGAGCTTGTTAAAAAGCTACTGGAAGCCATCCATGGAGAGCAGGAAACGATGGAGCAACATACTGTCAGATCAGAAGGCAGAGTCGGCTGTGCCTGTGACGCGACAGTCCACCATGCAGTCACCAGAGACTTATTTCACGGCTGCACAGTTAATGGAAATGTGCAGATAATGTGTATAAAGAGTAAGTGCCTGACGCACCATGTCTGCGTTACATAGCAGCGGTGACAGCAGAGTCCTGAGGGAACTATTTTTGTTGGCGGAAGACAAATAAAATGCCTAAATTATCTATTTTGTCCTCATTTTTCAACATTTCTTAATAAACCTGGCTTATTTGGGTCCATGTCATTGGTTCGACAGCCCTTTAGTTCGACATCCCGTTAGTCTGACTGTCCGCGGTGCTGAATGGCTCGCAGCAGGCGTATGGTGGAACAATGGGTTTAATATGGTCGTAACAATGGGCTGTCGGACCAATGGGCTGTTCCCGCAAATTTAACTGTTGAACTGTCGTATAAAAGCAATATTACACTCGACACAAGCGGCCTCGTGCCTATGACCAAATCACAGTATAACATCACTCCCTCTCGTGTGATATTGCTTAAATAAACTGTGAAGACAACGTAGTCTTCATAAAATAGCATTTTTAAGTCTTGTGTGTTATTTATCCTGGCTTCACATAAGTAGGGGAAATCTCCGCTAGTTGCTAAGATAATTTATACAATGCAAAGTGCCATAGGCTTGTGCTAATAACATCAGCATTTTGTATTTGTTTGAAAAACATGTTTAATATAAGACAGTTGTTTTGTCAGTGTACCTTGTGAGTTGTTAAGGAGCAGAATTTGTAACGTTACCTATATTAAATATTGCTGTTGTTCCTGGCTTCATGTGAGTGGAGGAAATCTAGCTGCTAGGCTAATTTATACAATGTACAGTGTTCAACATAACATTTTCCCCCCACTGGCCCCCTGGGCCAGTAGTTCAGCGTTTTACTGGCCCCTTGTATATTCTTACTAGCCCAAGTAAATAAGAGAGAGACAAAGAGAAACAATTAATATAAAACCTAATTTAATTTAACGTCATTTCATTTAATTCCATTATACCTCATCGTAGTGTATATGGTATATTGGTCCCCGGGCCATGGGTTATGTCGAACCCTGATGTAAAATGCCATAGGCTTGTGCTAATAACATTAGCATGTTGTATTTGTGGGGAAAATGTAAGACAAGTGCTTCATCTGTGAATGTTTAAAGTTATGGTGAAGCCAATTTGTGTACTTGTAATTAATAATGTTACTATTAATCCATGTTTAATATGTGTTTTGAATCAACTCAACAAAAACCCCTTCACCGACTACTGTTTTGGAGGTGTAACTGCAGAGTCACATAGACACACCACCACACAAGTAGAAATGTAGGCCACATGTAGGCTACGATGTGGGGTCTGCACAGAAAAAGAAAATACAACTTAAAAAAAAAAAAAAAAAGAAGCCTACTAGGTATGTATAAATTTTAAAATACTACATATACAGTATGTACATCAAGCAGACAGAGAATCTTATAAAAAAGGTATTTAAAAAATAAAATATTCTCTGCAAACAATCTGCTCAAATATCATGCAGTTACTGTGTTCACATTTGGGGGGTAGCTATGCAGTTTTTCAGTTGTTCTGCTCTGTTATTTTTATGCACTGAATACAATATGAACTATCCATACATCATGTCACTGAATCAGTGGTTGTCAGCTCAATGAGAAAAGGGGTCCCTAAAGTCAAAAGGTTAGGAGCCACTGCTGTAGAGCCTACATCCTACATCCAAGGGAACATTTATCTGATTTTACTATTTTTTACTTTTTTAAAGTTACGTATATAGGGTAAGAATTTGGTGAATTTGGCTAAGTATTTCAACAATTTGTCATGTGATTGCAGCCTTCCAACATAGGTGAGTTATGCACAAATTACTGGCTCATGATTATGTGGGCTATGTATGAATTTGGGTTCATTACTTTTCATACGAAAACATACAGAACGACCGCTGTTCATGTCCTGTGTGAAAGGAAAAGTCAACATATTAACATGACTTAACAGACTTAACGTAACTATGCAAAGTACATCAATTTACATCATTTATGTTCCATATGTAGGTATTTTAACTGGAACTATGTTTTTTTAAATTAACCAAGTATTAATTTATTTTTTGTTTGTTTTATAATCCTGAACCAGGTGTTTTCCCCCCCATAAACCAAAATAAACTGCAACCATTTCACAGTGAAACTGCAATGCTCGTAACAATATCTGTGAGACTATGTTGGCAAGATAAAAATGATGTATATCCACCACATTACCACATCTATACATTTTCTCAATAAATTAAAAAAAAAAGACATTTGCTGTTTTAAAGGTGCTGTATGTAACCATTGTAAAGTCTTGTTCTCAGGTCGTCAATACCAACAATTTGTGTTGGTGGTTCACTCTGACTGCCAATCTGGAGCATTAGTTTTCCACAATCTGGCAATGCCACTCAAGAGTCAATTATTTTGTCCAGAGTTACATAAAATAACTAATTGATGACATTATTTATCATGTTTGCAACTTTGATGAAGTATTTACACAGTTTTTTTTTCTGTATTGATTTAAAATGCCAGTTGTGTCGTAAAACTATTGACAAGTCCAAAGTGGTATTATTTTGCCTGAAGCCCACTATCAAAGTTCAGAAGTTGTTTGATGTCTTAGTTGCCATTTCATCACCAGTGTACCTTCATTGTGGGAATCATGTTAGTTCATAATCCAAGTGTTTAACCTTTGTAAAAAGGTAGCCATGCCCTATGCTGAATATACCTAACCTTTAAGAGCTATTTCAGCACCAGCTTTCCACCCATGCAACTTTCCTCCACACTCCCTATGACATTTTGAAGGAATAACAACAGTAATAATGCACTCTTGTGTCTTTTCCAAACCTGCCCCACTGACTCAACATATTTGTCATTTTAGTTTTGAAGTCAACAGTTCCACAATTCATATTGTGCTTTCTTTGAATGTATTACTTTAAAATGAGTTGTGATTGCCAACGGGGAAATACTCCTGTCCCTGTGAGCTGCTTCCTGCATCCAGATCTAATTATTTCTGCTGCTGCTTTTCAGACGTGATGTACATGCATCATACTACAGATGGGTCATTTAAGGACTTAAAAACAAAAATGATTTGGGGTGCTACAGGTAATAAAGTATTCTTCATCCACTTTTTACTTAATAAAGAATTTCGCATAAGCCTATCAGGCTATGCAAGTAAACATCATTTTTGTCAAACAGCAGCACACACCCTTCTGTTCGTGTAACTTCCAGGAGATACTTTCTTCTTACTGAATGCCACTGGGTAATGGGGCACCAATTTCAGACTGCCAGCTATTCTGAAGCTCCTACTCAGCACATGCTGCTCACTCTCTCCACCTACACTTCCCCTACTTGAAGACTGCAAAACAATAAATAAATGTTTCTGATCTGAACACCCCAAAATGACTCATTACGCATGCATTATCAGACTTGAGTCATTTGGTCTTAAAAAAATTAAATAAAAAAATAAATTATGCACCTTCAGCCCCAATCATACAACTCAGTCATGTTCCAATCATGTTCCAATTATGTTCCACTCGTATATTGTTAGCAAAAAACCTGAATGAATAAAGAATACATGGTCTAAATAAATAAATCTTAACAACTTGTTGCCACATGAGGAAAAAAATAATGGATCGGTATTACATTATAAGGTGAAAAGTTTATTGTTCTAACAAGAAGTTTTTTACGTTACAACAATATATTTTCACATTATGACAATATAGTTTCGTGTTAAAACGTGATCACTTATACTGTAAGAACATGAAAAGCGTCATGTTATAACGCAATAATTTATATTGTAAAAACGTGAAAAGTTTTAAATTGTAACAATATAGTTTCATGTTATCTGTGTTTTGGCCCATGTCGATGCCTGTTGTTTTGACTTTATGTTAGGTAGACTACTGTAGTGCTACTGTCCATGGGTTACTAACATATTCAGTGATATTCACACGGATGCGAGGCTGCTGTGCAATACTCTCCCTTTCTTCTTTACTGGTGCTCTTCTCAACAACATAAAACAGGCCTAATAATCAATTACACACCCTAGTGTTGACATTGACAGTCCAACATAGTTGAGCACCGAGTGCTTGATCTACTATACCACACCTGTTTTTGCAAATAGCCAAGTGTCAAATCACAACTGGAGTATATGGGTGCACCTCCTCCCGAGACCAAATATTGCATTTTAATGTGGAACTTTTAATGTCCTCACAATATAAATTAGGGCCCTGGTGGCAAAAGCTCTGTCCTCTTTGGTCCTTAGCCTGGACTCTGGGACAAGCAGAAGACCTCTGCCTGAGGATCTCAAACTACATAAAGGTTCATATGGAACTAATAAGTCTGAAATGTAGTCTGGAGCCAGGCCTTGAAGAGTCTTAAAGGTAATTAATGAGATTTTAAAATCAATACTAAAACAAACAGGGAGCCAATGTAAAGAGGCTAACACTGGTGTGATGTGGTCGTGCTTCTTGGTTTTGATTTAAAGGTTGGTGTTTTGGTTGGAGTTCTGTAGAATCTGAAGTCACTGTAAGGTTTTTTGAATAAGACACGAAGGCTGTTGGAATGATCAAGACGTGAAGAGATAAGAGCATGTATGACAGTTTCTGTATCTCTAAAAGTTAAAATAGATTTTATTCTAGCAATCTTTCTAAGGTGATGAAAGCATGATTGGAAAAGTTTAGTGACAGGTTTTTCAAAACATAAATTACTATTGAACATGACACCAAGATTTCTTGCAACAGGCCTTATGTGTTGTGACAGGTGACCAATTGATGACAGTATTTATTTTGTGATATGCTGTGACCTAATTACAGGGATTTATGTTTTATTAGAATTGAGCTGAAGAAAATTTAGTGGCATCCAATTTTTGAAATCAGACAGACAGTCCTGTAGAGAGCTCAGCATGTTTAGGTCAGTTGGTTTAAGAGGGATGTACAGCTGAGTGTCATCCGCATAACAGTGGAAAAAAATACACCATGTCAACAGATGACATCACCCAAGGGGAGCATGTATAATGAAAACAGTAAGAACCAAGGATTGACCTTTGAGGCACACTGAACTTGATATGGGAAATGGATGAAATTATTAATGGACACACAAAACTTCCTGTCTGACAATTATGAAGCGAACCAGTTTAGGGCAGTACCAGATACACCAACCCAGTGCATCAGTCTATCTGAAAGAGTGCCAGGATCAATTGCGTCAAAGGCCGCACTCAAGTCCAGCAGCACAAGAATTGAGCACATGCCTGCGTCAGCATTCATTAAGAGGTCTGGGTGACATTAAGAAGTGCTGTCTCAGTGCTGTGATATTGGCGGAAACCAGATTGAAACTTATCAAATATGCTATTATTATTCACAGCAGCAAGCAGCTACTTCGAGACATTTTTTGCTAGAATCTTCAAAATGAAAGGCAGTTTAGAGATTAGGCGATACTTTTGTGAGATGGTGGGATCCAGCCCAGGTTTTTTAAGGACCTGTGGACACAAGCAGTCTTAAAGTAATCTGGGACACAACCAGTACACAGTGAACTGTTAACTATGGAAAGCACGGGGCCCCATACAATCCGTCACTTCAAATAGAACTCTGGCAGAGTAATGGGAGAGAAAGAGCTCAGGGAATCATGGTGTGGGTGGCATTGGGGGTGATACCAAGGCCTATCGATCTCCACCTTACCAGCAAAGTACAATAGAAAGTTCTCACTGTCAGCATCAGACTCAGCAGGAACAGAAGGATAGGCTGGGTTTAGTAACTGGTCACTAATCTTGAATAGGAATCTGGGGTTGTGTTGATTGGCAGAAATAAGTTCACAGTAGTTGTGAGATCTTGCATTTTTCACCATCCTATTGTAAATGAAGAGTTGCTCTTTCATAGCAGCAAAGTGAACCTGGAGACCTGACTTCTTCCATCTGCACTTAGCTTTTCTGCATTGCCTTTTATAGCTAACATTCTAGTGTTAGAGGTAGATCTTTTCTCCAGCGGAGCTATAAGATCTAAGGTAGTGGAGCACATGGAGTTGAAGGAGTTAACCAAATCATTAGTGGTGGCAAGATCAGAATACACATTGCCAAAGGAATTAAACAGTGTACAAAATTTGGAAGAGCTGTGCTCATTAAAGTTGCGAGTGTAATTGGTGCGGGGTAAGACATTGTTAGCAGCTTGTAATTCACAGTTGAAGACAATGCAATAGTGATCAGATATAAACATGTTCACATTTTCTACAGAGGATATTCTTAAACCCAGACTAAATACTAGGTCTATGGTGTGGCCATGGTTGTGAGTTTGGCCTGACACACATTGTTGAAAATAATAATAACATATTAACCTGGTTAAGTGCTGCCATGTGTAGGTATACTTAGGTATGTTTATATCCTGCAAAAATATGTGACTCAGCCTTGATCTGTTCCTAAGTCGATATACTTTTTAACCCTTCGGCAATATAAACTATCCTGGCAAACAATCCCACTTGAGTCACAGGTGCTTCCCTTCATACATGTCTTCATAAAAAGCAAATAACAAGAATTAGTTTTTGTACCTAGGTCAGAGTTTCTTTTGTGATGTCCAAAGAGTTTGTTCCCAAGACCTGCGGTTCTACATCAGTGTTGCCACAGGAGAAGCTTTGACACTAGAAAGGTAGCGACAAGATCCCAGAGGGTGAAAGCATCAGAGAATAGCAGTTCCCTGATATTACTTCTCCTAGGACTTTTTTATTTGTCTGTGCATAAGCCCTACAGTGTAATTCTGTTTGAGTAGCACATTTTTTTAACAGTGTACTTCCTTTGTGTGTGATTTGAAAAAAAAATAAAATAGAATTTTAGAAATGTGCTTAAACATCACCATTGTTATTGGCTGTAGAAATGGTAATGCTGTTTTGGTGATCCAGACTGAAATATCTCAACTTTTGGATGGACTGCCATAACATCTGGTATATGCGTTCATGGCCTGGGATGAAGCCAACTGGCTTTGTTAAATCCTACTTTTTAATCAGATGCTGCCCGCAGGTCAAAATGTTTCATTCATCCAGTGACATAGCTCATCATCTACTAAATGGCTTGGTACAAAATATTGTGCAGACATTCATGGTTCCCAGAGGAACTGAACTGTCACACCCCTCAGCATCTCATAGCAACAGACGCCCCTTTAGCACATCTACTTGTAACACATTCTTTAGCCAACAAAACTACTTGGTTATGTTTAGAAAAATGATTGTGTTTTGGGGTAAAGTAAGTACAATTGTTAGGTAACATTACGTGATTAAAATACATCACATTAGGGTCATCAGTGTGCCATGACTGTATGTAAATCATGTAACATTACGTTGAAAACACTGACGTTTGGTTTTTAAATGGGCCACGAACTGTGGTCTTCGAGTTGAATGTCTAGTTTTGTTTAACCCCTCCATCACCCCCTCCTTCTGCCCTACTTAGACTTTCTTGCTGTTTTTACTCCATCAGTTGCTCTCAGTGTCAAGTATTGCCATGGATGGGTTTATACTGACATTAGTTGAAAGCCCAGTGCATCTCCTAAAGACACTAATGGGTGCATTCAGCATTATGTCACACACTGAGGGGTATGACAAAATGTTTGTATTTGATGCCCTGAGTATAAGAACAGGCTAAAATGTTAGCTAATGACAATCCCATCAGCTCTAACTGCTCTTAATGTCCGGTGCTAATTAGCAAATTTTAGCATGTAGTCATGCTAAAGCAAGATGTTGATCATGGTGAACATCGCACTTGCTAGAATATTTGCAAGCTGATGTTAGCATTTAGCTCAAAGTAATATGAAGTATAGCTTCATAGAGAGGCTAGTGGCTGTACTACATAAAGCAAAGTGTATTTCAGTGTCTCTGCTATCAGCGTTAGTGAGTGGTCAGCACACTGTAGGCTTAAGCTAGTAAGGTAATGCTATTCAGCTATCACCTTGGCACTGTGAATCCTGTGTACCTACCTGAATGGGTTATAGGCTATATTTGAGATGAACCTTAGGTCTTTTCCAGAATATGTTTTAAACTTAACGTCTCAGACCACTTAATTGTGTCTAGACACTACAATATCACAGTTTACCTTCAAAAAACCCTTGCTTTGACCTATATCTGACTCTGCTGCTGTTAGTCTTCACACTTTGGTGGCAAGCTCAAAGAAATATGCTTTACTGATTAGTATACCATAATAGAACAATTTAAAGCTGTGTATGTAGGGGAAAAAATATATGGTGAGCCAACATTTAAGCTGTGATAAGGACACAGACTTAGTGCTATCTAGCTCAGTGCTCCAGCCTGTGCAACAATACGCTCATTATATTTTTGCTCATGCAATGTGACAGCACTATATTTTGCGCTGCCCTTTGCAGCATTGAGAAGTGAATTCTTTTATGCACATGAATACAATTAGTTTAATTAGTTCACCCACGTTTAAGATTGCAGAGCATCTCACTGTAGAAATCCCATTACAACTCTTGAATGTGCCACTCTTTCTTAAGATTCGTTTTAGATGAGTCACTCTGATCATCACCAGGTGATAAAGAGGCCACTGGGAGCAAAGACTAATTCATATACATAAATGGCATAAAAATTAAGTCTTCCCAGATAGGTGGATTAGAGTGCTGCTTTGACTTATTGTACAGGAACTAATCAAGTTCAGACTCACAGACTTACACTGACTATTGAGTTGTCACAAATACACTTCATAATAAATCTGTTAATGGTGTTCAACGCCTGGCAAATGAAGCAATAAAGAAATGTTCATCACTCTTGTTAATGAGAATTACTGCATAATCCAAGCTTATGGACATTCAAAGGGGTGTCCTTACATCAGTAGCTGAGGTGTACTATTGGTTTTAATCATACAAAGAAAATACAATATCATAGTTCTGGACATATATTTGATTTAGTTAACAGTGCAGGCTGTTTCATTCACTGTTCATTTTTCTATAAAAAGTAATTTCAAATTCATACATATCTCAGGTAAGCATGAGCCAGTTATTCTGGTATAACCCATGTATCAAGTGGGCTGCAAATACATGACCAGTGCTTTGATAGGAGTGAAGAAGGAAGTGGTTCTGAGCGGTCCAGTTAGGAGGCAGGTTGGGGTGGTGAATGGAAATGAAACACAGGACTTTCCCCGGAAAACGGTTGTTCAGAACCGTTTCAACTTTGAGTCATTTTAAGATATGTCTTCACCATGTTTCTTTTCCTAAACTTAACCACAGTAACTTTAACGTTATTTGCCTAAATCTAAATACCACCCAACCATGTTTCTTTCCCTAAACTCAACCACAGTAACTTTACTTCCCTAAACCTAGCCTCCATAATTTTATGGTAAACATGAAACTTTACGTTAGGAATGTAACGTCGTTCATGGGGTGTTAAGTCGTAGGATGTGAACTATTGTATGAGGATACACTGAAAAGGGACACCTGCTCGAAGATAAGTTAAAGCAGTCTCTAGTTCACTTTCCTGTTAGATAGAAAGTTCTAAAAATGTAGGTGTGTGGACAGCATTCATGTATTTTTAGATTTGCATACCAGATCCAAAGTTGGCGCCTATTCAGTCCAATGAGAATTGCTTGCTTAGCTCATTCACCAAAAACATTTCTATAGCTTCCAGGTTTACCTCAGCAGTATGCAGCCCACTGACAATGTGCAGTGGTGTTTCTCCCACATTGAGATGATGTCACAGAATTTCAAATTGCTATTCTCAGCTTCAGAGCTGAAAAATGAAGCCAACAACAGGTGCCATGAACTGCAGTTCCTCTAATGACCACTTGAGGCTGGCTTCAAGAGCAAGTCAATCCCCGTAGACCCCCATGTTAAACTGCCCAACTTTACAGCAGAGATAAACATGATTAAAACCTGGTACAAAAAATGGTTTTGGTCTCTATAGCTAATTTCCCCATTCATGACAACTGTTGGGGATGTGCATTTGTATATGTCATCCCTTTATATGTTTCTAAGACTAAAAATTATGTATTATCAAGGGTGTGGCCTTTGAGTGACAGCTGGATGCTGTCTGTTGACAAGTCGCTACCATAAGGATAATGGTTGGATGACTTGATTCACAGAATATAGGTGTAGCCATAGCTGCCACTATTTGATGACATTTTCAGTTCATAAAAAATTGTTTTGGTCTAAAAAATATTTTTCAGTGTTTGGTTATACTGTTGGTGGTGCCAGAGGAGAGGTCATGGGGTCACCGAATTCATCATCCTTGGGGAACAATGAATATCCATTTAAAATGTAATGTTATTTCAGCCAAAAGTTGCTGGAACATCTTGTTCAGGATAAATGTTGGGATACCTGACTGACTGTCCAACAGCCTCCACAGCTTGCGGCATAAACATTGTTAATGTACATTCCTTTAATCTTGGCAAAGCTGTTATATTAATGTGCAATGAAGCTACTATTTTGTAGGGTTTAACTTTGAAGTCAAGACCAATTCAACTGTGAAGTCGTGTCTAATCAGTGAAATTAAATGAATGTCTTGTTCTCTGTTGTCAGGGGAAATGTTCCTCCATGCAATAACATTTCTCAAAGTGGGGAGGAATAAGTGCTGTGTAGAGCAGCCTGCCACGCTTAAACAGGAGGTGAAAGGTTTTCCAAATAGCTCTTCATTGCTGTTCTTTGGCAATTCATTTGGCTTCATCTGACTCTCCTTGACTCATGCAGATGGTCCTCCCAACCTTTTAATCTGTGGTAATTAGTCAGGAAGAGAGGCTGTGCTCGATGAAGTGGCTGCTAGGAAACCTTGATATTATCCAATCCTTTGTTCAAGCATAGATGTGTAGAAAAGGCATACAATTAAAGATGAGTCTTGAAATCCTTTTTTTTGTTTAGTAAAAGAAATGTCATCCTCTGTTAAGGTAGCACCTGGCTAATGTTAATATCAGATATTGTCATAAAAACAAACACAAAAACAAAATCTATTTTTGTGTCACACAAGTACATGATTAGATTTACAGGAAAACATCATGGTTTGGCTGTACAGTCATACATGGAGCAAACACTGGCCTCTCAGGTGAATGTCCAGGGTTTGTTGAACCCAACCAAAACCCCTCCCAACCAATCTAAAGGGACTTTCCAGCTTCGTATATTGTGTTGTTACTGGCAACATTTTAAACTGATGCAGCTTTGCAGTATGATACGCCGCGACAAAGGTTCCATCTGGCTCAGTTCAGACCAAAGATTTGCAACGACATGAAACCGTTTTGGAACATTACAGAGAAAAGTTGCAGCAGTGTGAACTGGCTGGTCTGAGCTTTACTCAAGCTGGCTAATGGTGTCACCTGCAACTCCACTGGTCAAATCCCTGGCAGCTACTTTTAAAATGTAAAGCACATCACCTGTTTCTATAGACAGTCAGCTTATAGTGAAGTCCACTAATGGAGTCAAAATGACCATAGCTCACTGCTGCTTGCGCCCCCCACATACACGTTCTCATTGACTGATTAATTTGCACTGGAGTCCATCTGATGTGCGTTTTGTTTCTGTTTTTTGCCGTTTCATCACTACTGCAAATGCAACTGTAGCCAGTATCTCACTATCACTATCCTCATATTTGAAGAAGCTACAAATTATATTCAGCAACAGAATAAGCCTGAAAAGCTGGAAATCAGAATGGGAGTACAGAGAGTTGTTGCATAGCGATGATACACTATCTCATCTAGTTGCATTGGTGTGAACTGGAAAGTTTTTAGAATGTTCCTGAAAGGTGCATTGCAAGTAGTTGCCTGTTTCAACTTGTTTCATCACAAATCTTTGGCCTGATCTGGACATTACAAACTGGTGCCACCCAGTGGCTATCAAAGTAACAGTGGCTGTTGGTGTCGGTGTTTGACAGCAATATCAGTGACCATGCATTGGTAGCTGGTATTTGACAAGTCCATATTGAGACTGGACCCATCCCACCCCAACCTGCGTCCTTACAAAACCTCTCAGGACCGCTTCCTTGTTTACTCCTGTCAGCGTATTAATCACGTGATCGCAGCAAAATACGTGGGTCATGCACAAATTACTGGCTCGTGATTATGTGATATATGCACTAATTTGAGCGTATTACTTTTTGCAAGAAAACCTACAAACAGTTTATGAGAACACCCTGCTTTTTTATGAAACATGTGATAAAGTGCTCCCCAGGATTGTTTTTCTGCAAAAGAAAAACGCTATACGGACACATGCCCTCAGCTCTTACCCAGCTGAGACATACACTGATGCTCAATATCTCAAAGCTGCAGAACCCTATTATTACAAGCTAGTGTCATACAGCATCATAACATTACTGTAACTTCATTGGACACACACTCTTTCCTTCAGATCTTTACTGTAGCACAGTAAATTTGATTACCCCCAGTGACTTACATAAAAAAGAAAGTCAACCTTATCACAGATGCCATGCACGTTTTGTTTAGTTCACATGAATCCAGACATCTTAAAGTTTAATTGGGAATTTTATGTCACCTGCAGGTGACAGGAGACGTATTATTCCCCCTCCAACACCTGTCGTCCACCAAGGTCATCCTCAATAAGGCCCTGCACACAGAACAAGAGGACTGCCTGATTTGCATGCATAATACAGCATTTCCATGTTAAATGTCTTGTCAAAAGGGGACACTTTCTTCAGGAAAAAAGAATGGCTCCACTATGCTGAGAGGTTTTTACAGAGCGACACCTCCTGGTTTGTGTATTTACTGTAGCAGGAGCAGTGACAGCCTGTTTCATTGCATTAAGGAATAGCCAGGAGCTGGTGTTTAAATATTAATGAAGTGCTAAACTTTGAACAATATACTTGAGATATTAAAAGCCCACCGTTCTAAGTATTAAACTGAAAGAGTTGGTTGCTCCAAGCAGTATATTTTCAGATGGGAAATGAAGTTTGGTCACTGTGGTGGAGTGGTGCAGAGAATGAAATGCCATTTTATCCAATTGAACGTGACATTTTTTCTTCCATCTACCTCCCTGTACCTCTCAGAGAGGAAGTCAGAGGCATGACCTTTTTAGTTTCCTTGAGGCTTTGCTCGAGCAAAATGCCCTTCGATATTTTGCTGCGCATCTGAGCTAATTGAATCTAAAAGATTGCGTGTGAACCGAGGGCTGTGGTAATGAGAGCGGAGCTGCCTGCGCACAAAAGGTCTGTAAATTGATAGAAAAGGTGGGCGATCTCTCTGACAATTTGCCTCAGACAGAGCCTCCAAAGGGCAATCTCCCGCCCTGCCTGATCCTCTGCAGGAGCCAAAAGGGCGCCGAGGGACGAGTGTTGAGTTATAGCCTCTAACCCACCGATCCAGCCATCTACTTTATCAGTCAGACATCATTCTGATACTCGATAACTCACACGCTCAAGGTGGAAACATACCAGCAATAAAACTGAAATAAGGGTATATGTTCCAGCACAACATTGTTAAAAGATAGGTCGATAATTCTTCAAGTTTGTCCTAAAACAATGGTTTTACAACAGTAAATCCCCCCGTTTATAAAACTGTTTCAATATGGACACCTGACCTGAACCCTTCAACTAACTTTGGCACCTAATTTTATTAATATATGTGTATGTGAGTTTATTGATGAAACAGTACACCTTTTCATTAAGTATATATAGGTATGTATATATACTAATTTCATAATTTACTTTTATAATATTTTTTAATCATGACAGTCATTTGCTTCTTGTTGTTGTTACTTTTAGTAGACAAAAAACACCCATGAGACTATGTTTTACTAGTCAAGTTGTAGTGTTTTTGCATGCATTTTTCATTGTCATGTCTTTTTTTAGCCTTCAGAGACAGTGACTCCCTCCCCTCCAGATGCTTTTTATAAGAGTGGACAGATGGGGCACTGAAAAACCAAAACCAAATGCCATAACTGAATTCCAGAAATTTGATAATGCTGTCTAAGCATATATGCTAATCGAAAACTATGTCAATATGGATAGCTAAGGAATCACATAATGATATATTTTGCTTCTTATTGTGCATTTGATATTACTAATTTGAGTATCACAACAGTCCTGTTTAAACGTGTTATTTGACCCCTTCTTGAGAATTGGAACAAATCAAGTCTTACCAAAAAAAAAAAAAAAAAATAGAAAAAATACCTTAAAATGAGAACTTATCAACACACTATGAATATAGATATATTTGAAATAAATATCATTCATAAAACATTTTTATATGCTCTAGTTTTTTTCAGCTTTTAACCCTGTGGCAGAAAACAGTCTTGTCCCAAATAAGAATTCACAACTTCAAACTATTAAAAAAATATGTTAAAAGACAAAAATAGCTTGATAACAATGTACGATTATGTTTGTTTTAATTTTCCTTTTTGTTTTGTATTAATGATGGACCGCTAATGATGTTTCCTGGTTTTTGTCGACTTGACATTTAATCACACATAAAAGGGGTTAGCTACATCACAAGGACTCTTTTCTTACTTCCTTGTTTCCAAAAAGGCAGAAATGCTGTTCCAGTACTGGCAAGCTTTCTGTTTTTGGATTAATAAATTATATTGCTGTTGAGTGTGTTTCAAGTCACCAAATACTGGTACTTGGTCAGGTACTTCCAGCGTCAGACACTGACAAAAAAAGCTGTCCTTTAATGTCAGCATGATACACAACTCTGGTAGCTATTATTCTGTAACAGTGCCCAATGGCATCAGGGGAAATGTGGTGGAACAACCTAAATTTATGTGGAAGAACTCTGAGCAGGGCGGTTGGGAAGGGTGGCGAGTGGGTCCAACAACCACCAACTTTCACCCGGGAGGCCGGTGTTCGCCTCCTGTATAATCGTAAAGCCAAACCCTGTTCTTTTTTTTTCTAAGCCCAACCATGTGCTTTTGTTGTCTTAACGTAATCATGTGTTTGTTGCTGAATATAACCTTAGCACACGTAACGTATGCTAAGGTTATATTACACAGTGTTTAATGATACAGTCTATTATCTCCCTATTACTCTAATCTTTCCTGCTTATCACTCAAACAAATGATTAATTTCTATATTAATATCGGTTACGTTGCTCATTTAAGATACCTTCATCAGTTACCGGAGGCGACTGTCTAACATCATCAATCCAGCTACTCATGATGCTGTCATTGTGGAGAGTCAGTTCACAATGACAGCATAATGAACTGATGACTGACACATGTCACCGCAGCAATGGCGCCGCCGCAAGATGGCGGCATACACAAATGGCTTGCCGAATTCATCTATACTATACAGATGGAGGAACACCAGCATCCTCCAGTTCAGCTTCATGTCAAACCTGGGGCTACATGGCCTAACCATATATAACACACTTACTTTTTTGTTCGTATTTGTTCTTATTTTTCATCTTCTTGTTACTTTTCTCTCTTCGTCTTCTTCTTCTTCTTCTTTCACATAAAAAAAACATGTGCATTGGCAATAATAGTCTCCAGTAATTCACTTCCCTTGTGGCTTTTTTATTTGCATCGTTGCTTTTTTTATTCACGTCATTGCTTTTTTTTTTATTTGCATCGCAACGTTTCTTTTTATTTGCAGCGTTTTTTGGTTTTTTTTTGCAGCTATGGCGGGTCTCGACCATCGTACGTAACAGGTCAACTCCATCTAAATCCAAACTAAATAAGAATTATGGTTTAGAAATGAGTACGAGCCACTTTGGGGGAAAAAAATGAAAAAGGCTCCTCACTAGGACTGCTGTGAAATTATTAAATATCTAACTTTTGTCAAGTCCGTAAGACTTCAACTCTGCAAAATCTTACCTCTGACATCTATTATGTGTGCTATATAAAAAAAAAGACAGTAGTGTCAGCCTCTAATTATTTCTCCGGGGGGCATTGGAAGGAACAACAGTTGTATCAGGGTGGCCATGGCCCCCCTGGCCCCCTTAAGGCTGCCGCTGTTCTGAGGTTTACAATGTCACCATTTTTGATGTGTACAGCTAGTTACCATGGTTGTTGTGTTGTTATTATCAAGCAATATTGTAAAAACTGTAGTGGTTCGCACACATTGTCCTTGGTACTTTGCTCTGCGGCAATACATCAGATCAAACTGTCTGAACACAGCCAAATACTTTGCGTTCTTGCTCACTGTTCTTAAATCTGCCTGTGCTCTCCACTGCAGAGCAACCCAATCATTAAAAAGCTGTATTCATTCACTTGTTAACTAAAATATTACCTACTCTTTAGGTTTCACTTGGGATGAGCAGCTTAAAGAGTAACACGGTTGTATGCCTTCAGTCACAATCTAGAGTGAGATTTAGAGCCTGCAGTAATCCTTCTCTCATTCCTACCAGCAGCCTTTAAACATGAAAGATAGCTGGCTGGAATTAATACTGTTCATCCACATTGTTACACTGTAATGACGTGATGTTACCATGACCTTATAGTACATTTTGTAACTGTCAGCGTGCAGTTTTGTTGCCACCCTTTGTCGAAATTTCAGAGAGACTGTTGATCAGTTTATTTTGTTACTTCTCTCCTGAGCTAACATTACTTGCAGATAACATTACTGAATAACAAGATGCTGCTAATGAGTTCTCAGCAGTTAGTTTGTTCATTTGCGAGTCTTTCAGATTAATTGTTTTCATTTGTTAATAAAAATGAATACATTTTGTCATTTGCTTTGTTTTCACTTTTTTAAAGTCACATTTTTCATTTTTTATTTTTATTTTTTATATACAAAAAAAATCATCAGCAGATCCTTTTGGCCAGAGTTTTTCTTGCTGAAATTATTCAGTGACGCACAATGGTCAATATGCAAATCTGAAATAGTACATTGCATCAGCTCTGATCTCTGTAGTGTGTGAGGGGCCACTTATGGTCAACTTTCTTAGTCAGACACAGCTGAAGCTAAAAACATATTCCCCACTGGCTCACTCACCCAAACACACACCCTTGCATACTGTCATTATCTGTAGAAAACTGTCTCAATAAAAGAATTGGCTGTCAACGGAGAAATGCTGATGTCCTTCATAATCAACACAGCACGGCCCATTTATTTATTTAATTTATTACCTTAGTGTTTGAGTCAGTGTTTTTATTATAATGTTTATTATTCAATGATCACTGCGACCTGACTACAACATGTCTTTATTTTCAGGTATTTGTATGACTGGAATGACAATAAAGAATCTTTGAATCTCTGTACCACAAAGTATGACTTTCTTGACCTTAAAATTTATGTTTTAAATTCATTAACAACATATTTGGATTTCATGTCACAACTCAAACGGGACCAAAAGATAATATTGCGCTCCTCATTCACTGCCATTCATATTTTTTCCGATCTGAGGTCCCATGAGCGTCACGTGACTTAGGCACTCTATGTCAACAATGTCAGCCAGGTTTGCTTCCTCCCAATTTCTGTGGTAACATGAAATAAATTTGAAAGAGGACAGATGGGTTGGTTGCTGACATATTTTTAAGATGAGATGAATTATCGTTACCCAGATAAAGGGCTAAAATTTATTTTGTTTATTACCTTTATGTGCCATATCAATGGAACTCAGGGAAGGGTTAATTGCTGTTAGTGTAGACTGAATTATAATGTTTAATTACAACTCTCGGGTAAAAATTCCTTGTATCGCATAAATGAAATCAAATGGCGCTGAACAGAGGCCTCAAGCAGCTAGTCAGCCACCTAAAAAAGACCTACAAATCTCTTGAAGTGCACCCTATATTGAAATTAGTTTCACTGCTTTACTTTTGTCACTACCACTAAAATTCCACTGACAAAACACAGAACACTGAGTTGGAGGTCAACCTCTGCCTTGATCAGTAATGTATAACAAAGTAAATATTCAAATGTAGCATATACTTACACTGATAATGTTTTTTACATGGCTAAAATATGTTTTGCTGTACATTGTTCAGCATCCGTATTGTAGATTGGGTTTACCAAAGACACTTGCAAAGCAAAAAAAAGTTCACAAAATAAGCACAGCAGAAACGTGAGCTAGATCGGACAACAATATTTAACTATATATCTTTGAACTTTACTGTTATGGCAGACAACGACAACACAAATCAACATATTTGCCAATTTTTCACATCTTCACAAATGTAATCAACTGCCAGTTTTCTACCCAGAAGTGATTGTTGTTGTTAGCGTGACCGTTGGATGATTCGGTCTGTAATAATGCATTCTGTCTTTAGCTATTACATTTTGCTTTGACATTGACATGACTTACAATTTCACACACAAAGTAGAACCACTTTCCCCAAACTGTTTTTAATGGCAGAAAAGACAAGGTTAGGATACAGTATGGCAGAGCATCTGTCCCTCTGGTGTAGTAGATGAGTAATAATGAACTGACTTTGGAGAAAACACAGCCCACTCCTGAATAAAGACATCAAAAGCCTATTAACAGCAGACCGCACTACACACAGTAAGGCCTGTAATCAGGTAGAGGATCATTGACCTCCAGCTGACCTCAGTTTTTTTCTGACCAAAGCCCCATATCCCTCTGCTGGGCATTGCATGCTGATACATCCTTTCCTGCACACACTCGCAAGTAAAATATCTTGCCATGATAATGAAGATTTAAGCAATAGGACACCTGAGAGAGAGATTTACAGTGAGATCTTGGCACTGCACCAGTACCCCAAACAATATTATGGAGCAATGAATGTAACATTTCCAACTTATAACATGCGATCTGATCTGGATAGGTTATCTGGATAGAGGCCGGCCTATAGGGATGGTGGTATTATTAGAACTGGATACAGGTTTCCGAGATAGCAGTCACTCGCTTGAATGAAAACTGCTCACCCAGAGCGTAGGCTAGGCCAAAAAATGTTACTTTGTACTTTTGCCTCTGTTTCTTTCTGCGATGTGTGGGCCACTACACATGCATGTTAGTGTCTTGTTGCCTGTTTTCAGTTCCACTCAGCCCACACACTTTAAGATGGGAATTACACTCGGAAAGTTTTCCGAATATAAAATATTTAAGGTTAAAACGTTTATAACTGACTTTGTTTTACAGACATCATTTTTATAGCAGGAGTCCGTGGGGAAAATGCTTTTTTGACCACAGGATTTTTTTGTTGTAGTACAGCTGGGAGTACTGCTGCAAATAGGCAGCAAGGCTGAAGGGCAGTAATGTATCCGGCTCTCTCAGTACATTCATGATCCAAGGGTCAAACACTGCAGCTGTATGGGCTCTATTTATTTTTCTTTGGAGTTGTCATGGAGGAAGAGAATAGCATCCACTGTGGACAGTTTCAGCTGTGTCCTCCTCTGGTCGACACCTCAAAGTTCCGGCAGAAACAGCCAATGTGTGTGTGTGTGTCTGTTCTGTTCAGGTGTTGTCACGTAAGTAACAGTCCCTAAGCAATAAACAGAACAGACAATAGGATTTTATTTATTTTGCATTACATTTTCACTGAAAGCTGACCAAATCCGACCTGAGCCTGAATACAATTTAAACATTTTTGACCAAACCCGGCCCAACCCGTCGGGTCCCATCGGGTCCCGTCGGGCTCGTAACGGGTAGCCACACTCTAATCGGTTGACTCACAACAATGCTTCCATGGGTTTACTACTTGTTTTCAACCATTACCGACTGTAGCAGTCTGTTCTTTCAGTCCAGTCCTTTACTTTATCCAGGATTAAAGAGGATCCATATCCGGACTTGCCAACCCTCCTGTGTTCTCCAGGCACTTCTGTTATTTGTTGCCCTCTCCCGGTTTCTTTCCCAGGCCACAATTCTCTCATATTCCTTCTGACTTATGGCAAATTTTAACAGTTTTTTTTTTTCCTTTTCGTTATCTCAATCTGTTTCCGACACCGTACAGCATGTATAAACCAAGCCCTATTACTCCAAAAGCATACTGTTTACTTCCTGCTGGCATTTGGGTGGGTGGCTGTCTTTAAAATTAAAAAGCCTTGAGGGGGTTGGGGTGTAGCAAGCTGTCTTCCAGAGACTGTCCCACCTCGCTTATGTGTCTGTGATCACGTAAAAAGGCTGTGACCAATGCGCTGACGGTAAACAAGGAAGCAGTTCTGAGCGATGGATGGGTCACAACAATGTATCTCCATGCCATGTTTGTTTGTTTTCCTGAGCCTAACCACAGTAACTTTAATTGCCTAAACCTAACCTCTGTAACTTTAGGCTAATTACCTAACTTTACTATAAGGGCACAACGTCATTTATGAGGTGCCAATTCATCAGTATATCATGCAAACTGCTCTATGAGAATATGTTGGGCAGTGACACCTTTGCTGTAAATGGGCTATGGCATGCAAAAGCCATTGCAATGATCCTTTAACTGCAACTGGCTCAAACAAGAACAGAAGTTTCTCACCTTACCCACCCACATGCAGCCATACACCCAGGAACAATAAAAGCAAACTGCTGTGGTCCTGCTGATGTCTGGACCATCCCACAGACAGACATTTCGGAGCTGCCTGGTGCTCGTAACAGGCGGCTCTGTGAGCAGGCAGCAGTGATTAAAATGACATCAGCACCATGGAAACTGTGCATCGTGCCATTCCCTCAAGGAAAATCACAGGCCTATTTCCAGCTGTATTTCACTCCAGATAATTCAATATGAATTTTAGTGCCACAATTAAGCCTTGATATGTTTCACTGAGGAGCAAAGGAGAGAAGACCAGAGTGGCCCAGCCTTTGTGGAAAGAAATATTACACAGTAGAAGATAGTGACCATATGTAGAAATTCATGACATTCGCTGCAGTCGTCAGGAGGGAGGGGAAAAAAAGGAAACAGATCTAGATTTAGGTTTGACCAAACTATTTGACAAGATCTCTTTAGGAATTGTGGCAAAAAATGCATAACAATGAGCAAGTACCATTGCATTTTTAGATACACACCTCCCACAGTGACTACTTCTTAATTTTGCAAACCTGCCATCAGTGTAACTGATGACGTCAGATGTTGAAACTGGCTGCAGGGATTTGCTCCCATTCAGCCACATGAGCATTGTTGAGATCCAACACTGATGTTGGGTGATAAGGTCCAGCTCACAGTCACTGTTCCAGCCATGATGCAATAATGACACAGCATACACAACTATGAAACTGCAACAACTATCTGGAATTCAGACATCATTAATATGAGCAATAAGCCACGAGAAGCCAGCCCGTTCTTATTCCCTGGTCACCGAAACACCGAAGCCCCTTGGTGAGTGATACTAACGCAGAAGGCACCCTTTAGCATCTATGTGAGATGCGCCAGGCTTTTGACTACCATCAATATAAACCCATTCATGGAAACACTTGAGGCTAAGAGCAGTTGATGTAGTATAGAGCTAGAGAATTTACATGGGGTGGGAGAGAGGGGAAGGGGATCAGTCAAACCAAACATTACTTTCACCTAGGGGCAAGCCAGGACAACATTTTCAAAAGTGGTCCCTCATCAACCCCTAGCTGGATTATACTTCCTGTGAATATAATCCATAATACATTATTAATACATTTTGATATATTAAAAATATTTCCACATGTATTTTGTATCTACTTGTACTTGTATCCACTGGACCGTATTTTGAAAAACATAGGTAATCAGGTGTGTTCTAGGCCAAAGAAATGCGCTCCAAGATTAGATGAAAGTCAAACCAATTGATTGGGGAAATGATCAGTTTTTTTCTTCATTTATTCATTCAAGCTTGCAGTCTATGACAACTATTAAATGAGAATATCTGGCTCTTTCGACAAATTGTTTTCCACTCTTCATCCTTAAATTCAGCACCAAGGTCTTGCTCCCATTTAAGCTTTGCCCCTACTGGACCACGAATAGAAAACTTCAATAACATTTTGTACATAATTGAAACAAGTTTATTTACATCTTTACCCACTATATTGGTGTCCACTTTCAAAGGGTATAAAGACAGTAATTTACCTCCTTGCTGAACTCTAATATAATCTCTAACCTGTAGTTGCTTAAAAAATGCTTGGGATCCAGAAGGAATTTTGACCTTAATTGTTCAAAGGATAGTAGCACCCTACTATCAAATAGGTCACCAAATGTCCGAATACCTTTACTATACCATAACCAGCAGGATTCATCTTTTAGTATCTCAGGTAGAACAGGGTTAGCATAGAAGGGGGTAGCTGTATAAATCGATTGAATGTTTTTAGTCCTTTTCTTAATATCTGACCAAATTTTGCACCCATGTAAAACAAAAGGGTTGTTTAGAATTCTTTTGAAAGTACGTACAAAAGGAATATATGGGAGTCTAGAAAGATTAATGTCAGCTAATTGATATTGCTCAATTTGTAACCACGAGGGAGGGTTCTGTCTATTTGTTTGCCAGGCCCATATGACCATTGATAGTGCCGCTAAGATTCATTCAAGCTTGAGGCTACTTTAATTAGAGATTGGCCAAACTGTGTGCAGACCAAAAATAGTGAAAAGAGTAAGTGGTTGTCAATCCACAGTTTTCAGTCATACCCAATTTATGCAATTTAAAGACTTTTTAGGGACCCCAGTATGCATACATTTTGAAAAATGGCAGTATTTCTTTTTCTTGGAGTGTTATTTGGCCCCTTTCCCAACAAGATAGCTTAACATGGTACCAATGGATGCCTTACCAGAAGCTTCCAAAGAGGCAAAGTCTCTGGCGGACGCCCAAGGAGCACGACTGTCAAAAATATTTGTGGCAGCCCATCATGTGAATCATTGAACGTTCAATCGTGCTTGTCAATTCAAAGGAGCCTCAAAGCAGACTACTGGCTCGAAAGCAGTGTAGTTGCTGCTTGCTGTTGTGCAGACAAAATACTCATAGTTGGCCTACACAAAGCTATGTTTGGGCAGTGAAAACAAGAAACGTATGTCATCCCATTCAAATCAAGCAAGGAAGACTTGCAGGCTACGTCGCATCATTAGCCTGCAATTCTCCTCTTTTACTAACATTACACACTTTAAAACTCACCAGACCAACCAACTACCTCCACGATGCAGTCCCAAGCCTCATTCTTTTTATTGTGGTCTCTGTGACTGAACAGTGACACATTATAAAGGACTGAGCAGGCATGAACGCAAGTAGTACACTTCTCGATATCCACTGTTGGAACAAGTGTGCTGTAAGTAAGCCATGTAAGTTACATGGCTTGTTCTCTGGGAACCACTTCATTGAGTATGTCAGCATTCCAGTTGGTTGCTGCCGAACTGCGTCAGAGCTCATTACCATAAAAAGACCTGCCAACCTTGAAGAAAGGTTATGAGTACCAACTTAGCTGACACTCGCACCCCCTCATAAAAGAATTCCATTAAAAAAAATCAAATCAAATTGTTTTCAGCAAACTGACCATATTTCTTTTTAACATGTCCCCAGGTACCTTTGTGATAATTTTCAAGTGATATTACTCCAGCATTTTCAAATAATCAGATGCTAAAATCATACCCGATACACATATATTACTGTATAGGCAGATATTACAAATTCCATAAAAATCAAACTTAAATTGTTTTCATCAAACTGCGCTATATTGCTGTTCAGCATGTCCCCAGGTACCTCTGTGATCATTTTCAAGTGGTTTTACTGCAGCATTTGTTCATAGTTGCATACCCAATACACATATTGCTGTATAGACAGACATTCAAATATCACATCAGATTGTTATGATTTTAACATGTAATTATTAGAAATGATCACAGAGGTACCTGTGGACATGTTGAACAAGAATCTGGTGCAATTTGTTGAAAATAATTTGATTTTTTTTAAGTTCATTTAATCTGCCTATGTACGTAGAAATGAATAGGATACTGAATGGGTGATTGGTTTTGGTTTGTTATTTGATCATTTAAAAGGCTGTAGTAAAAGAACAAGAAAATAATGACAGATATATGTATTTCAACAAATGAAAATAAGAACAAAAAAGCAACTTTCCCATTTGAAACAACCTTCATTTCTGAATTTATAAGGTTGCATTTGAATGCACCACGAAGCCCGGCATCTACGCGCTTTACCGAACAAAACGATGTAGACAGGCACCCAATTTTCAAGTGTAGATAGCGTGACAGCACCTCTTTGAAGCACAGATGGCGTGACCGCAGTGCTAGGCAACAGTGTTGCAGTTGTTACAAGTCGCTTCTTTACACTGTTTTTGTTGTTTGGTGGTTGTTTGCTGTAATACAGACTTGGACTCTTTGTACACAATCCTGTCAATGTACATGCGCATAACTGACATGTAATAAAAATTCATTTTACCGGCGCAACGATCTTAAACAAGTTTTAACTCCCCTCCAGACTGCTCCAAGACACGCGGCTGATGACCAGGTCGCCCAAGTCGTCAAGCTCTCATTAAAAATGAATGACTTCCTCCATTTTGGAAGGTCATGTAGCTGTTGGTGTGAATGTACAGTTAGGTCCTTTAGTTTAATATAATATCTGTCACTGTAGCTTTAAAACTGAGCATGATACAGCAAATGTTATTTGTTAATATCAATGTAAGCTCCTCCTGCTGTTCTTCACATTTGGTCATCACCTCTCTGCTCCTTATTTTTCTTGTTCTCTCTGTATCCTGACTTTTCCTTTAGGAGCTCCTGATTTTTGGTGACACACTCTGACCCTGATCACCTGATCCATGTCAGACAGACAACACTAGAGTGTGGATACCAAACCCAAGCTTGACGGGGGAACCCACACTTGTGTCGCAGCCCACATTTACATTGTATTTCAGGCAGGAGGCAGTATATATTAAGGCTGAACTAATAAAATGGAAGACGCTAGACAAAACTTGCTATCAGTAAAGTTTAAAATTGCCAAAAACTCACAGGGAAATCGGCAGTATGGTGGCATTTTGATTTAGTCGTCAATGCAGGTGGTAGTAAGCTTTTGTAAAATGTAAATATGTGGGACTTTGATGAGATGTGATCCTACATCTGTGTCTACATGGTGTCATGAGCTGGCCACAGAGTCAAGTAAGCAGCTGATTGAGCAGCTATCGTAAATGAAACATTTACTGAAGTGAATACAGTCGGAATGACCATTGACATTAAGACAGAAGATTACCTCAAATTAAGCTATATGAGAATCACTTGCCATTTTGTGTCACAGGAATTCAAATTGAACAGTAAAGTGTTGACAGCAGCAGTGTTTCCATCAGAGGATGCTAAAACAAGCAACAAAATCAGGAGAGAAATAATCAGACTTATAAGAGAGCTTGGATTGGACATCAGTGTGCTCAGTAAAGTGTTGTGGGTGACAGACCAGTTATTCTTCTCTTTAAACTGTTTACATTAAGTAAATAAATAAATATGTTGCATGAAGGTGATCCTTAGCTGGCAAGAGATGTCAATACAATATGACTTTACTGTGTTTTAAGACCCTCATGTGAAAAGATTCAGGGTCAGGCACAGACAGATACGTTTAATGATTTGTCACAGATGCTAACATTGTTTAATCATCATTAGCTAATTTATCCGTAGCCTAATCTGTTGTATGCAATGTGAGGCTGTCCCAAAAGGTCTAGTAGCATGCAACCGCCTGGATCGGTCACATATCTATAAAAGATCTGGACAATTATACACAAGTATAATAATAACAATAATAATAATTTTAGTATTTTGTTCATATATTATTTATCACAAAGGCATGATGCTCAAATTATGTGTAACTGTTAAAAGAAACTTCATTTGAGTGCAGTGTACTTTTGGTTATAGATGCAGTTCTGCCTTCTTTTTTATTCCCCCCAGTAGAGAATACAAAGTTAAAATTTGTTGGGCAGGCCTTGGTGAGAACAACTGGTGCGTCAGTACCAAGCCATGTTTCTGTTAAAAGAATACTGTCAATATTATTATCTAAAATCAGGTCATTTATCATAAAAGTTTTCTTTAAAAGAACAGTAAAGTGTTTCTGTTAAAAGAATACTGTCAATATTATTATCTAAAATCAGGTCATTTATAATAAAAGTTTTCTTTAAAAGAGAGTGCACGCTCGTGCCGAACGTGCGCTCATCATCACCTGTGCGATGTATAGAAGTGGGGTGCAGGATGTTATTGTCACAAGGTTTGCTGTGTGGACGGGGTGCTCTGTACCTTATGATGGTCTCTATCGGGAATGTTTCTGGTGAGAGTGTTGGTGACAAATGAGGCAAGTAGAGGGAGCTGGCAGGGGGAACAGTATTCGGTGCCACTACTGGTGCAGGTGGAGGTAGAGTTTCTGCGAAGGGGACGTGTGATGTAAACAGTCAGTCATGAGGAGCAGACTGAATAGCGTGCTGAATGTTTGCGGATAGCATGTGGCTACCCAGCCTGTTGGGGCGCAGTCCGTCAGTCCTGAAGAAGGAAGACTGGTTCCAAAACAGATTAAAATTGTCAATAAAACCAAGGCCATGGGCATTGCAGGTGGACAAGAGCCAGGTGTGGAGAGAGAGGGTCCAGGAGAAGCGTGCCGCTCCACGCCCACGTGTGGGGATCAGGCCAGAGATAAAAACGGACTTTCCACAGCTGCTTAAAAAGTTAAAAAGGGAACTGAAATCGTTTTTGGTGAGCTCAGACTGTTGGCGAGCTAAATCGTTCGTCCCAACATGTATAACCACTCGCTTTATGGAGGACAGTAGTGAGCGCAGCAGCCCCGGGAGCTTTTCCAGGAGGGGCTAAAGACTGGACTGTGGCTAAAGAAACGGATGTGTCTTACTATGGAGTCTCCCACTATCACAGTGGTTGGGGGGAAGAGGGGATGAGGAGAGGAAGGCTACGGCTCACCGGGGGAAGGCGGGGGGCGATCAGTGTACGCATCGTGTGCTGGGGTCAACGGGAGAGGAGTCCGAGCTACCCGGTTTAGGGTAGTGGGGACCTCCGGAGTGTCTCAGCACAGCCTCCTTCAGGATCTTACGCCGAGATGCGGAGGTCGTTGCTCGGGAAGACAGCTGCTGATGTGGCCCCTCGGCCTCGGCGGAGCGGAGAGCTACTGGCAGAGCACCGCCTGCTGCCAGTGGAGAGGAAGCCATGCCATGCGTCCAAGTCTTGACGAGACGGAGCTGGATCATCCCCAGACAGAACTGCAAAGCGGTTGGAGAGGCTCAGGCGAGGAGGTGAAGCGGTCCCTTCCACTGCTGTCTTACGACCCCGGACCACCACCTCGGCCCAGGACGACTGATGGTGAGGTGTCGAGCAGGAGGAAGGCCGAAGACAGGTGGAGGGGTCCCACGGAGCTGTGTCCTGGAGGGCTGCGGTGAGGGAGACAATCCATAGTGACATCCAAGCAGCTAGCCAGAAGTGACTGTTTTCCAGCTCATCCAAGAGCCGGCAAATGTCCTTTTTGTTTGCTTTCCTCAGCAACAGATCTTCTTCACTGGGCATAACATTAGCTGTTCCGGCTAGCTTAGCCATCAGGCAGCATCTATTTGTCAGCTACCGCTTGGACAATGTAGGTATCGGAGACATTTTCAATGCATCTAAATTTTCTCATTCTGAATGTATTAAAAGTCAGTTCAATCAGATTGATTGAAAATCAGTCCGTGGCACTGTATTATCAAAAACTTTGCTTTTTAGCAACCTTTGCAATTTTGTTTTGCAGTTTCCTCTCTGGTTCTTGAAAACTAAACCTCGGTCTTGGTGTAGGCACAGCGACCTGGGATTCTTTTAAGCGGGAGGTATGTTGCATACAGAAATGACAGATTGTCTCTCATACAGAACACCACTCAGTCTGCCTATAGTAGCATCTGCCAGTGTGGTATTTAAACCATTTAGCCTCAGCTTTATTTTTTTACCATCTCTTTTCAGAAACACAATAACCTTCAGCATTCTGGAGATTAGAGCTGGTCTAGCTTCTGCCCTTGGATCAATAACATGTTCTCCAGTAATCTTGTCATTATGAAACCACTGTGCACGTACTGACAGCATTTTAAGCCTGTTCAAGTGCTTCATGTGTAATATGTAGCTTAGTTGTGATGGTTTCCTTTAAAAGAACTGAATAACAGAAGGAAAATGTTCTTCAAGCTGCCTTGGTACACATTTAGATTTTTGAGACACCTGCCAATCGCGCAACCATTTGTGCATCATAATGAGCTCTGCATGACAGCTTTTTGTGTTGTAGTCACCTAAAGTCCCATTGGCCCATTCAAAGGAAAAGCACCAAAATCCATGAACAGGACCATAGTCTATGATAGATATGAAGATTTTAGGTGCAAATGAGATGCATGTACATTGTACACCACTCTCTTCCATATTTGTGTTCAGCATTACAGAAAAATTTGAGACATCATTCTGCATCATCCAACTGACTTGCTGTTACAGCTCTAGAGCAGGGTATTCTTGCAGCAGAAACAAAGCACTTCCAGGTGTTATAATCTGTGATGCAGTGAAACCCTCAAACGCTGATTTAGTTTTTGCAGACTCATCAGATTCAACAGTACGATGTAGGTATTATCTGAAGTGGTAAATTATGACTTTCACGTAGTAAGACAAAGAATTAAGTACGCTAACCACGAGGACTAAACATCATCACTACTGCCGTCATTCTTATCACACCTCCCTTCCACCATATCTTCAAATTCAATGTCCTCTTGTCCTCTGCACTGCCTTCATCCTCTTCACTGTCTTCAATGTCCTCTTCACTGCCTCCATCCTCTTCACTGCCTTCAATGTCCTCTCTGCAGCTTCCAGCTTATATAATACAAGTAAACACCAATTTAACAAAACTACATTGTGGCAACATTCTTGAGAAATGATTATTAGGATGATTATTAATGGCAGATTATTAAAACTGGTTTGTTGTTATTGGCAGAGGAGCAAATGATTCTGTTTTCTGTCTTGACACAGCAGCATTTAATATAATGCTGTTGCAATTTAAACTGTAAAAAAAAAAAACTAAAAAAAAAAACTAAAGTGTCTTATTAATACTACTTGAAGAATGTCCCTGCGTGCCTCATGAATGATGAAGAGACTGATGCACAGATTTGGAGAGTCAGCCAACCTGAGTGGAGAGCCACGAGGCTGACTAAAATTTTGCAGTGGTGTCAAGAGAAGTTGGCTGAGCAGCAGAATAGCTCCAACAGGATTGTCCACCAGAGGGTGGCCAGTGGTGTGTTCAGTAATAGGGGCACCTTTTAAGGCCTTTTATTTGAAGGAAAACTAGGGATGGGAATTGAGAACCTGTTCAAAATAAATAAAAAAAAAGTTGTGTTGATGCTGAAAACTCAAGAATTTGTGATGTTAGAAGGGTGTATATTGGCTTTTTCTTTATTATTTTTTTGTTTCAGGGTTCGTGCAGGTGAAGACACTTGAATTTTGCTTGAAATTGCTTGAAATTAATTGCATTACTTTCGTAATAATCACTCTCTTACCAAATAGTTAAATTTTTAGACAAAGAAATAAAAAAGCCCAAGATCTTTGTTGCTTTTTCCTTTTGACAGGTGACACATTTTGAAACAAGAAACTCTGTCATATTCTGTAGAAGCCTATAGCAAAACAATTTTGGTTGTTTATAGCACAGTAAGATTTGATTGAATGTGATAATAATGTGAAATAATGATTTTGAGTATATACATTTTGTGTATAAGTGTAATAAGCCTAATTTAAACTGGCTGTATGGTGCTGGAAAAGCTTGAAACTGCACCTTGAAAGTTCTTGAATTTGACTTTTGAAAAGTGCAGGAATCCTGTTTTTATGTGGATGCCTTATCAAAAATTATTAGCAAGATATGTATTGTGAGCAGGACAATTTACAGTTGAAAAACAAACTTGCCTGTGTTCTCAGCAGACAAACTATCCATAGCCCATTAGCAAGTGTTGTACTGTTGAAATGTTAGGTAGCCAAAACCACTATGGTTTGTTTTAGAAAAAGTACTAGAAAATCTGCAAGGGATCTTCCTTGGCCGATTGACAAGGTGAGAGATACGTAGGGACTGGAATTCAGGATACTCTTTACAGTTACTGTAAAATAAGCAACATGATGAAAGCCTAAACATGAATACATGAAATACATACATGAAAGTTTTCAGGATATCAAATAGTCGAGGATAGGATACATCAAAGATACAGTTAATATGTTAAAAGACCCGAAAAATATCTTTTGGATTAATGATTTCTCAAGACAGGATACATCAAAAATGCAGTTAATGTTCAAAGGTCAATAAAGGATCTTTAGTGGATACAATTTTAGGATATTTATATGTATATTTCACGGATGGGTATCCAGATTTGGGATATTCCCAGGTCCAATCTTGTTCTGATACGAAGATATCCCAAAATACAATAGGTAAAAGATGCATTTAAAGTGAAATTTTGGTTTATTTCAACCTGTCTCCTATTGTCCTAATTTTTTTTCAAGTGACTAGTGACATAAAAATAATAGTATGTAAAAAACATAAAAATAATAGCATGTTAGCTGTTAGCCTAGATACAGCCGGGGCGCATAGTAGCGTCAGACCTGTTGAAAACGTAAGTGAAGGGGCATACTTCAAGTGCAAAGTTAGTCCACTAAACAAGCTTTTTTCCCCACAAAGACAGCCTCATATTGTTAGGATAAATGTCAGAGAACATATAGAAAACCAACATGTAAACGTCTTGTCTTACCTTACCGGCGTGGTGCCATGTTTGTGTATTATGTGTGAGAGTATTGTGTGAGTGAGACTGCGTAAAAGGATAGGCCACAGCATGTGTCTGTTAACACCACTCCAGCTGAGTGTGTGGAGTAAGCAGAGAGGCTGTAACCATGATAACAATAACTATGTAAGGGGACAAACTGCCTTGGGGTTGGGCCGGGTTTGGTCAGGAAAGTGCAGCCCAAGCCACGCTCGTGACCACACAATTTCACAATACCTGCGGGGGGTGGGGGGAGTATCAGATGGCATGTTTAAATTTGTTTTAATGATGAAATTGCATTTATTTATTATGTAAATATATATAACTTGTATCATCAGTGACTTACGTCAGTAAGTAAAATGATGTACTGGATCCCATTAAGGGTCAACCACAGACCTTTTCATGGGCCGCCCCTTGGCCTTGGGCCAGGGTCACCTGTGGCCTTTGACCTCACATGTCAAATGGGCAATGCCGCTCTGAATTAAATTTAAGACCAATTTTATAATAACCAAACCAGAGAAAAAACATGATCTGACATCAATTAAAGCTATAGTTGGTAAAGTTGGAGAGCTAGCAAGATTTGGAAGCGGCATCTCCCCTCCGACTTTCTTTTCTGAGCCTGTTTAGCGGGGTGAGCCGTTACAAGTAACGCTGGAAGTGGTACTTTTGGCTGCATTTTCTCTGCCGTTGTTCAGCAAACTCCTGCTAACTCGGTATTTCTGCTGAGGAGTGTGCTGAATATTTCCGGCAACGGTGACATGAAGGGAGGAGGGACAGCAGGGATTGGTAAGCGTTTTTACAGGCCCGCAGCTGCCACAGAGGTCGGATTTTTTTCATTCCTTTTTCTGAACACATTATGTATTGACTGCTCTCAGGATGGAAGGACCATTTTACCCAGTATAACAAGAAGTGTTTCTGAACAGGATTACCAACTATAGCTTCAATCAATTATGGGGGGTTAGGGAAAATTCCACCCAAATGTTTATTGTAACATAAAACATGACTTCTTCCTTGTGTGCCAGAGACAAGGGTGTTCTACCCTCGTCTCCGCCAGTTTGAAAGTCTTTTTAATAACATACACAGAGGCTCATGTGTATTGCCTTTTATTGGATTTAGGCCACAAAATCTTGAGCCCTTTTTAAACTGGAATTGTGCAAATTTGCACGAAAGCCCAATCAGTCTTCTTTCAGTATTAGCAGTATAAAAACAAAATTGAGGAGTGCGGCAAAATTGCCGCCTAACTACTTTTGTTTACACAGAATCAGGGGTGAAAGTAAGCCGGTACCTTCCAGTACTGCGTACCACTAAAAGATTCAGCGGCGGTACGCAGTACCAGGAAGATGGGAAAGAAAATGGTCAGAAAATAGATCCGCTAGCAATATGCAGTCTTGGAAACTACTTTTGTCTGTTTAAAATTCCTTTCAACTCATTCCGAATTGTTTCTGAACTGTCCATGCTGTGTTTTAGTTCATGCCGGACGGAGCCTTAGCCGGCTCTTGCCCTGCCTCTCTCCCTGCTTCTCTCCCCCTCCCCTCGGAGAGAGCACGGCGGTCTCCTCTCCGCCTAGCCTTTGAAACGTGTACCACACGTGTAATGTCTTTACATTCGTTGCAGTGTCCCAATTAAAATCAGTGGGAGAATAAACAGTTGTGTTTTGTGCTATTTTGTTCAATTTCAACAAACAGAATAGCTCGAAAAAGAGACTGCTTCTCAGCTAACGACCGGAGATTACTTCCGAAACACAGCGGTTGCTATGGGGATCAGTTTGATTTATTGCACTGGGATGTTTTCCACAACTGGTGCACAGACGTCAAGAGACGCCGCTTGCGCCGGGACAGGACGAACAATAAATTACACCAACGAAATTCCACACATTCTTGTGGTTGGCTGAAACACTTTCAGCATGATTTAAATATCTGTCAGTTATCATCTACAGCCATTTTGAATAAAAACAGAGTTGTGTCAAAGTAGAGTTAATAATGCAGAGAAAAATAACTTCTCTTTTGTTTGGGTTTTGACTTTGCTATTTTAAAATGCATGAAGTGAGAGAGAGAGAGGAAGGTTTTGGTAATAGTACCGGCAAGAATTTAAAACTACTTTCACCTCTGCACAGAATACACCTTTTTCGGGGCAATGGGGGGTGTGAGCAAGTAACAAAAAGTGTAGCTCAGCGTGAGACTTAAACAGTGCGGTGGGAGGGAAGCCGCGGCTAGTCAGTCCTTCGGCAATTCTCTCGTAACTTGGCCCGTCCTTCACCATTCCCATTATTTGACGGTTAATGGCCTCTTCATTTGCGAGGGCAAGGAGGGCGTGCAATTCCTTGTCTCCCCAGTTGCTAATCTTTACAGTGTCTGTCGGGTTTGCATTTCCCTCTTGCTACTAGCTGCTCACTAATTCCTGCTATCAGCCGTTTCCTGTTTATCCACCACAAGTGGATTGCATGTGCAGCGTCTTCGACAGCTCCTCCTACAATTCTTCAACAGCCCCTCCCATGGCGGAAGGCTGCCTCAGAATTTTTAAACCAGAGAGGTTCTGCCAATATGACTACCCTACGAGGCTGAAAATTGGGCACCTCAGATCAACTCGCCAATCCAGCTCTGTGTGTCTAAACACTCGCAGCCTGGTGATACACACCACTGGTGTTTGCTGATTAAAGTTCAAATTTTCAGTTATCACAGAAGAGAGAGTCATTTTTGATTAGTTCAGCTATGTTACTGCATTGTCCTCATCCTCCCAACTGACCTGTCACTGCTTATCACTTTACTGTCAGTATCACCAGCTCTCTTCAGGTTGTCAGAGAACATCTTTACTCTGCTGTCAACTGATTTGTGATTTCTAAAAGATCTGCCTAGAATGTGACTAATCTAAACTAATTACTAATATTCTCAAGCAATTATAGAGAATCTGTCCTGAAGGCAAATTATGGCTCGGATGTTGATACAGTATAACTCACTGATCCCTCTGTCTGTGTGCAGCTGTGACTGTGCGTTTATCTTTCCTGTGAGGCCCACAGAGATGTAGCCACATAGACTGACCAGGAGGCAGACAGACTCATTACTTCACTTTACAGCCTGTCACAACACTGACAGCCCCGGGGATCATACCTGACGTGGAGTACAGAAAGGGAAGCAGGTAAGTAGTTTCATAAAAACTAGATTATATCTGTCAGGTTTTGTTTTGCATGGCAGTTTAGTGAAAAATAGCAATTACATTTAGAGTTTGCACACCTTATCACATTGCAATTACAGACTCTTCACTACAGTCATCTCATAAATAACATAGTCTCAGAAATAAAGTGCATCAGCAGTTGTGATAGTGGTTGGATAGCTTTCTGATCGGCCGTGGTCGTGTGGAAAGCAGAGTGATTATTTTCGAGGAGAGAGGCATGAAAGTCAGTGAAATACCAATTTGAAGGTCACAACCTTTCGCTGATCTGAACAGATGGACTGGTTTGTGATCTGAACTCTTCAGATAGAGGGTCGATGTGCGTGAGTGATGCTACACTGCGTGTCTAAACAAGGGGAATTCAAAGACAGGACTTGTTTTTCATATGAAAACAAGAGTGGAACAAATGACAAACATGATCCCTTTATACAACTGACTGGGCTTTTAGGAAGGAATTCTGTTGACTGCTGCTGACCACTGCAG
The DNA here is from genome assembly GCA_026686955.1 of Epinephelus cyanopodus. Lineage (NCBI taxonomy): Eukaryota > Metazoa > Chordata > Actinopteri > Perciformes > Serranidae > Epinephelus > Epinephelus cyanopodus. The sequence goes on from CM048919.1 coordinate 7,554,714, forward strand.
ACTGACTATATATTTGTATATATGTATATACATATACATATACACACACATATACAGATACAATACGTACATATTTGTATGTTTGTATGTATGCATGTCTGTATGTATGTATCAATTTCACACACACACACACACACACACACACACCTATATATATATAGGTGTGTGTGTGTGTGTGTGTGTGTGTGTGTGTGTGTGTATATATATCACATTGATACAATTCAGTAGCAGCACTTCATAGTAAAATGAAATATATATATATATATATATATATATATATATATATATATATATATATAGACTCCTGCTGCCACAACTGCCAAAAAGGTTTTCCTCTTTACTGGAACCCCATATATTTCTTTTAGAGTCTTTTGCCTCCATGGCAAACTGCTATCTGTCTGTTTGGGGTTAGGGTCAGTGCGTCATTTCATGCTGCATTTCTATTGGTTAGTTAGTTTCTGTTTTTTTAAGGTGTTTTTTTTTTTGGCCCTTTTGCCTTTAATGGCAGGACAGGTAAGCGTGAGGGGGGGGAGAAAGGGGGAGAGAGAGAGGGGGATGACATGCAGCAAAGGGCTACAGGCTAGATTCGAGCCGCTGTGGCAACAGCCTTGTACATGGGGCGCCTGTTCTACCACTACATTACAGACGCCCATGGTCATCCCAAATTTCTGACAGTCCGAATTTTATCCTAGGCTGTCTTTGATTTGATTAATATGTCACATGACTCCTTCCTACGCAACCAATTGGCAATCCTCAATACAGGCACCCTATTAAAATGCTTTGGTCTGCCTACTGTTGCTGCTTCCTCTGCAAGCCCGCTTTGCAACCCGCCTCCACCTCAGCTCCACCTTCTGCTTTTATGCTGTATCTGACTTATCAGTGTCATTTCTGTTTGTCAACTCTGCTTCAGACTTTCCTGGCATGCGCGTGGAGGGCAGAGATATGTGCTCTCTCTCTCTCTCTGGGCCACCTGGGTGTGAGCGGGTGTGGGTGAACATGGACGAGAGTAGCAGCAGCAGCAACGAGCGAGCAAGCTAACGTTTAACAAGCGTCAACATCAAGTTTCTTTAATAATGATAATAATAATAATAATAATAATAATAATAATTAATAATTACTTTATTTGTTCTGGCTTCCTCCCACAGTCCAAAGACATGCAATTTGGGGACTAGGTTAACTGATAACTCTAAATTGTCCGTAGGTGTGAATGTGAGCATGAATGGTTGTTTGTCTCTATGTGTCAGCCCTGTGATAGTCTGGCGACCTGTCCAGGGTGTACTCTGCCTCTCGCCTGATGTCAGCTTGGATAGGCTCCAGCCTCCCTGTGACCCTCAAGAGGATGAAGCTGTTAGAAGATGAATGAATGAATGAATGAACTTTATTTGTATAATACTTTTCAATATAAATAACAAAGTGCTTTACAGCATAAAATAACAGCACACACTCAATATCAACACAAAATACAGGAAGAAACAGAGCCAGCTATAGATACCAAAGAGTATCTGTTAAAAAGGTAAGACCTAAACCAATTCAGGGCCACGTCAGTGATTCCTGCCCACTTCTCTAACCTGCCAATTAAAATGTCATGGTCTACCATGTCAAATGCGGTGCTAAGGTCCTAGAGAACTAAAATGGAACACTCGCCAGCATCTTGAGTAGCACTTAACCACTCTCACCACAGCCACCAAGCTGGACAATGGGCTGCCAGACGTTGTCCTTTAATTCATTGTTCATAAAATCATCCCGTCTTTTATCAAAAATGTCGGGGTTCTGTCGGCGCAGTGTGAACGGGTTCCCATACTGTCCTGCCTGACTGTTTATACTGATGTCGCACAGACCCAGGAGAGTCCAAAATCCAAACAATTTCATTGCCCCAACAGTTATTCATGTCAGTGGATACAGATTTATTTGGATATATTTCATTGCCTTTATTTATTTATTTATTTATTTATTTATTTATTCATTCATTGTGTTTCCTACTTATATACTGAATTTTGGAAGAGGTATTTTCTTCATATATTTTGTTTGATATGTATTTATATAATACCTCTTTTATTTGATTGTCAACTTATTAATACATTGAATAAATTAATTATGCAATTGTCTATTTCTTGATATAATTATGACTGATCTGGTCTTTGATAACACAGTGGTTACCATGTTAAGTTATTAATAGAGGCATATACTCGGCAATCAATTTATACTTTAAAGCTCAAGTATTGTTCAAACATTAGAAAAACTGTGTAACTATTGGAACTGTAATCATCTGTTTGAATTTAACAGCAGTGCTCCAAAATGCACTTTACATGTCATGTTGCTCAGCGCATTAGTCTCTCTTCTCTTTCAAATGCAAACCATCTAAGTAGCAATGTGAGGAAGCACTTTGGATTCAGCACTGTAAATATTAAATTGTGGACAAAGGAAGAATGTGGTTTCGATTTGATTTACTGCTATGTTGATTGATTGATTGTACAACTGATTTTTTTTTAGATTATTTTTAGAAGTAATATGGATCAATAAACTTATCATTTACAGACTTTTCAACTCCTCCTGATTTTTGTGAGCTGCTCTTGTGATTACAAGGCACTCACAGGCAGAGTATTTCTATTTTCTTTCTTTCTTTTACCTTACTGTTTAGAGGCTTTTGTAAAGTCACATTCAAGGTTGCAGTAAATAGTGGTGATGTGTTGTGTTGCATTACAGTAAACACGGCAACAAACTGAAGCCAATAAAATCCCAGACCTGCACCTCTCCACTGATGAAGTCAGCCCAGTGGATCTCATTTCAGCCCGTACCATTACATCCTGTGACAGCCTTGATAAAACTTTTAATTGCATCCCTCTGAGCTTTTCTCTGATGCCTGAGACAAATTGACTTTGGGCTAAAAGTCAGATGGTATCAGATATTTTTACTGCAGTCTCCAGCAAATAATCCTTTGTAAATTTGATCTGCACCCCACAAATAGCAATTGGAAGACACAGAGGAGCAGATTTACCCTCCCATCTGCCTGAAGCTCTTTATTTATACCTATTTATATGGTAGTGGAAAAGCTTAATGCACTGCAACTAAAAAATATTCTTCACATTCAGTAAAAAGCTACAAATAAATAAAACACAAGCAAATTAGGGAATACATTTATCAATTTGACAATACATTTGTGGTGCAAAGAAACGCGTCAAATAGAAAAAACATGAGCAAACACTTGCTGTAAGTCATGTTACAGGAGGACACAAATAGCAATATACAAGCTAATTCATAAAGTCAAACACTTAAGTTGTTGATTTTGTTTACCGTTAATACATCTACACCTAAACTGTTTGTAAGATCATTATCAGTCTACTAATCTTTGTGTAAGAGTTATTATCTAATACCCAAACTGAATTTCCTGTTGATGTGTGTACTCTTCTGTCTGAGATACTAATTGAATGCTTTAGGGTAAATACTTGTGAGACGCAGACTGGGCTTCACCTAACTATAAAAATTTCACATGTACATTTATTCATTTGGTAGACCCTTTTATCCAAAGTGGTGTACAAATGAAGTCAAATTCAAATATCAGCAGATCAAGGAGAAGCCTACAAGAATGAATGCTGTAACACTCAGTTCCAAGTTCCACCTAACACAAGAGCCACAAGGCTTGCAGATGCCTGGAGAGACACACATTCATAGCAAATAGAGTGCCCCAGGAATGGGTCCAAAAACCTGCAAATGAATTAGCACTTTTGCACTCTAAGTTTTCTCATCTTAAAGTCAATAGGTTTTCTGTTGGATATATGAAATAAGGTCTGTGGTTAACAAAAGCTTATGAGACTTTCACATTCTGTTCTGTGAGATAAAATATGTCCGTAAATACCTCACTCATTTATTTCGAAGCTTTTATGTGTCTTAAAAAAGAATAAGACTATAGAACATTATCATGCCGACCATAGCTTTACAGCCTCATTGTGATAGGAATGTTAAATCATGCAACTGTAGAATAGTTTGTTTATAGATCCATTTGCTGTTAGTAAACAGTATGACATCATTTTGGTAGGCAGGGCTTAGCTGGAGGCAAAAAAAAAAAATCCCCACAGACACTACTAGCTAGCAAGTTCTGTTGGTTTGCTTTGGACAGTGGAGAAGGATGATTTCAGCCTCTCTGGATAGGATGCTTTTGAAAATACTAATTCCAAATGCCAGAGTTCATGCTAACACAATCTAGACATTCGTAAAGTCGAAGCGCTGACAGAATGTACCGTTAACTTATGCAGAGCGTTGCACTTTAGCAATGACAGAGCGCACTCCAGGCACTTGGAGCAGTAGAGTGCTGACTGGAGTCTTTGTGTGAAAACTTTAACCCTTTGTCAATTCACGTAGAAATGCAGGGCTGCCAACTTTTCAAAAAACCTTGGAATGAGATTTGGTGGGGCCAACCGAAATTTTGCCGCATACACTGCATTTTTTTGTTTGGCCTATTCAGCGTCATTACCATACAGCAAAAACATTTTTAAAAATATACCATTTACCATACATCAGTAGCTCTCAATGTATTAGCCTAACTCAGAGGACTCTAGTTTCCCAGCACGGCGCGGCGCAGGGTGGCGAACCCCGCGCAGAGCTAGTTTCGAGCAGCGCAACCCGAGGCGCGAGATGGGTGTGGCGGCGCAGCAGGGGGAGGTGTCGACAGATCCAGCTTCGCACAGTGACAGTTTCATGCCAAAAGGCTTCGCCGAAGGTGTGCTAAAAGCTCACCAGCTGAAACCAGGTCTACTGTCAGCGCAGGTGGAGCGCAGCCGGTGTAAGCCGAAGTTTGGCTGACCGGCGGACAGCGTGCAAACGTCACCAAAACCTCACAGGCAGGTTTCCAGAATGTCAGGCACATTAACGATGCAATAAATAGCCACAAACACCACTATTCAATGCAACTATCTGCAATCAGCACATAAATGTATCTCTATATCGACTGTCCCGTCACATCTGATGTCAGATCAAAGGGGATTGGCACTGTTTGGCATGTTTGGCACGCGTAATGGAAACCCAAGCTGCAAACTAGCTGTAACTGTCACTTAATGGCCAATAGTGGGTGCCATAAAAGTTTCTGGGGGCAACGGTCAATTTTGCAAGAAATCGAGTGTAGCCAGTGGATATCTGTCTTGGTGGGAACTGCCCATTGGTCTGACAGCCCATTGCTCTGACCATATTAAACCCATTGTTCCGAAGTCCCGTTGTCCCGAAATCATCATGATGCCTTGTGGTTAAGGTCTGGTTAGGTTTAGGCACAAAAACCACTTGGTTAGGGTCAGGAAAAGATCATGGTGTGGGTTAAAATGAAAAAGAAAGTGAGAAACACAAGCCGTGAGCCTGCTTCGCCTCAAGCCTTTGCCAGCTGACCCAGAGCCGGTCGTGACACACCATCAAGGCAGAAATACGCCCACAGGGAGCCGTACAGCACCGTGGAAAGCTCTCCACACAACCCCAAACCCAGAGTTGATAACAGGAGGTTATGGTGTTTCACTCTCTTCTCTCTATGGCACTTGTATCTCGACCAGTAGCCTACTCTTGTTGCGTTTGCTGATCTTCTATGGTACACAAATACAGTATAGCCTAGTATAATCACATATCGGGATGTCGGACTAATGGGATGTTGGACGTGGACCCCTATCTTGGTCTTTTAGCTCATCTCTATAAACAGATATCTGCATATGAATGCAGATAAAGGGGCAGCACGGTGATGTGGTGGTTAGCGCTGTCGCCTCACAGCAAGAGGGTTGCCGGTTCCATCCCGGGTGTGGGAGCCCTTCTGTGCGGAGTTTGCATGTTCTCCCCATGTCAGCGTGGGTTCTCTCCAAGGGGTAACAAGACACATGACTTTCCTCCAGGATTTTAAGTTAGGGTGGAAAGTTAGGGTGGTGGATGGGACACAAAAAATTGGACTTTCACCCGTGACTTTGCCCTGGAGTCACGTGTTTGGATCTGTGTGAACTTGGAGTCATTTCAAGGTATATCGTCACCGTGTGCATTCTCCTAAACCTAACCCCAGTAACTTTTATTGTCTAAACCTAACCTCCATAACTTAATGTAAATGATGTAAGTGTACATTAAGGATGTAATGTCATTGGTGGGGCACAAATTCATATATCATTTTACCAGTTGTGCATGCAAGTGTAGCTACACCAGGGTTGCCAACTTTGGTCAGAGGGCTGGAGTGCGATTTCAGCTTGTGATGTAATATCTGCTTGTGCGTGCGTGGTCACGAACATATGTTGACAGGGCGGCACATTGGGGGTTTTTTACCTTAAAAGAGTTCATATGCAAATGTGGCAAATAGAAGAAATGAGTGTGCGTTAACATATTCATATCTATATCTAATTTTTTTTTGGTTTTCTGTTACAAAATTTACTATTATGAATATGGAATTTCGCTAAGATAATAGATAGATTAATGATATAGAATTGTTTTTGTTTTGAAATACTGACATCATAAAATCCAAACAGCACATCTTTGTACAGTAGTGAAAATACAACATACATGTTGCAACGAATATACTTGACAAAATCTTTCCAAAAAGTGACAGTATAGGGACAGCTCCAAAACAAATGTACAGTTACCAAACAGTAATCTGCTGCAGCTGTGTTGATTTCATATTGAAACAGAATGCTTGATCACGTGGGGAACAGTTGCCGTTGTGACCGAGAATTATGTTATGAATATGAACAGTTCACAAGTTATAAATTACTCACTCCCATAGTTTTTTTGAGTCTGCTTGCTTTTTGTAAACTTTTTAGAAAGGACACCACAAGAAATCATGTGCTTTGTTTAGATTATCAAACAGGCAATGGATCATAATGTTTGTTTAAAGCTATCAGCCATAACTAGCCCGCTACCTGTGTTAGCTAGATTGCTAATGTTAGCAAGCCTTCAATTTTCCCTGCCTAGATGCAGATGGCAAGTGATTTAAACACACATTAAAGGCTTTAAGTTAACATAAGTGAGCAGTGGTGAAAGTTAATATACTTTGTTATGATCAAGGTGTTAGCAGACAGCATTAGCTAGCTAGCACACTAAATTGATAAGCTGTACCTCCACATATTTTATGGAAACATCTCAACAAATATTAATCAATGACATTAGGCAAATCCATGTTTGACAAACACAGATTTTTACAATTTGTATTGTTACGGCTGTGTGTGTTCTGTGCTGCTGTCCCTTTTTCCCTCCCTTGTAGATCTGCTCAGGTGTGCTGCATTACCTACTGAGGTGCAGCACACCTGTGGCATGGAGGAGAGAGGCTCTGGTGTGGGGACTGTTGGTCCTGCTGCCTCTCAGCATGGGATTTTTGTGGATTTGAGTGGTTTAAAGGTGTTCATGTGGTTGTTATTGGGTCAGTGATTGAGTTTTGTTTCCACAATAGGGCCGCCTCAGGGTGGGGTGTGATTCTGCTTTCACCACATAAATATTTCAGTTTATATATGCCTAACACACACTCCTCTACTGAGCACTGAGCAGCATTGATTAGCCTAGATATCAAGATTCTGATTAACTAAAGACAAAATGTTTTTTCTACTACACGTAGATCATAAAGTCTTGGATATAAAAATGACTTGCTCAGTTGTGAAATATAAACCATATAATGATTTTAGGTTTTATTTGCTGCTCACGACACCAGTTTGGCTCTGCCACAATATACATCATGGCCGTTTCCAGCATCACAATGGGACATGCAGTAGAGGGACACTAGATTTCCACAAAGGAGCAGCTGCCAAATCATAAAATGCTCACTGTGGCACCCACTAGACCTCCAAGATTGCAGCTACTCCATCCAAAAATGACCGCCGCAGCACACACTCCAACCCCCTGAATGCTTCATCACTCGGACACATATAAGTGCTTAAACCACCTAATTGAAGCAGGACTGAAAGACCTGGGGCCTCATTTATAAAATTCTGTGGCGTGTCCACACTAAATGTTTGCGAATGTACAAACGACAAATTGTGTACACCCAAAAAATATTTTTCTAAATAAAAATGTGCCAACCCCTGCCAGTATGAAATTTCCTTTTATAAATCCCCAATCAACCTGTAGAGTAAACACTGCCCACCATGTTACTTGTATTCCAATCCCCACTTTTCAAGCTCATCACCACAAGCAACATCCAGGCAGGGTGAACAGCATCGATAGGAGCTCCTCTAACACCAGCCACACAGTTTTTGCCCTCCCCCTCTAGCAGATGGTGTATCTCCTCCTTCTAACAGCAACAATTTGATTTGACAAAAAAGTTGTACTTAGCTTTTTTTCCCCCCAAGCTTTGAAATGCATGACAGTTAATGGAGCGTTCTCACATCTCAGTACCTATCCTGTGACCAAGGAAACTTCAGTGATAGCAGGTGCTCAGATAGCACACATACATCTGGCCGTTGTACGGATGATACATCGGCCCTTAATTTATAACGTCTGACAAGCGTCAGCCGCAGGGGCTGATATCTTCAAATTTAATACTCTTTTGTCCCAGCTCATCAAACATCCCCGTTAGGTCAGCTTTTGGTTGGCCCATACCTGCCCACATATTGAAGTCGCCAGGGAAGGCAGAATTTCATCTGCACGGTTTTGTTTGGAACTGAGCTCGCAGGTCGCAGCATCTCATCGCAGTTGGTTTCAGGTAAGCTAATTGGAATTTAGCAGAAAATAGCTATGTTGTTTATTCTGTGACCATTAAAAGAGGTTCCTGGTGAGTGGCGAGGCACGACTGGCTTAGCACAGGTCCCCACCAGCTAACGTTATCTTTCATTAGCTCATGTTAGCTAACACGCTACATGTTTTCATTTTATTTTCCCTATTTGGTGTTATCTGCTTATCTGGTTATCGTGAGTACTTGTTTTAGGTTAAAAGTGGAAGTGCCCAGAGCTGCCACCCGTGGTCCCGGGCAGGGCTCGAGATTTGGGATCCACTCATAGTGAAGTTTAAGGGTGCCTTCGGTATGTTGTTAATGTGATTTATATAGACAATTTATCAGTCAAGGTCTCCTCATCTGCAAAGCAAACTGACCCGATGGCTACAGGTAATAGCGCAGTTTTGAAAACATTGTTTTTCCGAGATGAAGCACTGATTGTTGAGCTGCTGTTAACAGTTAACATCAGCTCAGTTTGTTTCTGATCTTTGAGACCAATATTCATAGTTTTTGTAGACAGCTGGATAATTTGCACATTTCCTCCTCTCCAAAACAAACGGATCCCGTTATTTATCCGTTTCAACACTAAATTAAGCAGAATGACAGACCCAAAGCCTTCAATCTGACTAAAAGACAGCTGAAATGCTGAAAAAAATAAATAAATAAAATAAAATAAAGTGGTGAAGTTGGGATTTGTGTGTTGAAGTTATGTGCTCATTGTCTTTTCTGTCTCCTGCAGGCTGCCAGGAGAAGCGGACTGGCCATCAGATATTTGTGGAAATTTAAAAATAAAGTTTCTCAAATTGACTTTTGTCTCTTCATTGTGCACACCTACACACGGTCAGCTATTTTTGAATGTTAGCATTGATTTCTCACATTGAATGGTGAAATATTTGTAGTTTGAAAGGTCCGACCTAAATGAAAATAGGTTGTAGTTAATGAAGCATATAAATATTAATGAAGGAGCGCCCACTGAGCGCAGCTTCTTTTATTGATTGTTTGAACGTTGTCTGGTGGACATTTTCGATGAAAGGCGACGTATTGGCAATGAGCAAATGCTCTCCTGCTATGTCTTAAGGATCTAAACTTGTGTAAGAAATATTGATTGTTACATAATTTATAATTTATTCTGATATTATTCTAATAAAACCACACCTCTTGTTGATCAGACAAGAATGTTTAAGGCACTTTAGGGAAATTATGAATTATCAATTATTAAAATCAAATAGAGCTCAAATAGCCAGGATCTTTGCACCCGTAAAGTGACTGAATGTAATCCTACAGAAAACCAAGACGACGCCTTTATAGACAAATATTTATTCTAAACTTCTGACACAGGAGACCAAGATGCAATACAACTAACAACAGACAAGACAATGAGTAAATGCAACTATGAGTGGAATAAAATGAATACAGCGATGCTAATGAATGAATGAATGACCAGAGTGAACCAGATGAAGCAGTGAGCAATCGTGAGATAATTATCAGAGGAAACTTTAACATGGACCTGTGAAAAGCACCATTCAATAGCTGAGCGACATTAGTCTGAGGATCAGACTGAAGCTCCCAGAACCTTCAGTCTGACATCGCCCCCATCAAAGGCGATTTACAAGGAGGAGGGAATTTGATTTTTCAACCAATCAGTAGAGATCAACGACTCACCCAGAATCTGACGTCATTAGTATCCATGCGTCGGGGGTGCCGAAAACAAGCGAGCATTGCCCATTTAAAATGTCTCCGTCGTTGTGCACGTCCAGCTGCATCGCCATTATATCCAGTTTAGCAGCTTCCTTAATTTGGTCCTCCATTAATGTGAGTAGTGGCGAAATACCTCGATAGCATCGTTAATGTGGTCTGTAGGATCTGCAGCGGTCGCCATTAGCGTGGCGCTAATTGGCTAATTGCTAGACCCGCCCCCACCCCCGGTGTTCATTGGTCCGTCCATCGCTTGGACGACATAAATCGCAAATTCATTGCAGTATGCCAGACCAGAGATACAAGCCTACACAGTTGAGTGGGCGGGGTCTATGGTCTGGAACCAGGCCACAGCGACATGGGAAGCAAAAAGAGGGAAACATCTGAAAACTTAGGGGAAATCCTAGTTTTATCTAATGCTCCCTACCATACTGATTAAACTAAACATCAAACCCCAGCACAGGAAAATGATGTTGTTTCACCTGAGTTGTAGCAGACCAGAAAGAAGATGCTCTGGAGGGGGAAGAGGAAAAAGCCGCACTGCTCCTTGGTGTGAACCACTCCTGGTGCTGTCCCGTGGGGCAGCCTGCTCAGCTGGTCCTTCTCTTCGTCGAACTTCTTGGAGCCCTTGGGCACTTTTGGGCGTTCCTGAGCCCACATGGCAACCTTGGCTCGGATGATCTTGGCCCTCCAGGTCGGTCATTGTCACACACCCAGTGTGGACATGCAGGAGTCTGCCTTTCTTCAGTCCTGACCTTGTTGGTCCAGGACACAGGAGTTAGGCAGACCTTGTGGCATAAAGTTCTTTCTGTTGGGTTTTAGCACGTTCAGCTCTGCCCAGGATGCAATGAAATTGCCAGGCGGGGCCACGCTGGATGGGGCCCAGCATGGCCCGCCGGCTTCTCAAAAGTTCTTCTTCCAGTTCTTCTTTTTCTCTACAAGACAGAAGTCCCCTTCTCATCTTATAGTTGTTCCAAGGGGTTGAGACTGGCAGGCAGGCTCCGGCCTCTGTACTGTGATTGGCCTTGCCAGCTGGCTTCTCAGGCTGATGTCCAGTAGGAACAGTTCACTGTCACTGGCGGAACATTTCACTCCTCCCCTCCTGCACCTTTGCTAATTTAAAGTTTAATTTACTTTAATTGCTTCCTAGATAATTAATGAAGCTTGGAACATTTCTAATGGTTCCATATTTACCAACGTGGCGCTGTCTGCTATTGAATGGTACTAAACACACATCACCTGCAATAGGATATTATCAACTTATAAAAAGTGGTCAACAGACACTACTAATTCAGATTTAAATGTTATAAAGGATGAACATGTTATAATATCATATATATATATATATATATATATATATATGTGTGTGTGTGTGTGTGTGTCAGCGTGGGTTCTCTCCGGGCACTCCGGCTTCCTCCCACAGTCCAAAGACATGCAATTTGGGGACTAGGTTAATTGATTACTCTAAATTGTCCATAGGTGTGAATGCGAGTGTGAATGGTTGTCTGTCTCTATGTGTCAGCCCTGCGATAGTCTGGCGACCCTGCCTCTCGCCCGATGTCAGCTGGGATAGGCTCCAGCCCCCCCGCGACCCTCACGAGGATGAAGCGGTTAGAAGATGAATGAATGAATATTTATATACACATGTGTATGTATATGCACTGAAATAGACAGAAAGGTGAAACATACAATTACAATCAACACATGCTGGTTCCTGGAATCTGCATTTCTGTCTGTCCCCCTAAGGAAAAGACAACTGCAGGGAAAGATGGGTTTTATTACATTAACATACACACAAGCGTCTGCACCATAGGGATCATGGTGTCAGAGTGGCATCTCAACTTGAATCTTCTTCCTGGATAACACCAACACCAACATGTTAAATAGTAAAGTTGCGTTCTCCTCTTTAGTTTATTCAGTGATTTACATTTGAAACATATTTCAGACCATGTGGCTGAGTCTATCTCTTTGTTCGTTTCCAGAGATTGTGACATGTCGTAAACTCTCCAGCCACATCTGGTGATGTGGGGGTTATTGAGAGCTTATCAGTTGAGTGAAGGTCTATCTTTGAAGTGACCCAGTGGTTGGTCACCAATTCTTCTCTGATGTCAGGATGCTGAGTCGAAGTCCATTAGTTTGAATCCAAAAGAAACAGGCTTGATCACCCTACACTTGATACATCAGGCAGACGTCGACCAGATGTATGTGTGCTATCTGGGTGTAGTGTGTCTTTATGGTGTACCAGCTGAGATCAGACATTATACAATTTTATTTTATATTAATTTCAGTTTCAAATTTCAATTTTTCTACGTCACAAACAACCAAATGATTCTACTAAATGAGGTACACTGCTAAATCACTGGATTTGTACAAAACTCACTAAAGATATTCATGGGCTGATGTTCTCAGTTTGTTACCCTGTTGTGTGATACAACACTGTGGAAGCCCATTTCTGCTGTGCCTTTTCCAGAGTGAGAGTGCACTAAATGGTGTAATTGACTCTTTTTGGCCATCCAGCAGGATTTAATTGCAGGGACAGGGTTTACAGAGCTTAAAACCCTGTTCCACCATGACATCCACATTCAAGTATGACGCTGCTGGAGGAAAATAGGGGTGCCATTAGCAACACCTCCACACTTCTCCAACTGACAACACACACATGGGAGATATATCAAAAGTCGAAGTCATATTAAAAGTTTGTATTCTCAGGTGGTTTGGTTCTTTGTCATTTCATTTTAAGCAATGCAAATATCAGAAAGTTTGTATTCATGATCTAAAATCTACGGAGGACTGGAATGAATGGCAAAGCAGTAAATACAATGATAGATCATTCAGTAAAGTGAATGCTGGATATTTTTCCTGGAAACGTCCTCCCACTGTCCAGTTAAAAATAGTGACGTTCTCATTGGCAGTGTCTGACAAGCTGTTGTGACAGTCTATGTCAAATTATGCTCTCAAATTACCATGTAGCATTGAACAAAGCTGTTCAGTTAATCACTGAGACGACTGACTGTCATTAAACTGCCACGTAAATTCAAAGAATCTGCTGTTGCTTTTTTAGATGTACATGACAGCTTCACAGCTGAAACATTACTTAGCTGAATAGCTATTATTTATTTATTTTGCCATATGGGGAAGCACAACAAGCTAACAAGGCATTGACAGAGGTCTTAAACATCTATAAATATTTATAAATATTTTTCCTTGAGCCTCCCTAAGTCACTGGGGGGGGATGCATAACCCTCCTGCCACCATAAATTATTGGATATTTAAAACCTATCCCTTCTGCTAGTTGCCATGAGACTGTTTAATGAACACAGTTGAACTGAGCATTCCAGGACTTTAGCCAGGTTACTGAAGAACGCGTCCACGTTGAACCTGTTGAAGCTTGTAGCACGGGAATAGCTAATGGCCTCTGGACGGCATATAGACAGCTGTTGGTGCCTCTTCATGAAACAGCGGAACCATTCTTTTCCAGCCATTTCATTCTTTTTCCATGACCATGGATACTTGCAGCCATATTTGTTCTGCAGACCTGAAAAATGTATTTACATTAGCTATGCAGTGTAAGTACGCCAGTAGGGCTCCTTCTAGTAGATAGTGTTATTGTTCCACATGATTTTCATCAAATTAATATGCTTATTTATAGGATATTTATTTTTTTATTTATTTACATGATGTCATGACATCACGACCGCATTGACCAAGCAAGAGAAAACGTGCATGTTACAACCCTGATGCGTCACATTCAAGGCAGCTCTCCCCTACCTCAGTAACCTATGAACAGAATTTTACCAAATTTGGTGTGTATGCTCAAGAGGCTTGACGGTAGTATTAATCAAGATCTAAAGTGCTGTCATCTGTTTTTTCATGCCTTTGTTCAATTTATTGTAAGCTGTAATGAGTTGAAGGCATGAAACTTGGCACCATAACTGAAAATTATGTTCTAAAGCTTTACATGAAATATGGTCCCAATCAGCCAGAGGATGGTGCTATAATTTAGCAGCCAAAAAAGTGAAAACTTTGAAGTGACAAGCTTTTCACATTAAGAGTCTGACTGACTTAAATTTTTTAAACACATCTACGAGTCACTGTCCTCTACAGAAAAAAACAAAGAGACAAAAGCCACCATGATTGAATTTTTGCTAATTTGTACAATGTAAGAAACAGCATAATGAACTTTATATAAAAATATATAAATCAGTATAATGTATAGGCTTTTGGATTTTGACTCAACTCCAACGTTTGTATACAACCTTAGGGCATAGATATACATGTTTCTAATATGAATGGGAAGGATAGTGTGATGGCAGCGAGGTTATGGACCCAAAATGCAGACAGACTGAGGGAAAAGGTTCAACAGTTTTATTGTGCCAGAATAATGCAGAGAACAAAGGAGATCCGGAGTCCAGGTGCAGAGTGAGAAAACCGGGTGAGAGTGCTGGGCTGTGGGCAGCTGTGAGGCACGGAGGGAGACACTGGAAAAAAAAGTAGGAGAACAAGGGTTAAACACATGAAGAGCAAAAAACACAATCAAACTTGCAAGATTACTCAAATCACTGGAGGATCAGAGGAGCCGAGATACCACTGCGTGCAGTCGCAAATACTCTGGCGCTGAGGCTAGAGTCGGTGGCAGTCTTAAAGCCCGCTGATTGCAGATGACTCTCAGGTGTGCACACTCAGCCTCAGTGCAGGGTGGGGGAGGGGAGAAGCCTCTGGAGACAGGTAAACACAGCAGCACGCAACCCACACGGGAAGTAGACTCCGGAAATGTTCATAAAATAAAAGCCAAAAGTCCATGCTCACCACAGATAGGTTAAAAAACATTGTGGCGATCCATCAAAACACTTTGTAAACCATAGGGCTAAGCAGGAAATAGGCCACACCTTTACTCATCTTTGCGCTTTCCTGATAGATCCAGTAAAGACATCCGGCACTAAGTCCTGAACGTTCTCCCCAAGTTTGTTGAAATCTGATCATGGAGATAAAAGTGAAAGTGAAAGTGAAATTACTGAAATGCTGTAAACATTGTAACGATGACACTGTGTGAATGGTCTCATTTCTTGTTTGAAAAAAACCTACTCCCTTCTGCCTGCAGCCTTGATTTTATCAATTAAGCTGCCTCCTACTTTTGGCTGATAAAGGGCTTGAACTTGGGAATGTTGCTTGCTACTATATTCATTCATTTTAAATCGACTACCTGGGAAATTTAAGCCCAATAGTCATTCTCTTTTGCCTCAATACTGTTCAATAAATTAAGAAACTCGTAAACAGTCAACAATTAAAATTTATGTCCCTTTCAAATTTACTGTCATGTATGTACAATATATGAGTATATACCCAAAACGAGAATATAATGGTGAAATGATAAGTGAATAAAGCAAATTAATACTTGATCTTTTGAACATCAAGTTTAAGATAATTGGGTTTTGAAGGTATTTCTGTCCTTGGACCTCACAGCATATGAGAGAAAAAAAAAATTAACAGGGAAAAATGTTTGAAACCTCAGGAAGAGCAACTGAGGAGGGATCCCTCTTCCAGGACGGATAGTCATGCAACAGATGTTGTGTGCACCAAACAGATCAACATAATAAATATACAGTCATCTATGTCAAAATAATACATAGATGGCAAGAAAGACAAAGCACAGCTTCAACAGTAATGGCAATAGCTACAGAACATTATTTTCAGTAATAATACTATAATAATAATAGTCGTTTGACAGAATATATTTAGGGGTGTATATGATAGTATATGTATGTGACAATAATAAACATGTGTATAATAATAGTATAGGTATGACAGCAGTAGTAGTTGGCATCAAGCAGGACCACAGCAGCAGCACAACTATTTGTTAGCAAATGAGGAACGAGAGAAAGAGAGAAGGAGACAGGGGCACAGTGTATGTGAATGCTGAGTGAACGCTGGCGCATTTGGCTGCCGCTGCTCACCGACTCTTTTTTTTCCTTTTACTTGTTTAACACCTTTTGATGCCTGCTAACTGCCTCTGCCAGTGGTATTAGTGTTTTATATCAATTACCTGCTCGTATTACTATGATAATCTGTCAGCCACTGAGGAATCCCACTTGCTACAAACGGGACCTCTCTGAGTTTGGCGTCCTGGCGTGCATGCTCCTCACCACCGCTTCCTGGTTCTCTCCTGTTACAGCACTGCTACAATGTGGATACTCAAGCTCCTACTTTGGATTGTCTTTTTCTCCACCATCATAACTGCTCTGCCACGACTGACATATTCAGCTGATGAAATCCACCGGCTCCGATCACGGTATGAGCTACCAGCCAGCCTACTCGTCCACCGGGATATCCTCC
Organism: Epinephelus cyanopodus; assembly: GCA_026686955.1. Classification (NCBI taxonomy): domain Eukaryota; kingdom Metazoa; phylum Chordata; class Actinopteri; order Perciformes; family Serranidae; genus Epinephelus; species Epinephelus cyanopodus. The sequence goes on from CM048919.1 coordinate 7,571,383, forward strand.
AACGTCGAGATACATCCACCGCGGATCCCGCAGGAACTTCTGCTTCGATGACAGCGGTTCCATCCGATCCTTCTGGTCGAGGGATCCACGCCGGCAGGACAAGGCTGGAAACGCCGGTAGGACTGCTAACCATAACGTGTTGGCTTCTCTTCCCAGGATGGCGGAGCTTTCTTCCTCCAACTGTTTTAAATTCTCCACCTTCAATGTCCGCTCACTAACTAACAAAGCACTGCTTATCTCCGAATCCATCACGGATTTAAAACTGGACTTCATATGTCTCACGGAAACATGGCAACAGCCGAATGACTTTTTCCACCTGAATCAAACACTACCGCCTGGGTTTGTTTACATCTGCAAATCACGTTCTTCCGGGAGAGGGGGCGGTCTCGCGCTGATCTATCGCGAGAACTTAAAAATCACGCCTGTCCCTGTGACAGAGCCGTCCTTTGAAGTCCTGGCTGCTCAGCTGAATGGTCCCACACCTACCCTCATTGTTACCATTTATCGACCTCCTAAACCCTCTGCCATTTTCATTAGTGAGCTCACATCCCTTTTAGCTGATCTTTGCGCTATGTCTCCTAATGTTATTTTAACTGGTGATTTTAACATTCATCTTGATAAGCCCACTGAAACATCCGCCAAAGATTTTATCTCTACTCTTAACAGTTTTGACCTGGTTCAATTTGTTAATTTCCCAACTCACAACAAAGGGCATATTCTCGATTTAGTTTGCTGCTCAGGAGTCACACCATGTAACCTCAGTGCTGTTGATCTTCCCATTTCTGATCATAAGCTTGTCATCTTTGATATTCATCTTCAACTTTCAAAATCCATCCAGAACCGCTCCATATCTTTCAGAAATTTTAAGAATATCAATATCACTGAGCTTAACAGTCTAATTAGCACTTCCACTCATTTCAGCTCCCCTCACTCCCTCACTGCTGCTGAACTGGTTGATCACTATAACACCAACCTCCAATATGCTTTAGACACACTTGCCCCCCTGAAAACTCGCACAGTTACATTCACTCGGTCCTCCCCTTGGTACACCCCGGAGCTTCGCCAGCTCAAAGCACGGGGTCGTCAGCTGGAGCGATTAGTGAGGAAAACCGGTCTGGTAGTGCATCAGCAAATGTATCTTGACCATCTCACTTCCTACAAATCTGCCATCAACACAGCCAAGTCCACCTACTATTCCCATATCATTAACTCTGCTGACAGCAACACCCGGATTTTATTCTCAACTGTCAACAAACTCCTGAAACCAGCTGAAACTCCCTCTCATCTCATCTCCACCTCACAGTGTCAAGAGTTTCTGCACTTTTTCAACTCAAAAATTGTCAACATCCACCAACAACTGACTCTTCCTGCACCAATGCAACCCACCTTCTCCCAATGGAACACCGTTGATCCTCCACCCTCCAACACTCTGTCCACATTTCAACTCCCGTCTGCTGAATGTATTAATAGACTCATCAAAGCATCCAAGAATTCTACCTGCCCTCTTGATCCTCTCCCCACGCCTTAATTAAAGCCTGTCTTCCAACAGTCTCACCCATTATAACTTCCATAGTTCACTCCTCCCTTTCCACTGCTACTGTTCCACCATCACTGAAGACTGCTTCCATCACTCCCATTCTTAAAAAACCTGGTTTGGATCCCAGTGACCATAATAACTATCGGCCCATTTCCAACCTCCCATTCATCTGTAGAAAAGACAGTAGCAACCCTCCTCCAGAACCACCTGCACAATAATAGCCTCTTTGAACCATTCCAGTCCGGTTTCCGCCCACAACACAGCACAGAAAAAGCCTTAATCAAGATCACCAATGACCTCCTCCTGGCAGCAGATTCTGGCCTTCTCACCATCCTCATCCTCCTCGACCTCAGTGCCGCCTTTGATACCATCTCCCACTCCATACTCCTGGAACGCCTGGCTGGCACTGGGGTCTCTGGTACTGCATTACAATGGTTCACTTCATATCTATCTGACAGGAAACAGTTTGTTCAAGGGAAAAATGTTCACTCGCAACCATCATCCATCACACATGGCGTCCCGCAGGGATCAGTGCTTGGACCGCTTCTCTTCATCATATACATCCTCCCCCTTGGTAACATCCTCCTCCTCTGGAATCCATTTTCACTGCTACGCCGATGACACACAACTTTACATCTTCACTAAACCGAGCACCTCCCCCCCCCCCCCCCCCCCCCCCCCCCCCCCCCCCCCCCGCTCTCACTGACTGTCTCCACGCCATCAACATCTGGATGACAAAATAAAAGCGAAGTCCTTCTTGTCGGCACAAGGTCCACACTCTCCAAAACTCACCCCTTCAATATCGCCATCGATGGTCACCCGGTCCATATCTCCTCCCAAGTCAAAAGCCTCGGTGTCATACTGGACAGTGTTCTTTCTTTTTCCCCTCACATCAGTAACATTACCCGTACTGCCTTCATGCACTTACGCAACATCTCCAGACTCCGCCCATCTCTCACCCAGTACAACACCCAGGTCCTGGCCCACGCACTTGTCACTTCATGCATCGATTACTGCAGCTCAATCCTCACTGGTCTCCCCAACAAACTTCTCCACCGTCTCCAAATCATCCAGAACTCTGCTGCCAGAATCTCACCCGTACCAAATCCACTGACCACATCACCCCCATCCTCATTCAGCTCCACTGGCTACCTGTCCATCACCGCATCCAATATAAAGTTCTTCTCCTCACATATAAAGCTCTCCATAACCTGGCCCCTCAATACCTGTCAGACCTTCTCCACCCGTACACCCCCACCCGTGCTCTACGCTCCTCCTCAGCTGCTCTCCTGTCTGTACCCAACTTCAAACTGATCACTATGGGTGGCAGAGCCTTCAGCTGCTCTGCACCCAGACTCTGGAACTCTCTGCCCCCCCACATCCGTCAGATTGACTCCATTGGACAATTTAAATCACAGCTTAAAACCCATCTCTTCAGGCTTGCCTATCCAGTTTAATTTTCTGCCATGTATTTTATTTTAATGTTGTATTATCTGTATTTTACTTATTTTTAATGTAGTATAATTCATATTTTCTATGTTTTCACTGTAAGGTGTCCTTGGGTGCTCAGAAAGGCGCCAACAAATAAAATCTATATTATTATTATATAGGAAGCTCCCTGGCAGACTAGGCCTATATCAGCCTAACTAGGGGCTGGTTCAAGGCAAGCCTGAGCAAGCCCTTCTTAAAAGCTTTGGCAAAGAGGAAAGTCCTATGTCTACTCCTAAATGTGGAGATGGTTTCTGCCTCCTGCACTGAAACCCGGTGTCATTGCCACTGACGTGAATAACAATCTTACTGAACTTACTTTTATCCTTAGCCAGCAGTTTTAAATGTGATTCAGTGTTGCCCACTCGGGCCCCAGAGAAACATTTGACTATGGTCACTGGAGTCTCTTTAAGGTTTCTCAAAATAGAACTGCCAATGACCAGAGTGTTCTCCTTAAGGGGTGTGTAACTGAAAAAACAGGTTGGTGGTGAACCATGGGCTTAGGCTTAACTGTCTTCCAAGTGGCATAAGGGATATCAAAGGCAAGCCATGCTTCAAAAAGGAATTATGATCTCACTTACAAGGGAGCCAGTGTAGAGGTTCTTGTGCCATGTTGTGTAATACTGTTTGGTCATAGTTTGTGATTGCTTTTTGTTATGTTATGTAATAAGATAATAAGATATAGATATATTATGTAAATAGATAATAAGATATAAGATCAGCTGGTTGCCTAAGCGTCAGCTAATGGGGATCCTATTTTAATAAACAATAAACTACTCATGGACATTATGGCTAGGTTGAGGGCTATAACCTCTTTTGAATAAACTCAGAGCCCTGGTTTTGGTGGAGGCACCTGGCATTGTCAACATGCTGGGGTTCCATCGCAGATGGTCTTGTTTCCAAGTTTCAGTTGGGGTCCCATTGCTGAGGGTCCAGTCTCCCAATTTCCCGTGGGGCTCCATCACCAAGGGCCCTGTCTCCAAGCTCCAGTTGGAGTTCCATTGCCAAGGTCTGGTCTTCAAGTTCCAAAGGGGTTCCGGTTTTCCAAGTTCAATTTGGGTCCTGTCTATGTCACCGCCTGTCTGGTTGGCCACCAGAGGTGCTCTGCCTGCCTGATCGGCTTCCTGGCTCCTGATCAGATTGCCCATGGAGAGTGTGAGTAAGGCGAAGAAAGATGTATCTGCAAAAAAAATCCCTGTAACCGGTGGGGGTCCACCCCCAAAAACATCAATATATAGCGACATTATTGTTGAAATGTTTGGGGAGGATTCCCCTGCTTTTACCAGCTTGGCCAGTATGGAAAGTGTCATTGTCGACCCACCACTGGAGGATGAGGATGCAGCGGATGTGATCCAACTAAGTGATGAGAGCATTACTCTGAATTGTGAAGGTGTGTAACCTATTTCACATAAACTAGGCCTACCCATTTAGTTTTGTATTGATTCAAGATTTAACGAATTTACTATTTGATTTGTGACTTGACCAACACCTCTCCTCCTCAAACCAGCAGCAGCGGAGCACCACCCAAGAAACGGAGTACTCTGAATTGTGATGGTGTGTATTTCACATACAGTAAACTACCAGGCCCGGTGCCAGGATGAAGTTACTGAGGGGGGCGGTTAAAAATTACGAGGGGGCAAATCTTTATTATGCAACATAGGTTCACAGTGAATTATAAAGAGCATGCAGCTGTGCATAACTATCGTGCGTAATGACAGCTCGTCGCCAGTGAAACACGACAACAAACAAGCGGCAAATTGGTATGAAAGCTGGTTCAGGGCATATTCGTCCATTTATGAATAAATATGGAGTGGTGGAAACGCTCTCTAAACGTGTGCAACAAGTTCCTACATTAATTGAGAGGCTTTACAAATATGCCAAAAAAATGTGTACATGTCTGGCTTTGTGTGTACACATTTTTATCATGTCATGAATCTACACAGATTTTCCACTAGCCTAATCTTTCACCCAAAGCTGGATGTCCCCGATTTTAAAACTCATTCATCATCAATCATCCTGCTATGTCTGGAAACATGTCTGACATATCCAGCAGAAAAAAATGTGTGTGGAACAGAACATAGAAAAATAAACCAGCTAAATTCTGCCTTAGCTTTCCTCAGTAGAGTTGCAGCCTACTTGTTTGTTTGTTGAACTTTCTGAGTAAGCGAGGAGCCACTGGCCTGGGCTGCAGTCTCTTCTGTAGTGTTTTTTTTTTTTTTTTTTTTACAAAATCACGTTCTTATATCCATCCTTGGCTTGAACTGCTTTTTGGGCAAAAAACACACTAACGCAATGGCAAAGTAAGTTGACCAAACTATTTAGCAATCAAGCTAGCTTAAATCACATACTATGGTGCGCTGTGCGGCCAAACCTAATACAACATGCAACAAACGGCGCTGTCCATGGTTCTGAAATTACCACAAATACCTGGGGGTTATGGTGTTTCACTCTCCTCTCAAACACCATAACCCCATGTTAAAAAAAAAACAACAAAAATACTGGACGATTGGATCAGTATTTTTATAAACTACCCATTTAGTTTCGTATTTATTCAAGTCAGATTTAACGAATTTGCTATTTGATTTCAGACTTGACCGATGCCTCTCCTCCTCAAACCGGCAGCAGTGGAGCACCACCCAAGAAATGGAGGAGACAGTATGATCTTCAGCAGATACTGCTGCAGAAGAAGATCATCAGAGTGGAAGCTGAAACCAAAAATTTACAGACTGAACAGGAAAAGTTGGAGTTAGAGACACAGTTGCTCCAAAAACAAGTTATTAGGCCCCCATCTTGCATTTTTTAAGAGGAGGAACAGTCCTACATGGATATGAATTAGCCTATAGTGGCCTGATAACAACACAATGTAATGTAGACAATCGCATATTTATTTAGCAAAATTGGTGTATAAAAGATTATAATAATAAAATATTTATTTACAAACAGTGTATAATAATTATAATAATAATGATAATAACAGGCTAATAGTAATAAAATATTATTTTCAAACATTGGTGTATATTAATAATAATATAATAATTACATACTTATTTACTAACATTGCTGTATACTAATAATAATAATTATTATTATTATTATTGTTATTTAATAACATTGCTGTATACTAATAATATTTTTACATACATTTGTAAATAATAACAAAAACAATAATAATAATAAAACATTCTTTATAACAGGCAGGCATTTAGCCAGGAATTATTTTGAACTGAATCAATACATTAAAAATAGTTTGAAAAGGAGCTGATTAAGATGTTTTTAAACAATAAGAGAGATCTGTGAGAACTTGTAAGGTGTTAATTAGGTGTGCACGGACTAGACGTCCACCGATGTCATCCTGCACTACAAGGACTGCAGGGTGCTCTTCTTCCTCCTGCACTGGCTGGTGGTGTTGCCTGAGGAGAGGGATCCTCTTGGTGATGCAGATGTTATGGAGGACTGTGCATGCTGCGACCACAGTGCAAGGTTAATTGATTGAAAAGATTTGCGACACTAAGGTCATGTTTATTCAACAACAATTTCAACCAGAAACAGTAAACTTTAATTGCATTTTGGCTGATCATTTACACAGCACCTTGTTGTTCGTCCATACAAAGGTTGGTGTGTTGTGGTCGTGCTTCGGCTGCAGCTGAGTTCTGAACAATCTGAAGTGTAAAGGCTGATGCAATAATCAAGATGTGAAGAGATAAAAGCATGTATAAAGCCCTTTTCACACAGAGCGCGCAAAGGGCAGACCTCCACTGACAAACCCATTCATTGTGTATGTGCTACCGTGGTGCAAGAGCGACACCACTCTGCTGCCAAGCTGAGTGGCGCGTGAGAGGGCACATGCTGCGGCGTCTGCGCACCACCAGCCTGTGCTCGAATTGAAAATTTTTTAATTTTACCGCAACGCGCTGTGACAACACCTCAGCATGTCGAATAGTAGAGAAGAGTCTGAAGTAGACCCAGAAGCGGTCACCGTGGAGCTGTAGCTCCTGAATGAGCCTGTACTCCCCCAAATCCTGTCTTGCGTGCCTTGCTCTCCGCTTGCTCTGCGCCCTGCCCTGCGGTGGGTGCCGCGAAAATCGCGCTCTGTGTGAAAGAGGCATCTCTAAAAGTTAAAATAGATCTTATTTTAGCAATATTTCTGAGATGATTAAAGTATGATTGGACAACTTTAGTGACATGTTGTTCAGAACATAATTACTATTGAACATGACACCAAGATTTCTTGCAACAGGCTTTATGTGTTGTGACGGGTAACTGATAGATGGCAGTATCTGTTTTGTGATATGCTGTGACCCAATTACAAGGATTTCTGTTATATTAGAATTGATTTGGAGGAGCCGCATATCCCTGTAGGCTGAAGAGGTTGATCTCAACAGGAGACCACTTAGTGTGGTGGAGAATGTGGGTGAAGACAATGTCTTGGAAGCATTTCCCTGGTTTCCTGAGGGTTGCCAATTTCTGGTGGCCTTTTCTGATTCCAGTGGAATGAGTGCATAAGTACCCACAACCAGTATCAACTCAAGTTGAGCCTGGCATGCTTTAAGATGGCTATGCATAAGGTAGAATTTGGTTTGGTTGGTAAGGAACAAACTATGACAGCGAGGAAGTGGTTGTTTGTGTCTGCAAGCTGGTAGCTTGGCTACCTAGCTTTGGCAATAAATGCTACAGCTCATGCTTTCTTTGGTTTTGCGTGTGAGCTTTGTTATAGCTTGGCTTTTTCAAGGGCATCTTGTCTGTCCCTCCCATGTCAGTCTGCAGTTGACTGACATGGGAGGGTTGTTGTTACCTTGATGAAGCTCACCTGGGCCTTCCAGGCTACAAAACCTGCCTCATGTTTTCCCCTGCTCCCTCCCTTCCTTCCCATCTGCCTGGCATCAATTACTCACTTTGTTGATCTACACACTCCAGTGGTGATTAAAGTTAATTGTAGTTTTATAAATTGTGCTGTTTTAACTAAATCGTTTGTGTGGTGTCTCTACTTGTCACATTCACTGAGCCAGTTTGTGACACATTAAAGATTCTGAATGAACCCAAATAAAAGTTGTTGGGATATGAACTGTATTAAAAGACAAATCAATGTGTAGTCAGTGAAGTGTCTATGCTATACAGAACAGATTGAATTTAATGTTCAATATTGATTTCAAATTTTAATGGAAAACAGTACTAATAGAGCATCTGCATTAAGCACTGACAGTAAACTTATTTTAACAGATGATTCGGATATACGTTTCTTAACTGTGATATAATGAGCATATACCCACCTACAATTTTAAAGCCTTATCATAGCATATCACCAGCTAGAAGCAACAATGTAGGCCTAACCATGACAACAATAAGCTGAGTGGAGCTGTAGCTGCAGGGGGAAGCTGGTCAGTGCGGTTTGTGGTTGAGTGTGTGGCTGATTGGAGGCACCTGTTGTCTTGGTCTTTGAAAAAATATGAAACCCTGCCATTACAAAGAATGGAGGTCTATTTTCTGAAAGGCAGGGTTTTTGAAAGGCAGGGTGTTACCTATCTGTAGGTCTGATGCTGAAATTGAGTATAAATACACCCTTTAAAGCTGATATTTCAAAAAATTTCTTCACGGGGAAGCATGACCCCGGACCCCCCTAGGGAGTTCGGATCCTTCTCTCTTTTTTTTTCCCTGAAGATATAGTATTGCCATCGCCCTTACCCTAACCTTGACCAGCTCTCTTTTATCGAATACTTCATAGATAACATTAAATAATTGCTAACTTAGCATTAGCATGGTAAAACTACTGAACTGAGGCAACATAAGTTATATTTTGCCAGGTATTTTATTTCATTGGTATGATGAATCTGGCTTAAATAGAACAGAAGATACACACAGATTGTCATACTGTTGCCATAGTTCAATGGTTTTAATTTTGTCTTTAGTTTCTGATAATGACTTTAGCTGTTCTTTCATCTCAGACATATTGTGTTACATACCTTGACATGTTTCGGCGGAAACTTCCACCTTCCTCAGAAGTGTCACTTGGTGGTGGTTGTGGCGCGTCTGGCGCGTGATGGCAAGCTAACGCAGACGAGACCCCTTTATCCCGAGATTTAAGAGCCCCGAGCCAGAGAACTACCAACCTTACCAATTTCCTGCCACGGCAGTGGGATAAACATAATAAATTGCACAAGCCCAGCATCCCAAACATTAAGCATTCAGCACCACCTGCATAAACCCAAATCCCACACTCAACCCCTTTTTGGCTTGACCAAATCTGTCTGTGAGTGAGTGCTGAAGAAAGACGGGATGTAAAACCAGACACAACACATGAGAGAATCTACAAAATAAAACAGGAAGCAGATTAAACATGACGGAATAACATGAAACAAGGAACACAAACAGAAACCTCCAACCGCCAATGAGGAAGCCACAAAGTAATTCCTTGAGTTGTTTGAAAAAGCTGTAAATAAATAATTAATCCAATTGCTGTTTTCCTTGTATTTATGTAATGCACTTTGGCTTTTTAGGAGTGCTCTGCAAATTGAAATTCAATAGGAAAGCTGCATGTCTTTACATAACACTTTGCCAGATCTAGTTTAATGCATACATGTAAAGATGCGCAGCTTTCTTGTTGAATGTCAGATGGGAAAATGGGACAACTTGTGTAAGTGTAAGAGCTTAATACAATGCATAAGTGAAAGCTCTTTACAGACAGGGCTGTGATATTGAAAACATAAGGAAAGCATCAAACCCAAAGTTGGAACACAAAACAAGCCAGCATAGAGGTTTTTCCTTTTTCAGACAAAGAGATTAGGAGATGCTGCTTTACCTTGACATGTTTCAACTGTTAACTTCAGTCTTCTTCAGAAGCGTCATCTGAAGTGCGTCGTGACGTGTCTTTATCAGCTGGTGTTTCCTTAAAGGCGTGACCGTCCTGTCAATCTGACATATCTGCCAGGCCAGTCATGCCCCCCGTCGCCCGATGGTCTCTGGAGGAGAGAGTCCCAGGTGTGTGTGATGCATCTTCATCATTCCAAAGGCTTGTTCAATGATGGTGCAAGCCTTGGCATGGTGGCTGTTAAAGTGGTGTCTACCCTCCCCTGTAGTGGCACCCAATAGGGAGTGATGATGGTCACAGGTTGGTTGATACATAGCCACCATCCCCCACGATGAAGTAGCCTTGAGGAGGATACAGCTCGTCTTTGTAAATCCTGCTGCTTTTCATGACTCTTGTATCATGCACAGCCAAGATATCCCACAGAGACATGCAGGAAATTCTGCTTCCCATCACACACTGCGTGTGTCACGTAACAGTTCAAGGAGGACCCAAATGCAGGCTTTAACAAAAAAGCAAGCTTTAATACTGCTGATAAAAAACATCCAGATACAGCAGGTAACTGAAAGGCCAAATGAAAGCAGAACAAGAACAAAAAAAAAAAAAAAAGAAAAGAAAACCCAACAGGTAAAATACGCTGAAAAAAATCCAAACACAATATATCAGTCAGGATATGGCACATGGATGACATCAAGAACACAGGGACGAGCACTGGAATATTGCAGGGATGAACTGACCAAGAACAAAGGGAAACCCACGGGTAGGCTATATGCAGAAAACTAATCATAAGAACAAGACACAGCTGGAGTTTGAGGACACGGGAAAAAGGAGGGAAATGGAGATTGGCAGGAGGCAAACACTTTGGTGGAGCAAATACGACTAATACATAACAGGTGTGGGTAAGACTCTGGAAACTGAGACAGTGTGTCAGAAAACAGGCAGGAAAACACACAATGACAGGAAGTAAAACCAAATACGACACATGAGGAGAGAATCTACAAAATAAAAGAGGAAGCAGATTAAACATGAATGAATAACATGAAACAAGGAACACAAACTGAAAACTCCCGGACAAAGTCCGTAGGATAACAGGATATAAACAAACCCAGCATCATGATGACAGCCTGGAGCTGCATGGAAGGGAAAAGTTTCTTGTTGAGATAGTCCTGGCCTCCTGGGCCAGGTGGGGTCTTGATGTGAATGTGGCATCTGTCTATTGCACCCACACACTTTGAAAAGACAGGACTGTTTGCCAGCCGCTCAAAGTCTTGGACGACCACCTCAAGTTCCTGTCCAGAAGGCAGTCGAATAACCATTCGGCATAGGGCTGCAATCTTCTCTGCTCCAATGTGAACCAGTCTGCACTTTGGGTGGACTTTGGGACCTGAAAATCCCTGCAAACCACACTAAAAGACAACCCATGTGCCATCCAGTACAGGGTGATTAGAATTGTTACATGGTGTCCCCAGCCATGAGTCTCCTTGTGTGGCTGCAACCTCATCAAGGCCTCCAAAGATGCACGGCTTAGACGGTAGTCAGTCATCAGCTCACACTAAAAGAATACTTCTTAGATAATAAGGCAGACAGTGAACCAATACACTGTACAGTCATGTCATATGTTATTAACCACCTATTCTTGAAGTGATTACCACCATGTTTGCAGCTCAATTTTTTGCTGTAGCCTATTGATCTATGGAAGCCAATTATTCTCAGTACCTTCATTTGGCACTGTCTGACAGTTCCCATTCAAACCTACACCCAACCAACCTGTGACTCCCCTCTTCCCCCCCCCTCAAAATCAGGCAGAGCAAAGAGATACAGTTTGAGTTTAATATGGACTTTTCACCTTCACAGTATTTGGTGTGGTTGATAAAGCACATATTGTTTAAAAGTATTTTTCTGTATTTTATTATGTTAAATTCCTCAATTTAAGCCTGTATTAATTATGAATCAAAGAGTAAAATGGCAGATTGTGGATGCATTAATAATGTAAGTACATTAAAGAGCCAAAATATTTTCTTTTGATGTTCCTTTGCATAGAAAAAAAAAATCATTCACTAACCAACCACCTTTTTTATCATTTCAGTCCCCCTTTACTATTTTAAATTGTTGGAACAGTTGTGTTTAAATGTTCAACACATCAGACAATATGTCTTTTTTTCCAGGAGTAGGAGCAGTAATGTATGTCGTACTTGGGCCATTGATGTTGATGTATCACCTGTTGAATCTGATGCCATGTCACCAGAGGGCATGCAACAGTTTTCATGGTTGATCATGGTGGTCATGGGTACTGATGATGTGAGTTAGACTATCCATAGGCCTATACCACATGCTTCCTCAATCAATTAATAGTCATCATCTGTTACATGGGCCTGAAATCTATTAATTCATCAGCAGTTCAAGGCTGTAAAAGGATGGGCCGAGTCATGACAAATGTAATGTCCTGAATTTTAGTTAACTTAACTGACATTAAAAGATAAGAGTGTAGCGACAATTTATAATTGGGACCAGATAGTCTACAAAAGCTCCAACGACGTGATGACAGATCCATTAGGCCACTGATTATTCTTATATATTTTTATTTTGATTTGAATGTACATTTCATACTTGTAAACATGTTAAGTCCCATTAATGACTAGAGGGATTGATTCATTTCAATTCACAAATAATGGCGCCAATGTGGGATTTCTTTTCTAGTTCAGCACAGTGACAGGTGTTGCAGCTGTGCACACGTCACAAGTGAGAGTGACGCATGACTAACAGGGATATCCCAATTACCAGGTGAGGATTCCTCTCTCCTCGCATGTGTCTTACGAGGACAGAGCTATATTTTCGGTAACTAGCTAGCTAATACTTCACTTTTCAGGGTGTGATTTTGGTTTTGGAACAGGGAAGAAACATATGTCTTTTTACAGCCTCTCAGGGTAACAAGTATCATTAATACACGGCGTACCCCAGGCACAACATTTACCTCAAAATCCATAAAGCCAGCCTGAAATGAAGGAAATCTGAAACGGTTGTATTAAAGTCAATGGAGTGCAGCTGTGTTGCTACTGGACCCTGGTGTGAGCTACATTATGACTGGCCAGTCTGCGTCCGGGGATGAGACTTTGGGTCATTGTAATCCAAGATCATTTCTTACCAGCTGGCCACCATACTGTTACCCGTGGAAAAAGCTTGCATTTTTTGCATGGCCTCACACTCCAGTTAAGTGTTTAGTGGTGTGACACAGTGCATTCTGGTGGTTATAGGTTTCTGCCTCTTGAGCAAAAGCAAATGCCAAAGCCCTTATTCCTGTTTTCTCTGGTCAAGCAGCAACAATGTCAAAAGTATTTGTGTCTTTCTACTGCATAGACATCCCAGTTTTATGAAAAGGCCATCCATCCAGCTCAGTGAGCTCTTTTTTGGTATTTTACTCTGTCACAACCACATTTGGAGAAACACAATACTACTATAAATGAGCAGGACCAGTTAATAAACAATCAGAAAGATCTCCAAAGCTTCTTGACAGCTAAATGTATTTCTCGCTCTCTTTTTTTTTAATTAATAAATTGAACAAATAAATTTAAATTAAAAAAATGTGGAATATACAGTGTCCTAGGTAATATATTCTTTTTAGTGGTGCAAAGTAATATTTCAAACAGGATTTTGGGTAATATTGTTACATTTACAATGTCACGTAACATGTTACCCAAAATAAGCTGTTTATTGTTCTTATTTTTCACTCATCCACACTGATCCACACTGCACCACTTTCACCAGTGCACCACCAGAAATTGTATCCCCTGAAGGTTGTTGTGTAAGTTGTTATCACAGACTACATTATAGATAGGTGCCGGTGATCGGCCCATCTGGGTCATGCTATATTGTGCATTAACATGTTTAGTGTATTTCCATTCACACACCTACAACATCTACAACACATCCCATTCTGCTTTTGCGTCCTAAGGCTGTTGAAAGCTGCGGGGATAAGGAACTGACCTCCTGTTTGGTTTTTTATTATACCAGTGGTCAGCACTTCTGGGTCATGCGCAGTAGCATTTTGGATGTGTTTCCATTCACATTCCCTACAACTGCAGAGCAATGCCAGCACACCATCCCATCCTTATGCATAACTTTCTCTCTGGTGCTGCTGTAGCTGACCAGCAGACTAGTAACCGTTGTTGTATTAAAAAATAACTTATTGCTTTCAAATGCAGGTAACTCACAATCTGTAATGTATTACATTTTGAGAGTAACTTGCCAAACACTGGCAATATCAGGGTTTGGTTAGGGGTGGGTATTATTCAAAATGAACAATAAAAGCAAAACCAAAAAAAAGCAGCTCAAAGGATCAGGCCAGAACATATCAGTATAACAGAATAATCTCTTCAAAAGGTCATCAGGGTAATCATCTTTAACAATCATGGAGTATAAACAGTGTATGAGCCTTTTAGGGTTTTTTTTTCAAATAATGATATTAACAATTATTTTTCAAAGGGCATAACCATTCTTTATAACACACACCTTGAACCAGCTGACTGAGTTCAAGTGTAGCCTCCTCATTTGTTTCTCTTAAGGAGGGTTTTCATAAATACACACATAATTATTATTTATAATGCAGGAGAGAATTCGTTTTAACAGGCCACTTTATGAAATACTGTAATTGAGGCCATTTGAAAGTGGAGGAGAGATATTTCTATTTTTAAAGATGTTATTTGACCTAGTATTTCCACAGGAAGTACGCTGTATGGCCATGTAGGTGTGATTTGTCTGGATGCTTAACGTCCTCATGAAATGGAAAAAATACATTTTCACCCAGTTTTAATCCTGTGTCCTTGTGTTAACTGATCATTTACCTCTTGTTATTTGCAAAATATATGTAAAAAACAGTGTCAGAGTATTTTTTACATGAAATTCCTTTTCTTTTCATGTAAAACCAGTTAAAATGCTTTCAGATGTTTGATAACTGATCCCACTCTCAAAGGTGTTTACAAAAGTTCAAATGGCAACTGCCTGGCCACACTGGTCATGTTAAACCACACTTCATCATTTGTGGAAGAAGTTGCTAACAGAGCAATGTAGAGGGAGATAAAAAAAAAAAAAAAAAGAGGTGTATTTGGATATACACTCACCGGCCACTTCATTAGGTACACCTTGCTAGTGCTGGGTTGGACCCCCTTTTGCCTTCAGAACTGCCTTAATTCTTTATGGCATAGATTCAACTGAGATTTTGGTCCATATCAACATGATAGCATCACACAGTTGCTGCAGATTTGTCAGCAGCACAGCCATGATGGGAATCTGCTGTTCCATCACATCACACATGTGGTGACTGTGGAGGACATTGATGTACAATACAGTTTGAGATGATCTGAGCTTTGTGACATGGCGTGTTATCCTGCTGGAAGTAGCCATCAGAAGATGGGTACACTGTGGTCATAAAGGGATGGACACGGTCAGCAACAATACTCAAACGTATGCTAAGAAATGATCCCCCACACCATTACACCACCACCAGCAGCTTGAACCGTTGATTCAAGGCAGGATGGATCCGTGCTTTCATGTTGTTTACGTCAAATTCTGACCCTACCATCTGAATATGTGCGTTAACATGGAGCCATGTATTCCTTTTGCATTCGGGTTGGAAGCCCTACCCGAATAGAAATGCTCCTTGTAAACACCTCAACCCGAATGAAAACAGCCAACCTGAAAGAAAATCAAATCGTGTGCACAGGGGTGGAATATTCCTTTTTGGAACCCGAATGGAAGAATTTTTCTGTCTTGTATACACCTCCCACCCGATTCTAGCCATTCCGGTCTTTCTGCGCATGCTCGTTTCCTTGGCCTTCTGGCGCGATGACGTATATGCGTGCATACCAACGGGTTGAGATAGAGCAGTCGGACTAGTTGCACTCACCAGTTTCCATTCGCCACAACACAGTCCTCTCTTCATCGACCTTCTACCTCTCTTCTCCTCCTCATTAAACAAAGTATTAGCAGAACAAGGTTGTTGTTGTACTGCTGCTTCAACAATATAAGTAAAACAAGCCCGAAAAAGTCACTGAGAACGGCGTCGTCAAGCATCTTGTTATCCAGAGCGAGAACTACAGTGTTTTCTTCCAGTACACGTAACATCCGCCCCGTCCCCTATCCAATCAGAAACCTTCCCTGCTCCAAACCTTGCGCAGACCCAAATGCAGGCGATTAAACTGATGTCCCATGTAAACCCTCATTTGGAATGAATATTTCCCATGTAAACTACCTGGAAAAACTTTAATTCCGAATGATTTCATTCTGAATGAGAAACCATCATGTAACCGCACCCAATGTCGCAGCAGAAATGGAGATTCTTCTGACAGGGCAATGTTTTTCCAATCATCTATTGTCCAATTTTGGTGATCCTGTGTTAACTGTAGCTTCAGTTATCGTGTTCTTAGCTTACAAGTGTGGCACAGCAAATCCCAGTAGATCAGTAGTTTGTGAAATATTCAGACCAGCCCGTCTGACACCAACAACCATGCCACATTCAAAGTCACTTAAATTACCTTTCTCCACCATTCTGATGCTCGGTTTGAACTTAAGCAGGCCATCTTGACCACGTCTACATGCCTAAATGCATTGAGTTGCTGCCATGTGATTGGCTGATTAGCTAACTGTGTTAACAAGCACATGAACAGGTGTACCTAATAAAGTGGCTGGTGAGTCTAAGTGGGCAAAACCTTTGTTTTCATTTCTAAAACAATGTGGCGGGGGTCTAATTCCTTCAGCACTCATTTGTCCTTCTCCTGATCTAATGGTGAGGGAGACGAGTGTGGAGCCAATCGTCCCCTGAAGTTCTGTATTGCGCTTAACTCAAAGCCCGCCCACTTTTTGCAGTCAAATGCAAAGTATTTGCTTTATTTAAATCTTGTAGCTGTGCACCACTTAATCTTATATTCATATCTTACCTTATATTTTCTAACTTCTGATTCACAAGGACATATCTTTTTTCTTCCTCTGATGACACAATACAATGGAGTGAGGTGGTGAGAAAAAAAATAATAATACAGGATCTAACTGAGATGGTGATGAGGATGACGTGGATGGAGGAGGGGGAGGCCACAGGTGACAAGAGGAGAATTGAAGCTGGAATGAGGAGATTGCACAGAAAGCACAGAGGAGGAGGTGGGGTTGTTAAGAACAATGGAAGTGAAGAGAAGTGATGGAACTGATGAACCTTGCAGTGACGCATCAGTGGAAGTGACGTCCGGTGAAGAGCCCAAGAGAAAATGAAACATATGCTTTCTCCCTTTGCTATGCTAATGCCAGCAGCTATTCAGAGGCTGTAGAGATAGGGGAGGGCTGGACTTCATGTCTCCTGAGATGCAGAGGAGGGGACACCTGGGGTTATGCTGTTCTATCACCAATGCACACAATGCTAATGAGTCGGTATCTTGCCTGTATGTTTTTCAGGATAAAAAATGACTGTCATTGTAAACCAGATGGCTCATCATACCAAAAGAAAGTTTCTACAATGAACAAGCTTGCTTGAATACAGTCAAAGCTCTCAGTATAATAAATTATAAAGTCCTGCTTCTAATTTACAAAGCATTACATGGCCTTGCACTTCAAGATATCAATGATTTATTGGTTCTATAAAAACACACACACACTCATCCCACAAGATGGAGGAAACTAGATTCAGAAGAACCTGCTTCCTGCCAGAGGAAATCACATCCTGGGACAAGATTCAACCAACGCTTCCTTAGAGTGATTGTTATCTTGTCCCTTCTAACACTAGGAAATGTAATATATGTGTTAAAATGCAAAGACAGCCTAAGAGATGTCATTTTCGTCTAAGCAAACAATTCACAAAAAAGACATGAGCTGAGACAGGCTTGAAAAAGTTTTGTTTCTTTTACCTGAATGACTCAACTTGTCCAAATCTAGTTGAAACCAAGTCAGCTGCTCTCTGTAAAGTATTGTGATAGTTTATCAAGTTTAACTCAACACAGCGAAACATCAAAAGTGAGTTTGGAGGGGATTTGGGGACACTTTGACCTACCAAGAGTGTAGGCCTATATGTGACCAAAAGTGTATGGTAACTTACAAATTTAACTGTGAAACATCAATGTGATGTAATGTAAAGTAGAGCTATGTGCCTTTAATTAAATTAGTAGCAGAGTGAACAGGACCTTAACCTCTGATTTACCCCACAATATCATAATTGACTGATGCTAAGTTTTCTCTCAGGTGAGACAGAAACAGGCCTATTTTCACCTGGCGTAAGCTTAGCCTTTTCACCCCAACTCGTCAAATATGGCTGCTTGGTTACCGCCACTCACGTCTACATTCTACACAATAGGTATCTTTTCTAAATGCACTTCCATGCAAGCAAAGCATGCGTTTAGATTTTGGCAACAAAAACACATGGTTTAGTCTAAAAGAAAACATAATGGTTTGGCTCTACTTCATAAGGGAAGCAAACAACAGTCTCCCTATCCGTCTATCATACTGCGACAACAGGTGCCGTTTGGCTGACTGGCGGCGTATCATAGCACCAAGAAAGATAGAAAGATGCCATTTAGCACTGGTCTGTGATGCCAAAATCCCTGACCAAACACCAGCATTTGATGAGTTTGGAATGAGGGCCGCCTGGCCTGGAGAGGATCATGGGTTTGGTGACGTGTGTGTGTGAGTGTGCCTATTCATCTGTCCACAGTCTTGCAAACTACTGGACCAATTCGTCAAATATTTTGTGTGCACATTCATGACCATATGCTTAAGGACCTCTTCTGGGTGCGGTGATTTGCCAATGCCGCAGCGCTCGTCGTCAGCTTGACCCAGCGCTGATCATACACACGCACTGACGGCAGACGGAAAGCACTGCTGGTTTATTGCTGGCATTTTTCATAAGTGAAAGAAGCTACAGCTAGCTAGTTGTATCCTACAGGTGGCATGTAAATAGCATGCTACGCACGCAGGAAGATGTCTGTTTGAATGCGTACGGATAACAATCACAATTTGACATTATGTATGTTGCACAATATTATGAAACTATACAAGGAAATGTTATGTCAGATTGCCATTGCTATCCGTTACATCACATTCAAAGATCAGCGCACATCTTCCTGCAGGCTTCACATGGCATGCTATTTACATGCCACCTATAGCTACAGCTAATGTTTCTTTCTTATTTCGTATCATATTAATAAACTTTGCTGGAATCCCAGTTTCCAGGGAAATTCTTCTCCAGGCCTCTGTTTTCTTGTCAAGGTCGTGGTATTCCCTGGAAGTAATAAACTATGGGGTAGCTGGACACGATTAATATGAGTCTCTCCTCCATCTTGCAGTTGGATCTTTACGTTTTTCCAAGCCCTGTCTACGCCCCCACCTCCCACCTGCGTTCTACTGTAAAATCATTGGCTCTGCACAAAAAGGTCAGCGTCAAACGGAGTCAAAGTTCAACAAAACTCAACTTTACTTTTCGATTTTTCAACAGGTGGCAAAACATGAGGTGCACTGCACTGCAACTAGTAAAAAAAAGAAATGCTTGCTGTGCCTTTTGATTGTTGCCAGGCAACCACTCCATCATGTCCTTACACTAACCTTTGCATATAATTAATCTATTGTTTTTTTTCCCCCAGTAATTAGTAGTTAGAGAGGCTGTTGGCAAATAGTTTGTTGGGCAACAAATGGAGATCTGTGTGGATCATGCAGAGTACCACCAGTTGGTCCAGGAGCTTTCCATGCATATTTTAGGAGGACTCATGTGCAGTTTGACATCAGGCCGTATAGCTCTGGTTATCCAGCATCCGATACCACCAGTTTCTCATTGTTAACCAGTTGTAAACTTGTTGTCATGACCACCACAAAAGGCCCTTCTCTCTAATCATCTGATTGGACAATGGGGAAAAAATGTGACAAAAAAAGAGAGATGACATGGGGCATTTTTACACTCTGAGTTCACGTTTTTTCAACTCGAGGAGATCAGAGCACTCTGGCAAAAATGCCAGGTGCCTAGAGGTGCATCGTAACACAAAAAAGCTTCATTCTCAGTTACAATGATTACAAAATGGTGCCTCCAGCTGCTAAAATGCTCTCTGTGTGATCAGGGCCTTAACTGGCTGATAGGGGCCACGGATTTTTTGGAAACTGTCTTGGCTGATACAAGAATCCTAACCATCTGTCACAGGCCCTATTTTGACCTTTGTTGTAGCTCAAAAACTGACATCCAAAGAAAGTTGGGTATCATTTTGAACCAGAGCATCTGCAGATTAATTTCATACCCATCATGTTATAATGCATGAAAGTTAGGCACGATATGAGATAAATAAATCTAAATATTTTGTTATTGTCACTGCCATCCTGACCACCAGGTGCAACTGCACCCTGTTCCAGCTGCTATGGCTGTACTGAGGTATACCACACCGGGTTTCAGAAGCAAAGCATTTACCCTGCCCGATTTTATTGATATGGTCATTTCTCTTTTGTTTTTTTTCTTGTAATAAATAAGCTGTTAAATGGTTTCAATTTTGTCTGGTTTGGTAGAGGCAAGTATTTTAAGTAGCAAATTTCAGAATCAAAGGCATTAAATTAAATTATGTATATGGCTGTTATGCTGTAGCTTACAGACAAAATTAATGCCATTGAAAGTCCAGTTATAAACGGCATGGATCGAACATTTGTGACTGTTTTACTTGTTAAAAAAACATTAATTCTCATGATCACATCGTATAGTCTGGCCATGACCAGCCTGGTGGAAATCAGTACTCTACTGAGTGTGCCTTTCTGGTTTTGTTATGCATTAAATGTGCAATTCAGGGTGAAACCAGAATCTTCTTATGCACTTCACAATGCAAAAATCAAAGAAAGGTCAGGTCAGGTCTTCTGTGTCCCTGAGAACCAAATTGTTTCCTCTCCTCAGATGTTCTCCACAGCAGCTCTGTGATCAGCAGCCATTTCATGTCCCAGACCCAGTCCACTGCTCCTGATCCAGACTATTTCTGTTCCTACTCAGAGACGCAAGTAAACACTTGAATTCTGCAGCTGCTTGCATTTTTGTTGAAGATGTTTCTGTGAAGAAGACTTGAGCAATGCAAACAGACAGTCTGAGAAGTTTGACTTTTAAAAATGCAACAAACCGCCACGCATGTGTGATTCATCGTAGTTACTCTCCCAAGCAGAGATGCTCCGCTTTGTACTTCACATACTGTCAATGTATTATTCAGTAGTTCACAGTGAGTGGTTGCTCTCTGAATGGCACTGAGAGGTCAGTGGCTCATGGTGCACCATTAGCATCTCAACCCAGGGCTGACTGTGTGTGCATACATGTGCGAGGGAGAGAGAGACCTCTGCAACAGTCAAATGTAAACATTTTTCAGATTTTCCACAGGGAGTTGGATTCCATTTCTTTGATTTCACCTTTATCTACACAGCAGCTGAGGGACCATACTCTTTCTGATATGTGCAAACAAACACAGGTAAGTTTTTTCTGTACACAAACAAAACTAGAGGTCTGAAACCACAGTAGCCTCAAGGCTACAATGCTCTCTGTGTGAAGTGACAATTTAGACTTAATATTCAAGTTGTTTTTTTGTTTTTTGTTTTTGACGAAGGCACTTAAGTCATTAAAATCAAAAGAGTTTCTCCCCTTGACTTCATGAATGTGTTCTGTGGTCTGTTACACAGTGACATAAAATATTTTGTGTACAAACTTGAAATTTTAGACTTAAGGGTGGTTTTATGGATAGCTGAATGGGAACAAAAGAAGTGCCAGGGCACATAATGAGCATTAAACTAGAGGATGTTTATCAAAAAAAGAAAAAAATGTACCTGGAGAGCATTTTCCCCAGACGCCACTGCAGGGTCCATGCTTAGCCCAGAATGTCCCCAAACCCCTGCCACCACATGTGTTAGCTGCATACTTTTTAAAACCTTAATGGTGAATTGATTCCAAACATGCACATGTACATGTAAAGATGATAAAACTCATGACTTCAAAATCTCACCACAGCCAGGTACCCAGAGTTTTCAATCATGTCTTCAATGAGCGTGGAATCACAGTTAGACATTTTCAAAGACATCTCTTGAGCACCGCCTCACGAATTTGTCTGTCACACAGCACAGATGAGTAATCTACTGACTTGACCATGGTTTTTCTGTGGATGTTTGCATGTTTAAATAGGGATTTCAATTATTTGTTACCCTTTATAATGTGGTTTTATTACGTTTTTATTTGTTCATTGCACTGTAGTAACTGACAAGCTGATCTTAACAAGATAGGAAACCAGTTGCCTTTAAAAAGTACATATAACTGTTAACCTTAAATTAGGTTTACACTAAGTCAAATTGTTAAGTTTACCTCAATCTTAGTTGGGTTAGCCTAACCTGACCCTTACTTAATTTTGTGAAGTTGTTTGAACTTTAAAAGGCGAGTGAAATGAGCTTGTTCACTTGTTAAATAACTTAAGTAACTAAGTTAGTCTTATTTAATTAAATTTAGATTTATTCATAGATAAATTAAGTACACACAACAAAAAAATGATTAGTTTGCAAACTTAACAAACAAAGTGCCATTCTCAGGATCCTAAAACAAAGTGTTTGTGGAAAACAATGAAATGATAAAATTAAAAACAAATCCATTTCTAAGAATTAAAGCTTACTTCAGATTGTGACGGGCTCCATGGAACAGTTTTATCACAAATAGCAATAACAGCATTATGAAGGCTGACCGTCTGAGGCTTCAGCCCTGAATGTTTTATTAATAGCCCCAGATCTATATATATATATATATATATATATATATATATATATATATATATATATATGATGTATATTGATTATATTTTGTTTAATCTAAGTCTTCAAAATAACTAAAGTAGACAAATAAATGTGGTGGAGGTAAAAGTGCAGTGTTTCCCTCTGAGATGTGGAGGAATATAAGTACTAAGTAGCACAGAATAGAAATATTCAAGAACAAGTACTGTATTCTGTTTTCATTCAGTACTAATTACTAACAACCTCCAGACAATAACACCCACCCTGCAGAGGAGCTTAATCACTTCTTTGCACGATTTGAAACAGCAGAGTGATAACGGAGCCAACGCTGCCACTGGGGGCTGCTGACCCCCCTCTGACCCTACAGACACAACAGGTGAGGAGCATCTTCAGCTCTGTGAATGATAAGAAGGCTGGGGGCCTGATGGAATTCCAAGGAGACTGATCAGAGACTGTGCCCACCAGCTCTCAGAGGTATTTACAGACATTTAATCTGTCGCTGTCCCACGCCACTGTACCCACTTGCCTCGAGTCAGCCGCAGTCATACTGGTGCCCAAACACAATAACATTGCCTGTCTTAATGATTACAGGCCAGTAGCACTTAGTCCCATTATCACAAAATGTTTTGAGAAACTGGTCCTAAAACACATCAAATCCAGCCTCCCTGCCAACCTTGACCAAAACCAATATGCCTACAGAGCACGCACTGAGGATCGATGGAAGTCCATGAAGTCACACTAACTTGTTTTACTTAAATTGCTAAGACTAACAAAGGTCAAGTAGAGCATTTTTAAGTCCCATCAGCTGAGACCATTAAACACCTCAAATTTAAGTTTATGTCCTTGTGCAACAAAAGCACCTAGTAGGTTGAGAAAAAACATCATGTTTTGGCTTGACATATATATGGGAAGTGAACACAGGGCTCTTGAGTGAAAGTCCAAGGTGAGCTTGATGCACTTCACTGTCTCATTCATCAAAGCATGCTGTGCACAAAACTAAGTGGTGATCTTAATTATTTTCATTGTATTGTTCATAACCGCTTTAACATCATCAGGGGAATTCAAGTACACAGCACCATTTGTTCTGAAAATATGTGCAGGAATCTGAAACCTCTCATGATGACCTCGTACTCCACAATGACCTGCACTGACTCAGTAAGGGCAAAGCACTGGAGTGCTTTGTTAATCTCAAGGATCAAGTTGTAGATTTTTTAAAGCAAAGTCAGTCAAAAACGGCAGCTGACCACCTGCGCATCATGTGCAACGTTGCATTTTTAACAGACATATTTTCCCATTTGAACGCTCTCAATCTACAGCAACAGGGGAAAAAACATGGTTGATATGGTGGAAAAATTTGATGCCTTTGGAAACAAACTCGATCTCTTCCACACAGATTTGTTGTCAAGGAGGCTGCTACACTTCAGCACACTTAAGACAGAGGGTGACAGCAAGGTCATATAGAACATGAAGAAATTTATCACACAGCTTAGGGAAAATTTCTCTGCTAGATCTGATGACTTTGCCACTTCCTGGGATGTCATCGAATTTGTGGGTGACCCGTTCACTATCAGCCCAGGAGGAGAACTCTCCGCTAATGTGAGGAAGGTGATGTCACTGGACAAGGTGGCTATTCAAGTTGAACTGATTGACATCCAGGCCACTGGTGACATGAAGGCTACTCGGGTGGCTTATCCCCAAGAGTACGATGCCACTGTCTTATGAGGACTGCTTACGCATGGGCCTGAGGCCTGTCAAATCTGATGCTAAAAAGATAGTGTCGGACAGGACATGCAACTTCTCCCATTAGCCAAATGTGAGTTTTCAGACTTGTGAGTCTCTTTGTTGTACTTTATTTGTGTTTATTTGTTGGATCACAGGCTACTTTAATTTGATGGATGGAAAGAGTAACATTTCTATAACTGAGGCCTGCTGCTTTTATTTGTCATTTGTATCTATCTGCTGATGTGCAAGACGTGCATTTACCATGGTCTTCTCTTTTACCACAATTATGCACTATTGTGTGGGAAAAAAACCCCAAACAAGGACATTTTTGAAAAACAACTAGCCTATAGATATAATGAGCATATGAAACAATGAAAGAAGTGTTAAATGAAGGCAATGAGTTTATTGTCATTTCTTAATTGAAGGCAGGCTATGGCACAAGCTACTTTTCAGAGGGCGTTAGTTTCATTTCATTTAAAATAACTATTGAAACTGATTTTTCCCTCCCCACTAGGCTATTCATGATTATATATAATATATACATATATGTTGCACGTGCAATGGAAAAAAATGTTTGTGCGATGAATTTATTTGCCTAGTAGCACGTGTGTGACAGACTGCTTGCGAGCCGCTTGTGTGTGTGGTCTGTTTTTTTCTCGTAAAATCTGATACGACATGAGCGATGGCTCATCGTTATCCTACAAAAAAAAAAAAAAAAAATCGCTAGTCTACATGGTAGTTGTAGTCTATTGTGATAACAACCATTTGTAGTATCCTATCCAACTACAATTCCCAAAATTCCTGTGCACTAGAAGGCGATGACAATGAAGAGGTATTTTCAGCCCCTTGGAAAACCCCAAACAAAAAGAGAAAAATAACAAAAAATTTGTAGACGTGGTAATGGACATTTTATGCTAATCTGCGATAAGTCGGTTAATTGCGCGGTAAATTTAAAGGGAGACGGTAACTTTTCCAGCCACGACAGATTGCCATATTCATGCATGTTTGTTTTCCTCGTCTCTCTCCACCAAAGAGACTGGACAACAGGAGCGTTTACTGCCGTGCATCGTCTGGCAGCCAGGTCAGTTGGTTCATTACCGTAATGAACGGAGGGAAAGCTCTTGTCATCGAGTGTCTTTGTCTCTGTGGGGGAGGCGGGGCTATGGGCTACACACACACAGTGCAATCTTTGTGAGGGGGAGATGAGGCGGAGAAAAAAACAGAGTTGAGCGTAAGAGAAAAACAGGGAACTTGTTCCTAAACCAAATGCCACAGTCCCTGTGTGGGAGTGTTTTGGATTCAAACCAAATGACAGAGGGCAGCCCAGTAATTTGGACGAGCCAGTGTGCCGGGTTTTTTTCTAAAACCATCTCAACAAAAAGAGCAAATACTTAACTGCACACCTGAGAGTGAGAGACTGACAGTTAATTTTTTTTGTATTTATAAGGTATATAATTTATTTATTTATTTTCGTATTTTTACGTGTCATTTCGGATATTTAAATTTTCTTTTATTTGCATTCCTAAATGTTCTTGTTAACTAAATGTTTATTTCTCTCTAAAAGAGTGTACTTGCATCATTATGCTTTTGTGATCATTGTATAAGTTTAAAAAATGGTCTAAGTTAAGTTACAACAATAATAAAAATGGTCTTAAAAGCATAATATAACGTAGTATTATAACTTAATGTAATAATTTCTGACACAATTAATCGCCCAACAAAATCTGTTGTCGTGACAGGTGTTAAAAACTTTCTGGCCTGTGCTACAAAATTGTCACCCTCTGTAGCACCAGTGCTATGGGCTAAAAAAGTTAACGTACAGCCCTGGAATATATAATATACAAGACTATTTTGGTACAAACCGCCAGTGTGGTGGATAGTCTGCGAAATTTATTTGCCAAGCGCAAAACTCACATTTGGCACTTGGCAGGTTTTAATTTTGGACCCTGGTTCCAAGATTGCAATGACATGAGTATCTGCGCTGCAGCACTGGTAGTTTTTGCACTGGAGCTGTAGTTTTTCTGTGCTCACACAGTAAACATTGTCTTTTTTTAAGCTAATGGAGGAGAGGCTAACTCTGATGTGATGTCATGACACTTGCTCTCTTTAGCCTGGAACATCAGTCGTTACATAACTGATATTCAGCTTTTGTAGATTCATATTATTTTGGCAGGGAGCATTCTATAGCCTCACTGCTCTAGTGCCACCAATAGCACAGAATTTTCACTTGCACATGCACAAAAAGAAAATTAATTGTAATGAAGAGGCTTCCTTAAAGCCTTTCCACGTTCGACACTCTATGAGCATCGTTTCACCCTTAGGCCAAAATGTCTTATAAATGTCTTACAAGTAATATATCTCACTATGAAAATGCAAATTGCTATGACATTTGCTGAGCACATTCGTGCTGCCAAGGGGATGAACCATTTTGATTTTAATGACCCCATGACCTCTCCTATGGCTCTTTCAAGGACAAATATTTTTAGCCTTATAAACAGAAGACCTGGGGAAAAGCAGAATTATCAGTATGATGTTTGCACTTTCCTACAGTTCCATACAAAGGAGTGTTGTGATAAAAATGCAGCCTCTGATTGCAGTTGAACGAGAACAGCCTCACAACTTTTGTTACATAAAAATTCAATTCTCCAGCTTTAAAAAGCAGAGCATTCGGTGAGGAGGATGTGTGAGGAGATTTATACATCAGCACACAGAAGTAGCATTTCAGATATACACCTGACACTGGATCTAATGGATGTTCATCATCTCATCTCCGTCACCCAGCAACAAACTGCAGTTTCACAGCCATGGGGAGTGACAACTGAGAAGCTTCTCAGTGGCTATACAGATACCCTGTCACTGACTGACTGAATCCCATCAGCCAGTTACTGCTACACACACACACAAAAACACACACACACACACACACACACACACACACACACACACCACACACACACACACATTCACATAAACACCCTGTGGGGGTAAACCAAAAGATTGTCTCCTCTACCAACCACCCACATCAGTACTGACCTCTACAGAGTCCCCGAGGGAGACTTCTGCCACGGTTGTCATTGATCTCCCAACACACACACCATGGGTTTGATTGCAGGTTAGGGGAGGGAATTCACAATCAATACAATACAGTTATCTGCAGCACACTGATATCAGAGGTAATAATGTGTTGGGAAGCACCAGAGTCAAGTTTTAATTGTTTAAAGGTCTAGAAAGTTGCTGTAAAATCAAAGTCCAGCATGTGTGTTTACCAATAAACAGCTAAAAGTGTCTTTTATACAACACCCAATTTCAAATGTCTACAGATTTCAGCTTTTTTATGATTGTCAAGCATTAATAAGTGCCACTCTCTCTAAGAGACTATAGTGTTTCCATCAAAAGTAACTGCACAGAGCAATTCTTGTCAATATCCACTTTCGAGGTAACATTTTGCAGTGGAAAAGTTTCTTTTGCTATATTTCGATCTATTTATAACCAGTTCAGTCGCCAGAAGGAAATGTTGGCATTGTACATTCCTGCAAAGTGCAAACCACAAATATGTTCCATTTACACATTTCATACATTTGTTTCCATAGTGATATAATATATAAGATGACTTTGTCATCTGAAAATGGAGTGGATAAAGGATGGGGTGTCACCAGGTGGACTCCATTCACTCTGCAGACCAACACACATCTGAGATAGTTTTCTCATCACTGTGTTTCCAGCGGCTTTTTGGCGACTAAATGTTGTTGCTCTTTAGCTATCTGACACTGTTTCTAGCGGCATTTAAGCCATCAAACATGGGGCTTTTTAGCGAGCTTTGGCTGTTTGTTGTTGGGTTTTTTTGTGGCTTTTCAGCCCCCAATTGTGGGTGTTTTAAAGGGACCCATCGCTGTTTTTCCTGCAGTGTTTTAGCCACCAAACCGACTGCTGGCTTGTTTTTTTCTTATCAGCCCCTGAATGTTGATGTTTAGTTGATTCAGTCCCCACATGAGGGTCTCTTATGGTCTTTTAGGGACCCATGGCTGTTTTTCCCCGCGGCTTTTTAGCCTAACAATAACCAAATGTTTTTTGTGTCTTAGCCTTTTCATAGGTTAACCACAGGTTCATTGAAATGAATTTAATCTATTAACCTCTTGCACTCCACCGCCATTTTGTAGCAAAAATGCCTAAAATGACATACCCAAATTAAAATAACTGTAGCGTCTGAACCACTCTGACTACATGCACCATAAAATATCACCAAATAAAGCCACATGAAATGTGAAAGTTATGATCCCACTTTCTAGCGGTATATCTCAGCTAAAAATAGTGGTAGGAGTGAGACTCTTTCCTTTTATAAAACAGCTATGTGCCCACTGACGGTTTCGCATTAGATCGCGAGTAATCCTTTAACTTTCCTCATCGAAAAACGGCATGACATGACTTGACATGTCACCACTCATTGCGATTTTGGACTTTGTGAGTTTAGGCTGCTCTGGTGCAAAATACATAATAAGTAAAAGATGTTATTTTGAAAAATCGAGAGCTTCCTGAATCCGGCAGTACCAAACATCACATGGTTTGATGACGTAGTGTGCCTGGGAGATATCATTTAAAGCCACAGTGTGTAGGAATTTCTCCCATCTAACGTTGAACTCATACATTGCATTCAAACAGACACTCTAGCGCCTCACTGTTTCAAACAACGGTAGGGCTCTGTACCAAAAAGCTATGATAACACTGATGAAACCATGCAGTGTTGCCAACTTAGCGACTTTGTCGCTATATTTAGCGACTTTTCAGACACCTCTAGCGACTTTTTTTTTTTTTCAAAAAAGCAACTAGCAACAAATCTAGCGACTTGTTCTGATGTTAATGAAGACTTCTGGAGACTCTGACATGTATTGTTCTTATTCTTCTCAACGGGCAGCAGATGCTGCCGTGGGCTCCTCTCTCGCCCAAGAGCACTCACAGGTGGCCCAGTTCTTCCTCCCAGCAGCAGTCAGAGAAGGAGATGTTAACCCCTCCTCGTCCAGACTGCAAGTGAATCGCGCATGCTGGCTGGTCCCGACCTGGTTTACAGTCAGGGCAGGATGTTAATGTAAAATTTTCTTTGTCTAATATAAATCACTGAAAGATATATTCAGGGTGTTTTTACTCAGTTTTTGTCTTTCCCACGACGCTATTCCTCTATTGCTACAGCAGCCATTACAATTACATGCATATGGACAATTGCAAAATAGGCGATGACGTCATTTAGTTACTTCTAGTGACTTTTAGGACAGCCAATAGCTACTTTACTTTCTGAGGAGTTGGCAACAGTGAAATCGTGTCATCCGATACTTCATGGAGTATTCATTCAGGCTCCGATGTTGACCCTCGTTTTTTGAATTTGCCAGTCTTGTTGCCTTTTTGATTCCCTTTTGAGCTTTATTGGCGACGAGGATTCTGTCTTCTGTGATGCTGCATATGCATGATCCTGCATTATACTGAAAAAGTGGGACTTTGTTTCAAATTTGCCAGTGTAGTAGCGAAGCTCCTCTTGCTCCTCTCCCTCTCCTTCCAGTCACACAGCGCCAGCCTGGTTCTCAATGAAAACGCCGAAGGTGGGGCTGGATGTCCCTTGCTGGCGGATGTATTCTCAAGATGGCGCACATACATGATGAGACACCGGTTGCAGTAATGTAAATGAGAATTTTGGAGCTTACAGACACGCTGATGGAGGTAAATACACATGTGCTAGGACAATTGCTGCTTGAGATCTTTGTCTAGATTGCTAGACAATTTTGACTGCAAAATTTGTTGGTCTCAAAGAAAAACTGAAATTGTTACACATTAGGCTGACCAAACATCCTCTTTTGCCCGGACATGTCCACTTTTCATGTGCTGTCCGGGGGATGTTTATAAATTGATGATAACGTCCGGTTTTCCTTGTGTGTGTGTGTGTGTGTGTGTGTGTGTGTGTGTGTGTGTGTGTGTACGCATAATCCCCGAGAAGCTGCCTTATCAGTGGATCTCCAACACTCACAACGAGGAAGCAGCAGACACCCACAGCACAGCATTATTCTAAGCTTCCAAGAGGCCGAAGTGTAAGTGCAGCTTCACAGATGAACTGCAGAAAAAAGTTTACCGTCCTGACCCCGTCGGGATATATGGGAGGCTGAGTGCACCATGTGCATTTTTTCACTTTTAAGGCAACTTGTGCAATTGTGTCATTCCACATTTAAGATTGTCTGATGGCTTGGTGGGCAAAGGCCTGTAACATGTACACTTAGATCCTGGCAAAAAGTGAAGCCTGGCTCTAATGTATCATGAGAAAATACAAAAAAAAAAGAAAAGCAAAAAAACAACATTTGTGTTTTGTTCACAGTCATTTACATCAATAGGTGCAATCCAGTGTCACAGTATCATAAAATACTGTCTGAAAATGACAACAGACCTCCTTCCTCCACACTTTTATGGCTATAGTCTAGTGTATTATTATGTTACACTAGCTCTGTCTTTGCTAATGACAAACAAGTCAGTTTGCACAAGAGGTCTGTGTAAGTTAGACATAAACAAAAGTCATGGGCCTGCATTTAAACAATGACTAATGTTATTTTTCTTTTGAGGAGTCTCACACTCAATATTATAAGTTTCACAAAGACAGTATTTATTGGGGGGTTGCAAGGGAATTCACTTTAATGTACAAATTCACAATTCAACAACAATGTCTTAAAGCAGCTGCTGTAATGGAGCTGAACTGTCTAAGAATATGGAAAGCAAACCTCAGAATTGCACCTTATTTTTCAGACAGGTGAAATACAAGCTGCAAAAAATATAATGAGTTACAGAAGCTAGTGGAAGAGCAGCTAGCTATCCCTGACATGACATCATGAGTCAGCCCAGTCACCAGAAGGAAATGTTGGCATTTTATGTTTCTGCAAACCACAAATGTGTTACATTTGCACATTGGATATGTATCATATGGATCTTTCTAAAGTGATGTAGTATATCAGCTGACTTCGTCATCAGGAGGTGGAAGATGTCTCCCAAGTTGCAGACCACTGTTTGAGACCTTTTGAGGCATGAAAAGATTTATTTATTTATTTACATCACTGCTTTCTTTGTGTGACTTTTGTGCCTAAACCTAATCCCACGTTACCCACAGCATTGTTGAAACATCAGGTTTCAATCTATCCCCCATGTCAGGCATGTCCCACGTCCAGCCTCAGGCCATCATGGCCTGCGGACCAGTTTTAAATGGCCCCCAGCTAGTTGTTCAAAATGTACCAATGTGGCCCACCTCACATCTTATCTTACTATATAATGACGAAAACTCTGTCTGTGGGTGTGTCCGTCTGTGTGTGTTCCACATTTCTCTCCTCACTGTCTTGGTCAATCCATGTGAAATTTGGTACAGTGGTAGAGGGTCATGGGAGGATGTGAATGAAGCAATATTACATCAATTGGCCAAAGGGGGGCGCTATAGCAACCAATTGAATGGGCATATCTCATGCCCCGTATGTCGTAGAGACATGAAACTTTGCACAGAGATGCCTCTCCTCATGAGGAACAAATTTGCCCCAAGAACCCATAACTTCAGGTTATATAGATTTTCCGCCATTTTGAATTTTTTGAAAAACACTTAAAATCGATCTCTTCCTAGGAAGTTTGACCGATCTGCATGAAACTCAGTGAACATGATCTAGGGACCAATATCTAAAGTTCCCTCCTGGCAAAAGTTGGAAAACTTACTAAAACTGAGCTTCTATAAGGCAATGAATATTGCGGGGGGCTTGGCTCATCACATAAAGGTGTGTAACATCTCAAGGGTTTCACCGATCACCACGCAACTTTGTAGGCATATGACCACACATAATCTGAGGGGACCCCTCCATTATTGACCCCATCAAACAAAATGGGGGTGCTACAGAGCTAATTTCTTATCTAGGCCTAACCGTCATATCGATTTTTAGTAAATGTGGTAAATATGTAGAACAGGACGCCTCAAGATGACTGGAGAAATTTAACTCTAATTGGCAACTGGGTGGTGCTATAACAGGAGAAAAATGCTTAAAAATGGCTAAAATGCAACTGATTGCTGTGGCTCCCCCTGTGGACCAATGTTTTTTGTTCTTTTCTAATTTTTGGTTTGACTAAGTCATGGTATGGTATGCTGTACTCACGGAAACTGTCAGTGTGTCACTCTGTCAGTCAGTCATTCTGTCTGTCACACGTTTTTCTACTCACTGACTTGCTCAGTCTATAAGCATTCTCGGAACCCATCAGCTGTATTCAGCATCTGATTTCCGGCAGACGGTGAATACAGCCTCTGGGGGCAGACCCCCAATTTTTTGGCATTCCGGTTTGATTTGGAGGCGAATTTCCGTTTCCGACTTCCATTTAGTGAATATGCAGTTCCATTGCGATGAATTCAGAGTTTGCAGTGACGCCAGTTATGTTCCGCCTCATTAGTTCACTGCATGGACTGTTTAACCTGGCAACAACTGCAGCCGGCTCAAATGTGATTGGTCAATATCATGCGGACTAACAGCCTACAACTGGAAACCAGGGCTCTTCCACTCTTCTTCCAGAGGCAAGATCTCCGGGGTTGAATGTAGAGACAGACAGTAAATAAGAAAATGAGCCTTTACCTCACAGCAGGGTCACTCAGGAGCAGTGGAAAGTTGAATAGTTTTTTCACTGAAAAATGAAACAGTTGCTTTGTCTCATTTATCTGTCATTCTTTTTTCTTTTTTTGATAACCCAAATGATGCAAGAAGCAGCTGGCCTCCAGTTATTTTTACATTTTCTAATCTGGCCCCCATTCAAAAAAGTTTGGACACCCTTGCACTCCATAGTAAAGTGCAAATGTACAGATTGCAAAAACATCCGATGCCAACATTTTTATTAAGCCATTTCTTGTAGAATGAGATCATTTTGGTAGGAAATGGTCCATGGCCTGGTGCCAGTCTGCAGCTTAGGGGTTGAGAACCACTGCACTAGTGCCACCATTTACACCTACACCAACTGACCAGAGGAAATCAATTCAAGTGTCCTCAACCAAAATTTATAATCAGCTGCATTCATTGTAGATATATTCAACATCTATAAATTCACAGCTTTAAACCTATGTGCCTGCGTACACAGCACACACACACACACACACACACACACACACCACACACACA
Organism: Epinephelus cyanopodus; assembly: GCA_026686955.1. Lineage (NCBI taxonomy): Eukaryota > Metazoa > Chordata > Actinopteri > Perciformes > Serranidae > Epinephelus > Epinephelus cyanopodus. The sequence continues at coordinate 7,604,822 of CM048919.1, forward strand.
CACACACACACACACACACACAAAATGTCCTCAGCGTCTCCATTAAGACTAATGATGGTCCAAGCAGCTATCATGTGTAACCTCTATAGCCGGTTGCCTGCAATTAAGATTTATGGGATGCTGCAGGAGTTAATAGACATTAAATATGTAATGTGTGTGACTTTAATGTATTACCCCTCAGTTTAGGCCATATTACCCAGTATCAGAATCTGGTATCTGTCATATTTCTCGACTTAGGTAAATATAAGCAATTAATAAAGATGACGTGTCTCATGGTGATTAATTTATATCAGCGCAGAGAATTATATTTTATAAGGGAAAAACAATCTTCCAGAACTGAGATAATTTTACTCATACACGGGTGTAAGAGAAGAAAAAAACAATAGAATATAAGAAGTACACAGTCATGGAACATCATTCAACTACTTTTTCTTTCATTGTTTTGTAGAATAAATGACCAACTTTTTAATGTTAAATTGGTCTCACCTAACAAATGAACCTCTTCTTTGCATCAGTAAAATTAAATGTAGCATTAAATTCACAACATATGACATTTTCTGAAGAGCCTCATAAGAGCTCAAAACAAGGATGGACCCCTTTACACAGTTTAGTTTTGGCTGTTCCAGATGAAACAAGGTGAAACACAAGGATTTCCAACCAAAACAGTGGTACGTGTTATCTTGTAGGTCAACAAATCCTCCAAGGTAAACAACGAAATAAATTTGTCATTGCCTTCCACAACATCCATTTTTGATCCAATAAACCTGCTTTTACAGCCTTTTTCACACAGAGATCATGCCACAGTCTCGAGCAGGAATGGAGACCCTTCATTATGCCATCTGTACTTTTTTACACAAAGCCAAGCATCGCTGGCATAATGCTGCCCCAGTATATGACTTTAGACAGCATGCCAGCATTACAGAAGCAAAGGAGGCGTGATGTATTATACAACAGCATCAGCCTTTAGTGTGATATATAACATATACATCAGCAGTGCTTTATAAACAATCATTTACCACCCCTGTTAAATCTAATCAATCAAGTATACATGGTTGCTCTGTGAATGTTAGGCATTGCCTTATACAGTTTAGGGCATTATATAGGTTCTATTATTCTAGAGAAAAACTGCACAGTTTCTTTCCTGATGTTTCACCCATTTGCAACAGATGTAAGTCTACGACTGGCAACTTAGGACATTCTTTTTGGTTTTGCAATTGATTGTATACATATTGGAAAAGTATTTTTCATTGCTTCTCTATGGCTTATGGGAAATGTTGGGAGCCTGATCCATTTGTAGCCATTCTTGGGGCAACTACCCCTTTGTCTTCTGCCAATAAATATGAGAAAAATGCTATCCTATTTGGAACTGTGACTGCGAAGAAGTTAATCCTCCAGGCATGGAGGTCAGTCATTGCACCCACTTACGAACTGTGGTTAAGAGAAATGGCAAATATGCTTCACCTGGAGAGTGAGACTTTATAATGAAGACAAGGGAGACACGTTTGATAAGATGTGGAACCCGGTACTGCAACTGTTTCAAGGAAAGGACTAATGTGTCGATCACTGTGAAACATCTTGCTGTGTGTATCCCTCATTTTACTCCTCACTTTGTACTTTTTTTAAAATTTGTATGTTTATTTTATTGTCATGACAGTGGCTCCTGATATTATTATTATTATTTCTTACTTTTGATGTGCTGGTCCTGTTCCTGATCCTGTTTTTTTGTTTTGTTTGTTTAGTTTTTGGGTGGAGGTCTTTATGTTTCATTAAAAAACAATTAACATATTTAAAAAAAAAAAAAAAAAAAAAAAAAATCGAATTAATCAAACCAACAAAGGCAACGAGTACTAGGGGGAGTAAGCAGGTCATGCCTTTGCTACTCTACGAAATGCAAAATCCTGTCTTGCTAGCTGTCCCTGTTATACACAGACTATTAAGCGCTATTACTTCCACTGCTTTCAGTTTAAAGGTTAGACAACTCTGTCCCCCCTTTCCATGATCATACTGTACATTTCATTCAGAACTGTGAGGAAGAATTACATTCCCACTATGAACAGGTAGTGTAAAAAAGGCTCAAGGCACAAAAACTTGATGGCTAAGATAAATTCCTTGGTGTTCAAGGTTAGCAGGAAGATTGCAATCTACAGTAAACCAAAAGCAGAGACAGTCTGTATGAATCAGGGACCGTCACAGTCTTGCGTGATGTTGTTATCCACCTTTGTATCTGAGCATTGAAATACATGAAATCCCACCGCTCCTACTGTCAGCACTATTTTTTTTCTATTTGTTTTATTTTGTCAATCAAAAATGTCCACACTGAGGCTCACTAATTGTACTGGATTTTCATGTCATGCTTAAACAACTGTGGTCTTGACTGTAGACCTGTTTGTTTGCATGGTTCTTCCAGGTTAGCATCTTGTTCCAGTATCCTCCCACAGCCCACAAGCAAGCAGCTCTAGTAAACTGAGAGCTCTAAATTACTCTGATTGGGAAAGTATTTGCAGATGAGTTCACCCCATGATAGATCAGGTACTGTGTCTTTTTACCTTCTGCATGCTGAGAAAGGCTCCAGCCCCCTTTGGTCCTGAATGGGAAAAAGAAAAATGGATGACTAGAGAATAGAATAGACATTGTATGAAAAATACTTATTACTGCAGCCTGGATGCAAGTCCACCCATCTGATCCTCACCAGATTTGCCTGTCAGGTGGTCTTTGTATCAGACAACAGGCTGGCATAGAGACAGGAAATTATACTTTTTTTTTTTTTTTTTTTTTTTTTTACAGATGTGATGGATGAGTAGAAACAGTGAGATGAAAAGCATCTTAAAAGCAGTGTTCCATATTACACTGAGCATCTGTAGGAGCAATAAAGGCTGAGTGAGGAGGAGAGCTCCATATGGACAGATATGGATCCACACTGATGTTTCAGCCCTGCCCACTGTGAACACTGACAAATGCTTGTTAGAGCTACTATTCATAATATTTCCCAAGTAGCACATTACTGATAAATTTAATTATATGGTGGAGTAAATGTAACACAATATCTGACACTCATTGTCTGCACTCCAGCATGAATAAATGACATGGAACTATACATACTTACATCATTGCCACTAAACCAGTCTCTAAGTATATATGTTGATAGGAATTTGTATAAGTAAATGTATAGGCTATATTTGTTTTATTTAATTCTATTCTACTATAAATAGTTGTACGTGTGTAGCAAAAAGGGGCTACAACTTGTATTTTATTGTGCAACCCTGTGTGGTTAAATGACAAATGAATGAGCCATGTAACCTTGAATGTGGCATACAGTATTATGTAAAATGGTTTCATGGCTTTACAACTGTGTATCCAGATACCCCAAACTGTGAAAAAATGCCATCCTGTCACTTTTTCACCTGCTCATCTATCAGAAAACCTGTGTAACTAGTTTGACTAACCCAAACCCAGACACAAAGTCCCATCAGATTTACTGTAATATAGAACCACTCCTTATGACCATCTCTGCCCAGGGAATACCTTGGGAATCAACTTTGCTGTCAGCTATAGGTATTCTTCTTCAGTATCGCTGTATATATGTATACAGTTCAGCACATAATAGCAGGGGTGTAAGATGCAGGGGAGAAACACCTTGGGACACCATAACATTTGCACTGAGTGTGGGCTGAAGGGCCCAAGGTCAAAGTGGAGGATACCTCCTAAGGTGGGTGAGAATGGCCGAGCTAAAATTCTGTGGACTGACAAACGGGACATCATGTTGTTTGACAAACAACAGAAGAAGGCAGTGGTGATAGATGTAGCAACATCAGGAAGAAGGAACATGAGGAGCCTGAGAAATACCAAGGGCTGAAAGAGGAGCTAAAAAAGATGTGGGGAGTAAAGGCAACAGTGGTGTGGTGCCAGTGGTAATCAGAGCACTTAGGGCTGTGACCCCCAAACTGGGCGTGTAGCTCCAGCAGATTCCAGGTACAACATCTGAGGTCTCTGTCACACCACCATGGGGGGGTGAAAGGTTTTTTGTTTTTTTTTAATATGTATATATATATATACATATATATTATGGATAGAAATAACTTATTTGTCCACCTGCCACTGTGGCTGGTGGATTCCAAGACCTACCAGCCACTCCATAGATTACCGCTATTTAGTTATATAATTTTATTGGAAAAAAATCACATAAATTAATATTTGCTTGGAGATATTATAACTCAATACCATTACATTATTGTGGCACATGAATAAAGCATTCACTAGAAATAACAAAAAGTGGCATTAGAAATCAATTAATTGTGACACCCATAACAAAGTTTGTATATGAACACACCTCGTATTGAGCGTTATTGTTATATTTAAAGATTGATCGATTGATTGATTGATTGATTGACTGAAAATGAGGTGTTGTATTTCCTAAATTGTTGAAGTATTAACTAAGTAATAAGTTGGCCATAATTATCACTCAAAGAGAGTGATAAAATAATTTATTTTTATTTTTCTAAACATGATGAACTATGAAAATGGAACAGTACGGTACAGCATGTATTCATCAATTTGGGACCGCAGCCTGAGAAGAGCACAGAGCGCTGGGAATAGCCGAGGGTCATTTGGATCTCATTATGGGGAACAAGAGTCATCTCAGCTCAGCCAGCACAGAAGCCCAGTGACTCATATCATTTCTGTGATTTCTAATCACCATTAATACTATGAAAGCTTTTCTGGCACAGCTCATTCTCAAAGGCTGAATCCTCCTTTAAATTCCAAGTGAAGACACACATCTGTATGGACATCAACATGCCTGATAGTGGACAGGTAATTAGTGAAAGGGCATACCTCTTGCTTTTCATGTGGGCCACTTAAACGGCAATCCTTTGGAAAGCCATTTATAGAGAGTAAGAAAAACAGTCATGGCTTAGAGTGTAGTGCTTTTTGTTTAAGTGCTGGAGTGCACCTGTGAAGCGCACATGCAGCACACAGTTAAGGTGTGGTTATTTAACTAGTTATGCTCCTTTATGTCGGAAGGTGGTTGATTTAGCAGTGATTCTTCCAGGGACTGGTGGTAGCCTTGCCTACCTAGTTAGTAAGCTAACTCACTGATAGTCCAGCCCAGCGGTTCCCAAACTTCTTTTGCAGCACAACCCCCTTCTACGTCCCCCCTGACGCACCCCCAATCCCCCTTCAAAAAAAAGAAAAAAAAACACAACAAAGCTTTGTTTTATCGCCATATAAAGACTCATGTTTAATCATGCGCGAATAACCACACGCATGACAATAACAACATCAACAAAGTTTCAATATAATGCAACAAAGTTACGCACAAGCTTCCACTTTTAAGAGGATGAGTGACAGACACAGGCTCAGTAACACAAAGCACGATTTTGACATAAATGTTATATTTTCAGCCGTGTAAAAGAAAATTGCAGCAATATTAAATGACCGTGGAGCTAACATCAACATCATCATAACACAACGGTTATGGTAATTAGAACAACAGTACATTGAATTAAATTGCAATGAAGTTACAAATGATCCACAACATTAAAGAGCATAGGCTCAGAAACAGATAAAATAAATAAAAACGAGGATCAATCTGAAACTTTTCAAGTGCAACAATAAAATTACACATGATCCACAACATAAGTAACAGAGCATAGGCTCAGAAACATAAAATAAATTAAAACAGGATTGGAACTTTTCAAGTGCAGCCCAAAAGTCGGGGGTGGGGGGAGAGGATGTGTGAGTATTCCCAGTAGGCCTATATTTGTAGCAATAATATTAATACCATTTGGACAAATACTTACCCATATTAATGCGACGTGTGGGCTTTGCGCAATGGAAGACAGTTTAAGCCTCAAATCCTTCTCAACAGCATCCAGTCTTTGCCGATGTTTAGTTTTAACTGCTGCCAGAGAAACCAGCCTCGCAGAGATAAGTTGTGGCAAAGGGCACCAAAACTCTTAAGGCTTGCTTTGCCAGGACTGTGTATGATGTCAGTGACTCAGTCCAAAAATCCACAAGTGGCTTTCGTTTGAACTGCAATTGCAGTTGCTCCATCAGATGACAGCTCGATCAGCTGCTCCTGCTCGTGAAATGACAGCTGTGGGACGGGCAGGGAAACTTCAAATGGATTGCGAATCCAAGCGTGAGATGTGTCCACAGGTGGGAAGTGTTTCCGTAGCTGCTCGGCGAGTTGGTTGAGGTGTTCAATTATGAGACTTTTCACATGCTCACCCAGGTCCACGTCATTTTCCCCCAAGAACTCGTGAAGCGTAGGGAAACACAGGTGTGTGTTCCCACTCACACAACTCGCCCAGAACCGTAGCTTCTTTATCATGGCCTCAATCCTGTCTTGTGTGTTGAACAAAGTTACACTGACTCCCTGCAGACTTAGATTGAGTTCATTCAGAGCTGAGAAGATGTCCGCTAGATAGGCGAGCCTCTTCAGAAAATCTTCGTCATGCAGACTGGAGGCCAAATGAAACAGATTCTCCTCAAAAAACTGCTGCAGTTTGTGCTCGAGTTCAAAGAGCCTTGTCAGCACTTTGCTGCGGGACAGCCAACACACCTCTGTATGCAGCAGCAGTGATTTGTGTTCGCTGCCCATCTCATTACATAACAGTGTGAATAGTCTTGAATTTAGCGGGCGAGCTTTGATGAAGTTCACCAGTTTGACTGCGTCGTTCAGCACTGCAAGTAGATCAGCTGGCATGTTTTTGGCTGGGAGGACCTCTCTGTGAACACTGCAGTGTAACCAGCTGATGGATGGACAGACTCTCCTAATATGAGCTATAAGCCCGTGTGTTTCCCCGTCATTGATTTTGCCCCGTCTGTGCAAATTCCCACACAGCACTCCCAGTCGATCCCATTGGTCATAAAAACGTCAATTAAATTGAAGATTTCCTCTCCTGTTGTTCGGGTAGCAAGGGGCCAACCGAACAAAAAATCTTCTTGTACCGTTCCTTCAAAAAGGTAACAGACATACACAAGAAGATTGGCCAGATTTGCAACATGTGTAGACTCGTCTACTTGCAGGGAGTAAAACTCACTTTTCTTCACACAGCTGACTAGTGTAGCCAGGATGTCTTCAGACATGGCATCAATGTGGCACGACACAGTGTTATTGGACACAAGTATCATGTCCAACTTTTTTGCCTCTTTCTCTCCAATCATACACTCCATCATCTCTTTGGCTGCTGGCAAACACACGTCTTCGGCAATTGTGTGCGGCAGCCCCTTTCTCGCTGCTCTGTAACTGAGCAGATATGAAGCCCGTAATGCGTCTTTCGTAGACCCAAGGCATGAATGAATCTGCATTGTTTTGTCTTTTCTGCCACTCCTCCAACTTTGTAAATGTAAGGGTCTTTTGACTTATATTGCCATGTTTCGTGTGCAGGTGACGACGGAGATAAGAAGGCTTCAGACAGCTGTTTGCTAGAACCTCACTGCACACCACGCACTGAGGCTTTGGGCAATCTGTATCGCCGATCCAAGTGAAGCCCAGACCCAGATAATCATATTTCCTTCTTTTTTTCCCCGTCTCGTGTTCACCCTCATCACCTCTTTTTTGACATCTCCTTCCCTCCTCTTAGGTTTCCTCCAGTGCATCTTTTCCTGACTCCCGCTCATTTTCTTCTCTCGGATGCGTTCCTATTCTTTCCGTCTCTGTTGCCTCCAAATCCTCACTCTCCCTTGGTCCCTCTCCTCCTTCATGACTGACAACTTTGTCATGAGACGTCCCACTTGACAGTTTCCCTGATTTCAGCCAGTTAAGCATATTTGAAAGAATGAATTAAACAAGTTGGCGAGCATATAGCCAACAGTGCGTAGAAGGCTGTCTTCTTCTACATTTCTATAAAAAAAAAAATTATAGTTTTTGAGTTAAAATAAAAGGGATTACAAAGGAAATGTTTATTGCTCATGTTTTTTATTGTATGGAAAAATCCCAATTAAAAACAACACTGTAATTGTGTAGGCCTAATATTAATTACACGAGACCACCATTACATTTTTCATCTCGCGCACCCCCTGGTGGCAGCTCGCGCACCCTCACACTTTGGGAATCCCTGGTCTAAGCCTATTGGCAAGTTTACGTGGTAGCATAACCTACTTACTTAGCAAGCTAACTTGCCAATATTCTAACATGTTGCCAAGCTCACGTGGTAGCATAGCCTACCTAGTTAGCAACTTGCCAATATTCTAACCTGTTTGGCAAGCATACGTAGTAGCATAGCATACCTACATTGCAAGCTAACTTGCTGATATTCTAGCCTAGTGGTAAGCTTACTTGTTAGCATAGCCTATCTACTTGGCACACTAACCTACTTGGCATGCTAACTTGCTATTGATCTCACCTATTTATTTGGATAGTCTACCTAGTTAGCAAGCTTACACACTCATTTTGTAGCCTATTGGCAAGCCTACTTGTTAGCATGGCTGACCAACATAGCAAGCAAACTCACTAATTTGCAGCCTGGCAAGCTTAGTTGTTAGCATATCTATTTAGCACAGTATTGGCAAGCTAACTTTTTTAACCTATTGGCAAGTTTAACGTGACAGCATAAGTGAATTAGCTTACTTAGCAAGCTAATTGACTAATATTGTAGCCTATTGGCAAGCTTACTTGTCAGCTAGGCCAAGTTGACCGTGTGACTGGTTTTATAGTTGTTTAAGCAAGGTTGCGTAAAAAGATATTAAACTTTTACATTTTAAACTGTTGTGAAATCATGAAAGGATGTTTTGCCTTTTCTACTAGTTAACCCTTAGCTAGCTGTAGGTCAGGGGTCTTCAATGTTTTGCAGACCAAGGACTCCTTAGGTGAACAGGAGATGATGCAGGGACCCCCTACAACATATTTGTTTAAAATGTTGTTGCACTTGAGATAATTTTCTGTATATTTTGGGGTCTTAATTCATTTGTGCTTGCCTGTAGCTGCTAAATCAGCAGCAGTTAAAGCATGGGTCATTGCATTTAGCCTCACTTTCTGTTCTTTTGCTGGTGGTTTCTGAGATGGACAGTGTGTCAGAGTCTCTTGCTCACAAAGTTACCAAATCATCCTCTCTCCAGGAGCAAAGAAAATTACAATTCTGTTTTTTTAGTTTCAACATTTTTATTGGTGGTGTTTGTGCAAAACAGACCAGAGTATCACAGTCTCACAAGGAGCACATCACCAAAGTTTTCAAAATTTATAATACAACCCACCAAAAGACTTTGGGATGAAAACAGGTAGACACTGGAAAATATAAAGAAATTTGGAGAGAACATTCATTTTCACGCATTGTACCCTACCAGTTAAAGATAGTGGGAGGTTACCCCATTGATGAAAATCTGCTTTCATGTCTGAGACCACTGGCAGTAAATTGATGTCGTACATGGAGGCCAATGAGCGGGTAACAGAAATACCAAGATATTTAATGCCAGACATGTTTAAGTGAAAAGGAATGTCTGATTGGTTTATCTGGGAGGCAGGATCATTAATAGAATAAAATTCACTTTTCTGAAAGTTCAATTTGAACCCTGAAAAAGAGCAGAGGACACCACTTTGTGGGCGGAGGATCCTGGGTGACTAAGGTATAGTAGAAGGTCGTCTGCATATAACGACACCCTATGCTCAACACCAAAGCGAACAATGTCCTTTAAGTCTGGAGTTGACTTGAGGGCAATTGACAGAGGTTCTATTGCTAAGGCAAACAGCAAGGGTGACAATGGGCACCCTTGACGTGTTACTCTGGACAAGGGAAAGTAAGAGAAAAGAAGAGAGTTAGAACGAACACATACCTGGGGGGATGTATACAGACATTTAATCCACGAGACCACCGTGTCACCACATCCAAATTTAACAAGAACAGAAAATAAGTAGTCCCACTCAATACGGTCAACGCCTTTTCGGCGTCCATGGACATCACCACCTCTGGAACATGAGAAATGTTAGATGTAAGTATGATATTTAGAAGTCGCCAGATGTTAGAAAAAGAATGGCAACCTTTGACAAAGCCTGTCTGATCCTTGCAATGCAATTCTGTTTTTTTTATTAATTGTTTGCTGTGCAGTGAACAATGCAGCAACTTTTCAGCAAGAATTCCTAGCTGCGACTAGCGTCTGTTTCGGGAAAAGTTCAAAACTTTCACCCAAAAGGGGGCATGGCCATTGTTACGGCAGTAAGTGACATTGCACTGAAGTCATATGATAGCCCTGTCTCAGCCAATCAACGTTTATGACATCATCAAAGTGATCCTGCTGCCAGTGCCCTGCAAAATTTACACAAAATAGCTGTGCAAAGAGGCACAAATTACAAGATGAGACCCAACCTGGAAGTTTTACTTCAGTTTACACAAGTCTGCTACTACAGACAATAAAACATATTTGCGTTTAGGTAAGTTGTTTGTATTTTGCCACCATGGAAATAAGCTGACATTAGCTTGCAAAGGTGAGCTAACAGTTAGCCAGCTAGGGCGCTAGCTGCTTATTAACTCCTTGATAATAACAGAATACAGTAACATTACCATTCATTCCTGCTTATTTTAGAAAGGCCACAACAAGAAAATGTGTTCATTGTTTGGATTGTCAAAGGGACAATGAGTCATATATGTTTGTTTAAGGCTGCCAGAGTCCCTGTGCTAGCTGTAGCATGCTAGTTAGCTAACATGATTGTCCAAGAATTCACGAGCAACAGTTGGCCTTTCAAGTTGTGTAGGCCTACTGTAAATATGATATACATATGTATATTTCTTTTAATCAGTGGGCCAATTTATCTTTGCTAATATGTTGGATTAATGTTAATATGTATTTTCAGACATTTTAATGTTTGACAAAAGAGGAAAAAAAATAGATTAAGTATTCACTTAAAATACACGTTGAACCATCTAGGGTTCTGAAACTTAGATCAGCTGCTTGAAAGCTTGACGGCACCGTCCATCCCTGCTGCTGTGGCACACATGCTCAAGCCTGAATCGCATCACAGCAAAGGCATTAATGCTGGCAGCCCTAGTTTTAATAGAATATCAGACTGCCCTTTCTGGTGGGGAACTGAGGCCTTTATCTCAAAGCCACCAATAATAATAAAAATAAACAAGTTTTCCAATTTTACATAACACCACAACTGAAATGAAGTGCCAGTTGTCTACCCCAAAATAATTGTTGTTGCGTGCTGATGCGGTCTATTGACTCTCTTGCATGAAAGATGCTTCATGATGATTGGAAATCCCCCCAAAAATTATATGAATTCCAACAGGAAAAAGCAAACTGCGAATGCTCCATCTCCTCATTTGGGGAAAAAATAGCAGCAGAGCATCATTCTGGTGTGGTCCGGCAGCACTACACATGCTTGGAGTGCTTTTCAGGATGGATAGTACAGTGTGGTCTGAATGCCACCAGTTCATTGTAATTTCCTGAACATGCCCAGCTAAAGAGAAACACTCATTTTTCATGACTTGTGACACGCTTTTGTTTTTTTTTTTTTGTCCGGTAAACTTTTCTATTTCTCTACAGCCATTGCGTCTCGAATGAACAGGCAACTGATGGCTGAGCTATTATGACTGTAGAGCTAAGCACTATTGTTGATTTATTTTTAATGAGTTTTCCAATTATGCAAGCAATAATACCCATTAGAAGTTATCCATGAGAGCCGGCTGCGGAGCAGGCCTGTGCTGTACAACTTCTGCTTTCAGCTGCAGCGTAGTGAGACTCTTGGGCCATACTTTGTGATGAGGAGTCCTAACTCAAAACACAGGATTCAGGTGTGGATGAGAGCACATTCTGTTCTGCTATTAGCATATCATTTTCTTTGTTTTTTATTAAAAAAAACAAAAAACTTCTGTTTGGCTCCCAGGAGTGAAACCAGCTCTTTTAACATTTTAAAGAAAAGCTGTGTGTGTGTGTGTGTGTGTGTGTGTGTGTGTGTGTATGCACGCGCGCATGTGCGTGTGTGTGTCAGTAGATACCTGACAGCAACATTAATCACTGACTGTGGGCAGACACAGATCAATGTGGAAAGGTTTGCGTCCAGCCCCTGCTGGGAACATTTCTCAGTCAGAGTGGTGGAGTGACAGGCTGTAAATCAGGGTTTGTTTGTCAGATCAGTGGCAGGTTTGGCGTTTGTTGGCGGCAGTTAATGTCATAAACACTTGAAAACTAGGGGAAAAAATCCCCCAAAACACACAATTCTTCTTACAGCTGTCCGCCAATGGTGTTGGGTGTGTATTGCTGTACACCTCTCTGTAGGGACTGCTGGTAAATACTACGACACCAACTTCAATGAGTAAAGGAAGTCCTTTACATGCTCAATGCAACAACAAATCAGTAAAGTTCACATGGTTTAAATCACAACCATATGACACATTTGATTAACGTTAATTATTAATATATAAACTCAGCAGGTTTTGATTTACAGTTCAGAGTCAGATTGCACCTGCTCACAGTACCACCACAACAGGAGACTGATGTGATAAGAATCTATTCTTTACAGTAATTGTGTTAGATTCTTTAATTTACTTTGTGATAATCACCAGTGAAGGTTTGCAATGTCTCATAACTGTTACTCCAGTTACGCCACCCAGTGACACCTGCATTGAAAATTTTTTACAGCAAAGTTAATTTCAACAGAATCGCCCCAATTGGTCAATTCGCAGATGAAGCCATGTAAACCCATGCAACAGAACTTTTTGAACTACGACACACAAATGTGCGCTGATGACCATTGGATGTCTTGTCAGTGCTGATCTAGTAGAAGCAGAGTTAGGATTTCTGGCACATCTTTACCCACTTTTGAAATGCTTGGAGAAGGAAAAAAGTCTGAAGTGGTCAAAACTCTAAAATAAAAACAGAACGCAATGTTTTGCCAGTCTTTTTTCACCTATGTTGACTTATGTACAAAGACAAGATTTTATGTAAACTGATAAACTTGTTTGTCACTGTGTTTATCACTGTGCTTCATCACCTTTTCTTTTAATTTAACAAACATTCAGTAAGTGTTTGGAAACTGAGGACACTAATTGTTGAAGTTTTGAAAGTGATATTCTTTCCCATTCTTACTTGATATTTGACTTCAGTTCTGTTGGCATATTTTGTGCTTTATTACACGCCACACATTTTCAATAGGAGACAGGTCTGGACTATAAGTAGGCCAGTCTTGTACCTGCACTCTTTTACTACGAAGCCACGCTGTTGTAACGGGTCCATGCCATTGGTCCGACAGCCCATTTGTTCGACATCACGTTAGTCTGACTGTCTGTGGTGCTGAACGGCGTATGGTGCGCCGCAACCGGCTCTGGGTCAGCTGGGAAAGGCTTGAAGCGGAGCAGGCTCACGGCTTATGTGTTTGTCACTTTTTTTTTTTTTTTTCGTTTTAACCCACACCATGATCTTTTCCTGAACCTAACCAAGTGGTTTTTGTGCCTAAACCTAACGAGACCTTAACCACAGGGCATCATGATGATTTCGGAACGGACTTCAGAACAATGGGTTTAATATGGTCGGACCAATGGTCATATTTAGACTCATCATACCAGGGCACACTTTGCTACTATGTGTCAGTCCATCTTAGATAAGCTTCTGCCCTGAGAAGTTGGCAGTTTCTGGATGTTTTTGATGTATGGCTTTCACTTTGCCTGATAGAGTCTCAACTTGTATGTGTAAATGCAGTGATGAGTTGTGTTCGCCAACAATGGTGTTTCACAGTGTCCCTGAGCCGATGTGGTTACATATATTCTTTTTACATTCGTATCAGTTTTTAATGTAGTGCCTTATGAGGGATTGAAGGTCATCACCATTCAGTGTTGGTATTCAGCTGGTTGCCCCTTACGTGCAGAGATTTCTCCAGAATCTCTGAATCTTTTGATGATGTTAGACTTAGACTTTATTGTCTTCTTCAGGAAATTCTTTTTCACAGCACCATCTCCCCAGTGTCCACCACAGAACAGAACAAGACACACATCTGAACGGTCTGTGCTGTCGCAGCAGAGCATGCGCCATTAGTTGTTTATGGTTATGGTTGGAATATTTGCCCACGCATCTTCTTATAAAGTGACCATCCTTGCTTGCTAGGTGGCTGCCGAGGTCGTCCATGGGAAGCTCCACCACTAAATGAGGTGAAAGTGAGAGTTCTCAGAGCAGTACCATTCCTGGGGGCTTGATTGTGACCAACTAGTGCAAGGATATCCCTTGCTGGTGTTAATGGAGCCAGCTATAGGAATTCAGCTAACCTGTCAGGTAGCCACCACATCACCAAACTTCTAGCACTGCTTATTTCTCTGTGCCACTTAATGGTGTAACCAGGGGTTTACTAAGAAGGCTTATATTGCTGTACCTTTATTCAACTTGCTTAAAACTCTTTTTATTATAAAAAAAATCTTCACCAGCATCTGAAACTTTCAGGAGAATACACAGGCAGCCTGAACTGACCAGTTCCCACATATCTCAGTAACTGCCACAGCATAGTTACATTTTTGAGGTTCACATCAGCTACATTATATGGAGTACATACAGAGCTGACCCATAGAGCCCTAGTGCACAACTATAAATCCCTCGTAGCATGAAGCACCTAATGGCGGCCTTAAATCAAATGACTTTTCAATTGATTTCACTGCTACAGACAAATTTCCAGTGTTGGAATAAAATCATAAGAGTTTTATCTCGTTGGTTGGTGCTCCTATAATCGTTTGGTGTAAGGTGATCATAAAACTTGTATGTATGTATGTATGAGCTGTCTTAAGTCAGTCTCTTTCTCATCTTGATGTTATGCAAATTAAACATGTTTAATATTATTGTAAGGTTTTAGTAAAGTTCATTGAGTACTGTCAGCAACCAATAGCTGCACACAGGAAGCAGCAAACCACATAGACAGTTAAGAATGTGAACAAGAGTCGGTCTGCTTTTACTGTGGAAAGGGAGGAGAAACTGGTGGAACTGTGGAGTAAACAGAAGTCTGTGTTTAAATCAGTGTATATCTAATCCAACAACCAGCAGTTATTTTAGTGAGAAATTCTAATTTTCTAAAAGGTTCGCCTCTCATTCCCACTCCCACTAAAATAACGCAGCTAACCAACAAGGGCTGTTGCAAGTCAAGGTGACAAAAAAAAAAACAAAATATAAAGTTTGTATGCAAATAGTGTATTGAATTAATTGATACCACATTGCAAAGAATACTGTTGTCATATTTCTTTTTGTTTGCGTTTGAGTTATGTGTTTTTACAGAGAGGTAAGGAATTGTTAATGTCATTTATATATACAGGGAGTTTGGCGGGATATTTTCCACCAGGATAGGAAATAATGTCAAAAGGAATCCAGTTGTAGTCTTGAAAAAAGGGACCCTGCAAGATCACCAGTCTTTGCAAAATCTTAGCATGTGTCCTTAATTGTAAGAAGGTCTCAGACTTCAGTCTTTTAGAGGTCTTTTAATGCTACCCACACACCAGAAGACTTTGACAAGATTTAGAAAAGACTCTAAAAGACTATCAGCTCACATCTAAAGACTAGTGTTTAGAGTTTTTAGTCCCAGACTAGTCTATTGGTTGTTGATTGTGTTCCGTCACTGCGACTGGCGATAATATTAAACACGTTTGATATGATCGCAAGCCCAAGACTAGGGAAAGACTGGTATGAAACGCGGTCGCTGACTGCTGATTACCACCTTAAACTTAACGATCGAGATGACGGGAGCGCGCCGAGACTCCAGTTAGACTCCTCAAGACTGTCACTTTTTAGTCTGGGACTGTGAAAATCGTTTGGTGTAAGCCCAGCATTAGAGTCTTAAGAAGCCGAGATTTACACAGATGTTCATGGTGATGTCTTCTAGTTTCCATGTTCTTCATGTCAGTCTTATTGTGCAGTTTGACCAGAGAACCTTCACATTACTGTATGGCCCACATACACTGCATCCATGAGATCACTGGCAGTATCGTATATGTGTTCTTTGCATGTGTAAGAAAGAATCAAGACGCACATACAAGATACAGATGCTGATGTGCTTTAATAATGGCTCATGACCTGATATTTTCACATTAGCTTGACCCGGGGCTACGCTCTCTTCCAACCTTCCCCCTCCATGACAAATATTTGTTGTTTTCCCTCTTTTCAGTATTTCCTTTGTGAGAATGTACAGGATAGTGGAGGATTGTCAGCGGGATCTTCGGCAAAGACAGAAGCTGCTATTTTCAGCTGTATCTTATTGATTCTGTTTGATGAACACACATGTAGGTCCTGGATGGGATTCTGCCTGGGGAGAAATGCAAACATAGAGATATACAGGGAGAAACAGAGCGAGAGATGAGAGCGTATATGTCCGTTCATGCACAATCAGACGATCAGCACGGCAGAAACACACTGAGCCTTTATTTCCATGTAATTGGATATAGGCCTCTCCTGCAGATTAGATTTACAGTAATTAGTCTCCTCATGTGAAGTGAACACAGCCAGTGTCTCTGCATTGCATTATTAAGCCGCCCCCTTATTAACACCAGTAAACAATAAGGAGAACCACAACAAACACATAGAACATACACTCCTCACACAGCAAAACTTCTCAGCATTATTAGGCAGAGTACGTCGTTTCCTCCCATGCTGTAAGTATACGGTGTATTTGGGGATTAAAAATGGCTAGTGTTAAAGAAATAAAAGGGAGACAATGGCAGCAGGTCTGCTCCTGGTTCGAGCTGTTCTCTGTCATTGGAACCGAGAGATAAGCTCATGGCTATTATAGCACAGGCCTGCATCCAGCCTGTCTGACTGCCTTATCTCCTCCTGCTGTAATAACCCAGCCACACCGTCAGTCTGGACATGGATAAGGGTGTCAATGAACAAGTGTGTGAGTTTGACCGGGATGGGACTAAAACTGCAGATGGCTCATTTTTTCTATTTTATTTTTCAGTGTCTACAAAATTGATACTTTCATGCCAAATGTGGCAATTAACTTCAGTAGTTTTTGTTTGTTTGTTTTTTGGTCTTTTGGGTACGGCTGAACAATTTGATGAAAATGTCTAATTGTGATCTCTCTGACAGATATTGTGATTTGTGACGTACTTTTTTTTTTAAGTCAAGCTCAGTATATGAAGTGCAATCACATAAGGTGCTATAAACTGCTCTACATTCTAATTCAGGCATTAGAATCAAATTACTTCCATCATGCATCTACTTCTGATTTTAGATTAAAATTAAAACAATCAAACATAGAACAATTACTAATAAAGCTGTGGTTAGGTTAAGTTAATCAAATAAAGTAATAATAATAGGCCTTCTCTGTAAACAGTCTGACACTGATATTGCAGCTGAGGAGCAGCATCTAAATACTGCACAATCTGTAATCAATAGATTACTATTTACTTATATTCAGCATTTAACTCTTGAATTGACAGACCATACGATAATTATTTTAAAAAAAGTTATCACTATTTATAGTGAGAGAAATATGAATATAAATGTTGCACAGAAGGTAATGCATGAACCAGCAATTTGTGTATAACCCATGTATTTTGGAAGGTTGCGGTCACGTGACAAATGCACTAACCAGAGTAAAGAAGGAAGCAGACCGAGCAGTCTAGTTAAGTTGTGATGGGTGAATGGGTCACAAAACACAGGACTTTCTCTTCCTCCGTGATTATCCCCTCCTCAGGAGCAAGTTGAGCCAAAGGACCCTCTGCTTTTTGAAAAGTTACATTCTGAAAACTGTTTTTGGTTCAAGATGATTATTCCCACGGATGCACCACATCCTGAAATATATGTATAAATATAGGCTATAAAATATATTTAGTTTGAGATATTACTGTCATAACTTAACATTGAAGAAGCCTTTTCAGAATTTTTGTCAACAAAATCAGTATGTCAAACTTTGCTGGTTTTAGACATGAACACTGACATGTGACTACATTGCCCCCAGCACTATACACTCTGTCTGATGGCGAAGTCGTGGCTGGTGTGCACAGGAATTTGCGAGACAGTTTGCTCAGCCTCAGAAAGTTAACATGATGTACCTTCCTCCAGGCCAGGGGATCTTCCTCTCTACTAATGAGTCATCAGCTAGCTGTTCAGCTCAGCTTCCATGGCATCCTCCAGCTGCACAGAGGATGACGCAGGGGGCGCAGGGCTGCTCTTAAAGAAGCTGCCCGATGACTTATGTCCTTTCTTCACAATGGATGTCTCTGCCTCTGCTGAACTTTGAGGCATAGCGCCTGTGGTGCTGCCATGAGCCATCCTTTCCTGCAAAACACAGAGGGCTGTTAAGTTTTTCAATGTGCTGTAAGTTTGGACATTTTATGTGAATGTCTTGAAATGTGCTAATCAGAGTAATCACAATACAATAACTTAGACTGCATGTGGCATCTTGTTTTCAAAAACCTGTACAGATTTGCTTTCTTGACACCAGTGTCATTTCAGTCTTACTCTTGCTGTGATGTGTGGCACACTCTCTGTGCTTATGTAGTTAATCTTGAATCTTTGATAGAGGAACTAAGTGATGTTCACAACCTTCTATGTGACTGGGTCGCTGTATTTCCTCCATGTAGCCAAGGCCTCTTGACTTTGTTGCCTTGGTAAGGTTTGTGTCCCTTTTGTTGCAGGAGATGCAGAACTGGCTTCAGGTGTGACACGCTTACATACGCTTCCCTAGAGAGGGCATCTGTAAATTCCTGGAGAGGATGATGGCAATTTTGATTGATTTGAGGACCTCTGTGTCCCACTAGACACAGAGGTCTAGTGGGACCAGGTGATGCATCTTCCTGTCTTCAGACGGAACCTAAGACAAAGCCTTGCTCTTCTCCAACACCTTCCCAATCTGCCCTGAGCCTCATTTTAATCAACAATGCTCCAGTAGATTTTACTCTTTCTTTGCCTCATTCAGTGCAGCCTTCTTTTTCCAATTGTGCAAGAAATGGTCAACCGTGCCCACTTAAGAATGGTTGGCTGCCAAGAATTTGGATGCCTGCTCAAAGAGGTGTCTTATAGCTAGGTGCACTGTGAAACAACACAGAGTTCATCAGTGGCGTTGAACCACCTTTGCCAAAAACATGAAGGATGTGGGGTTTCAATGTCCCTCTACCTCCTTCATGTGTGTGTTTTGTCTTGTTTGTGTTAAAGAATAGAGGCTGCCCAGTTTACTCTTGCATCATCTTTCACAGCATTTCCCGAAGCAGAAAAAAATATTAAAGCATTAACATGATGTAAGGTACAGTCAAGATTGTTTAAAAAGTAAATGTAATAGCAATAATACTGAAAAACCTTTTAGCTCTTTTTCTAGCAAAAGCACAACTTGCTTCACAGAAAGTAATACAGTCAACAACAGTAAGAAAAAATAAAAAATAAGAGGCCTACACTGAACAATCCCAAGATGCAGCCTGTGGCCAAAACACTGAAGCCTGGTCCACTGATTGAGGTCCACAGCTTTGATAAAGCTTGATCCACTATCAGAGGCTGAAAAGTATTCGTCCATGAGCAATAATCTCTCCTGTGTTTTCAGTGGGAAAGCATGAAGTTTGCAAGCAGCGACTCCTCAACTAAAAGTCATCATTTCTTAAGTGCGTGGTGAGAGTTTGGTGCAATGTTAATTCTGAGAGCTATTTTAATCATTCGTAGTAAATTCATAACATTTTAGTCAACTTTTAGTCATTATGATTTCTGTTTAATTATCTTCAAATTAATCCAGTTAGGTTAATTCACGCATCAGAAGGTGACAGGTTGCATAAAAATATTTCACTTAGATATATACAAGTACAAATCTCTTCACACTTACAAACTGTAATTTCTCTAGCAGTTTTTGACAGATTTAAGGGGTGAATTATGTGCGCTAGGGTTGTCATGAGAAGTGACTTCAGTACCAAGTCGATGCCAACACGCAAAAAATACGTCGGTACCTATTAGTTTTTCGGTACCATAAGTACCAGATACAACTTTGCCCTCAGTGGGCCGTGTTGATTCCTATCAGAACTGATGGGGGCAGTATATGCGCGTCAGTCTGTGCCGAGGACAAGCGCCGAAGAAGAACGTCTGTTCTCCATCGTCTTTGCTAGAAACAATGGCTTCTACAAGTGCTAGTGCTTAGATCGGGCCCAAAAAATCCAGCCCAACCTCACCCGAGCCTGTGCATGTTCTGTCCGAGCCCGGCCCGACTGTAATTTAACTATAATTACAAGCCCCAGTTTAAACCCGACTTTTTTTTAAGGATACGAACGTGGACATTGAAGGCTGACTCTCGTCTTTCTCTCCATGGCAAGCCTTCGTCATGTGCCTCTTAGTGATGTGTCGGTCGTGAACGAAACAGCTCATAGAGCCGGCTCTTTGAAGTGAACGACAGGAGCTTGCTCCTGATTGGGAGCCGCTTTGGGGTTTATTTTGGGGTTTTTTTTCTGTTTGAGCCGAATGTGATTGGTCAATATGTGTGTTGTTGTCTGTGTGTCCGCGGTGAGCAGAAGGAGGGGGGGTTACAGGCACACAGCACAGTGAGCACATGAACAGGAGGGAGGGAGACAGGGAGAGAAAGAGAGCAGGTGCTACAGAGAGAGACAACATGCTGGAAAGGTAAAAGAAAAAAAAAAAGTTGAGAAAATGAAAACAGCAGGAAAATCAGTAAAATTTGGAATCATTTCAGTTACACTGACAATACAAGGGCAGAGTGTAGAATCTACAAGATTAAAATCTCATTTCCAAACAACCTGCACAGGCACATGAGAACTGTTCATCCATCAGTGCAATTGGAAGCAAGCAAACCTGCTATTAATGAAGCTGCCAGTGTGTCTACTGCAACTGCTGCTGCAGTTTTAGTTACATTCTGTAAACTTCTCTTTGCTTTTTTTCAATCAATCAATCAATCAATCAATCAATTTTATTTATAAAGCCCAATATCACAAATCACAATTTTTCACTGTAAATAGTTACAAGTTTAAGATAGTTAAGTGTAGTAAAAAGCTAAAAGTTTAAAGTAGTTAAACGTTTTTTTGTACTTTATAATTTATTTTTTGTCGCACTCTGTAGAGTATATAATGCCATATAAATAGTAAACATTTGATGCAATGTATTTTTTTTTACATTAATAATTTATTTTACACATAATTTTATATTATTGTTGGTAATAAATTAATTTAAGCAACAAAAATCTGAGGAGCCACTTGGGAACCAAAAGAGCCGGCTGTCATATACCAGCATCATGCTGCACTTGGTACACTCGACAAAGCTGACACACACGTTGTCACTGTTGATCACTCACATGTGCGCGGGGGCCAGTGGCGCCGTCGAGGCTAATGTGCACACACTTACTGATCATCTTTTTGAAAAGCTCAACATCTCTCTATTTACACAGAAACTTTAACACCATAAATAACTAATCTGAGACAGCTACGATTTGTACACAGGTTCATTGTAAACTCTGAGTTATCCATCTCATTGTTAAGAAGCAGGAAAACAACTGATGCAACATGTTAGACTGGAGGTTTAAACTCATGTCCTGTCACAGAGTTGGTGATTCAAACAAAACTTTCATCTCTGTCAGAGAAAACTGGTCTGAGTTCAGACTGGTTACTTTACTCTCGAGTCCAGTGGAGTCCTGCGGGGAACAACAGATGTGATGTCGGGCGGTCGATGGCTGCTTGCTCCACTGCCATTCAGCTGCTAACAAACGGAGCTGCTAACAGCCACCACTGCAAGTAACAAACTTCACAAATCCATTCAGCAGCTCCATCATCCACAGTCAGTCACACAGGGCTGATTATTTACTGCTGAATTACAGCTCACAGCTCATACCAACGGCTGATGCTGACAGTTTATCAGCCTGTCCCTCTGTGGCATTTGAAGGTAATTACAAGCACGGCCTTTCTCAGCTATCAATGTCCGTTTAGTCCACAAAAAAGGACCAATGGATTTTGTCGTAATTTTTATTAACAAGATCTATTTTTAGTTTGTCATTGTCTCATTTTTGACTTGGAAAAAAAGTTGTTGACGAAAACTATTGGTCATAGTTTTCGTCAACGATATTTACACTGCTTTGGTGCAGCTCACTTGTCTTGCTTAACCACCATTTGGTAGTTGGGGCTTAATACTCCCCTTTTTCAAGTCTGTCTCAACTTTTCCTACATACATACAGTGCTGACTGCAGCTTGACTGAAATATGTGACAGGAGGGAATCTTTTATCCAGCATTCGGAGGAGTTTTGGAACCCTTTGGTCATGGTGTTTATAAACACCACGTCTCTGGTGAGGTTGTGCATAATGCTGTTATTTACCTCATGGTGCCTTTGTGAGCTCTTTTTATATGAACCAACAGCTGCAATGACTCTGAAATAGCAGTTTGTTAATGAGACTGGGCTACAGCATTCCACCTTTCACTTGACGTCTTTGAGGAACACTCATCATATAGGTTGCTGTGGTACTTTTTCAGGTTTGTGGTGTTGTCTTGGGATTTGGCGACTGTTCCACGTCAGGCCTCACATCTGTCATCCTAAACCAGAAACACTCCCATGTGCTGCTTTTCTACAGGACTAAAGTGTCCAATGTCACTCTGGGCTCAGCTGAGGCAGTTTTATCTGCACCACAAATGTATAATTTTCCTTGGGTTATTACATGTTTGACTGTCACAAAAGGAAGATTGCACTGATTTATCAAACGACTGTCTGTGACAGCTTAAACCCAGACACGCTGCATAATGTGTATCCTAAATCACAGGCTTTGTTATTTGCTAATTGCATTGTTTCCAAACACAGTTTGAAATCGATTAATCAATCGGCGCTACTTTTTTGGTGCGACAACCCCTGAAATGCATCTAGACTGTCATGGTAGAATAATAAAGAAATACATATCATGAACATCCCATGCATTGCTTAAGAATTAGACAGAGAGTTGTAAACCTAAATCCAGGCATAAAGCCAGGCTTACCATGTTATATTTATCTTTGCATGCATGATAGTATGCTAATATTTGCTAATAAGCATAAAAACATAAAACACAGCTGAAGCTGATGGAATGCTATTTAGCTTTGCAGGTATTGGTTAATAAACCATAGCACTGGACAAAAGGAAATCTTAAACCAATGATAACCCTCAATAAAAGGATCATCAATGTGATTACATTTTGTCAATAATTGTTGAGATATTGTACTAAGAACTGCAAATGTCAACCTCATGGTGGAGCTAGAGAAGTCTGGGCATCACTGAAGTCATTTAGATTAATCATCTTGTAACCATGAATACGTTTGTCGAATCTCATGCCAATCCATGCAGTAGATGCTGAGCTATTTTGCAGGATAAGTGAAAACTCTGTGTAAGTAGTTTCTGCAACTTGCCAGAGTCTTGTCAGAGAGTGGGTCTAAAAATGTACAAGTGGTGTTAACTGATACCTGATACACGCCTAATCTGATTGGTTTGGTTAGAACAAAGTCGAGTCCGTTTGCACAGTTATTACAGATTGTTTGGGCTGGTGTGAAAGCTGTTAATCGAACTCTGGTGTGGACCAAACAACCAAACCCAGACCACTTGAAAAGGTGGGTCTGCTTCCAAACGAACTCTGGTGCAGTTTGTGTGTAGTGTGAAAGAAAACCAACCACAGGATTTTATGATAGCAGAGATGTGATTTTAGCAACAGCTAAACAATAATAATCTAATTGCTGATCGTGAAATCTATCTGCAATCTTATAATTGATCCTGATAAAGGCCGCGTATATCCCATAACCTATTTATGCCAATGCTTACATGTAACCATGGTAACACATATGCACATCAGTGAGGGTATTTCTGTTCAAATTGACATCATTGTATCCTACTCTGTGTACTTTGTTCATTAAGTCCATTAAAAAGTGTGTGACAGTGATTCTACAGTATTTAGCCCTGAATCATTACTGTACAAGACGTCTTCTTTTCATCCTGTCTCGATGCTGGTCATTATTCATAGCATGCCACTGATTTGTAGTGTAATAATATCCTATTAATAATGCTTACAATCAGTTGTTTGTTAAACCACAGAACGTAAACACTTTAGAAGCTTTAAAGTGCTGCTGCATAAACTTCTGTCAGACACCAGAATTTGATTTTCTCACATGTCCAATCAATAAGGTACCTGTCACTTGGTAGAACTTCATGTTTACTCCTGTTGGTTTGTTTGCAAAAAGTCGGCGTGAGCAGGAACCAAACAGAAACTATAATGCAACAATGGATCATTTATTTTCCCTCTGGTGTGACCAAATGAACCCAACCACAAGTATAAAAGCACCTTCAGGCAAATTATCAGTATGTTTTTCACTTTGTTTTTTAATAGGCTACATTCTCAAGGGGGAACTAGTTGGACTTAAACTTTTAGTTTTGCAAATTATAGTAACAGGCCAACATATGCCAGCATGTGTCTGTGTGTTTATGTTGTGTTTGTGCAAGGTTTTCCTCTGCTAGAGTTTCCATCAGAAGTCACGTCTAATCAGTTTGCAGCTGGAGTCTCTCATAACTGCCGAACATGGGACTCATAAAATGGAAAATGCAAAAACAGATGTCCTCATGAATTAGTGAGGCACCCATGAAAAATTAACAGATGACCTAGGACATAAAGCCAGAGGGCTTATGCTCATTTAATTCTTCCTTCAACATGCAATATGCTCCCTCCAGTCATTGTTTTCACTCCCTGTCCCCGTCCAGCTGCAGCAGCCCGATCTTTTAGATGTGGAAAATTAATAGTGACGGAGATGCGTCTGTCGAATAAATAACAACATGGGCTCTGGGATAGCTGGCCTCATCAGGGCAACTGCTAAATGGCTGAAAAGTGGTGTTTGGATGCTTTGAACAAATATCTGTGTAAAATTACAGACCGCTGTGAGCTCCAGCAATGTCTCAGCAAGTTATCAAGAGCATGGGTTTACAACTGTCCATGTAATAAGTTCTCTAAAAACCTGGTCTCACTCTTAACTTGTCAAAATTCTGATGCTTGGTCAAGTGGCCCTTGGTGTCAGATGCACACAGGCACCCTATAGCAGTGGTTTGAGACGCACTTGGCAGTGGCATTTTTTGATGCTCCAAGCAACTGCTTTAGCATAAGGAGCAAGAAAGTCTGCATAGATCAGGAGGGAGGGTAGGTAAATGGGTCAAGCAAACTCAGGACATTCACCCAGGAGGCTAGTATGTGTAGCATACAATGCTAGTGACATATGTCATGTGCCATTTGTGATATATCATGTGGTGCTGAATTACGTTAATAACATACTTATTTTAAGCAAAAATATGTTTGTTTGTTTTTTTTAAACATAACCATTTGCTTTTTTAAAAGAGACTGTATGCATTTAATAAGCAAAAACTGTACATTTCCTGTGAAAACAGAAGTTTACCCTGAAAAGTTACAATCAAAATCAGAAGAAAAAAAAATACAGAACAAAAAACTGACACTGATGCTGGTATTTGATGAGTTGTGAGTGACAATGTGTTTTTGTGAAGTTCAGAGTGTATGAGTTGTTTGGACATGGTTCTCAACATAGAGGCAGCTGAGCTGGCAGCTAATGGTGCTAACTCCATAAACAGCACTAAACAACTACAACAGAGCTGACAGACCTAATAGGGAGGGAATAATGGCCTGCCACTGTACTGATAACCTTGAAGAACCCTCTCACTGAGGAAACTGGCATCCCCAGCTGCATTTTTAACTCCTGTAAGTAAAAAGTACAGCTACAAAGCTACATTAAAGTCATTTAACTTGTAGAATACGGGTGGAATATGAACCAAGCAGCCATCCAGTTGTACTTCTGATGGCGGATTTATACTTGTGCGCCAGCACTATGCAGAGCCTATGCCATAGCCTACGTACATGGCCTATGGCATTGTGAGCAGTTATACTAGTATGGTGGTGAGTTATTGTCCCTCTTCAGTTACACCTCCAAAACACTAGTTGGCGGTGGGGTTTCTGTGAAGTGCTGTTAAGTTTAGTTGATTCAAAACACACATTAAATATGGCTTAATAGCATTCAAATACATGTACATTTGGCTTCACCATAAGGATTCACCATAGACTGTATGGGATTCACAGACAAAGCACTTGTCTTTACCTGGACACATTTTTTCCCACAAATACAACATGCTGATGTAATTAGCACAAGCCCTATGGCATTTTACATTGTATAATTTAGCCTAGCGGCTACCAAAGATTTCCTCCATTCATATGAAGCCAGGGACAACAGCAACATTTAACTAAGATAACATTACAAAATTTAGCTCCATTAAAGCTCACAAGGTGTACCGACAAAACAACTGTCTTATACTAAACACATTTTCCAAACAAATACAACGTTACCGTTATTAGCACAAGCCTATGGCATTTTACACTTTATAAATTAGCTTCGAGTCTAGCATAGATTTCCCCTACTCATATGAGGCCAGGATAAATCACACACAAGACATAAAATGCTATTTTGTGGGGGCTTTATTCTCTTTATAATTTATTGTTTCTTATCTGTGAAATAAAAGTAAATAAAAACTTTGGTTTTCAGTGTTCAGCTTATAAAAAGAGACAGGAGGTCTGTGTTGCCACAGGCTCTTTGTCCATGCAGAGGCTATGCTGTAGGTATGGCGTTGATTTGATGCAGAAATATAGATTCTGCTTTATCTTTAGCTGTGAGATAGTTAAATGAGATCTTGCAAAGTTTGCTGGAGCCCATAAAAGATGGGCAAAATACCACAAAATCTGGCTGCTGAGGTTCAGGTTTCTTGAAGATGTTTTTTTTTTGGGTAAATATTGAAAATGAGAAGTAGCTGTTCAGATGTGTTGTAATCTTCTCCTTCTTCTTCGAGTCCTTTGCAATCTCAAATGTCATTTTGCCAGTATCTAGCATAGGTCACAGCTGCTGGGGTCGGTTCAGCCAGGTCTTGGGGGCTGCACTGGGGGGATGGGACATGGTCTGTACTGCTCCACAGCTGCATTTGTCTTCTGTGTGATATTTCCGTTCTTTCATCAGTGCTTTGCACCTCCCCTGCTCCACACGTAGTCTGTTGAGGGTCTTCCAGGTTGGCCGTGGGAGGTCGTGGCTGCTGGCGAGGCATTCAGTCGGTGTGATTCCTCTCTCCGTCCATTCTTGGGCTCGGGTGTTGAGTCTAAACCATTCATCTTCCCAGATGTTGGTCCTTGCGGTTCAATTTTAATCAATTTGGCTGTCTACACAGGCCTAGTAATGGCTAATAATTTACACACATAACACATAGCCCAGTATCCCTAGAATTTCACAGAACTCCCACACCTCACCACAGCACTCACCTCTCAGGTACATGGATCCCATATAGAAAAAAGTCATTTAGAAATCCTTAAATATTGAAGGGTTTCATAGATTTTAAAATTTCAAAATATTCTGAACAGACACAATGTTTTCTCTTTTAACAATGTTAGAATTTTATGATTTGCACATCAAATACTTTTTAATTCACATTTTAGTAGAACAGATTCCCGAGGAACCACAACTGCTTCACTGTTTCAGAATGTACATTAACCTTGTTCAGTCGGATTCACTTGAATTTTTTTTTTTTTTTTTTACACCTTTTCATTTCTGATGTTCTTATAATACTTTCATGATACATTAGAATAATATATGTTTCTTACATGTATTAAATCTCTATTTTAAACTGTTGAAAGGACAGTGCTGTGAGCCAGTCAGTGAATAAGTGGTGTCACAACACATTTCAGTTCTGGAGGCTAAAAGTCTCATTCGCAAGCCAAAGCAGCAGAGCAGCTTTAATACATTTGGTGACACATTTACCTGTGCATGTTTCTGTTGAGTGTCTGCTCTCAACACCATGGCTAAAGTATGTGGACACCTGTATATTCCACCAATATTTAATAGCAGAATATGTGTTCTGGACGCCATGGGCATTAACAGGGGCGTAGCACCAATATTTGAGCCCTTTGCATAATTAGGCTTTTTTTTTTTCTGTTTTTCTTCTCGTTTTTAACAAAATCAGTTTGTTTTCTTCTCCTTTCCTTTCATTCCTTTTATTTTTGAACCCTGATTTCCTTTTCTTGGAAGAGACATAACAGTGACAGCAGAGCAGTCACTTGCTTGTCTCTGGCTGTGTTTACAGACAAATCCTTGTGAAGGAATGGACTATTCCACTTTGCTCCTTAAAGGGGTAACAGGGGCCTCAAAAAGCTTCAACTATTATTTCCAGTTCAGTCTTTAATCTGATTTATTCGGCTAATGTTAACTTAGGTATGGAACTAATTACTTAGAGACAGAAAATTGCCAACACCACTGGACTTTTCATTCCAGGCTTTACAGAGTCAACGAACATACCATTACAGTAGCACAAACTGTATTTTACAGTACAGAAGCTTTCCTACATTCAATTGGTGATTTGGGGAAATCTGAGGAGGAATACTGTTTTCTTTTATTTGCAAGGTTGTTGTTGTTCTCACTGAACCAGTGTTGTTTTTGGCAGTCATTTTTGATACAGCTGTAGTCTTAGGGCTCTAGTTTCGCAGACCGGGCGAGGCGGGGGCACAGTGCACCTGTGTTTCGCCAACTGGGTGTGGCCAGGAAGATTTTGCAAGTTTGGCACACCGTGTGCGCTGGCGTAGCTACTCCTCTTTCCCACCTCCATCCTCCTACCTGCGCAAGTCGGAAAGAGGGAGGAGAGAAGGCGTGGAGTGGGTTTTGCACACATCACACCAATCAAATGAGCCCCTCTCCTCGCCCTTAAATGCGCCGCGCGAAGGTGTAATGAGAGTTTACTCAATTCGCCATGGCAGAAGAGAGCAGCAGTGTCAGACGGCCAAACTCCTCCCAGGAGGAAACTGATGTTTTGGTCCAGGCGGTCCAAGCTCGCAGTGTCCGAATATATGGAACTGCGAGCAGGCCTCCACGGGCTGATGATGCAAAGGTAGCCTGGGAGGAGGTCACCACAATTCAATTCAATCAATGTAGTGTTTCTCTCGTGCACACGCGCTCTCTCTTTCTCTCTCGCAGTCTCACTCTTTCTTTTCTTTTGACTTTTCTAAGAGGACAGATGCTGAATATATACTCTCTATCCGCCAGTCAGCCAAACTTCGGCTTACGCCGCCTGCGCTGACTGTAGACCTGGTTTCAGTTGGCGAGCTTTTAGCGCACCTTCTGCGAAGCCTTTTGGCACGAAACTGTCACTGCGCCAAGCTGGATCTATCGACACCTCCCACTGTTACGCCACCACACCCATCTCAGCGCACCTCGGTCTGCCAAACTACAAAATTGAGTGTGCCTCGGGTTGTGCTGCTCGATACTAGCTCTGCATGGGGTTTGCCACCCTGCGCTACACTGGGAAACTAGAGCCCTTCGTCTTTTGGATGAAATGCTTATTAGTTTTAGTAACATTTTAGTCATTTCTTTCCTTGAAGATCTATTGCACGTCTGTCCGTCCTGGAAGAGGGATCCCTCCTCAGTTGCTCTTCCTGAGGTTTCTACCATTTTTTTTCCCCCGGTAAAGGGGTTTTTTTGGGGAGTTTTTCCTTATCTGCTGTGAGGGTCTTAAGGACAGAGGGATGTCGTATGCTGTAAAGCCCTGTGAGGCAAATTGTATTTGTGATATTGGGCTTTATAAATAAAATTGATTGATTGATTGATTGATTGATTGACGAAAAGCTTAAAGGGGTTTAGTCCAGTTTTAGTTATTAATTTTTTAAATCATTAAATTAAGCCAATACAGGTAAAGGAAATTGTAATTGAGGTTGACAGGTTGTGTTGCAATACAATTGATGTTCAAAGAGAAATATGTCTGGTTCTTTCCTTAACACCACAGTGTTATACTGGCTAAACATGCTGCTAATGTTAGAGTAGCCAGGTGTGCTGCTGTTCATTTACAAGAAACAACAACATGTCTAAAAAGCTAGCTAGAAGTTAGTGTTTTCAAAATTTATTGCACTGAAATTGTGATTCTTATTAGTGTGGACATTGACCAAACTAGGAAAAATAGCCCCGGTGCAAAAGCACAGAAGTATCTGGATGAGACCACTGTGACTGTGTTGCAGAGTAACGATGAGTGTCCACATACTTTTGGACATATAGTGTATACTGTAAGCATTAATATACATCCATAGCCCCATAACCTGAGCTGGGCTGATGCTAATGGTATTCAGAGTGTTGAACTCCTGAGAAATAAGTGATTAGACTCTGATCAGTTTGTTAAGTTGCACATTGTGACAGAATGTTCTTGTTATTGGAGTAAACAAAGGAGATGACTCAGAGGTGTCTCATGCTTTCCCACTTAAATCAGTTGTGGTCAGTGCATTGAATTTTAAGATCTTTTCTGCTAAAACTGTCAATGTAGAACAGCTCAGTCTGTAACCACATGTTTATATCTGCTGTAAGGACATAAACTTATCAAACAACAGTTTGTCAGTATTTACTGTCAGGAACTGTGTGTCCGGCTGAGTTACAGTTGCCCCTTTTACACTGCCAGATTTTCGGTGAATGCTGGGCCGTTTTGCAGGCAAGCTGCAAGCATTTAGACACACAGAGCTGGATTGGCGAGTTTATCCGAGGTGCCAAATTTTTTAGGACTAGACATATTGGCGGAACCTTTTTGGTTTAAAAAAAAAAACAAGGCGCCTTTCCATCAGGCTGTTGATCACTTATGGGAGGAGCTGTTGATGACACCGCACGTGCGACCCACTGGCAGTAGACAAACAGGAAACAACCGATAGCAGGAATGAGCAGCTAGTAGCAAGAGGGAAACACAAATCTGACAGACACTGTAAAGATGAGCAACTGGGAAGACAAAGAATTGCACACCCTCCTTGTCCTCGCAAACGAAGAGGCCATTACCATCAAATGATGGAAACGGTGAAGGACGGGCCAACTTATGAGAGAATCGCCAAAGGACTGACCAGAAGCGGCTTCCCTCAGAGCAAGGCGCAAGTCATTGGTTTACATCACTGTTTATGTCACACATTCATACAGGTTTTGTTACCTGCTCATGCCCCCCATTGCCCTGAAAAAGGCACATTCTGTATGAACAAAAGTAGGTAGGCACCATTTCGCCTCTGTTTTCGATTTTGTTTCTATACTGCCAATGCTGAACGAAGACTGATGGGGCTTTCCTGCAAATTTGCACAATTCCTATTTAAAACGGTCTTGTGACAGCTGCCTGTTGGTGTAACTGCAGTTTGATGGAGGACAAAAAGTGATGCTTTGGATGGAAAACTGTATTTTGTTCAGATTTTAAGGGAATAAACAAAGACAGATGTTTGTAAGTGACTTTCTGCTGTGCATGTTGTTGAAGTTCCCCTTCAGCCGATAAATCATTTTACTTATTAAATTATTTATTTACACATTTACTTATAAATTAAACTTTACCTTTATCACTGCAGCTATGTAATCCTATTTGTTTCCTCAGTAGACATGTGTTTTTCTTGTTTGCCAACAGCAGGACTGTTATATAGGCTCCCAACAGAAAGGAAGTCCCAAAACAAGACAGTTAGCTTGGTCAAAATATATTTTATATGGGTTTTTGATACAATAATCACATCCACATACATGTACACTGAGACTGTGTCTGATTGCTGCAATCGTTTGTCCTACTGATCATTAAGTGTTCCCGTCACAGCATGATTCCAGTGTGAGTTAAGGTGGACAAAATCCACAGTTCTGGTTCTGTGGAAAAATACTTCTAAAATTTAGTTTAAGGGAATACAAGGATTCAATGCTGAGTTAAGATGGGTTATACTCAGAGGTGTAATATTAACCTCATACTGGACCCAAAGATGGTGCCTATTCAAAATAAAATTGCTCGCCTGGCACATACAGCTAAAAAGGTTTCTAGCTTCATGGTTAAGTTCCAGGATATGCAGCTCACTCTATATGTGCATTAGTCCCCGCTTAGCTCACAGACTTTACACTGAGATGAGGTCACGTCATTTTTTTGGTTTGAGGAAAGTTTTACACACCTCAATGAATCAAACATTCATAACAGAAATAGTCATAATTGACCTTGTTTGCAGAGGTCTTTTTTACAGCCGTGATTGGGGAAAATGTTTTTTTGACGCAATACCACAAGTGGCCACAGGGAAATATTGGATGCAAGGCTGAACAGTGCTCCAGAGGGCCTGTTAATGCTGAACTTGTGCGTTGCATCGACACCAAATCTACGGTGTAGTCTCCAAGTA
Organism: Epinephelus cyanopodus; assembly: GCA_026686955.1. Classification (NCBI taxonomy): domain Eukaryota; kingdom Metazoa; phylum Chordata; class Actinopteri; order Perciformes; family Serranidae; genus Epinephelus; species Epinephelus cyanopodus. The sequence continues at coordinate 7,636,870 of CM048919.1, forward strand.
GTTGCGTACTCTACCCCAAGGCCTGATGTGCACTCCTCCAGAAAAGTTGCAGTAATGCAGATCATCTGTTAATTTGGTAAACTGAAAACCATTTTGTTCAGTGAAAACTTAGCTTCTATTTACTTTTATGTCTCAGATAAGAAACAAATTGCAAAGACAAAAAGCCTCCACAAAATAGTATTTGTAGCCTTGTGTGTGATTTTTCACACGAGAGAAAAAGTCTGCTAGCTGCTAGGCTAATTTATGCCACAAGAAATGTCATAGGCTGATGCTATTAAAATTGGCATTTTGTGTTTGTGATGAAAATGTGTTTAGTTTGAGACAGTTGTTTTGTCAGTGAACCTTGTGAGCTATAATTGAGCCCATTGAGCCTGTTACCTTTGTTAAATGTTGCTGTTCCTGGCTTCCTTTGGGTAGAGAAAAAGTCCACTATCTGCTGGCTAATTTGTGCAATTTAAAATGCCGTAGGCTTATGCTAATAATGTTAGCATGTTGAATATGTCTGTCAATTTTGCTAATGCAGCTGAATTTTGTACTTTTGTCCATTTTTCCATGGAATCCATGTTTTATGTATGTTCAGGATTTGTAAGTTGAATCAATCAGACTTTACAGGACTTACTGTAACTCAACACAGTAGCACAGACAGACACAATGTTTTGGTGGTGTAATTGCAGAGTGATCCAGACACACCACCACAAAAGTATGACTGCTTACTATGAAGCAGGCTTATGACAATAAATCAGCCATTAGCCAGTAATATTTTCAAAGGCTAGCATAAGGCAGACAGATATCATCAGGCAAACAACTCAAAAGATCAGGAGATCGTTAGAAACAAGGTATCAAAGCCGGAAAACATGTTACACAGAAGTAAAAATTGCTCCATAATTGGAGATGAGGAGAAGCTGGACAGGTTGGCTCATTACTACTCACCTCTGATGTGATGCCTAAGGACAGGAGGACTCCAGAGGTACCTGTGGACACTGATATGTTCAGTAACAACATTTCTGTGACTTAGCAGATATGTAAATTAGCAACATTTTCCTCATTAGAAAGAAAACATGTCCTTTAAAATGTACTTACTGTTGCAAACTATATAAGAGTAATTGTCAGGAGACAGGGTTAGAGGAGAATAGCAAGGTTCAGCAAGGCAAAGTTTTAATTAGGAGCCAAACCTCCATTTCTATCTTAAATTTTCCTGCTGTCCTGATGTTCACTTTTAGGTTTTGACCACTCATTGGTTTCGTCTAGTACAGTGGCATAAATGTGCATCAGATGCATCACCTTGTGAACTGCTGCCATCTGACCTAACAGACCCTAACAAGTGTTACAAAGCCATTGTAACACGTATTACACCAAAGTATAGTATACATTTTGTCTTACCTTGTCATTTGCGTCTGCCTTTATTATTTCAAGTGTTAACTAAACTAGACCTTTTAAAAAATGGATTTTTTTTTTTTTTTAACAAGCTGGAGTTACCCATTGGGCACCATGACATCCAGGACCAACACTGAGCACCCCCACCTCTGCAGGCGGCTGAGGGAAGCTATATTTGTATTGTTTCAACTGCTTTTTCTGTAGCAGCACACTCCATCTTTCACCCAAGGTATTTTAATTATCCCAGCAGCACAAGCAGCTGTGTCGGCCACCCCTCGAGAAACAACACATTTGCCACCCATGGCTCTCAAATAAATATAGTGTAAAAGTAGAGTGAAAGTACAATATTTCTCTGTGAAATGTTGTGTAATAAAAAAGAAAGTAGCTTGAAATAGCATCTCAAATGCAGTAATATAGCTGGAAGCAAACCTTTAATAGTCAGCAGACGCAAGTAGTCCTAATGACTCAAAATGAAAGTTGCAAGCAGCCATGAGCATGTTACAGCTGCGCAAAGTAATTTCATCAGGTTTAATCCTGTTTAAATAAGGAGTAAGACCAATCACATACTTTATTACTGTATTAATACCAATACTACATGTTTGGTTATATCCAGTCTCAAAGCTATTATCTGACAACGATAACAACAGCCAGTATTTGGGGGTTCCAGTGTTGCCAGCAGGTGCCGAGACTTCCACAGAGTCAGAGTGATTTTATTCACCCAAAAAAAAGCTGACAGGGGCTGAGGAGGGGCAATGGTCTAAGACCATTGTAGGACCACAGCGCACTGACTAGGAAAACAGATGCTCACCAGTGGCCCAACACTGACCAGCAGCCCACTGTCGGCTTGGTGTATCAGGGCCTTTAAATTTCATGAACCAGGGGCTTAAAGTTGGGGGAGACTAATGGCCCCTTCCCTATTTCCTAACCCCCTACTTTTGGCCATTACTCAGACCATTAACATCACCGGAACCACATATTGCCATGATACACACACAGACACACAACGTGAGAACAAAACAGGTCCAAAACAACTCTAATCCAAAAAAAAACAATACAACTTACTGCTCTACCTCCAGGTCACAACACAAGACAGGAAAACATCACGAGATCAGATTGACATGTACTTATTCTTGTCCTGTCTTACAAAAGCAATTAAGGTCACAAATCTTTTTTTTTTCACACTTTTGCTAAAATCCGTAACGAGATTCCATACTGCATTACAGTAATAACCTCCATTACACATTTTAAACATGCATATAAACACCACTTGATTGAAGTTCAACTTGCAACCACTCATTGAAATCTCACATCCCATTTTGCTCACTCCACTTAGGTCCTCTGTAATGTCCGTGTAGCTGTGGGAACATGCTGAAAACCAGTTTTCAACTGAGTCTGGTAACTCTAGGTAACTAACACACTTGGGGCTCTAGTTTCCCGGCATGGTGCGGCGCAGGGTGGCAAACCCCGTGCAGAGTTAGTTTTGAGCAATGCAACCCGAGGCGCGCTCAGATGGGTGTGGCGGCGCAGCAGGGGGAGGTGTCGACAGATCCAGCTTGGCACAGTGACAGTTTCGTGCCAGAGGGCTTTGCCGAAGGTGCAATAAAAGCTCGCCAGCACATGAATGTATCTCTATATTGACTGTCCCGTCACATCTGATGTCAGATCAAAGGGGATTGGCACAGGTGCGCTGCGCCTCCGCTGCGCCTGGTCTGCGAAACTAGAGGTCTTAATGTTACTTTTGATCCCTTTTCCTGTAGAAATTAAATGAAAAATAAATGCAATAAAAACCAGACATTTTGGTATTGTTGTGGCTGGTAACTAAGAAGAGAAGTTTTTGTTCACTATTTGTGACTTGTGATAGTGGAACCCAGGAGAGGACAGAATAAGTGTATGATCAATATTTATATAATATACCCTCTTTTGATCTGACAGATGTCAAATGTTAAGTCAATGTACACTAAACAAAAATATAAACGCAACACTTTTGTTTTTGCTCCCCATTTTTCATGAGCTGAACTCAAAGATCTAAAACATTTTCTATACACACAAAAGACCATTTCCCACAAATATTGTTCACAAATCTCTCTAAATCTGTGTTAGTGAGCACTTCTCCTTTGCTGAGATAATCCATCCCACCTCACAGGTGTGGCATACAAAGATGCTGATGCTTTGAGTTCAGCTCATGAAAAATGGGAGCAAACACAAAAGTGTTGCGTTTATAGTTTTGTTCAGTGTAAATGTGTGACAGTAAAGTAACACACACACACACATGTATATATATATATATATATATTATATATATATATATTATATATATATATATATACATATATGTATATATATATATATATATATATGTATATATATATATATATATATATACATATTTCCATATTGGAAAGGTTGATAATGTCACAGAGTGCATAATGACCCCGTTGAAAAGCTCATTTGGCATTTGGATGGTAGCAGCCTGTGTGAAGGTTCAGCTTGGAGGACTGCAGAAACAAGACGGCTAGCTGAAGAGCTCAGCAACAAGTGTCAGGAAATGTCATCAGAGTGCCAGTCCATTAACAGCCATTGTCAGGCCTGTGTAGGATGAGGAACAAGTGGAGGCTAATGCCTGCTGATGGTCTAATTAACGATATGAGGTTAATGTGTCTGGATGGATGCTAATGATGTTACAGGCCACTTTTTCCTCACGCTACATCACCACACCACTGAAGACACCACGTCCGAAAATGAGCCTCTGAAAGTGCGGGAAATCAAGTGAAGTCATCGTAGTTCAAACAGTTATTACATCATGAGTCAGGAGTTCATTAGTGTGAAGAGAATTTGTGGGTGTGTTTGACACAGCTGTCATGACAGGCGTCACTGTTCCAAACAAAGTGCTGTGAAATCTACAAAGGTCAAACTGCCTTCATTTCCCAGCAGAGTCAGACATGAATACATGTTGAGGTGATGATGAAGAACTGTGTCAAATAAAAAGCTGAAATGACATCTTTAGTCATCCACACCTCCTTTCATTTCAGTTTGAAGGACACATCTTTCATCAGTCCTTACAAACCAGTGTCAAAGCTGTCCTTATGTTTCATATGGATGCCTGTGGTGAAGTACAGTATTGTGTGTCCATGACACATACTTGAACAGAATTTCTATTTCTATGCCACAATGGTGTTGGATACCCGGTGAAATGAAAAATACATTTTCCAAGTTTCAATTCAGATCTTTTTATGCCAAAATGCAGCAAAACATCTATCTAGAAAAGGCAGATGAACACCCTGCTGTAACAGATTTATCAGATGACCACACATTATAATATGTCAACAGCTGTGTGCTGTCCAGACCCAGAGTCGCTGAATCTCACCAGACTGAGATCATTTCAGTTGGCTGATCAATTTATTGATGGTGTTAACACCTCTCCCAATTATCAAGCTGTCACATGAGTTAGTATTCAATATTTTTTGTTTAATTAAAGGGACTGAATCTCAATACCAGTGAATACTTTATCACCATCATCATCATCAGAATACATCTCTGGTAGAGAAGTGAATGTCCACAGTTTGGATTCATTTTCTTCTACTCATTGACTTACCCAAAAAATTCCTCCAATAACCACATAGGTTGTTTATTCCATCCCTCTAAAATGACCCACAGGGTCCCAAATTAGCACCCTTGCACACTGTTTCTGATGCGATTTATTGTTATTTTGTGAAAATTCGCAGTATGTGACAAAGTGAAAAGACACATTTCCTCCATTTCCTTTGCCTCTCCCCACTGGAGTCACCTGTCTGGCATTCACCACTCCCTCCCTGTCTTGCATTTGGCACTGCAGCTGCATGAAGGGGCTGATCTGTCTCTATATTCTGTGTGCAGTCCACATCTTTCTCCTCTTCATCATCATCCACCTGAATATTATCTGACCTGTTCAAAGTGAGCTCTCTGAGTTGTGAAATGATTCTGATCGCCCCGTTCCTCTGTCATGTCGCGCCTGTGTTCTGCTGCTACATTTTCTTTACTGACTCTTGGTCAAATGTCTCTAAAGACTTCCGCCGGATGCTAAGTGTAAAGAATTGAACTTGTTCCAAAAATTTTAATGACAGCGAAAGTTTCGGACTCAGTGTGCTAATAAGATTGACACAACAAAAAAAAAAAAAAAAAAACAGACAAAGGCCTTTACTGGTGTGGTTGAGTTGAGGAAAAGCATCATGGTTAGTTAGATGGCGGACCTACCAACTGGAAAGAGTGAGCATTTTACAGCTGAGGAGACGATAAATGTATCTCTATATCGACTGTCCGGTCACATCTGATGTCAGATCGAAGGAGGAGGTCTGCTCGCAGTTCCTTACTGCGAGCAGACCTCCTGGATTATGATGATCATTATTACAGCGATTAGATCAGTCTGATTAATGACTGACCATTAAGACGTGTTTCTGATAAATATTTTAATGTGCACAATATAACCTTTCACATTGTAATCATATTTTTATTTGTTATCTTTTGCATATGTGTGGCTGCTCCGTGTGTGTCTGAGCAGAGTGCACGCGCGTTGTGCACCCGCCTAGAGACGCATATTACTAACTTGTTTAACAGCGAAATACTGCGCCATTGACTTTAGACCAGGTGTTTGTTGATCACTGGCGCATTTGCTTTTTACGTCATCTAACTAGCGGTTACATGCTGGCATTCCGACATACCACCATTCCGTCATAACACTGTGCCGACATAACACCATTCCAACATACTGCTATTCAGACATGCAAACGTCCCACCATTCCGACAAAGCTTTCCATGTGCGTTACTCAACAGGTGACTCCCTTCTTTCTGTTCATGCATTTTTCATGTTTTAAGACGTGTACAGATGTGATACAGTCAGTGAAAGCTTAATTAATAAACACAAAATCTCGGCATCCGAAGGAGGAGATGCCTTGAACTGGAAGCAGGAAATGGTGGTTTTCAATCACACACTCCGACGCCGCTTGTTGCAACTTTAGAAAATTTTATCCAGGAAAAAAGGCTTACAAACATGGACCAAAACGGCTCTATAATATGCACAAAAATCCAAAAGAAACAAAAATTAACTAAAAAAGCAACTAAACAGCATAAATGGTCAAAATTGATGTTTTACGCATGTCTCTGTGCGTCTGGCACACGCGTCTTGGGGCTCTCCCACGTTGGTTTGTGGATGAAAGCTGTATGTTCAGCTCCCCTTACATGTAAAAAAAATCCCTACATGACATTTTGGTCGTCGAAATCCACAGACAAGATGTATGTTGTCCAAGCTCGCAGTCATTACGCATGGATCTTTCACACCGCCGCTATCCACGCAGATTTCCAAATGTATACACATCCACGGGCGGTGAGATTGATTAATAAAATGAGTAAATGAATAAACTCATCTCTGTCATTCTTTTCGATATGGACAGAATAATGATCAAATACAGTGCTGGTGTTAAGTAATTATTATTTTATTTTTTTTAATTTAAAGTTTTGACCATTTCCTCCCGTCAGCACCACAGACAGTGCCGAGTCACAGCCTCTACGAGCCGCTCCCCCTCTCTCTCTGCCTGTTATTTTTCAAAGCTTGTGATGTTTGAATGATATTAAATTGATACTGAATGATAATTTAAAGGGTCAAATCTACAGTCAGAGGAGAGGATCAGGTGGATGTGGGCTTATTTCGGATTTTAAAAATAAAAATAAAAGATGATGGCACTCAGGATCCATCCATAAGGGCTGTGTTGTTTCTGTTTCACTATAAATCTGGTGTGTGCGTGTAACAGCTGTCATGTAGGTGTGTCGGATACTGTCAGATCCTGACAATGTCATGAGTCTGCGGTGATTTTCAAAACGAACTCCAAAAGCAAATTAATGATATTCAAATAGTTTATTACACAAAAAGGAGCAGCAAAAATAGACAAACACTGTTCACTTATTGATTTAAAACTCAATAGATAAAAGATTAAAAAAAATTTTAAAAAAGTGTTGGGTAGCCTAATACATGAAATTGGTTTTATTTGCAGCACCGGGACGTCCGACACAGGTGAGCGGTTTTTAGAGGAGGACAGGGGAGGAGATTGCTCGTTAGTGGTAGTGATAGTAATTTTGTAATTTTGTAATCAGACATTAGTTCACGGTTCAGTTGTGCTGACCTGTAGTCACCAGAGAATAGAAGTTTAGAATAGAAGGAGCCAACTTATTCCAACTTTCTGAGCATGGAGCGGACATCTCAATTATTCTCAGTCTCTGCATGTTAATGATGCTCACCTCTGTACCAGGTGACATGTTCTCGCTGGAATTAGTCAGTGATTTCAGGTGTGTAACTGTAGCACTGTCATTGATATCTGTAATTGCAATTATTATTGTTGCATATGCTGCCAGTGTACATAAAGACTCATGGGCTCTGTGGAGAGCTCCGCTCCAGCTGGCTGCTGTGACAGGTCACTGACACTGTATTTCTGCTTACAGTCCGTGATCCCTGTGATTCCGACATGAATCTAACATGTTTCAGACTCGTCCGAGTTACATTAATACCTGTAGGCTATTATGATATTTGACATTTCAGGAGATTTTGATAATAGATTATTAAAGTTGGTTTACGAGGTAAAGTTGGTTTATGAGGTTGAGTTAGGGGTGTATTTGCGCCGGCATATCATTAGTTCAAAATCTTTTGGGTAAAATAATAAGCTATTAAAGGACTTGTCGGAAAGGCAGGATGTTTAAAAAAAGAAAAAAATACTGTCATTCCGGCCATAAGAGGAAAAAATTGTCGGACTGCCAACCAACTGCAGGGTTTTTTTGTTTTTTTTTGTTTTTTGACCCAAAGGTCCACCCATACATCCACTCTATGATGCCTCGTTCGCACTACACAATTTTAGTTGTGATTTTCCACTTGCGGGCAGTTTTTGGAGCTCACCAACAGAAGCCCTATGTACGATGCGAATTGGTGTTAGCTCAGTGCTCGCAAAATTGGCAATTGAGCACTATGTGCAAACTGTTCAAAACTGCCCACTGAACGCAGCTGCTCATAGATGCTTCACAGCCCACCAAGAACCCTGACACACTACAGGAAATATCTGAACCTGTCTGGGACCTTGTTGAGTGCAAGACGTATGTGACAGGGTCAGTTCATAGGACGTTGCATGTTTTGTTACTTTGTTTGTTTGCATGTTGTGTTACTTTGTTTATTTTACTGTGTTCATTATGTTTATGAAATGTTGTATTACTTTGTTTGCAGTATTTTGATTATTTCAGGAAGAGTTTATGTTTAACTGCATGCAGAGTTTTCATTTTCAAACTGAAAATGGTTGAGTGGTTGAGATAAGTGGGAGGGACAGCGGCTTTCCATGCCTCCAAAAAATATGCCCTATTCATTCAGTGTTTACCCAAAATGGTCAATACACGGACATGCAATGACAAATTGCCTTATTACGTCATAAAAAACGATGAAAATATGGACTTACCCATGTTTAAAATGCCCTGATGAAGTGAAAAGAAGTACTGACGGGAACAGACGAGTGGAGTCGATGTTTAACCGGCGCGGAGAGCGCAGGAGAAATGCGCTGCCTGTGTGGACAATCAAGCACCTGCGAGTCCACTTGCAGGACTTCCGCAGGACTAACGCGCTCGGTGTGTCCTTAGCGTTAGAGGGCCAGTGTGTAAAATGGGTTGAAAACAGTGACATCAGTGGTCAAATTCTAGATTGCAGGGCTCACTCGCTCACCCCTCCCGTCAGGTAAATGATGGCGGCCTTGTAGGGACAAAAAGCCTTGCGCACGAGTTTTTCAGGAGTAGGCCTATCTAGCCATGAGTTGTGTGTTTATTTAGAAATCTAAACCATGTTACGATATTGTAATGAATCCCTCACGAGCAGGAGACCAGAGGAGCGTTCGGGAAAAAGGCCCGTTTATTTGAGCACTCCAGAAACTCCGGTAACACTCCACTCTGTCCCAAACTCTGACTCTTAGCATAACAGACACGCTTCATAACTTTACACACATACTCGTTTACAGGACCTAGCGGGGACCCCCCTCCCCTCTCTGCTCCACCAATCTCCAGCCTGCACGCTGACTGACAGCGTAGCCTGTAAACAGAGCTCAGCTGTTTATTTAGCCTAGCAATATGTAGCAGCTGCAATGGACGACTTTGAACGCGATTTTGAAGAGTTTCTTGTAGCGAACACAGACCCAGAGCCATACCTGTTTGAGCCGGAGCATACAGATGAGGAACTCCATGTGTTTGATGCTGAGCGGGCGAGAAGAGAGGCTGAATGCACAGAATGGGATTCTGTGCTACTGCTGCCATTGTTGGGGAGATATATCATCAGGAGGAAAAGTGCGGCAGAGAGTGCATCACAAGGAGTGAAGTTACGTCTTCTTTTCCTCGCAGATGACGGTTCGGGTTCATTCTCTCCTGTTGCGTGGTAAGTGTGGTCCATTCGCAAACTTTATAACTAAAAAAACTTCACTACTCTCTATCAACTAACTACTAACACTCTCTGCTGTTTCCTCCTCCTTCCTTCCTTCCTCCCGCTGTCTTACTTGGTTCATTTATACACGCGAAACGCGTTCTCTGGCTGGATTGTCCGCTTGGTCTGCCTTACATATACATGGTGGCGCAAGATGGCGACCTCTCTAAAGCAAGGCCCTTGCTATATATATATTTATAAAAGCATAACTGTAAGGCTACGAAAACCAAACAAATTTAATTTTATAGCGATTATACACTTGTGTAAACATATTAATGGGTAGAAGATTCAGATTCAGATTCAGATTGACAATAAACCATGCCAAATATTACACACTGGCCCTTTAAAAGAGCCTAGGACTCTAATTTTAAAAAGGCAACACAGGTGCTCATTTACAATCAGGGTTGAGCAGAGTGAAAAACCACAAATCCAAATCAAAGTTAAATAGAAGATTTACGAGGCCGCCATCATTTACCCAACGGGAGGGGTGAGCGAGTGAGCCCTGCAATCTAGAATTTGACCACTGATGTCACTGTTTTCAACCCATTTTACACACTTGCCCTGTAACCTAGGTGGTGTTGTCGGTTTTATAACATTTTATCTAAATTTTAAAGCTCCTTCAAACTTGCCACTCATAGGTTGGGGACAGAAGATTATCAGAGAAAGTGAAGGAGAAAGTATATGGTACGTGGACAAATATTAAACAGAATTGGATCAGAATTTTGTCGATGTCTCACAAGACTAGACGAATAATCCAACTAAATGGCCCAAAATGTCATTCCCAAATATTTTCTGTTTGGTTGACTCGCCTGGTAAGAGACATGATTACATTTACTATTGATAGAATTAAACTTATCATACTATCACTACCCTACCGCCATTACTGCTGTGATGTGTGACTAGTATGCACAGTTTGAGACAGTAGTAGCTCTAATGTTACTTAATGCCATTAGTCTAACATTTTGTTTTGACGATGTGCGTGTGTTATCATGCGGGACTACACACAGTGGAACCTTGAGAAATAAAGCTCTAGCAAAAGCTCAGTCAGGAAGACAACACTCTTCATACTTCGGCAGTAATTTTTATTCCTCAGCCTGCCATTCATTCCTCACTGCTTACTCATTATCTCTAACTGTCAATGTTCAGGACTGTCAACTGAGTCATCAGCTTTCTACAGCTGTTTCACAACCAATAACAGAGACATACCTTCTCCATCAGCCTCCTCATTTTAAGTATGGCTCTTTTCTGCCCGCCATTCTTTCATGCTGCAGCTGTGTGTACCTTCCACCTCCCCATCACTGCCTAGTCTTTTCTGATTCATCAGACTTATTTGCCTCATCAGCCATCAGCCTCACCAACCTCACAAGTCATCAGCCCCCCCCCCCAGTATCTGGGCTCCACGGGAGGGATGTATCTTTTTGCTGCTCCGATGTCCCTTGGTCAGAAAATTCTCCCGCTGGTCCCTAAGTGCCAAAGACTTCTGTTAAATTTTAATCAGCACAAATCATCTTTTAATCTGTACACTCATACTCTGTATTAAATATTATCTCAGCTTCAGTTTCCCATCTCTCCTGGTTGAACTAAAGGTCTTTGGATGAAGGAAACGTCAGGTTAGATAATTTTGTTAAACCAGAAATAGCCTTGAAATTGCTATAGCCAAATCAACCAGACTCCAGTCAAATAAACAGGAATTGGGTGTGGCCAGGCAGATTTTTTAAGTTTGGCACACTGTGCGCCCTGGTGCAGCTACTCCTCTTTCCCACCTCTGTCCCTCCTACCTGCGCAAGTCGGAAAGAGGGAGAGAGAAGGCGTGGAGTGGGTTTTACACACATCACACCAATCAAATGAGCCCCTCTCCTCGCCCTTAAATGTGCCGTGCGAAGGCGTAATGAGAGTTTACTCAATTCGCCATGGCAGAAGAGAGCAGCAGCGTCAGACAGCCAAACTTCTCCCAGGAGGAAACTGATGTTTTGGTCCGGGAGGTTCAAGCTCGCAGTGTCCGAATATACAGAACTGCGAGCAGACCTCCACGGGCTGATGATGCAAAGGTAGCCTGGGAGGAGGTCACCACAATTGTAAATCAATGTAGCGTTTCTCTCATGCACACGCGCTCTGTCTTTCTCTCTCGCAGTCTCACTCTGTTTCTTTTCTTTTGACTTTTCTAAGATGACAGATGCTGAATATATACTCCCTATCTGATGCTGTGGCTGTTTGTGGTTGGCTGAGAGGGATGTGAACTCATCAGTTTGCAGCTGTGTTAATCAAATCAGGTTGGGTTTCCATTACGCGTGCTAAACATGCCAAACGGTGCCAATCCCCTTTGATCTGACATCAGATGTGACGGGACAGTCAATCTAGAGATACATTTATGTGCTGATTGCAGATAGTTGCATTGAATAGTGGTGTTTGTGGCTATTTATTGCATCGTTAATGTGCCTGACATTCTGGAAACCTGCCTGTGAGATTTTGTTAATGTGTGCACACTGTCCGCCGGTCAGCCAAACTTCGGCTTACACGTGTTGCGCTCCGCCTGTGCTGACAGTAGACGTGGTTTCAGTTGGCGAGCTTTTAGCGCACCTTCGGCGAAGCCTTTTGGCATGAAACTGTCACTGCGCCAAGCTGGATCTGTCGACACCTCCCCCTGCTGCGCCGCCACACCCATCTCAGCGCACCTCGGTCTGCCAAACTACCAAACTGAGCGCGCCTCGAGTTGTGCTGCTCGATACTAGCTCTGTGCGGGGTTCGCCACCCTGCGCTACACCAGGAAACTAGAGCACTAAGCATTTACAAAGGTTACTTAGTGAATTTGCAATAAGCTTCTGCCACCGGGGACGAATTTTCGCAGAAAAAATCTGCTTTACGGCAGGAAATGCGTCATGTATTGCCAAACTGGTTGGTCAACCAATCAGGGACTGGAGCTGGTCGTTATGAGGAGTTGGGCATGAGATAGTTGAGTCAGGAGCACAATGGCAGACGGACAAAGTTTGGAGATGTGGATGGAGATGAAGTTTGAAGAAATGAATAACAGCTTTGCAAAAGAAAATGAGCTCCTCTGTCTGAGGAGGCAAAGAAGAGCAAAAAGGAGAGTGATAAAAGAAGAGGAAAAACAAGAGTAAACCTCAGTCAGGCGTTCAAGAGATGGAAGGAGCTCCGTGAGCAAAGAGGCTTCAAACCGATGTCCAGCTAGCTTTCTTTCTCATGAATCATTAAGTAACACGGCTAAATGTTAGCTAACCGAGAGAGGACTGTACTGTACTGTACTGTACTGTACTGTACTAGGGACTGGATAGCAAGTGTTGGTCGGCTGACATCCTCATTGCCATTCTACAGCAGCCCTCGGACAGTGATTACCCCCACCTCCCCGCTGCTGCTGCCGCCGCAGCTGTAGCTGCCGCCGCCGCCACTGCAGCTACTGGGCACACAGCATCTCCAACCGGGATAAGTGGAGTAAGATCCTCTCCTCTGCTCCCATTTGTCTGGTGAACGCCTCTCCTCTGTCAATACACTCTGCCAGCAGTTTAATAATATTGATGCCAGTTGTAACATTTGAATGTTTCAGTAGTAAGCCATGTTCTAAGCGGGATAATTTACAGTAAGCCGGTGACTGTTGAAAAATAACTCCACTGTGCGTTGGAGTTCCATTCCCCTGTTGCGAGTTATTTTTCAACAGTCACCGGCTCACTATACATTATCCCTTACGTGTCTACTGTTGTTTGTACTGATACTGTACATATTGGTATCATTTACTGTGAGTTGTATGTACTGGTACTGTGCATTCTGGTATAATTATTTGCATTACTATGTGTTTTTTCTTCAGATAAATCTGATAATTGTTGCTCGGAGTGTCCACACACCTTCTCATTCTACATATACATAGAGGTATACTGGTGGCTTCACAGCCTACATTTTATTGATTAAATCTGATCCCCACGGTCAATTTGGTCTTTGTGACAGCGCAAGCAACACTGCTGATGCCAAGCTAAAATTATAATTTTTTAATTTTTTATTTTGTCTGTGTCGACCTTATACAAAGTGTGTTTTGCGATGAGAAAATTACTGTAATTGAATTGGAGTCTGGTTGGTTTGGCAAGAGCAATTTCTTTTTTTCGGCAACGGCTTTGTACATGGGCCGCCTGCTCTACCACTAAGCCACTGACCCCCAAGCAAGAGCAATTTCAAGGCTATTTCTGGTTAAACATATGCTGATCTTATTAGTATGTCAGTGGCAAAAGCAATCACTTTTAGTAGATGTAAATTGATGGTGTTAACATTCCCCGAGTGGTTTATGTTACATCACAGCCTGTTTCGCCCCTGCAACCTGGCTGGACTCACTGGACCATTTCAAAAAAGGGTTGTTGGCATTAGTCACTAAGACACAAAAAACTTAAGGTTAAAATCATAGTTTATTTGGCATGCAGAGAGCCACACAGCAACTTTTGCATGGACATAGACACAATGTTTTGTGGGCATTCCCATAAAAGTCTGCCGTATCTATGCTCATTGGGGATTTATCCTTGTAGGAGATATTGTGGTGTGTGAGGTGGCCGTGGGAAGGTGGGTGCTGCGTCTCCCCCTATTGGGGGGGATGTGTGTGTGTATATATATATATATATATATATGGGTGGCTATTTCACAAAAACAAATGGGCTATCTGAGCATTAAATTTTGAACGGCATGATGAGGTGCCTGTCAGAAAAATATCTAAAAAAAAAAAATTAAAAAAAAGATGTTTTAAAATGTACAACTTTAATCAATTCTTCCGATCTGATAATAACAAGTCATCTTGTCAGGTCAAAGTACAGAGGTCAGGCTCAACTAAACTTGATAATCAATGGCGCAGACAGGTGCATGAACATCCTGTAGACGAACGACTGATGAAACCACTGATGAGACTACCTGAGCAGGTTTATTGGTCCAGACTTCCTCTTTTAGCCCTGCCACTAGATGTCGCCCCTTAACAATTAACATAAATATTGGTCTTTATAAGCTGCTTGTACAAACGACTGATGGGGGAGGACAATCTCAAAACAATCTTAGCAGCAAGAACTACAGCTAGGGTGACTCCATGATGATAATGTGCTTGGGGTAATTTGTTCAGTTTATGCTTGTAGTGTTATAAAGCCTACAGCATACTTTGTCACTGATGTATAATTTAAATCCGACATGTATTTGCCTGACAAGTTATGGGCGCTTAAATCTTTATTAGCAGTCTCCCGCCATCGTGTTGTCCAGATTGGTTTTCAGTTGAGGGATGTAAGTAATTCTCAGGGCTTTATAGACACACTTACACAGACAGTGCAGTGAAGCCTTAGCTTAACCACATGATTCACTGTGTTTCTCATCATGCATTAGACAGAGACGGTATTCTTTGCCCGTCACAGACTGTGTTATTGTGACTGTCGAAATGTCGACAGAGAGCTGAAAGGATGACAAAGTAGTCACAATAATTGAACTGGTTAAAAAAAATATGTGCAGGGAACTGCCACTTATTGCACTTTCCACCTTACCAGAGTTGTGTCTGAAAATGGTGTGGGTCTACTTTTATGGAATTTTCTGCTTTTATTGTTTGGTTACCTGATGAATAGTTTCAGCAAATCCCAACACAGTCATGCCAAAGTATCACTGACATTGCTAAAAGCTCAACCCTGCTGTTCTTCTGTATTATAGTTCTGTATTATAGTGTAGACCACGATAAACCGGTGAAGCATAGACTGTTTGAAATAATCAACATGTCCTCAAAGCACAATTCATGTGTTATCCTACAAAAATACACACACAACGGTTCATATGATATCCAACGAATTTATGCTCCACGAATGACATTATGTCTGTCAATAAATGATTAACATAACGTTACAGAGGGAAGGTTTAGGCAATTTAAGTTACGGAGGTTAGATTTAGGGAAAAGAAACATGATGAGGATGTACTTTAAAATACGAGGTTTAATCAGAGGTGGAAAAAGTACTGAAAAATTCTACTCAAGTAAAAGTACCTTTACTTTGATGAAATTCTAATTAAGTACAAGTAAAGCTACCCATCTAAAAATCTACTCAAGTAAAGGTAAAAAGTAGTTTCTTTAAAATGTACTTAAAGTAGAAGTTACTTAGTTACTTCCAACAACTTGATGGAGGTCACTCCTATGCAGTGCATAAATGGTCCAGGGGTCATAAATCCAATCGATGAAATCCAATCTATGATGAACCATAGAATTCAACTCAATTTAGGGCTGCACAATGTCATGAGAGCATCACCATTGCAATGTGTTCTTGTGCAATATTCACATTGTGAGACTAAAGCCCAAATGATGATTCTCTCCAAATAGAGCTATTCAACTTATTGCAATACACTGTATATTGCAATACATATTGCAGTATACAAAATCGTCGCATTGTCAGTTTTGTCTAATATTGTGCAACTCTTATTCATTTTGACTCACCTACACAACTGTTGAACTGATGATACACAGAGCAACTTTTTGAGCAATGTTGTTGGGCATTTACTCTCAGGGATGCAAACAGGTGATCAAAACAGAGAGAGCTTGTAGAAGCGAAATTCTGAATATTAAAATACACTAACACTAATTTGGAAGAATACTGTGTATTCCGAAACAGAACAAATCCATTGAGCAACAGTGTTTCCTCTATGTGCAACTAGCAGCGGTGGTGCTCAACTGCTGAAATATGTCCACTGCTGCGGATTTATTTTTAGTTTTTTTGTCTTAGCTCTTTAGAAACTACCATTATATTATTTGGTGCTGCAGATGCTTCATATCCAGGTCAATTCACACACTTGTGAGTAAAGTTTTTAAGAGGAGAGGAGAGGGCTCCGTCTGATCTCTTCATAAACCAAAGTTATATTATTTTGAGTAACAGACGCTTCATATAGTAACATAACGGTATACTATTTATTGTGTTATACCGCGAAACCTTTCACTTTATAACATGATGACATATTGTACTCCACGGGATGTAATTTCTGTCGCTACATGGTTGCACCTCTACAATACTCCTCTGCTCTCTGTATCGCGCACAGCAGAGTTCGGTCCCAATGCATGCGCACACACACGCACTACACACACACACACACACACACACACACACACACACACACACACACACACTCACACACACAGGTGAGCACACAAGAGCGTGGCTCGGGCCTCATTTTTCTGACCGACAATCATAAATGGCACTGTGCACACAGGTTTTTCTTTCGTTTCGTTCGTTTCTTCGTTCATTTCAACTGCTGTGTCTGCTTGTGCTTGTGCCAAAGCACTCCCACCCTCCTCTATCTCTCTCTCCAGTAACTCGCCGGAACTGGCCGCTTGTTCTGGGTCAATTCCACGCAAGATATAATTTAATTTAATTTTATATACTTTTTTAATCCCCCTGTGGGAAAATTCAATTTTTTCACTCTTTTTGTCATTAACACACATGTCCGACATGCACAAACAGGACCTATACATGCACAAAGTGGAGAGATGTCAGAGTGAGGGGGCGCCCCGAGCGGTTGGGGGGTTCAGTCTCCAGCCACCAGTCCACGCTCCATATTTGGTCTGGACAGGGACTCGAACAGGCGACCCTCCGGTTTCCAACCCAAGTCCCTATGGACTGAGCTACTGCTGCCGAGATTTCCGAGGTTAACCCCTTTGATTTCTATATAGCTAAAAACCTTTTTTTTTTTTTTTTTTTTTTTTTTTGTTTTTTTACTCAGTAACGGATGTGGTCTCCAGTGTAGCAAAGTACAATACATCAGTCAAAATTTACTTAAGTAAAAGTAAAATTACAGATTTGAACTACTGAAAAAAATACAAATTCAAAAACAACTACTCAATTACAGTAATGTGAGTAAATGTAATTAGTTACTTTCCACCTCTGGGTTTAACACCCAACTCCTCGGCAAAGTCCCATGGGAAAGTGTGGGACACAAAGTAGGGTAGAGCACGCACATCCAAAGTATCACAGGTACGGGACCAACAAGCAAACAGACTTTTTAAAAAAAGGTGAAGTCCGCACACTGTTATAGCTCCATAAATGCTTATTGTAAGGATCAATGTTTCAAGTTTGGGACCACATGCTATTTTACACCCATCAGCAAATGGGTCACATGATCGGAGCCTTTCATAATACATGGCCTATGCACGAACCACTGGCTCATGATGTATGAATTTTGTAGCATTCCTTTTTGTAGGAAAACATACGAATAGTTTATGAGAGCAGCCTGAAATAATGGATGTAGCCACCATGATGTCATCCACTGTATCTTGGACTCCTGTTATTTTGTTACTCCCTGTTACTTTGGCCATCCCCATCTTGGATTTTGGGGGCTAGAAGTGATCATACTTCTAGGAGAGGGTTGAGCTAACCTTAACGCTAGCTGTTTGCTTGGTTGGCATAGTGTATTTACACCTATGGTTAACTTTGTTAATGCAAATACCAAGCCTAAAACAAGGCTAATGCAAATGCCTAAAACCAAAAAACAAAATGTACTTAATGGAGAAACTGAACCTCCAACTCCTTAGAGGGTTATTTTAATACAACCAAGTACAAACCAAGACTTTATCAGGCAACCAAACTTTACAGTTAGCTTATTTTAGCTGAAAACACAGGGAAATAGCTACTCTGTAAATCTGGGGTTATGTCATGGTAACGTAAGTCACAGTTTCCCGGCGTGGTGCAGGGTGGCGAACCCAGTTTGGTAGTTTGGCAGACCGAGGTGCGCTGAGATGGGTGGGGCAGCGCAGCAGGGGGAGGTGTCGACAGATCCAGCTTGGCGTAGTGACAGTTTCGTGCCAAAAGGCTTCGCCGAAGGTGCTCTAAAAGCTCGCCAACTGAAACCAGGTCTACTGTCAGCGCAGGCGGAGAGCAGCTGGTGTAAGCCGAAGTTTGGCTGACCGGCGGACAGTGTGCACATGTCACCAAAACCTCACAGGCAAGTTTCCAGAATGTCAGACACATTAACGATGCAATAAATACCCACAAACACCACTATTCAATGCAGCTATCTGCAATCAGCACATAAATGTATCTCTAGATCGACTGTCCCGTCACATCTGATGTCAGATCAAAGGGGATTGGCACCGTTTGGCACGTTTGGCATGCTTAATGGAAACCCAACCTGATTTGATTAACACAGCTGCAAACTAATGAGTTCACATCCCTCTCAGCCAACCACAAACAGCCACAGCATCAGATAGGGAGGATATATTCAGCATCTGTCATCTTAGAAAAGTCACAAGAAAAGAAACAGAGTGAGACTGCGAGAGAGAAAGAGAGAGCATGCGTGCACGAGAGAAACACTGATTTACAATTGTGGTGACCTCCTCCCAGGCTGCCTTTGCATCATCAGCCTGTGGAGGTCTGCTCGCAGTTCTGTATATTCGGACACTGCGAGCTTGGACCTCCCGGACCAAAACATCAGTTTCCTCCTGGGAGGAGTTTGGCTGTCTGACGCTGCTGCTCTCTTCTGCCATGGCGAATTAAGTAAACTCTCATTACGCCTTCGTGCGGCGCATTTAAGGGCGAAGAGAGGGGCTCATTTGATTGGTGTGATGTGTGTAAAACCCACTCCACGCCTTGTCTCCTCCCTTTTTCCGACTTGTGCAGGTAGGAGGGACGGAGGTGGGATAGAGGAGTAGCTGTGCCAGGGCGCACGGTGTGCCAAACTTACAAAATCCGCCTGGCGACACCCAGTTGGCGAAGCACAGGTGCGCTGCACCTCCGCCGCGCCCGGTCTGTGAAATTAGAGCCCGTAGAGTCAAGACTAGAAAGGCCTTATATGAGTGCATGTCCATTTAGCATTTACATTACCTAACCAATGTTGTCGCTGTGGTAGTGCATTGTCAACGAATGGCAACCACCTTTTACTTAAAGTAACCAGACATACATTACTTTCAGCCTTAATATCATTCAAATTGCTAACTAATATAAAAATTGAATCTCTGTATGGTTGTCATGAATGGGGAAAGTAGCTATGGAGACCATAAAGATGTTTTGTATCAGACTGTAGACACGCTTAGTTCTAATGTTGGACATTTTAACATGTCTCAAGTAGCCATTCAAGGACCTGCAGTTTTTGGCACTTCAGCACTGGCCTCATTTTACAACGCTGCAGGTTGCTGCTTGGAAAAGAGCAGTGCTGTAAACAGGCTTGGATGACGGCCACTGACAGATTCAGAACAACAGTACACCCCTGTTAATTTTAAATCACTATGTCAATTGTGACCATTACAATTTATGACTATGACAGTAACACAATTACTGATGTCAAGTCATAATTTATTATTTATTGAGCAGTGCTGCTGTGTAGATTTTTACTCATGGTAAATTGTTTTTATCATTGTTTTCCGATGGGGCTGCTTAATAATACAGTGTTCTTTTCATTGAACCAACTTTTGGTAAAATCTGGACCTGAGGCTTTAAACTGAATGTGTGGAACGATATCAGTAAAACATAAATGTGTAATTGTGTAGAGCTCGGTCCAAAGTCTTAGTCTGAACTCAGATTAATGGCTTCTCATTGAAACCTTTCAATAAATATGTAACACAACTCAACTACATAATGTTGCCGATAATATAATAGTTTTTGGCATGTGCTGATTCACTTTTTTCCTGAGAGTAAGATGAGAAGACTGATATGAGTCTTGTGTGTGTTTGGAGCTGGAGCCAGGAGGCAATTAGCTTAACTTCGAATAAAGACTAGAAGCTGGCAGAAACAGCCTAATTCTCCATGATAAAAGTACCTGCAGGAACTCTTATGACAAGAAGACAACAGGAAGTCATTGTGTCAGGACAGAAATAGTTTCAGCACGCAATTCTCCTTAAAACCACAACTTTTAATTTGTGAAGCATACTGATAAAAAGAGATACAAGGTGTTAATTAATCAGCTTTAGAGGTGTTTGTAAGGATATTTTTGGAACTTTGGACAGAGCAAGGCTAGCTGTTCCTCTGCTTCTGCTCTTTATGCAAGTTAATCACCTTCTAGCTCTAGAGCAGGAACATATCTGTTTTTAGGGTCCTGTTTTCCCCAGCTCAGTTTCATTCTCAATCTGACTGAAGGAGACCTTTCAAAGCGTTTCACATTCTCAGCAATGTTTTTCCCTCAGTAAAAAGTTCAATGTATGTTTCTCTGGGTCAACAGCTTATGTTGAAATAACCCACCACCAACAATAGGCAGCTGAGGTTATACTCCTTTACACACACACAACCTTTAAATTTGCTGGCAAGACAATTTTCTTGAGTCTAGACATAAGTATCTCCACAGAGGCTGGACAGATTTTTACCATTAAGCTCCATTTGACACGTTTATCCATTCTTTCTTTTGACTTTGAACTTGATATAAACTGTGAAGTTTATAGGGCCACATACTGCATGCAGCTACAATATACACTGCAAAGTCTATATCAAGAGAAATAGGATGTGTGGAACATAGGACCCTGGGAGGTGGGATGACCCCCCTCTAGAGTTAGGTGTACAGTAGTCTCACCAGATGTAGACTGCCATTGGCTGGCTATTTAGACTAACATTCTCCCCTCCTTTCACTATCTGCGTGTTAACATTATCAGAATCCCTAAAGGAAAACAGCCTCTGAGCAAACCACATGCTGAAAATGGCGAGTTATGAAGATTTTGATTGTGTAATCATAACTAATTTTTTGATGAATTGTTGTAAAGATCTACAACCCCTTAGAAAAGCCCATGACTGATGCTGATACATTTTCTGACACGGCCAGTTGTAATTTATTTGCCATGTCTTTTTACCTTGCAGTGTCATGCACCAGTGGCATTGTCTTCACCAATATCCTGATGTGTTTCACTTTAATTAAACTTCTGTGATATCATTGTTACACTGTTCTGCAAGAGGCACGTACAGCTAACAAATTGCAGTTTAAATGGACCAAATGAGCTGAAGTATAGTGAGGCGTCCCCTCTAGGTCATCGATTATCTAATTATATGGGATGAGCTAGTACACAGTTATCTATATTGGTATCTGTTTAACAAACTAAAATATCTGTGTCTACATCTGTACTCAGGACAGGCGGGATTTAATTGAAGTGGTTGTGGTCATAATTGGAAATGGGTTCGGCCTAACCAGAATATGTTATTTCAAGTCTAAAATTGATATAGGGTGATGAGAAGTTGCTACATTTATTATTTGTTAGCAAACTCATAACAGAACAATCTCAGGATTATGCTTCAGATATTTTTGATCACAAGAATGAGAGACTGAACTCAGCTACCCATATTAAGATATACCCTCATCGAGAAGATGTATATATATTGACACATTTTACATGGATGAGACACATAAAAAGTACATTATCTGTATCTGATACTTTTCATCCGAGCATATATTATATTTTTATCACTTATGTTGAATCACACAGTCTACATATGTCTATTAGGCCTACTTATTTTGTCGTTCACTTTTGTGGAAAACTTAGCCGTCAGTGACAGTGCTGCTCGCCTCCACATGTGCAAATGTTCCATCAAAACAAGAGTCTCCCCCCTCCCAACATTAATTTGCAACAGCACCATTGCAACATCCTGGACTTAGTTCCGTCTGAGACAACTTGATTGGTTTAAAGAAAAAACAAAACAAGCCAGAGCATTTTTTCCCTCTAGCAGAATGATAATGCGTGCTTCTGGATCTTTCTCTAGCGCTGACACAATGCTATGAAGGTAGGTCTGGTGAGACTAGGTGCACAAACATGAGAGTGGTATTAATCTCAAAAAACAAAACAATCAAACAAAAAAAACGGAAGTGCATTGCCAAAAACAAAAAACAAAAATCAGTATCAGATAAAGCGAAAAGATTCATGTTCAGATGTTTATCATGTTTTTATAAAATATATTCATGTTACAAGATATTTTCATGTTATTACATTGTACAAACGTAATCATGTTATTCCAAGAAACCAAACTTTTCTTGTTATAGCAATATACTATTTATGTTGTTATAACATGAAATGTTTCATGTTATAATGTGATAGCATAATATATGGTTTTAATGATAAACTAATTTTTCAATAAAGAAAGGGTGTAGGAGAATGGCTAAATTAAGAAATATCACTCAGCTACACGACTTGATTAAGTTACACTTAATGCTTTGGTGGAGACATGAGGAGATGTAGCAGTTATTGACTGCAGTAGATAATGTTGCACAAATATGCGCAACGTAGGCCTACACCTGGATTGACAGATGGATTTTTACGATTATCTGTCAGAGTGAGCTGGACAAGGTGTGTAGTGTCCCCCCATATGGACCTTAACAGAGAATCATTCAGAAGTTGAGTACAAAAAGTGCTCTGCAATGTGAGTGCCCTGGTTAATAAATGTAGTGGCAGCAGTACACTTCCGTATAATTCTAAAGTCAAAAAACTTATTTCATCTTTAAGTTGAAAAGACTTGCTTAAAATAACACCATTCTGCAGTTCCCCTAAAGTAAAAGTTCAATTCATAAGTCTGGTATGACCAGGTGGCTAATGTTATTTAATATTGGCAAACTTTGGCTGCTGACACTGTTTCTTCTCCCCTTATGCTGCTGTTACACTTCATTATGCACAGACACACCTCTCTAAGGTCACACTGTGTGCAACATGATGAATCCTATGTTATCTGTAATTAAATGTGAGAAAACAAGAGGACTAGTGTTGCTTAATTATATAGATATGCTTTTATTAGAAATAAGACACATTCATTTTGTGCTCTGAAAACTGTACATTAACAAAGAGGCGACCCCAGTAAATTAAAAAGGGGAGTGAGGGTGGGGCGGGCGGGGGTGTGTGTGTGGCAGGGTGGGGCGCAGATCAGTGGGTCAGGGGGTTTCGACAAATACAGATCTGAAGGGAGTGATTGGCGGTAATATCAAAACACACACTGTTACATTGCGATACAGAACACTCGTATAGTCCAGTACCCTGAAAGGACGAGGAGGGAATGGGAGGATCAGTATCAGAATAATCATGTTCATATTTATAATAATGATAACAACTATCCCCAAGCACAGTAAGAAAGATATTTATAGGCTAAAATCCATTCTGTAGAACTCTGTTGAAATAATTACAATGCTGTACATCAGGACTCCAAATGAGCCTTGTGCTTTCTCTGTGTGCAACCACCATCCCTCTATGACCTCTGCCTTGTATATATCATCACCTTTAATCATCATACCATATATATTTATAGATCTAGTCATTTACTCATCTGCAACTACTCAACACACACACACGCACATACACACACAAGTACCTTTTCCCTCTGTGAAACACCATCATATTTTGCATTCACTGTACCAAGCCTGCTTGTACATCGAGAAACTGACCCAAACAGCATGTGTTTGTTGAACGTGGCTCCTTCCGGACGCACTGACGCTGACGTCCATGTTATCCCTCTGCGGGCGGCATTGAGGTTGAGGGCCGATTAGAGCACAAGGCCCGTGGGCCCTGCTCTCTGGCGTCTCTGAGGTGTCCGTCGATGAGAAGGCAACTTGCCATTTTGGCTCTGGGAAACTTCTTTTTTTTTTTTTTTTTACCCCCTCTCCCCTTCACTTGTCACTGCAGGGCCGACCTTGCCCTGTCAGGATCACAGGGGGATAAAGTGGTGGAGCCAGAAGGATTGGGGTGAGTTGAAGGGGGGAGAGAACTGCATTGACCGCCACGTGGGTGTGTGTTTGGCAGTCTGCCTCACTTGTTTGTTTTCCCTTTTGAGATTGATGTTGAAGAAAAAGTAAGTCCAGAGGCATCTCCGTTTACATCAGCGTTCATCAGAAGAAAGAGAGAGCAGAAAAGTGATGCAACAATACTCTCAACAGAGAAAAAAAAGGAGACATAATCATGATTATTACATTGTATTCATTTAATACAGGGGTAAACATCGCATGATTACCTTTGCTATGTGATTTATTACATGACTATATGATGCACATGGCAATCTGTACGACCATGTGAGCCACTGTGGTGTCTGAGACCATATACAAGAAGATGACCAGTATTTTGCAGACAAAAACACCGTCCAAACATCAAAATGAAACATTAAAAGAGACGCTATTTTCCTGTTCTCTCTTTAATTGATTGAATTAATTTTCTGATATTGTGACGCTTCTCTCTCCTCCTCGCCCTACGTCCCCCTCACGTTCTCGTAGTGGGCCTTATCCAGCCTTTGAGTAAAAATACAGAGCAGGGCAGTGTGTGTGGTGGGTTCTGCTTGTCTGTCTGAGAGCACTGGGGAAAAAAAGGAAGTTGTGGGTGCGAGACCAGAAGCTGGGTCACACCTCCGTCTGAAGGTCCATGATCTCCTGGCCCACCAGAGGGATGGTGGCGCTGGTCTTCTCCCACTCCACCGTCTGCATTTCCAGAGGGGAGGCAGCCACTGTCTCCAGGTCCTTCCTCACCCAGGATGGGGGGGAGTGGGGCTTCCTGATGCCCTCCCACGCCCTCTTACTCGGGGTCTGCTGCTTGTCCTGATGGGAGGAGGACAGAGGGAAAAGGCTTGTTTTCTCAGAGATGGTAAAATCTGCGATGTATTTCAGAAGCTATATTGTGAGTTCTTAATGGACACTGCCTTTTATCTGTCTGCCTCAGTGATGTCTTACATTTCTTAAAGGAATAATTTGACATAAAAAAAATAGCTTCAGTTTCTTGCTGAGAGTTAGGTGAAAAAATCGGGACAGTTCACCCCCAAATCAAAAATACATATTTTCCTCTTACCTATAGTGCTATTTATCAAACTATATTGTTTTGGTGTGAGTGGCCAAGTCTTGGAGATATCAGACTTAGAGATGTCTGCCTTCTCTCCAGTATAACGGAACTAGATGGCACTCGGCTTGTGGTGCTTAAAACATCAATTTAAAAAAACAAACAAAAAAAAACCCAACTCAACAGCAATGTCTTTTTCCAGAAATTATCACCCAGTTACTCAAGATAATCCACAGACCTTGTTGTTACCAGTTTCATGTAGGCTATTAACTGTACTGAAATGCACCCATCAACATC
The DNA here is from genome assembly GCA_026686955.1 of Epinephelus cyanopodus. Lineage (NCBI taxonomy): Eukaryota > Metazoa > Chordata > Actinopteri > Perciformes > Serranidae > Epinephelus > Epinephelus cyanopodus. The sequence goes on from CM048919.1 coordinate 7,662,699, forward strand.
TATCAGCGTGCAAAAGGAAGGGTGCATCTACTCATGGACGACAGAGTGAGATAAAAACATCGATGGTGTTCTCCTCAGCTGAGCTGTAACATTAGCTAGCTCAGTGGTGCTAGATGAGCTAGCAACAGAGACATGCTTCCCTCTGCAGGGTGATATGGTTGGCAGGTGTAGTTCAGTAAAACAATAGTTCCACAAGTGTGTGCCATCTGTTTCCTTATACTGAAGAGAACGGAGACATATCTATAGTCGATATCTCCAACACAGCAACTCACACCAAAACAATCTAGCTTAATGAACAGCACTACAGATAAAATTGTTTTGGAGTTAACTATGCCTTCAAGTGAGGAGCTGGAGCTAATTAGCCTTGCTTAGCATAAGACTGAAAAACAGGGAGCAAAAGCTAGCCTGGCTCTGTCCAAAGTAAAACAAAATGTCTACTCCAGCTGTGGCTAAAGCTCATTTGTTTATTCTCAACACAAACAGAAAAGTAAAAACAACCATTTTTGGTTTTGCTGGAAGGTACGAGCTCAGCCCATTCTCATTCCAAACTTGTCAAATGTCGCTGCTCTGTCAGTGATTTTGGCTTCAGACACCAATGGCAAATGCCACCTTGAACAGTGCTACGATATGCCTCCGGGATTTGTCAGTTTTTTACAGGACTGGCGCGAGGACACCTGGTGCGTAATATGCAGACGTGAAATGCACTGACAAAGCTGTGATATTTGATGAGTTGGGATAAGAACTTGTTGCCCTGTTCCAGCCTTTATGCTAGGATAAGCTAACCACCGCCTAGCTCCAGCTCCCAACTTAACAAACAGACAAAAGAGTTCACAGCTAACTCTCAGCAAGAAAGTGAATACACGCATATACGTTTTTCCAAATGTCAAAATATTCCTTTAATACCTTTTTTGATAACCCCTTTACAATGGATGTAAACTTGCCAATTTAATCTAAAGTGGGTATATGCACAAAAAGCTAGCTAGACATACTGATAAGGAAAGGGATGCAAATATGGTGGTGGCTGAGGCACGTCCTCAAAACACATCTTGTACCCACAGTGGAGAAGTTGATCTCTCTGCCTCTTCCACTTGTATCATCTTGATGATACATCAGAATGTCTTTTCTTTGTCTCTGGAAGAAAGCTAATGCTGTATGATTCTGCAAAGCTATCACAAAATCTGAGTGGGTTCTGAAACTATCAGTGTCAGATAGCTGCACCTTTGATCTGTGAAGCTGGACTTGGCTCTATGAGAGAGAAGACCCGACCCCAAAGCTGTGAAACAAATGGAGATCAGGGAGGGGTTGTTGCAGCAGAAGGAAATGGATATCATCTGCTGCCATGGAATGACTGCAGCTACAAAGCCAACATGGATTCCCTTTTGTACCTGCTGTTGGTGATTTTGAGAGACTTGTTCCCAGCCAACCCAGCCCCGACCTACGTTTCCAGTTTTAAGTAGGTAAAGAAATGGCTTCAGTTATTATTTAGCTAGCTAGACAGAACACCCAGCCCCCAACAAAGATAATGATAATGGACTAATAATGGACCCTATTTAAACAACCTATACACCTGACCTAATGTGCGTGGTGGAAGTGCATTTCGTTGTGTCCAACTCCATTTTTCTCAGTAAATGGCACATAATCTGGGCACGAAGTAGGGCGCAAGGGGCAAAGGGGTTGTATTTAGTCCCTGAACTAATTAAAGGTGTGTTCTAGACGTAACATGACCTGGACCTGGCACACTGAAATTTAGATGGTGGATTTAACAAGTTGGAGAAGTGAGTGTTTTTCTGCTGAGAGTGATGCAGTAAGAGCAGTAATGTTACTGCAGAAAATAACAAGGGGTGTTTATGCAGCAGAAGTAAAGCAGTTATAAACTTGACAGAGGAAACAGAACTAAATTTGTGGCTTCTAATATAATAAAGTTGCACTGCTCTTTTAATGGGGAGTTGGACAGCAGCTCTGCAACTCTGCTCTGATCTCTGCTACGTTCACTTTTTTAAAGAATATAACTAATATTTTCCTCATTAACGATGCACTGTTTCATGAACCTGCAATCCATCTGCACATTGTGAACCCGTCTATGTAGGTGCATCTTAATATCTGAATAACAGGCTGTTTACAGGAAAGTACTCCAGCATACTGACTTCGGATCAGGTTTTTGTTGGTCAGATTCACTTTCTGCTGGCTCAAAATAGCAATACACCAACAATGTGCGTGACCACACCTCATTTTAAGACCTACGCGCCCATGGGACCACAGATGGGCACAAGTACATTTGCTTCTTACACAATGTGGGTGCTGGCCATGAAAATGACAGCGGCATTGATCTGAAAGCAACAATGACACTTGGGCTGCACTATGCACTGCTTTGTATCGGGTGTAAGATAGGGCCTACTGAATCTCACCACTACATTACTAGATGTAAAGTTAAAAGTGAGAGTATATACTCCTGGTTATTTCTGAAAAGGCAATGTTAGCAGAGTGGCAGTAAGAGCTTTTTAAGGCTTAGATGGGCATAATACTTAATCATCAGTGAGGTGATTAACTTTGCTAGATATTCTTGAATTTTTAATTTGCTTGGCTGGTGTCACCTCTGTAGCAATGGTCATTGAGGTTATTGGGCATTTTAATATTCACAGCTATTCATCATACAGAAGGTAAGTTTAAATAATTTTAACCAATGGCCATGGCAACCCTGTAGTATACTTTAATTATCACTGTCTCTTTTGCATATGTCCTTGAAGCAAATGACATGCAAAGATGCAGAATTGGCACAGTGATAGAAATAAGGATTTTGAAAAAGCCGAACCTAAACAATATGCCCTTCCTTTTGGGTAGCAGAACTTTAGCCTGTACTTAGCTTGAGCTATCACTGTCAGCCCTTTTTAAGGCCTTGTCTTGAAACAAGCTCTAACAGTTGTGTAATTTAGGAGAACCTTTAAATGCTTGTCACATTTGGAGTGACAGAATGTACTTGGCTAAGTTTGTAGTCGTAGTTTGTATGCTCACCCACAGCTACGCCCCTTGATGCCCCCACAGCTAATTTCTTCTGGCACTGACATTGTAAGCAGATAAAAATGCAATCTTTAAAATGGCTGCACTAATAATTAAACAGGCAACTCCACTCAAGTGTGGTGATTTGTGCTAATGATAAGAGAAAAGGAGAACAACATGAGATATAGGAGAGGAGGGGTGGGGGCAGGACAGAATAAAGTTAAACTCTTTACACTCATGTTGGTCTTGTCGCTGCTGGCAGAGGACACACTCCATCTTTTGGCAGCTTTGGCATCAACAGGTGGAGATTCTCTATCCTTGTCTGCACTGTGAATCTTCCTGTTCAGGTCCTGAAACATGTCCTGGTGGCGTTTCCGGGTATGCATAATCTTCTACACAGGGACATTGCACGTTACGTACAAGGTAAACAGTACAGGCTAACCATCCATGTCGAATCTCAACACTACAGTCACACCCAAGCTTTGAATAAATCTGATAAATTTATGCAAGCATCTAGAGGTCTGAATAGCTAAGAGACATCAGCTGTTTGGTCTATATCTAAAAAGCTCTGTAGGAATCAAAGAGACTAAAATTACCTCAAAGTCAAGCTCTGCATAGCGTGATTTTCGTCTCTGGGGGGAAGATGAGACAGAGAGATTAAAGATGTGTCTTGATATTGTGTGCCTAGTGAGCAGACAAATGCTCAAGTGTTTCTTAATAGTGTAACTCCACATCAGCCAGTCAAAAAAGCGTCTTTGTGGGACCCAGAGGAGAGCAGCGAGTCATGAGGGAGGAAACGAGGTTTGCTGCTGGTCATTCTGACCCTGTTGGCACAAGTTTGCAGTTAACAGATTGTGACCGAATGACCTTTAAGTCCTCCATCACGGAGTGGTGAAGGAAAACCTGACCTTTAGGCTGCTTGGTTGCCGTGGCAGCTGCCGCCTCACACGGCATTATAGAAGTGTGTTTTGCCCTGAAGTGAAAAGACACCAGCAGGCAGATGTCCAGGCCGCTGTGTCGCTGATCACTGTGTCGTCTCATCCTGACACTGCTGTCTGCACTAGGAGCTGAGTGAAAACTAACCTTTTTAAAGATGCTGTCCTAACATGGGGCCAGAAAATGCTGGGATACTTCATGAGATGCAGTGTTTGTTATGAATGAAATGAGCCTTAATTTTAGCATCAGAGAGTGGGTGACCTAAGCATGCAAGAAATGGAGCACAGTGCTGCTCTTTGGAGACCTAATTAATGATCCTTTCATTCATTTTTATGAATTAATATTCAGTTTATTAATGTGTGGCTCCCTAGTTGACCATCTGTGTTAATCATTTCCCACCATGGAGAGTGTGCTAATGCTCTGTTGGTCAAACATAGCCTGCGGCACTATACATGGCAAAAAAACCCATATCACTTATAGTTTTCTGTATGAATGGCTGCAGTCCATGCAAAAATAATAAGCTGGCATGATATATGGCAACATTCACACTGATATATGGATAAGAAAAGAAACACAGCAGAAATGCTGACTTAGAGTTAAACTACAATGTCCCTGCATTGAGAAAGTGATAATAAAGAGGACATATGATGAGAGGAATGTTATGTTCACCACAGTGGTACTACCATAATTTCTCAAACAGCCAGTAAGAACAAGAACAAATAAATTATCTTTGCTAATTAACCTTAAAAAAATTGAGGGGGAACTACAGTGGCTCTCATGGTACGTTCACTAGTGTGTCCTTTTACACAGCACTAATCCAATCAGCAAGCAACTTAAACAAAACTCTTTAGAGGGGACTTCTTGTGTTTTTTCCCCTATTATCTGGTGTATATATAATGTTACCATGTTGGATGTTAATATCAAACGCGGCCAAAGTTTCAAATAACGAGGCAAACATATATAAAAAGTATCCCTGTGAGCAAAAACCTCAAGCTTCAGTATACTGAGTACAATGTTTCCAATGTTTTTTCTACTTTAGCTACAAGATAACATCAGATCATGATGGATGTCTTTATATATTCACCTGCTTCAGGCTTGCTACCCTAAGTATTTACACAATGTAGCCTTCACTGCTACATGCAGCTACAAGCTAATGTCAGGGAAGCATTCAGACTTGGTTGATGTAAATTTCTCCACAGTTTCGGATTACTCTCCTGTACGAACATGCCAGGTTTTGTTCAGAAGCATGCAATCTTGATTGTTTTTTAAAGATATTTTAGGGCATGTTTGCCTTTAATTGATAGGACAGTCAAGTGTGAACTGGGGAGAGAGAAAGGGAGAGACATGCAGCAAAGGGCCACAGGCTGGAGTCAAACCTGGGCCACCGCAGCAACAGCCTTATACATGGGGCGTCTGCTCTATCCACTAAGCCACCGACGCCCCGCAATCTTGATGGTTGATGTTGTTCATTTCATCTTGATTTCAGATCATGCTCCTGCTGGAACATTTCCACATGTGTTAAAAAGCTTTTAATGATGTTTTTTCATAGTAGAAACTGCCACTATCTACAGTTGTTTCCTGGCTACATGTAAACTGCTACATGTAATGTCAAGGAAGTATGTAGATTTGGTTGCAGATGTTGTAAATTTCTCCCCGGTTTTGGATCATATTCCTGCTGGAGCATGTCTCGTAGTGTTAATAAGCATTTTTTCGTGATTTTTCAGTCAGAAAGTTCTGCTATGAGCAGTCATTCCCTAGCTGCAAGTAAACTGCTACATGTACTTACATGCTAAAGTCAGAAAAGCATATGACGTTGGTCGCTGATGTTGTTAATTTCTCCTTGATATATCCCCTAATTTAATCGATTTAATCCAAACACTTGAATGATATTGAATGAATAGCCCCTTTTACACTGCCAGATTTTCGGCGAATGTTGGGCCATTTTGCCGGCAAGCTGCGAGCGTTTAGACACACACAGAGAGATTTGCAAGTAGATCCGAGATGCCCAATTTTCCGCCTCGTAGGGTTGTCATATTGTTGACCCTCTTTGGTTTAAAAAGAATGAGGCGGCTTTCTGCAATGGTAGGGGTTGTTGATGACTTGTGGGAAGAGCTGTTGATGACGCTGCACCTGCGAACTGAACTTTACTGTGCAAACCATGTATCTGGATTTCTTTTTTCTCGAAATTCATCACTTTATTAAAATATGAATGTTCTTGATTTGTAATTTCACAGGCTGAATTTGAGTATATTTTTGTCAGTATTAAAAAAATGCAGATCCAAAACTTTAAATTTCAGTATTTCAAAAAATTTATTTAAATGACCCAAATTCGATTGGTCAAAAAAATGTATTCAAATTCAAGTTGAAAAAAAAAAAAAATCAAATAAAACATTGGTCATATAAGACTGGTCAATTTCAGAGTCAAAAATTCAAAATGAAAAGCATGTTTTGGAAATTCTGAAATTTAAATTTTTGGATTTGACTTTGTTAACACTGAAAAAAATCCATTCAAATTTTTAAGTAAAAGATTTCAAGGCTATGAACTTAGTAGCCTTTAAATTTTATTATTAAGTATTCACTGGTGATAACATCAAAATACTTGCATTTCTTATTTGCTTCAATAGAAGTTTAGCAAGGCTATAATAAACTTTGAATTCGGAGTGGAATGTGTAACTTAGAACAATACATAAGTATGTAAGTAACTGAGATCAGCAGAAAGGTCACTATGACATGATTCTGTTGTTATTCTAATGGGAATAGTGCTGTGTAATTCATCCTAAATCTATCAAGAAAACTAGTAAATGAGGTTAAAGTGTTGAATTTGCTTTACAAGCAAAAAGCATTAACATCATATTACAACAAGCAGAGCAGAGAACGAGGACGTTTCTTCCGAAAATATTATGAAAAACACTACAAAGGCAGTTTCAAACAAAGGCCTGCTTCTTGAGAAATTATGGTAAGCAGTACTGGCACAAAACACAACTTAACATGCATGTCTTGTTTGAAGTATGAAGTGTGAGGCTGATAATGCATTGCTATTACAAGAATATGCTGATTAGTTCAGTGGTCTTACCTCCAGTGAGCTCATGGACAGTGTGGAGACAGTCTCACTCTTGGACATCACACCAGAGTTTCCGGAATCTCCTCCGTCACACATGCTGTTGGCCACCTGGGAGTCTCTGGGCATATTTTGCAGATTGTGTGCAGGTGAGTCTCTGTCAGAGCATGACACACTGATCTGGTCAGCAGGCAGGCTCTTCAGCCCGAAGCCAGGCACTGGCTCTCCGCTGGCGGGGTTAGCCAGGTGGATGAGCCTGGTCTGAGGCAGCTGCTCAATGCTGATGTTATACTTGGCTGCCTGCTCCTCTTTCCCCTTGGCCGGCTTCAGGGTGCCTGTGTTGTTGGTCGGTAGAATGACGTACCCCGGGCCTTTGCCAGTGCCCTCAGAGCTGCTGCCCTCCCCGTTTCCTCGAGGCAGCTCTCCATCAAGCTGCTTGAAGAGCTCGCCATCGCAGATGTAGATGGATTTGGCACCCGGCAGCTCTGTGCTGATTCCCTTGGTGGGACCCTTCTCCCTGCGCAGAGTCAGAGTGTGGCTGGTGTAGTCTGCCACATTCTGGAGGTGAACCTTGGCCATGCTGGCCGGCATGGTGTTAAAGTTAGAACCCTTCTGAAGGGTGTGGGTCCCAGAGGAGGCCTTCTCCTCCCCCTGGAGAGATGAGCGCTTCACAGTGCCTGGAAGCAACAGAAAGGCAGAGTTGGACCATGGCTGGATTCACCCATCTGGGGGACCCACTGCTCATTATTTATTCATATCACATATGTGTTGTCATCCAACAAACAAATTGCATACAAATGCACTCAGTAATATGCATTGTGTAACACAAGATTTTGATGCAGAGCTTCTCCAGAAGTGTGGGTTTCAAGGTAATGATGGATGTAGCAATTTAGCTGTTACTGTTATTAAGTGATGAAAATTCTCACACAACTTACCTCAGTCAATAATCCAGCCTTGGGTTGGACAGATACTGAAGCAACCTTCTACTACCACTCTGGTTTAAATGGCACTGTCTAGCTCCATAGGCTTCTATTTATAATTATAAATTAACAATTTGAGCTATGGGCCCCCACAAGAAGAGAGAAAAAGTTATACAGCGGTCTGTTGCACCAACTAAATGTACTTTCCCTCTCCTAGTCCACACTAAACTTTACGTTGCAGAAAATGAGGTTTTCACTTCATGTACACAACAGCAAAGAGGTTAACAGCTAAAATAGCTAACAAAATCACCTAACAACAGCAATAAAGTATGTAAACTAAGACAAAGCAGTATGATTAGGTATAAACTATACAACCTTAATCTACAGTTACTGCAAAGTAACACCAGTGACATTGAGTGTTGGAACCGATAACTATAACATAGCGTAAGATAACGGTATGCTATTGTTGAACAGATGAAACTGTAATGTCATAACAAACACATAATGATGGTCTACATTGGCAAACTGTTATAAATAGGTAGTTTTTAATTAAAAAGTTATTGAACCCTATATATTTGTTATTATATTTGTTGATTGGTAGTAGCATGTAACCTCTGACCTAAGTTAAATAATGACATTTAAACTAAGTTATGTTTGAACTTATGTATAACTGGTGCAACATAGTGCTGGTATTTGCATTTATGCTGAACTGAAATTTAAACACTTGTTTTTGCTCCCATTCTTCAGAAGTTAAGGTCAAACATCTGAGACTTTTTTAATACTCTCAACAGATACATTTCTCTCAAACCTTGGTTGCAAATTTACTAAAATTCACATTAGAAAGAACATTCCAACATAATCCATCCACCTGACAGATGTGGCATATCAAGATGTTGAGTAAGCAGCATCATTACTACACAGATGTGTCTTGGCATGGTCACAGTAAAAGGTCACTCTAAAATGTGCAGTTTGATCACAATGCCACAGATGTAACAAGTTCTGAGGGAGTGTGTCACTGGGATGTTGACTGCAGGATTTGTCACCAGAGCTGTTGCCCCTGAATGTTTATTCCACTACCATAAACTGTTCTGTTAATTTTGCAGTACATCCAACTGGCCTCACAACCGCAGACCACATCACATCCAGCATCTTCACCTGCAAGATCATCTGAGATCAGCCACCCCAACAGCTGATGCAACAATTGATTTACACAACCAAAGAATTTATGCACAAACTGTCAGAAACCTTCTCAGGGAAGCTCATGCTTGTTGTCCTCACAAAGGTCTTGACCTGACAGCACTTCATTACTGTAACTGACTTGCGGTTGTGAGGTCGGTTGGTTGTACTGCCAAATTGAGGGAAGGAACATCGGAGAGGGCTTTCTGTAGTTAAATAAACATTCAGTACATGGGCAACAGCTCTGGTGGATATTCCTATGGTCAGCATGCTGATGGTACTCTTCCTCAAAACTTGGGAGATCTGTGGCATTGTGTTGTGTGATCAAACTGCATGTTTTAGAGTGGTCTTCTACTGTGACCACCCCAAGGCACACCTGCGTAGTAATGATGCTGTTTAATGAGCCTCTTGATATGCAACACCTGTCAGGTGGATATATTATCTTGAAATAGTGCTCACAAACTTTGAGAGAAGTATCTCTTAAGGACCATCTCAGATCTTTAACTCAAACCTCTGAAAAATCAGAGCCAAAACATAAGTGTGACATTTCACTTTTTGTTCTGTGTATATCTGCAAATAAAAAAGTAGACATTATAGTTGAGACATGATAAAAAATGTTGTGAGACAACATGAAAACCATTGTCACTGTTGGTCAGTGAGCGCTGACAAGTCCACTTAGCAACTGTGACCACAATAACCAAAACCGTTTGCCACCCTTCAAACACTCAGACTAGTCAAACTCTGACAAATGAGACAACAGCAAGATATCCATAAAAAATAAATTCTAGAAAGTCCTTGTTAAGATATCTCTACTGAGAGTACATGGCTGACGGCGGGTTTGCCTTGACCGTGTGACCCAACCTCATTTCACTATAACAACTGCTGGCTCATGGCAGCATGCATATCCCAAGCTGTGTCCAGGCTGGTAAACAACATCAGACAACGCTCTCTCCACAACAGTAAATATCTTACAATCGCTCCCTGTGCTCCTCCTTCCTACTTGACATATACAAAAAAAAAACAATCATCCCTCTCTGTTCTTTTCTGTCTTTTCTCGATCAGGCCTGTCTGTGTCTCAATAGCTTTTCTGCTCCAGATGCTTTTCTTGATATCCTGTCTCAAGAGATAATCAGTTTTTCACTCCCAGCGGATATCAGAGCAGAGCCAGTATCTGATGCGGCACTGTCGGGAGGGACTTAATTATACAGCGGCAGTGTAGGAGAGTCAGACAGCCCTATTTATCTGCATATAACTGCTCAGCACACGTTCATCCCACTCCCATCAGCCCGGGCTAAACTGCCTTATGCAGCAGTAATGTGCTGTATTTCTTGTCAAAACAGCTCCTTGGCGAAGGGAGGCTGCTGTGATGTTGATTGTAAGACACAAGTGCAGAACTGAGGGGGAACACGCCTCACATCTGTTCTGACAACGCTGAGGAATTTGAAGCAGTCAAAATTCAGAGAGGAGGCACAAAGAGACATCTGTAGCTTCTGAACAGCAGTCCCCAAAGTCAAGTCAAACGCACACGCAAACACAAAATCATACACACTCAACCTGGAGCTTACCTGATCGGCAAGCCATATCCACGTCTTTCTCAAAGTCAGTCTGAGGACAGAAAACAATAAATATTGTATTCAGTGTACACAACGTGCCATATTGAATAATAAATCCTCTGAGGTGAAAATAACAACATGCATATTCATACCATAAGCTGGGCATGACCATTCTGGAAAGATCCTCCTGAATCTCCATTAGCATCCTCCTGGCGGTCCACCACACGGCACTTCACTGCCTCCTGAACCTGTAGAAAACCATGAGAGCAGACGTCACCATCTTACTGGCTCAGAGGCATCTGGACAACGAATGGGTCCGTTCTGAACGGAGTGTAAGTGACTTGTGAATGTGTTAAGTTAAAAAATAAAAAAATAAAAAACATTATCTTTAAATTCAGTGAATTTCCAGCACAAAGCATTTCTTTCAAAGTGCTGTTTCCTGCTGTTGAGTGACAAATGAACAACTACTTGACGGAGACAGCAAACTAGCTTGATGACATGGCCAAATGCAAGTGTGATGCTGAATGTATTAAACTGTGTGGACCTCTAACTAATGACCAAGGAAAAATCTGGACCATGTGGCTGGACAAGTTGGGAACCACTGATCTAGAACATTTTCACTATTCATTGTCTATGCAGCCGCTCCAGACCTACCACCCAATGACAATACTGACAAAAAAGTTTACTAAAAGGTCAGGAGTTCACCCCAAAACAAACATACAAAAAAACACTACGTAAGGACTCCGTATTTTGAGGTCATGGTGCTCACCATGGACCATGGACCATGGACCATCATGACCATTGATCAAGGGGTTATGTGGGTTGATGAGTGTTGATCAAATGCATGGACCAACCAACATACCTGCTGGTAAAAAATTTGAATCTGTCCCCTACCAGGATATATATTGTGTAACTGTTGGATACTTAATCTCTAGAAACACATATCTGCATATATATGCAGAATCTGTGGGCAACGAGACACAGATTTTGGCATTGGAAGTGTTTCGGTCTTCGTCTGTAACCTATTTGTAGTCCGAGTAGAACTGACCAGTCATGTTTGATTGGCAGGTAAACAGTATGTGTGAAGAGGTAAAACAAACTGGCTGAGATGCAATCTTGGAACCTGTCGACTATTGTCTGATGACAGTTCAGCATTGAAGAGGAAGTCTTGGCCTGTATATCCACTGGCTACACCCAAGATTTGCGAAAACTCCCAGGAGATTTCCTGTTTCATCGTTTTAACCCAAACTATTATCTGTCAATGACCTTAACCAAGTGCTTTATTTGTCTAAACCTAACTTGACTTTAACCACAGCTTTGTCATACCATAAAACAGCAAGACAAGAAGATTTTGTGATTTTGGAAATCTAGGGTTACCATCTAGCCACAATCCCCCAAGGGCTTACTGTCATTAGACCGATAGCCGATGGCTGCCAGGATTGATCAGTACTGTACTTTATGGGAAAGCTTTACCTGAATTCCATATCAGTATACAGAGAATCTCAGTGGGAGCTGCTATTCATCATATATAGCCCTAAACAAAACCAGGAACAAGTAAAGTCAGTGGTCATGTGAGGTACCTCTCTGCGCAGGATGCAGTGCACCATGACAATGACGAAGCCTTCCAGTGAATCAAAGACAGCAAAGAGGATCTGGAAGAGCGCAGAGCGCCGGTCTGTGATTGCGAGGACGGCTGACATCCACGTGAGGGCCAGGAGGGGCAAAACCACACAGGAGCTCCACAGTGACGCCCTGCAGGACGGGAGGGGAACCGCAGTCAAGGACAGCACAAGTAATCTTTTGTCAACATGACACAGAGGGCAAGCCTACAATGTTGTCTGACAGTTATGCTCTAAGACCTTTCATATTTTTTGTTAGCTAAAATTTAAAAATCTATTAAGGCAAGCTTCTTTACAAAAATTCCAATAATTTAACTGGATTTCTTTTCTCTGGTACAATTAAAAATGTAGATAATGTAATGCCTAACACAATCTTAAAGCAATCTCCTGCTTGCCCTTGATAACTGCCCACGCTGTTAGCATAGTGTTAGCAGCCTTCAACTCTACCCATGCATAAATACATAACATCACAACAAATAATTATGTTACTATCACAAACAAAAACATACATCCATTATCTGCAGATATATATGTTCATAGTTCACATATATTACATGCATGTATGTTTAAGATGGTTCAGTCAAACCATAGAGGATCTAGTGCCACAGGAAAGAGAAGGAGGAGTGAGGGTGAGCAGTGGGGAAAAACGAGTGTAATGAGGCTGAAACAGAATGCAAAGACAAACAGAGGAGGCAGAGCAGAGGACAGAGAGACGGAGAGAGAAAGAAGACTAAAGAAGTGTCATTCCCACGTCCGTAGTTTTGCTCCCACTTTGCTGTCCTTGTTTTTCTCTCTGACTCATTCTACTTGTTGTAATGGGCACGTCAGTAATGAACAAGAACAATAACCACTCACAGTGTGAGTGTCATGAAATGATTTTTCACTCATATTCTCTTACTAAACCTATTCATGTCCACACATTTATTTTTAGTCATAGAGTGGAAAGGGTACTTATCGTCATTAAAGGCAAAAGTGCTGCAGTCAGAAGTTTTATATAACATCTCACACCATATGTTTAGAATTATATACACTTCCACAGCACTAATTACAAGAGTTGCATCGTACTAACCAATCTGCTGCTCTGAGTTGCTCTTTTGAACAAAATACTCTTCTCACTATTTCCAATTTTGGATATATCCTATTTTTTTTTATTTCAGTATCTGATCAGTGTTAAGCTGCTGTAAATAACACTTCAAGTAGGTTTTTCACATTAAAAGGCCAGAAAGAGAAGGGTTTTGGCCCTCCAGCTGCTTGAATGCTTTTTAATATTTAAAATGTGGATTATGAGATTCACTTTCAGAAGCCTAGCTCCAAAGAAAAAGCCTGCAAAGCTGAAGTGATCTGAGTTACATTGTTGTAGCAGGTTTAACACTACAGTTTACTGCTAGTGTTGTAGTCTTCAATAAACTGAAAGGACAGACAGCTCATACACTGCATTAAAATGTCAGAAAACACATTATTCTGACATAAACTATTTATATCAATATCCAAATACAGATCATCGCTAGTGTGTGAGGCAGGTGAGCAAATGTTCCCTGCAAGAGATTACTGATCAAGCTATGATGTAAAAATCACCACAAATCATACACTAATAGATGAGATTCAATAGGATAAAAAAAAATTCTTTTTTTTTTTTTTAATTATTTACTATCATAATAATTTTGCTGCCGATAAGATATTCTACCAACCATCTACCAACCACTCACACTTTTATAAGACATTTTCATTAATAAATTATTTTATGATTATAATTATTATTATTATTATTATCATCTATCTTATTCCAACCCAACTGCCAGAAAAAAATGTTAGCATTGCACATTTCTGCAAACCATGGATATGTTACATTTGCACGTTGTTATGTGGTCAATGTTGAAACTATACTTTTCAACAATACTGTGGTTAATATGTGGTTAGATTTAAGCACAAAAACCACTTGGTTATGGTTAGGAAAAGATCATGTTTTGGCTTAAAATGCCAAGTATTGGGGTCACAGTCTCCGCTGGAAAAGCAGTGATGTCTCTCTAAAAACAACTAAATTTGTTCAAACATCCCAGCAGAAACTGCAACAAAGTCTGGATAAAGAAGAAATGCTTTTCATGGCACTAATCCCACTGGAAAAAACAGTGACTGGTCGCTAAAACACAAGATACGTGTTTGGTGTGGTCTTGAACAGTGGTCTACAGCTTGGCGGGTGTCTCACCTTGGACATGCCATCCACCTGACAAAGTCAGCTCATATACTACGTCACTTTACAAACACTGATGTTATATGTTTGGCACATGCAAGTTTGACGTGTTTATGGTTTTCAGAAATGTACAATCCCAACATTTTGTGGTGGCTATTAGGCTTCTTATTCAAATCCTATCAACGCATTTTTTAAGGTCTTAATGTGGTGTACATTCAAAAGGGTATTCCAAAATCCATCAAAGTAAAATAACACAGTCCAACAGATGGAACACCATGAATGAAATTAAGGTAAAAAAAAAGGCTGGCTAGACCAACACAGTAAATACGTTTTGATAGTGTTTGCCATTATTCTTCTTGAGGTCATTGGACATTGGATGTCTAATTATGGGAATCCTATTTATGAGGCTTTTCCACCCTGCCAACAGTTAACACTCTGGGGGACATACTCAACAATAGTTTTATTAAGAAATTAGTCAGAGTTATAAATACTGAAAAACTGGCACAGCAAGTCAGGGCTGCCTTAAAAGTGCAGAATAGCTGAATCCTACCTAAAAGCTAATCCAAGTTATTTTCAGTTTGTTCTCCATATTCAATGTTGATGAGCAAAACAATTTAAAATGTAGACCTATAAACTTCTCCATTTGGAGGGAGTGTTGTTCTCCACAACCTGGTGTCAGAGAAATATGTGGAATGACCATGACCTCTTAACACCGCATAATGAGGTGGTTGCACATCCAAATGAAAATTAAAAATGAAAATTATATGCTGGCACCATGAAAACAGTGCCAATACAAAGTCCAAATTCCCTGGTTCCATTCATCACACAATGAACAATGGTTATTGTTATGACCCCTTAGAAAGTATGAAGAGCGAGAAAGTCAGTGTAAGGAGGAGGTCGGAGATCAAGGTGGTGGATGGGTCAAACAAACACTGGACTTTAAGCTGGGAGGCCACTTTTAGGTTTAGTTTGGGCATCAGTGCACGTGTAAGGTGCTGTTAAACAATAACGGCTACCAGCTAAGTGTCATGCCGACGTAAAAGGACAGCTTTTTTCATTGTTGTCTGACACCAGAGGTCACTGACCAAGTGCTGGTTTTTTGATGATTTTGAAGTGAGACCTGTATGTAACGGTTATTTATTTTAACTGAATTCCCAATCTTTTATCAACCTAACCAAGGCATTTTGGTGCCTCAGTCCAACCATGCTGTCACCATGTTACTGAACCCAATATGGCCACCACCATGTAATGCGGTGTTCAAAGGTCATGGTCATTTATTTCTGTGAGATCACGTTGGTTCTCCAGTACAATCCACTGGGGACAGGAAATGAAGTTAACCCAAAAAGCGATTACAACACATTTGTTCACTGGGTAATGCCCATAGAGTAATCAATACACCATAAACACCAGGGTAAACTAACTACACTAATGTTTGTGGTATTTAGAGTGAATACAAACTGCAGACTGTCAGCCTCTTCACAGTAATTAGCTGTAATTTTTGCTGACTCCACTATTTTCACCTGCCATTACAAATTAATGAACCATGTCAGCACAAGTATTAAATGAGAGTGATAACATATAGTAGGTGATCCAGTAATGTGGCTGGGCCAGACAGAAAAAATAAATTGATACAGTACCAATTAAATCTTGTATTTAAAATAAAGGCTGACAGGCGGGTGTAAAACCACAGTGGAATCAGAATCAAGATTATTATTTGAACATTTTAATCTGTTGCCTATTGTATTTAAATCCACCCATATCATATAGAAAGTGATTTTGTAAATGTACTAGATACATATAGGCGTGAAACAGGATTGGGACTAAAAGTGACAGAATGGGAATATGTACTGTTATTTTGCTCGACCTTAGTGTGAAATATCTGCTGTAGTGCTATGTGGGTGACTCCAATTTTTACACATATTTTATTTAACATATTTTACTCCTTGCAGTTGTCACAACCACTAGCCACAAAAATAAATGTGTCTGTGTGTCAGCAATGTCACGTTACAGACTATGAAGTGAAATGATGTGTATTAATTGTTCAGTCACAGCTATTTAAAACATAGAGAAGCTATTTAAAGGTTGTATTTGTGGATCATAGCAGAGAGCAACACTCCCTGCAAATAGGAGGCGGATAACTCCACAGTGAACTTCGAGAGTCATGATCAGATTATATTAGCAAAACAGCGAAAAAGAAGGAACTAAAGGCCTGGATTGATAATGGAAATTATCCATATAGCTAGGGCACTCATAAATCTCAGCACGGCACATACATAAACTGAGACAATAGCAGTGTATTGCTTTCCTCTGTATACATAGCCATGGCCTCCTTAACATTTTTCTGAGCAGCTCTCTGACCATCTGTTAAATTCCTGATAAAACAGGATATCAACAGAATCTAGCTTCAGTATTGTGGCGAATTTCTTAGTGAATCAAGATAGGCATACAACGTTGGGATGAGTTTGATTTGATTGTCTTAAAGCGGGGGTGTTATATCAGTGGGGTCCTAATGGTGTACACATAGTGGATAGTAGCAGAAATGGTTTAGAAAGTACCCGTCAAGTGGAGCGACTCCATCGTATGTTACAGGTAATGTTAGCTGCTGAAGCAGTCCACTGTATAAAGCCTTGCACATAATCTGGGGCTGTCACAGATATCACTCTCCTCAAACTGAATAAATTCTAGCCAGTGGGCCCATAACCACGGTACTTTGGGGAAACAGAGACGAACTGATGTGCCATACTGTTGCTAGCCAGCTAAATAGCTCTGAATGGCTAAAAGTTGCAGATTGATTGATGCCTGCATGTCATGATATCATTGGTTGATATTGGTTGGGACTAGCTAAGCACAAGTCATACTTTATTTTACATAAAGAAAACATGATTGGACTTTGATATACTTTTTAGGACAATCGAAATGAAATTTAGAGCAAATTTTTACAATAATCAAAACAGAATGAAAGAAAAAATACCTACCGCCTGTTTCTGAGTCAGGGAACAATATGCAAAATAGGTCTCTTATGCCCTCATTTGACTTGTGCAATTGGTGGTTTGTCACCATGTTCTGACACCACAGAATATCTGCTTTTTGTGTAGGTGTACAACCAAATGTTCAGAGATCTGTTGCAGCTGACCCTGGTACTGGTGTTGGAGATGAGAGTAGAGGCCTGGCAGAGACGAGGGTAGAACAGAACTAGGAAATACCTGACGTTATTGATGGGTTTTCTTAGTAATTTTGTGTTTCTAAATCTGCATGTGGGATTCCACTGCAATGTATCATTACAGAATGGTTTGTATGATATCGTACAAATTAGCACCCCACGAATGACATTATGTCCTTAACATAAGTGTATGTAATTAACAGGGGTTAGGTTTAGGCGAGTGAAGTTCCTGTGGTTAGGTTTAGGAAAAGAAACAAGGTGACGGGGTACCATGATGACTCAAAGCTCACATACATCTGAACATCTTCTAAGGACAGTACTGGGGGAAAGTCCTGTTTTTATGACCCAACCACATCCCGACCTGCCTCCTTTCGAGACTGCTCGGGGCTGCTTCCTTGTTTACTCTCATGATATGCTTGCAGCCTTCCAAAATATGTGGGTTATGCACAAATTACTAGCTTATAAGTACGTGGAACATGTATAAATTTAGGAGCATTCATTTTTGTAGGAAAACGTATGAACAGCCTGCCAGTGAACAGTGGATCCTCTGCTCCACGGAGAATAAAAATGTGAGTGTTGTTGGTTCCCCACTATTCTGATCTGATGTTATTGTGAGAGGCACTTGGTAAGGGAAGTTAAAAAAATGATGTTACCAGTTATTTTGAGATTTTACACTGCAAAAAAATAAAAATTCATAAAATCCTACTTCTGATGTACCATTCTTTGAAAGGTTGATTGAAGACTTTTTAATCCCGATTAAAGCTTTTTTTTTCTCATATATTGTTAAGTAGGTGTTCAATATGGCTGAGGATTTGATCTAAAAGGGTTAAAAGGCATTTTGATTGACTCTAAAGGGACAAACACACACACACACACACACACACACACAAACTCTCATTCAGTCATTACTCACATATGCATAATCATTGACATATATACAGTTAACACAGATTGCTGAGCACAGAAGCTTCAGGAGCCTTTCATATTGAGAGAACCTGCCTGCCAGGGCATCAGGGAGAAGAAAAAAAGACAGAGGGATAAAGGAAAGAGAACCAATCAAGTGAGGGAGAAGAAGGGAGGCGTACAGTAGAGGAGAGAACAGAGGTAAGAAGAGTTAAGGAAAAATAATTAGCGGGACTAACATGGCGTTACTGGTAGCTGTGGTGGAAACGTCAGCCGAAGAGATAACTCCGCACTTGGCACATTTGAGCGTCATATTGTACAGTGGCACTGTCATCTGACTGCAAAGTCAAATTAACACGCTGTAACATACACAAACAGATACAAATGCACCTACACACAGACTCGCACAGATGCGTGTGCGCACACGAACACGCACAGTCACGCAAACAGTGAGTCACAGTGTTCTCGCACAATCTCTCTCTCAGGGCTACAGTCCAACCGGTTGTGTGTGTGTGTTTTGGGGGTTTACCTGTGTGTGAATCTGGGGACAGGGGAGATGGGGCCAACACATAGCCATTGGTGGATATTTCATGTTACACATGATGTCTGATTCTCTTCACAAATGACTGGTTTGATGACCTGAAAGAACTCCTCTCTGTTTATTTAGGATTTCACCGTTATCTGCTCGTAATACAAAAAGGCTTAAAGTAAATGCCTGATTTAATATGCCGGTTGTGGATTTCCATTCCTGGTCCTCTGATCATGATGATGTGCTGGATGTGCCTCTTCCGTGGTCATCTCAATTTGTGCTAACTGCTTATTACGAGCACTGCCAAGTTCTGATGCAAAGGTTTATGTACTCAGACATTTCAAACCTCTACACACACAGGCGCCAGCAACTGGCTCTGTCAGTCATTACTGTCAGCATTCAAGAAGGAAGTTTCCTGCCTCAAAAGTGGTGAAAGAGTTTCATAACATCAATATATTCAGTATATTACAGGTGTTCAATTCTGACGAGCAACTGAGTCACTAATAAAGTGTCTGTGTTCCCTCAACCGGCCATTCCCTTTCCCATAGAGCTGCCAAGAAGAAGTTATTACAGAGCGCAGGGTCCTGGAAGTAAAACTCCTCTTCATTTTACATTTACTACATGGACAGTTTTTAGGGACTGGCAGTTGGAACACTAAATTGTCCAAACCAAGGTGCATAAAAACTGTTTTATAACAACTCGTGTCTTACTTTGTACCCCGGCTACTGATTCTATTGGTCATTATAACATTGTGCTCACTAAATAAACCTCAAAACATGGTGACACCACTAAAACTAGTTCCAACCGAGCAAGAAACATTCAAGTTCCGATGGTCAGACATATTGTGCAAAGTTCACAGCTTGCCCTCTTCCAAACACACTTGATTAACTGTTCTACTAACTGATTGTCTGAACGCTCCAGTTTCTTGCCCCATCTGGCCTATTTTTACTAATGTCACTACTAGATCCCAGCAATCATTGGTACGTTGATGAGTACAATGTTAGCATAACTAAAAGAACCACTGACCAGAGCAACAAACATAAAACCAAAGTAGAAAACTGTAGTCTTTCTTTGTGGAGTAAGGTCAGATACAAGACCCATTCTGAATGTCATCACTTGATTAAATGGGTATTGGTAGTGGTTATTGGTGTCACAAATATAGGTAAAAAGGCTCCTGCGATGCTGATAAGTCTGTCAAGAGTGCCATAATCAGCGTTTATACAAAAGTTAGTTCCAACTGGGCATTTTAATTGGACAGGTGGTAGTCCATGCCTGCTGATATACAGTATAACAGCACTGGGGCTTTTAACTATGCATCACTCCACTTTATAGGTGTTCTGAGCTGTTAATTTTGTTAATCATTGGTTAGCCAACATTTGGGGGTCGTACTGTACCAAACTTTGCAACGTAAAATGAAACATATTACCACAAATAACATTTGAGTTAAATAATGAATGATCAGAAAAGGAAGAAGGGACAGTAAGAAGCCTCAATATGTTACTGTCAATGTCCAGGTATGCTCATGTAACACCAGAAGAGAATGCAAAGTACTGATTAAGCTGTTAACGCTTCAGCATCACAGGTATGCAATCAAAGTGGCTGTTAACAGACTTACTTCACAGGTCACCAAAGAAATGGCAACACACAGATGTAGCCTAAATGATACATAGCAGCTGGTCTGTGGTGAAGTGTAGACGTAGCTTACACAAAGTAGCGAGCTAATGTGCAGGAATGTTTTTTGTGTTGTTTGGCAACAGTCCAGTCCCAGTCCAGTAGCTAAACTATCTGTGTTGATGGAACCAAATATTTAACTAATGAATAAATGGCACTTGTAGAACTGTTGTATAAAAGCAATATCACACTCGAGGTTGTGCTGTTGTACTAGATATCAGCACAGCTGTGAATATCTTTGGCCTGTGGCCTCGTGCCTACTGAATCACAGATGTGCTGATATACAGTTCAACAGCACCCCTTTTCCTGTCATATTGCTTAATCAAATGCATGTTAGCATCTAGAGCAGTTTCATTAGATTTCACTGTCACTCCCATTAGGCTCAGGTGCATATACTTCGTGGTTAGGTTAAGAAAAAACACCACAGTTTGGCTGGTTTGGTTTAATATAACTACGTTTCATAACTGACATATCTGACACACATCAAATGACATAAGTCACACACTTAAATAAACTCACTGTTGACTTTTGGTTTCACATGGAACACTAATCCCAGCCTCCTGGGTGAAAATATTTGTTTCTTCCTGTGTATTGTCCACCACCTCAACCGGCCTCCCTACAGGGACTAGCATGCTCTTTTTACTACTGTTATGTGAGCTGACTTACTGTGGCGCCGCATAGCAATTGACCTGCCCATTTAATTGAGTGATAACATTGAACTGGATGGTTACCAATCTTAACAGGTTTTTTTTTATTTTATTTTATTTTTTTTTTAATTGTAAAAAATCCTAGGGGCGTCAGTGGCTTGGTGGTGGAGCAAGCGTCCCATGTGCGGGGCTGTTGCTGTGGCGGCCCGGGTTCAACTTCCGGCCTGTGGCCCTTTGCTGCGTGTCATTCCCTCTCTCTCCCCCCCTTTCATGCTTGTCTGTCCTGTTGACTGAAGGCCAAAATGTGTTCCATGTACAAAGACAGTGTCCTTGCCACAAAATCCTATCACTAAGCTTAATTGTGTTGTGAGTGCTACAACTACTAAGTGGCAGCTAAATACTGCCCTTCAAAAAAAACCCGATGTCTTCATTATTTTAAATCTGTCTGGGCCCTTGGTAATTTCGGATACATTTGGCAACTGTGGTGCAGTGTTTTGTTTCCAATTACGACAACTAAATATTTATTAGTTTTTCCTGGCTGTTATTTGCATGTGAGACTGACACTGATGGATGAAATAACGCTTCAAGTTATTTGTAATACCAAAATAATAAAATTTCTCTGATTCTATGTAAAAATAATTAAAACTCATGGTCATAACATAACCCTGTAGTATCATTGAACTGTCCAGGAGACACCTGTGTTTGTACACAGACATTAAATTAAAACAAAGGAAAAGTACATCTGAATGTACAGTCTAGCTCCCCTGACTCCACAACTTCGACTTCATCCTCTTTCCTGAGTGTCCGTCTTAAATTGCTGTGTGCATACAGTGGCATGCAAAAGTTTGAACACGCATGGTCAAAATTCTGTTTTCTGTGAGTAGTTTAGGAAATTGACAGATTTCTTAAGAAAGATTACTTTTTCAATTCAGTATTTTACAGTTTCAAAATAACAAAAAGGAAAAGGGCCTGAAGCTAAAGTTTGGGCACCCTTCATGTTCAGTACTTAGTAGTGCCCCCTTTGGCAAGTATCACAGTTTCTAAACACTTTTTGGAACCAGCTAAGAGTCTTTCAATTCTTGTTTGGAGGATTTTCACCCATTCTTCCTGCAAAGGGCTTAACGTTTCACAGTAAACAAAATTTAAACCAGGGGTGCCCAACCATTTGCATGTCACTGCATATGGGACTGACACCAAAACCAAGATTGCTGAAGCAATCCCTCTTTCCAAATTCATTTATAGCTACAGTACTAGAAATATCTGTAATGCAGTGTTGTCTGCCAGTTCTTCACAAAAATTAGACAAAACTGCAAATTGTATCCAATGTTTTGGGTGGATTTAGGTTCTAAAAGGACTTATACTTCTACAAAGCCTTTCTAGTGTCTGACCACTCAAAGAACTCTCACTCTGCATGTCACATTCAACCTTTCAGACACAGGCTACCATACAAGGTGACACCTGCAACTCACTTAAACATTCACACGCACATCATTTGGGGGTTTCTTGCCCAAAGACAATTCGACCTGTGGAATGGAGTACTCAACGATTAAATCGGCAGTCTTCCGATTAGTGCTAAACCCGCTCTATCTCTTGAGCCTCAGCTGCCTAAGGAGATCACGGAAGAATATAGTATAACCTTTTTCTACTTATTTCTAACAGTTTACACCTGATGATAAAGCAATAGGTCATTTCCAGGTATGATCACTGAGAAAGTATTCAACTTCATTGTCTTTCCAACACCTAAGGCTCCAGCAACTCCCCCAGCCATCAGGATTCCATTTATTACTCTGTATATCTCTTCAGTGTAGTTGCTTGAAAAGACTGACTACAACGCTAGAGATATTGACAAGTAATAACAAACTAATCTGTTACCGTATGGCCTCCTGCTAAACAACAATTAAAGCTGAAGAGCTCAGGGAATCGATTTCTGTAGGCCCTGGACGCCTGGATTAAAAATCACATAATGGAAGAAATTCAATTTCAAGTAAAAGGGCAATACAGCTGCTAAATGTACGCCAAAGGCAGTGATATTAAAAAGCAATCAAGACTTTTTGAAATACAACACCATTTTCCTGGACTTAAGGATCGAGAGGCAAAAGGTGGCTGGGTGGGTGGGTGGGGCGAGATATATCAAGACAAATAAATAAACATCCAGTATAGACAAACATGATATGGCTCTGCTACAATCTAGCACTCACAAATGTCCTTTTGCTAAATTTAATAAACCAACTTGGGTGGCAGTACCAGAAAGAAGACTTTCTGTCGAAACGTCTGTGTTTTCTGGTACTGCCACCCAAGTTGGTTTATTAAATTTACCAAAAGGACATTTGTGAGTGCTGGCATTTTTCTCTTTTTCACTGTTTCTGGCTGTGCACCTTTCAAGGGGATTTATTTTGAGAGTGCTTGCTTCTTTCCTACCTTTCCTATTCCGGTACAATCTAGTCCTTGAGACAAATATTAACCTCCTTCTGTATGTTTAACAAGATGTTACAGAGTTTTGCATCAAATGGAAAACACTTGGAACTGGAGTACTTGTTAAAGCTACAAAAAGACGTTTTCATCTGGAAGCTTACTGTTTGATTAAACTTCTCCTACGACCTGTAAATACACAGCCTTGATGATTGAACCCATTTAAGCTTTCGTTAAGGAGGAAACAAACTCCAGTGCTGCTTGGAATGAGGCCTCTCCTGTCTGTTTTAATTTTCTCAGCGAATTAGTTTCTAATTTTGGGGGGGAAAGGAGACTCAGCAGTGCGGCCTGTCTCTGAGGTGTGAGCAGACCTGCCTGGTGCAGATGCTGCTGTGCGCTTAATTAGATGCTGCACAAATTAATTAGCTTCATTAAACATGTTTTGCATTTGAACCTTGAGAGCCACACCGAGGAGAGGCGAGTGGGTGAAAGGAGGTCACCAAAAGGTGGGGGGGGGGGCAACGACGACGACGACGACGACATCCAACACTCTTCATTTCCTTCTATTGTCCACCACAGACACAACAACAAACAGCCTAATCACCAAATGGTCCACACAAATAAAAACACCTAATTTCAAATGAGTCAGATCACGCTGAGATAACTTAACCAACAACCAGCATGCATTCTCAAATCTGACCATGAGCCAAGAAAAAGCTTGTGAGAAACCATTTTTGATGACTGTGTACAGTGTGTAGAGGAAAAGGTAAGATCCACGGTCACTGTGACTGCTGGATCGCACAAAACTAAATGATTTGAAGTACACAGTTGATGAAAGTACAAGTTAATTGATAAGTTAGTAATGATGTAATTTGCTTTGATCAAGATGTTATTTGAACATGAACAGTTACTAAAGATGGGCTTATTTATGAAAAGCCTTTATTGTTCCCCAGTTGTTGCATCAGCACAAAGACAGAAATAAATACAGATAGAGAAAGTCAACAATAAATAGTAAGAGGTATGTTAAACAAGAAAAGAAAATGAAGAAAAATATAGAAACTACATAACTTAATTTTTCATTAAATCTGTGTTTATAGTTTATCTTTTAAATTTGCACTGGTTTGGGTGTTAATGATTTAAAGGGGAACTCCACCACCTTTACACATCAGAGTCTATTATCAGGTAACCCAGTCTCACTTTCAGCTCGTCAACTACAGATGCTTGCTCAGTGGCCCTTGGCAACAGAAACCAAAGCATCAAGGCACCCTTTAGTAGCAGTATATAACGCACCGGGTGGTGGCATTTTTTGATGCTGTGGGCAACTGCCATAGTATAAAGCAATAAAGTCTGTATAGGGTGAGAGGGGAGTTGCATGGGTCAAACAAATTCTGGACATTCACTAAGAAGCCCACTGCTCATATTTCATGTGAAACCAAAAGTCAATCTAGCAATTGTAATAACAATGTAGTGTGTTAGTATTTGTAGCACATTATGCTAATAACGTATTAGACTTGATATTATGTCAGTAGCAGACGTTTATTTTAAGCCAAACCATGTTTTCATCCATGTGAAAAGGAGGTAAACCTAGACTATGTTTTTTCCTTATGTTCTAAATTCATCTTAAAGAGAGACTGTATGCATTAGACAAGCAGAAACTGTACTTTTCCTGTAAAAATGGAAGTTTACCTTCAAAAGACACAATGAATGTAACCAGCAAAAATTAACACAGTGTCCAAAACTGATGCTGAGTTTCAAAGTTTGATGTCTTGGGCCAGTAAGCAGGCATTCGTATTTGAGAAGTTGGGAGTGTGTTGTCATAGGCGTTGAGGTGGAAACTCTCCTTTCCTAGAATGGCAAAGGTATTACCTGGCTAACTGACTCTCTGACTGGCTGGCACTCATTGCCTTCTAAGGCTGGATTGGAGGAGTGAGAGTGAGTGAGTGTAAGACTGTCAGAGGCAGAGTAGGGTGGGTCATGCCTTCACCATCCTAGAAAAAATTTGTCTGCACTGGGGAGTACTATTGTGTCAGAGGAAGCTGTGTGATGTCTAATAAAGTGCCTCAAGTAATGTCACTTGTAAATGTACTGATTCGAGCTGGAGACTACACTGTTTGAAAATAAAAGAAATGTGGGGTTGTGGAATGACATTAGTCACAACTAGCAAAACACACTCCAATCTCATATACACTGGCCCATTACCTGAATGGCAATGCAGCAGAAATCTACACCTATCAGGGGGTAGGGTTTGACTGCGGGGGGGAAACCCACATGGTGGATGCCCCATGTGGTTTCTGGCTGATACTGATTGGACCCCATGGCAGCAGGCCAAGCCACCAGGTGCTATTCATATCT
Organism: Epinephelus cyanopodus; assembly: GCA_026686955.1. Taxonomy (NCBI): domain Eukaryota; kingdom Metazoa; phylum Chordata; class Actinopteri; order Perciformes; family Serranidae; genus Epinephelus; species Epinephelus cyanopodus. Next base: position 7,688,814 of record CM048919.1, read on the forward strand.
CTCCAAAGGTCTGGCCTGTATTTCCATATTCCAGGTGAGATGCCTCTTCTCTATTTAAAGGCTTTTGAATTGCCCTTAGTTTGCCCTTAGGGGACCCAACCAGTAGGCCTTTAACTAAATGCCAACTCATGCAGGATGCTCACCATCAGAGATAAGCTGAAGAGATCAGATATCTGACAGCAGCTCTGTCATACTGAAAAAAGCCAGTTGAGGTACGTGCCTCCCTGAGAGGGTGTTCCAGGCAAGTCCAATTGCGGGGAGACCCTGGGGGCAGACTACTAAAGGGGCTCTATAAAAGTTTGTGACCAGGCTGCCATGTCAAAAAAAACAAAGCACCGCCCACTGGCTGGAGCAAACTTTCTCATTTTACAGCAGAACCCTACACCACAATATGTTTCTGTAAACATCTGAGGTGAGATACAAGCAATTTCAGCAAAAAGTTATTTTCATAAAAGTTACCAACTGTAGCTTTAAGACTTATGAACAATGCTGTCTGAGCACTGGTGTGAGAAAACCAAATGAGCTGAAGGGAAAACAGTCCGAGGTGACATTCAGACTGAAGGAGGGCTCCAATTCAATATGAGCAGTCCTTTCTACAAGTTATTCCATCAGACGCAAAATACACACTCTATAGATGCAATCATGACATGACCATACTAACCTTGCACACACACATGCTCACACCATTTCAGTAAACAGAAAATATTAATATTACTGCACTGCAACTAGCATGTGTTATTGGTGAAACAGTCACAGTTTCTCTAAAAGCATTCCAGGTACTGTCAGAACCTGAGGCAGTAATGTGTTATGCTCTATCCAGCTAACAGGAGGTAGCATACGCTGCAAGGTCAATAGTGGAATAGTGAGGTAAATAGGCAGGAAGTAATAGTAAGCCAATCAGAGGTGCTTGCTAAAGGATTCAGCAGATTTGGTGATGGGCAGGGCTGGTAGCCATACATTAAGAAGAGGGGGAGGGGGTGGGCAGGTATTTTTTACCCAATCACTGATGACATGGAAGGGGGCTTCTGAGACTGATGTGTTCCTGATTGGAGAGCCCTGAGTGAGAGAGAGGGGATTCTGTGCAAACTCAAACATGACATATCAGACAGCAAAAACAAGTACAGTTGAACAGAGAGATCATTGAAGAAAGCAAACATTTTCAGAGAGAAAAAAAGAAAATAACATTTGAATGCACCAACAATGCCAATGGAGACAGAACAGCCTGCGGGGTAAAGGGGAGCAGGGCGCGTGTGAGCTCTGTGGTTTGACTTTTGGAAAGCTGATATCAACAGCCCAGTGGCATTTTTAGACTCAAGTCAGCAGCAGTTAGTGACTGTGTTTAAAAAAAATAATGTGCTCTATACCCATTATTTTTTACAAAAAAAACAAACAAACAAACAAAAAAAAAACTTGTTTGACAGTGTGCAAAGAATAGTTTTAATTGCAAGTTTTCTTATATCAAACATTTCAAGGAGCACTCCAACATTTTGGAAAATATGCTTTTTTTTGCCACCAAACCTAAAGTCAGATGACATAAACGATCCAGATTTGGAAAGTGTTTAGAGTAACATAAAACAGCAGAATGCTGGCAGAAACAACTTCACTCAAAGGTGAAGAAAAAAGCTTTCCAACATCAAAGCTGTCATTGTAACAATTTATATCCAGTTAGTAAGCTAGCAAGTGACACACATCCAAGTGTCACCTGTTTTTTGCTCACACTAGAGTTTGGGACAATTCTCACACCTGGTATCCCCACAAGTACAGAACCTTTAAAAGCTCTGACACACCAAGCCAGTCAATGTTGGGCTGTCGCTGAGCGTCTGGTGCCCTAGTCAGCGTGGTGTGTCCGCACTGTTGCCCCTTGACGGCCCCGCTGTTTTTTTGTTTGTCTTTTGTCTGATTCAGCATGTTTAATCGAGGATGTTGAAGGATGATGACGCTCTATTTGGCAGTTCAGCTCAGTGCACAAAAGGAGAAATGGAGGTGAGGAAAGTAAACAAAGAGCCTAAGTCCAGCAAACCTGTTCCACAAGGTAAGTGTTTTTTTAGCCATGAAGCCCATCAGCAGAAATGTTAAATATCCTCTGTCCTTTCAACATTGGATTGTGTTGTTAATGTACTAAATGGCTAACAAGCGTTAGAATGGTCTTTCCTGTTTCCTTTTTGGATGACAAACACAGGTTACCGCAGTCTGCTTGTGTGGAGTTATTTCCTCTCATGCAGGCGCACAATGGACATGTTTATTGGCTGTTGTTTTTGCAGTGTGTTCATGTGCAACTTTCTGATCAAGACGTGGTAAAGTGAGGCGAAGTTACAGGGGGCCTTCGTCGCAGCTAGTTCTCTGAATTCGGATTGGTGTGTCTGGGCCTTTAGATGTTGTGTGTAGCTGTAAAGCTCAGTGGTTGCTGCTAACTGCTGCAAAACCACAATATCTTATTCCAATTTGCAATGGTCAAGTCCAATCACCAGAAGAAAATATTAGCATTGTAAATTTCTGCAAACCTTGGATACGTTAATTTTGAACATTTCATACACATTATATCAGCATTTGTAAAGTGGCATAGTTCTGATCACATGTTTATGAGCTTAGTTACTCATCCAGAGATGGAGGGGATGGTGAATGGTGTGACTCCCAGAGGAGATGACTGCCAAGCTGCAGACCACTGCAGATCACTGTTTGAAACCAACAAACAACAAAGCTAGCTGTTCTTAAGCAGCAGTGGCTGCATTTCAAGGCATTATTGTGCCACCAAAATCAAGTGTTTTGGACTTTGGCAGTCAAGTAGCTATTTTAAGCCAAAACATGATTGTTTATGTATCAAAACCAAGTGGTTTTGCACCTTAACATTACCACATGTTAAAAAACATAACACGGTTTAAACATAGGTAATGGAAAGTTTCAAGATATTCACTACACAATAACATGCACATGTTACGTATATATAGTTTGCAAAAAACTTACAGCAACATTTATTTTGCTGATTGGGTTGAACAGTGTGGAAATTTAACATTAAATATACAGAATGCACTGGCTCTTTACCTATTGTCTGACTGGCAAAGGACCAGGACTCTATACCTCTCCCTGTGGGTGCTGAGCCCACATGCTGGTGGCCCCACATTGTTAAGTTGTGAGCTCACCCTCAAGTGAAACACAAAATGGCAGCTTTATAGAATGTCAACATTTGACGCATGTTAACTGATACTTGTAGCACCCACTGAATACTTCATATAGACTGAGGAACTACTCATGGAAATAAAACATAAATTCATACATTGGATATTCATATTCAGTGTGATAAAGTCAGCGCACGACAACACTGGGAAATAGGACAACAATGTATCACGTGCAACGCTGTGCAATCATGCGCATCACATTACCGTATGTCCCCTTTGATGTGCATCATATGTCTCCAGTGTGTTGTGTGTACAGGAGCATGAGATAGTATTGCTACTTTCCTTCCTACCTACTGTCGCAATATTTCATATTAAGAAACAACAACTCTGATGTTGGTGGAAGGTGTATTTTTTATTAGCTTCTTACTAAAACTATAGTTTTGATAGTGTTAGGTTCGCAGTTTCTCTTGCGTTCAGTATTCGTGCTTATCTCGGCTGAAAACACATTCTGGACCAGTGTTGCCAACTCTGCTCCAACGACAGGAGCTAGCACTAGCTCACTAAAAGTCACCAGATAACATCATGCGCTTATTTTCATTTTGTTGACATCACACTGCATTGCACAGATGCAATACAAAAATCCTCAACCAGGGGTGTAAATGTAGATAGTACAAGCAGTGTGGTTGTAGTGGGGCTCGTGAGTTGGGGGGCCCAGGGAGAGAGTGGGCCCTCCAACAATGCGTTGGGTGGAGAATAGGCCCTTATGAATGATCCCCACTTTGATAATATGCCAGTGTTCACAGAACAAACTCTCACTGAATTAACAATAGTGCCATTTGGTATTGAAAAAGGCAAACCCATCTCTGTGTTATTTATTTCTTTTTTGTAAAACAGTCAACAACATCTATAACGAAATTAAATGCTTATTCTATAACTATAAATCAAATTAAATTCATAATTTCCCATTTTCTTTGATATTTTTTGTTACATTCAGATATGACATGATTATTGCTGGGTAATATGTATGTTGATGTTTTCCAATGTCAAGTCTCTGATCATGTGACAAGATGATATGTGCACGATAGTGTGCACTACAGCCCATTGTAAATGCCTTATGCCAATATCCTCAATTAAACATTTGTTACACGCCTCCAATCCAGTTAGCGCAGGAAAGAGGGGAAGAGACTCAAGGACTGCGATAACTCTGAGCAGCACACATTACTTTTGAATATGTTTCTCGCTTTTCTTCTGATGGTCTGAATAATTCACTTAATTTGTTGCTAGTCACTTTTTCCATAAGTGTCTTTAAGTGGGTCTGAAAAGTTGCGAAATCTACCGAGAAAGTTGGCAACTTGTCAGCACCGTTAGGAACTAAATTTGTAAGAGACTCTTTAAACTCTATATATAATACAGATCTTATCATTTCATTCTAAGTCAGACTCTTAGCAATCTCATTTTTTTCCCCAAATGTTGGAGTATTCCATTTTATAGAAGCCTGATAATAGCTGCATACTTTAAAGCAGCAAACTGGTCATTGGCTCTGTTAGTAATGATGCTTGTCAAAACATTGTATTACCAAAGTAAGTGCAGAGTCCTCTTGCTAAGTCAGAAGCGTTTTCTTCTTCTTTTTTTTTTTTCTTAACAATGTCACTGCATTCCTCAGTCTCTGCCGTTACTTTGTTAAGTACAATCTTATCCCAACTAACAAAATCCAACGGCCAGAGCTACGAAAATCAACCCAAAGTTGCGATGAACTGTATTTTGCCTTAAGTATCTCCTTTGTAGTTGGATCTTGCTGTTTTAAAGCCCTGCTTCCCTCTACTAGAAATAACCAAACAGGAGAAAAAAAAAGACACGAATGGATTTACAGAAACTTGACATCAATAGCAACACCTGCAAACAAAGAGCAGCTGGAGGAAAATGCGACACATTTGAAACTTAAAAGAAAGCAATGAGATGAATCATCATCTTGCTCAGTCTGTGCAGGACCAATAACCAGACAGCCTTCCCCGCATCTTTCTTGGTCTGTCTAACATTCTTCTATCCTCCAGACGCATTGATCATATATGAGAAAACACATTTTCTTTGGGTCTCTTACATCATTTTTGATTAGTTGAGTCACAATCTTTTTTCCGGTCCTCCTCATCTTCCTAGAGTTAAAAATTAAGCGTCATCTTCAATCAATTTGCCAAAGTCTAAAATGATAGCTGAGGATAAATTCAGAGCCAATAACTACACTATGTCCCTCCCCCAAGCTGAGCTACCAGGCTGGTTATAGGTCACTGTGTAAAATGGATGTGTGGTATAAGGCATACCCCGCCCTCTCCTTTAGTTTCATATCAGTAATGCCGTCTTTGGACACCAGTTTGTTAAATACGAGAATCCCAATAACCATGTTAACCTGCCAAAGAGAAGAGGCACAGGATTAAAGCAGAACACAGACAGTTTTATCACTTCAGAACATGCACATCTACTCTGATGATGATGATGATGGATGGTGATGACGACCATGGCAGCATGCGCACAAATCTCATCTACTACACACACACTAACTGTACTTACTGTAGGCTCTGCACTGTACATGCTAGACTCTCAAATGTTAGTGACAAAAACTATCAGGCATCCAATGAAGCATGAGAGTTAAGAGATGATTTAAAGGATGGATTGCTAACATTTTAATACATTTTTTAATGCCTAGTGTGCTGGGAAAAAAAAATCATGCATAAAATATAAGCTATGTGAAATCAAAGGTGGGGGTGGGGGGTGTCCTTGACTGGAGGGATTCCTCATTTTTTTCTGCTTTAAGGGTTCACAGTGTATAAAAATCTCTTGTACAGACTCTGATGCTGTTCAGAGTGGGATGGGCCTCCAGTATGGCTGCCAGTTGGAGCAGTAGCTCTTTATTAGAGAAGCAGCTTGTGTAAAAAGGGACACCCAAAACAAGCTGTTCACTTGTAGGTGGGAAATAAGCACTGGGAATTTAATCAGTGAAACTGAAGCTAATGGATTTGATTAGTGAAACAAGGACACAGTGTCACTGCCAGGGTTTATGTCTGAGAGTGACCCCAGACGTATTTTGAACACTAGGAAAGTTGAGCTGATGATTCATAGACACATTTGTTTTAACAAGTTTCTTTATGGTTACTTAAGACTTTGCTTGTTCTATTTCAACAGCAGCTGTAAAGGAGGAGAAGCTGACCCCAGTGTGCATAAATTCAGTCATGTAACTACTACAGAGTCCATTATGTGCTATACTGGTTTAACTTGGGAGAGCACTGGAGGAGCATGCACTACAATAATGTCTGAGATATCCTAAGATATGTTTTAACAAACATTTGCTAACCAACAGGAAGATAGTATTTTTATGGTTATGGTATGAATACTGAATAGTAGTTATGTGTGTTGCTATACCAAAAAATACAGGGGGTTTAAATTATTTATTATTAGCTAATTACAATCCAATCTTCACCCTCGACACTGCAAATAATATGTAATCTATATGGTACTTCTTGGGCACTCAAACACAGAGCTAAAGATAGCTTGTTTTGATCAGGATTTTAGTTAAGCAGATGGCCAATAACACAACCTGACACATCAGAAATGCTTAATAACAAAGCATAAATAAAACTTATGTGTTAAGAAAAAAGGAGGTAAATAACCAAAAGAAGAAGCAGGAGAGGAAAAGGGGGAGAAATGAGGAAAGGAGGGGGTTGGAAAGAAATGAAAGAAGTAAGGAAGGAAAAGAGTAGATAAATAAGGAAAATGCAGACAGGAAAGGGGAGAGTAATAAAGGACAGGTGGAGGCAGGGAAGAAAAAAAGAAATAGGCAAGGAAAGGATAAGGTAAATAACGTACAAGAAGGCCAAGGGAAAAAAATGAAGAAGTTAAGATGGAAAGGAGGAATCAGAAAGTAAAGGAGGAAGTTGACAAAGACAGGAGTGGGCAGGAAAGTTAAGAAGTGAATAAGGAAAGACAGAGACAGGTAAGAAGAGAAGGAAGTAGGGAAGGAAAATGTGAGGTAAAAAAGATAAAGAAAGACCTGAGAGAGGAGATACGGAAGTTAACAAGGGGAGGAGGAGTCAGGGAAGTAAAGGAGGATGTTCACAAGGAAAGGAGAAAGTTGACAAGGAAAAGTAGGAGGCAGGGAATTAAAAGAGGATGTTCACAAGGAAAGGAAAAAGTTGACAAGGAAAGGAAAAGACAAATAAAGAAATAAATAAAGGACAAGGTAGGTTGACAAGAGATGATGGAGGCAGGGAAGAAAGGGCAGAAGCAGGAAAGGAAAAATGTGAGCTACATAAGGTAAAGAAAGACTGAACGACCTAAAAGAGGACATTGTCAAGGAAAGGAGGGAATTGACAAGGGAAGGATGAGGCAGGGAAGCAAAGGATGAAGTAAATAAGGAAAGACAGAGGCAGGAAAGAAAAGAAGAATGTAGAGTAGGAAAATATGAGGAAAATAAGGTAAAAGAAGGGCAAGTAAAGGTAAAAAGGAAGTAAACAAGAAGAGAAGAAGGCAGGGAAGTACGGAGGACATCAACAAGGAAAGAAGGAAGTTGACAAGGAAAGGAGGAGGCAGAAAAGTAAAGAACAAAGTGGAGGAGGCAAAGAAGAGAGGGAGGAAGCAGAAAAGGAAATTATGTGGTAAATAAGGTAAAGGAAGCCATAGGGAAGGAAATTTAGTTCAAAAGAAAAGAAGGAGGCAAGAAACTAAGGGAGGATGTTGACAAACAAAGGGGGAGGCAGGGAACTAAAGGAGGATGCTGACTAGGAAAGGTGTTGGCAGGAAAGAACAAAAGGACATACGGAAGGAAAATATAAGGTAAACAAGGTAAGGAGGAAAGGAGGAGGCACGGAACAAAGGAGTATGTTGACAAGAAAAGGAGGAGGCAGGGAAGTAAAGGACAAAGCTTAAGAAGAAAAGGAGGAGGCAGGAAAGAAAAGAAGGAAGTAGGACAGGAAAATATGAGGTCAATAAAGTAAGGGAAGACCTAGCGAAAAAAATGAGGAAGATGACAAGGAAAGGAGGAGGCAGGGAGGTAAAGGGAGAGAAAAATAAGGAAAGGCAGGGGAGAAAAGAAAGATGTAGGGAGGAAAATCTAGGTAAATAAGGTAAATATAGAACATGAAATCTTGAAATTTTATACAAACGATGATATATAAATGGGGGTTAAAATGAACCCCATTATATGACTGGGCCATATGTTTGTAAGGCTTTTATTGACAATACCTGCTGACAATGTCTTTATTTTTTATCATTTTAATTTTGTGTTTAATTTGATATTTTGGTTTTATTATCTATTAAAAAATCCCTCTCACTATTTTTTATGATTATTATCGTTAGTACTATTATGCATAGATACAAGCAGACTAAAGATGCTTTTATAAAAGTTGACTAAGGAAACCCACAAAGATAAACTGTAGAGGAAAAAGGAAATACCAAGACAACAGCTGCAGCAGGTCCAACAAATGCATAGAGAAGACCTCCCTCCAGAGACAGCCAGCAGCTACAAGAGAGGAGCAGGAAAATGAAGATGTAGAGAGACATGAATAGACGAAATGGAGATGATGGAGGAATGAGGCAGGGGAGTGGGAGGAAATACAAAGGGTTGTAAATAGCGGGAACAGAATGAGGTGAAAGGTGGCAACAGTGAGGATGGTTAAAGATATATGAGACAGAGAAGGAGAGAGGTTAATTATGCAGCAAACATAACCCCCCAGCCATGTGTAATATCCCTGCATAAATAGTTAAGGAGGTGAAGGTTTCTACAATATTGGAGCTATAGGAAAGTGTGCTTACTAGCTTGGTGTTCCATATCCCTTTGCCTTGGTGAATCCCACTGAGATCGCCACCACTAGTGCAGGGAGACCTGGGAGGAAAATAAAAATGCACATTAACACAGGGGAAATGAGGCAGAGCAGACATGACTGACACAAGACAGAAGGCCCACCCCAGCCGAGACACAGGAAACGCTTGCGGATGATGCGATTTCTTAGGCGGCCCGTCACTGCCATGTACGACTGCCACGCCTCTGTCAGAACCCAGCAGAATGAGGACAGGAAGAAAAAATGAAGAAATGCAGCTATCAGGGTGCACAAGACCTGAAAGACCAGGAAGAGACAGCGAAAACAAATGAGCACCAAGTACTGAATCAGGCAAACTGCATCACTGTGATCATATGAGTACATGCTAAACCAATATGCTGGCTTTGGGATTGGTGCTTACCTTATTTCGTGTCTGTGTCTGTCCAATGAGAATCAGGGCGTTGGAGGAGATGATGGAGAGGCAGAAGTTAATGAGGATGACTGAGCGCTCAGACCGAATGTACCTGCAGGAAAGACAGACAGAACAAAAGAAAACAAAGATTATGGTTTTCATCAAACCTCTACCATGGCTGAATCTAACCTAACAGACTTAGAGCCGACATCATACAGTGTTCAGTTTTAAGCCTTTCTTCAGATGCTGAAGGCAAACCATGCATTTTGTGTTTGACATGCTATTTCAGGTATTCCCCTTTGCAGCCAAGAGTTGACTTGACTTGAGACTTGTTGCCAAGCTATGTTAGTGTCAGGTAACATTTCCATCGGACAAGTTCATACCCTGATTTGTTTATTAACTTGAATCCCCATTTGGTGCTACCAGGGTAGCAAGTAATTCTTCTATGATAGTAGAGTCCCCATTCATGACTGCATCACTTCCCGTCAGGTGCCCAGACACTTGGTGCTTTACAATATTGTAAGACGAAGATTCGATCCATCAGTCAGAGGCCCCTCAGTCAACTGAGATCCTTAAATTTGTGCAGTCATATTGTTGTTATTGTTTTTTTTTTTTTGTCAGTCAGTGTATCTCTGGGGACATTTCGGTCCCCAGATATAGCTGCAGAGTGCAGCGTAAGCGCTCCTCCGCAGCTGGCCGGAGGAAGAGAGGCTTTGCCCGATGAGGCTCTAAAGAAATGTTATCTTCTGCCTTCTGATTAGAAGTTGTGAATTTACAGCTCACAGCAACTTAGTATGACACAGTCTCTGGCTTTTATTTGTTATCTAGTGTCAACAAAACATGTTGCACATTTTTGATTTGTTGTAAGTGTAACTAGCATACATTAGCTCTGAAGGCTAGCTTGGCTTGTTTACTATATTACATGAACCTAGCTGTCACCCTGAACATCCCGCCAAATTCTGTTCAACTCTCAAAAATATTTGTGTATTTGTATTAAACAGCCAAATCTGATTTGACAGACACAACAAAGTCCAGTACAGCTAAAGCTAGCTAGAAATTCTTTACTGTTGGGCAGCTGTAGCTCAGGAGGTAGGATGGGTCATCCATTGATCAGTGCAGCCAAACCAGAAAGCCCAAGCTGGATTGACAGTTCGATCCCTGGCTTCTCCTGTCCTCGTGTCCCAGTGTTCTTGAGCAAGGCATTGACGTGAAGTTGCTCCCAAAGGGCCCCCAAAATTAGGTGGGGGAAAAAGTGGATTTATATTGATATCGATCAAGTAAGTTGCTACATACTGGCATATCAAATATCGGCAAAAAATCCAATATTGTGCATCACTAATTAATGAGAGGAAAAATTGGAAAATGCTTTGTTTTTTAACATACAAAAATGCAAAAAAAGCTAACATTATCGTTAGCCCTATAAAGCTGTGTGAAACCTATAAACATAAACCTCCATGTACTATTGTTATCAATATTTGGTGAATTACATTTCCCTTAATTCATCCTACTCTCTGAATGTAGATATAAAATATAGATTTTTTTTTACCTCCCTCCTGCATTAGGATGTAGAGTTGCTTCATTCACAAACATAAAAACATCAAATACAACAAGCTAATCTTTGACATATCAGCTGAAGTTGGATACTTGTCTATTTTTCACATCTTGAAAATGTGAAAATGCTAATGTAAGTAACAAATGTCTTTATTAAAGTCCGAAGATACACTCATGTCTGCCCAGTAAAAGCTTTGTGTGTCTTTGTGCGGCTTTCTTGGATTTTATTTCACTAAGAGCAGATTTGTTTACAGAGAAGATATTTTTACCCTGCTACTCTGAGCAAAAGGCAGTTAAATCAACTGTAAAGGTAGTGGCATCTTACTTTTATACTTTTGTGGTAGAAAAGGAAGTGAGGCACTTTACATCTGGGGATTCTCTTCCCACTGACTTGGCGATCTGGGGTCACCAGACATGAGGTCCACTTGGAACCTCTTGGGAGAGTCACACTGAATACTTTTTCATTTTGTTTAGTCAGCCAAACGTTGGGGCATTTTGTTCATACCACAAAAAGCTGGAGTAGCAGTTTCTAGGGGTAGTTAGGTTAGCATTTATTACAAGAATCACCCAATTCAGAAATTCAAGAGCTGTTATTTCTGCAATTCAACTTACAGCAACCTGTGCGGCTGCACTGATTTCATCCAAGCTTGTCACCATTTTGTGGGCAGTTTTCTTCTACTTATTTCATGGATGTAGCTAACTAGCTATGAAGGATGATGTATGATTTCCACCAAACATCCAGTGCATTGCAGACTGTTCCACAATTCCATTTGTGTCAAATCATACCCATAAATCACACTAATCATGTCACACAGCAAGAAGTAATAGTAAGGGTACTGCAGCCAGGATGTGGCAACATCCAATAACCTCCAGTGACAAGTGTCAAAATGCAGCCAGTGTGCAGGATATATGGAAAACATAATCCACCAACAAGCACTGCATCACACATACCTGAATTGCTGAATAAAAAGGAAAAGTGACTGAGGTTCTGAGGCCTGGCACCAGGCTGCCACATCACTCCGACCTTTATCAGCATGCTAGTAGACACACTGGATGGGTCAAATTAAACAGGACTTTCGCCCAGGAGACCACAGTTGATGACCCATGTGAAACCAAAAGTCACTGTCGTTTTAACCTGACATATGCAATTTATGCTCGGTAGTTGCTCACTTATGTCATTCAAGTGATGTATTTAGATTATGGTACATGACGTGACAAATGCATTTATATTATTTATTATTTTGACCCAAGTTAAAGAGGTAGTTAAATTTTCACACTCAGAGCCTCAGCATAGGGATGACATATATATCTTATTTTTAATATTTTTAATATCTTAAGTATTAGTGTTAAACACTGTAGCATAATGAAGTTTTTATTTTAGTTTTTAATGCACATTTTAAATTCTACTAAATCCGATTTTATTGCTTTATATTTACATAAACATCTTATTCATATGTCATACCCTTATTCTTACTTCTTATAATTCTCTATTCTTTACATCAGAGTGACTGTAATGAATCACAATTTCACCTCAGGAATCAATAAAGAATTTCCGATTCTGATTCAAAATGATGATCTTTGTTCTGAACTTAAAACAACTTGCCTAAAACAAAGCACGACATTTCGCAACATTAACCACGTTACAATGTGTTTCAGTTGTGCATCACATAGATTACATTTCTGTCATTATTAGAAGCCAAGGGGTGTGACAAAGCATCTGTATTTGACAACCTGGTTGAGAACAGGTTGAGTGCCACTTATTTAGGGCATATTTCTGCAACCCATATTGTCTGTACTGTCAGAAGGCTCACATTACATACCCCTTCATAAAGAGACGCTGCATAAAATGGTGTTTACTAGCCCATATGCATGACCCACCACAGTCATCTACAGCTTTCACACATTTTTTTTAACTTTTCTAGTGCTGCATGTCCTTGAACTGCAGGTTAAAGACCTGATCGGTAGTATACCGTTTATTTGACTTCCGCTGTAAAATACATGAATGCAAAAGTTCAACCTGAAGACAGGAGGAACCCCGGAAAAGAAAAACGTTGCATATGTAAGGACGGATATGTTATCTGTATGTTTTGTATTTGAACTTCTGTTCAAGCCCACGCTAGCCAAGTCATCTCAACTTGTTCCGAATAACACAATCCACGTTAATGTCTCAGGTTAGCTGATAGATATGTATCAAATTGCATGCTGTACTGTACATGTCCTTGCACCTGCTGAACTACTGGTATGATGTTAACGCTTCTACTTGCATTAATCACAGCCCAATGCTAATCAATGCTTTGTCTTACCTCCAGACAGACACATAGATGATGATGAGCAGCAACAATGTCAGTGAAGACACTCCACAGCCCACGATCAGCGTCACGGATGGAAGCTGCGTCTTATCCATGTTCTGAAAAATAAGAGAAAGAAAACACAGGATGTGAATAAAAAAGTGTTTGTGGTCATGTCTCCAAGCTTTATGATGCAATAATGACTCATCAGCTTATCACAGCGTTCATATCAACATTTTGATGAATAGAAACACTGTGGTGAAAAGACTCAGAACCATCACTGTCTTGCAGATCTGTGGTGTGTACAGACTTTGACAGGAGCTGTCAGCAGATGAATACAAAACCAGAAACATTCCCAGCTGACTCGATTTGTTGAGAGCTCACCTCCTAACTGGGTCACTCATGGTTCAAATGCAGTGGGCTGCATTTCCCTACCCATCACTTCAGTCTCTCTGATGCTTTTCAGTTGTCAACATTCTCAGACACTGCAGCTCAAGCTTAAAACAGAACTGCACAAACGCTGGCTAACTTATTAATCTCACAAGGGGATCCAAACTGTTGCAGTTATGTAGCAGTCATCCTGATGTGGGCCAATTTCACAAAAACAAAAAAAACAAGTAACAAGTGTTCAAATCAGATCTACAGCCAAAACCAAATTTCATGCTGCCACTGATTTAAGGTTAATAGACATTCCATAACTATATGAATCTGGTGTTAACATGCAGTCTGTATCTAAATATCTCAATAAGATCAAGTATCAGAAAAACCATCTCGCAGTTGTATGCCTTCATGCACGATTCATGTTGCAGTTACAGTCTATGTCTGCAAAAACATGCATGCTTCATACACATCTTTCCCCCCAGCAGCACAGACGATCTTTACCATCAGCACAGTTTCAAGGTGGACACTCATTAGAGTCACCTATTCTGTATCTGACTCAGTGTCTCCTCCTTTGAACATTATGACATCACGGTGAAGTTGCACTTTGACCTTTGGGATATAAAATGTCATCACTTCATCATTTTATCTGATTGGACATTTGTCTTCAAGAAATGCCCTCAAGGTGTTCTTGAGATATCACGTTCATGACACTGAGACAGATGGACAACCCACAAACTAGGATTGGGTTTAAATAATCGATTTAACTGATTTAAATCAATCTATATTTGAATGACCCGAAATCAATTGATAAAATCCAAGATCGATCGGATGTGTGAAGCTTTAACCCTGTTTATCTCACCAGTAGTAAACAGACCCCTGCGCTAGATCGTTAATTACCATAGTATTGAGAAGCTCCAACATACCACTTCTTTTATCTGTAACTGTTAGCGTACTGTTTTTATGTTTTGGTGTAATATATTATCATGCTGTAGCAGCCTCTCCTCCTGCTGTCTGTGCGTCCCGGCTGCTGAAACACAGAGCAGAGATGCTGCGGTGGAGACAGAGAGGTGAAGATAACTTGAGCTGATGACAACCACGCTTGTTACTGTGAGTGCATAAACACTCTATGAGGAAAAAGCCAATACTTTATCAATACGCCTGATCAGCAACATGTAAACATGTAGAGAAGCAGTATTTCAATCTGCTCTGTCTGCAGTCTCTCCACCGTCGCCAATATTATATTATAATCAAGCACAGAGCGCTTTACAGCTCATAGCAAATTGTTAGTAACAAGCTAAAACAACAATAACTGTTGATGTCTAACGGTTTAGCTCACTTTGTCTCATATCTTAAAACTTATCAACAGTAATGTGACCTGCAGGCAGTGAGACTCCTCAGCAGCACAGAGGACAGGAGGACTGATACTGACTGATGTCTGTGTTCTTTATTCTTTCTAAACTTCACTAAGTATTGTTATGTCAGGATTATCATTTATTTTATTGACTTTTTAGATATGTTTCCAGTGAGTTATTGAGTTTATATTGTGACTTTGCTGTTTTAATATAACTGTTGTTGCTCAAGAAACAACATTCAGTTATAAAATATTCAGTTATAGTCCTGTTCTGAATTTCTTTTAAATAATTGCTTGTAAATTTTAATGTATTAGTTCTCTAAGCATCTCTTCCATGTTCTAGCAAAGGGAGGTATTGTAACTGAAATACAACCGATTGAATCGATAATGAATCAAATCAAATGGAATCAAATTGAATCAGGACCTTGTGAATCAAAATTAAATCGATTCAGGAAATCACTGGCGACACCCAGGCCTATGTCAATATGGGTGGAGGGGTTTCTTATGTGTTTTATAGACAGTGGAAGGTAAACCAGAACTTCCAGGAAGACAACATTTAAAATTCCAGTGGCACAGTAACACTAACAGCCAAACACCCAGCCTTAAAACAGAGTAGTATGTTATGTGCATAGATAAGAAAATAATTGAAAGAAAAACAATACTATAATTTATTTAATATTTTAGTTTTGTGGGGCCCTGCCCTCTGCCTGTATTGTTTTGTTTTGCCGTGTTCAAGACATTGCTGGATACAGCACACAGTTGAGGTGGGGACTTCATGAAATGGTAGCAACTAGGTGCCAGACTATGAGCAACGAGCATCCAAGAGAGGAAGATAAGAAAACAGCACCAATTCAGGGAACAAGAGCAGTCTGTGGTTGGCTTTCAATTTTTACTTTTTTCAATCAATCAATTTATTTGTCACATGAAATGATATAAAAACAGTTTCAGTGAGGTGTAATTGCTTTTGCTGGAGATATTGTAAACAATCAGTAACTGACTATGCCTGCATTGCGTACCTTTCACACCGTATTGAAAAATCTGTGCTTTCAAATTTCAAATGTGTTGCACTACTGACCACAACCAGCATCACTGATAGCTGCGGTTGGGTGTGGTCAGTGTGTCTATGTCTGTATCTGTAACCGCACCCAGGAGAGACATCATGGTGTTCACTTCTTACATCACTGCAGCAAGGTAAGAAGGAAAAGTTAACAACTTCGCCAACAACTTAGTGTGAGCAGTGTTCTCTAAATAATCACCCAGCGAACATGCTGTGAACTTACTGCTCATTATGTGCTGCCAGCATAGACTTTTATCAGTTCTGTGGACGACAACACGGGCCCTATAGAGAATGGCCATTTGATAATTTAACTTGAAAGATATCTGATTTGACTAGAGATTCACTGATTGGAGTCAGTGAGTTTAAGTGGGTAGCCCCAGTTGGCCAGCTGTACAGAAGAGTGTTTATGATGCTAAGTGGAGTTATAAAGGTTAGCAGGATGACTTCACACACACACACACATAACCAGACACACACCAGAGGAAGCCCAGCACTGCCTAAGGGAGCTGTGAACTCAGCTAAGAGAATTTCACTGGTATAACTTTCAGTGAGAGGCTTTTCCACCCTGACATGAATAAAATTATGTAGGGAATACTGTATCCGCACGCACACAGACACACAGACACACACACAGACAGACAGACACACACACACACATAATGTAAATGCAGGTATCTGGTGTCTACGGCTAGAGAGAAGTCAGTGAGCTGGCTCCTTTTTCGGCCTCGGCTGTAAAGCAAGGTGACTTCAAGGTGATTTATGAGTAAAGTGCATTATTTCAAACACACACATGCACACGTGCGCGCACACACACACACACACACACACACACACACACACATCTAGTGATGTGTGCATTCACATAACAAACATGCACATCAGAAAGGACTGACATTCTCTGCTATCAAAAACATTGATGGCTTAACACCATCCCCATGCTACAGCAGACAATGTCTTAGTTGCCATGGCTACCTGTAACATGGCAGCAGCAGCAGCTGCGGCAGGGTGCATGGGTGTGTAGGAGCTTTGTATTTATGCCTGTGCTGCTTGTGAGATATTTTAATTTGCCAATATTGATCTCTAAATATAGGCACTATAATTAATAACATATATTCTCTATGTTTCAACTTACTGTCTTTATCACAAGCTACACATTTAAAAGTTCCAGTGCAATATGTCCCTTCATTACACACCTCTATAAACTTTCGGAGAAGAGAAATAAAAACCCTCCTAACTAATGAGCAATCGATAAAGCAAGGTAGTGTGCAAAATTATAAAGCACAGGGAAGCAAACTACCGGACACACAGAACATGAAACCAAATGGCTAACCTAGATGAGATTATCTGGCATCACTATCCTTAGAGCCCTTTGATACCAACAACGGTGCTGTATCAGGAGATACAGGCACCTTATTCTGAACGAGCACAGCATGGAGGCAAACAAACACAGGTTTATGTGCCAAAAAAACTGTCCTGGCTCTGCATTATCTAGCAATAATTGGCAAGGAATTCCATTCAGCCACACATACATGTGTGTAATATTTTTTAGATACCGGCCAAAAAGCACACAAAGTAGGCACTTTATGCTTGCTCAGATTCCTACTCCTCTTTACTGGAATGATCTAAGTCAAACCTTTACAACACTTGTTTGACTGCTTTAGTTTAATGAAAAAAAAAAAGAAGGCAGTTCCACACTTGTAAAGCTACATTTGATAACTTCTAAAAATAAGGGCTGTCAAGTAAATTTAAAAAGTAACCCAATTACATGCTCTATGATTAATTAATCTAAATTAATCACACTGTGAAAGTACTTAAAAAAATTCAGTTCACATTAATCTTGGCAGATGTGTCGTAGTACAGCTGCTGGATTTTAGACTAATTGTCCCCCTGTACTCTACCACTGAAACTGGTCTGCAGTCCTCTGTGACCCATTTGGCAAGGGAGTTAGTAAGTCGGACACAGGTAGACTTAGTTTGCATTTGAACGCCTGGTCAAGTGTTGCTCGACGAAGCTGGCTGGTAGCATTAGCATCAGAGGCTGTGCTTGGACCTCTGGGTTCGCTGCGGAATGCTTTGCATCAAGGTGATATTTTTTTCATACTCTGATGGTATGAAAATTCCTTTCTGCAGAAATTGCAGAAAATGGTGCTCCTATCAACAGTTCAATATAGGTATTTTTTTAAATGTAAATGTTCCATTCATGGGGCCAAGCAGTGTCATCTCGTCTGCCTCCATCATGTCACAAAGCCATGATGGCCTTCAATGATGCACTGTGTCCACCATGGAACGTGATTAATCAGTGTTCATTTTCAACCCATTATTTTGACAGCTCTAATTAAAATAACTCTTCTTGTATTTCCTGAAACTGTTACTACATCCAGACAGTAGTACATGAGAAAGATAATCTGTGAAAAAAACCCTCCTCCTCTTCCCACTCCTTGTGCTTTTAATGATATATGCTAGAATCTACTTAAGCTCACCAAATGCAGCTGTCAATCATGTCATGTCAGTACACTGCAAGCAAACTGTGGTCAAACTGTCACACTATGCAGCGCTGATCAAATATAAATCAAGATTCTGTTTCCTATTTCTCTCCTCAAATGTTTTTAGAAACATATATATATTAGAAACTTTTTTTTGTGTGTTTAGCTATAAAATGAGAACATTTGCTCCTACCAGTGGGCTGTGATTAGTTTTCCCAACACTAAAATATGTTTCTGTGTAACATTTACCATGTTCATCAACGTAGCTGAGCATGTTGGCAAGCTACATCTTAGGCTGCTACGAGGGTCATTAGTTTAGAAAAATAGAGGACAAATCCAAATTTTTGCCTGACAATGGCGCTAGAGGAAAGGTAAGGGGAATAATGTTATAATAATTCATCTTCTGAGGACCATGGATGTGCCTACCAAATTTCACAGCATTCCATCCAAGAATTGTTGTGATTTTTTAATAAAAACAAAACAAAATGTCAAGCTCATGTCGGTGCTATAGTCTGGGGCATCAAAAAAGTCAGTAATCTGGGCTCCAAGAATATTTGTGCCAAATGTGTCAATCCATCCAATAGATGTTGAAATATTTTAGTGACTAAGTGAATGTTTTGACCTTCTAGAGGCAAATTCAGAGGATAAGCAAAGTTATATTTATACATCCCCCAGAAACCCTGAATAAATAACACATTTCATGACAATCCACCCAACAGCTGTCAAGATATTCGACTCAATACCACAAATATCTACCTCATGGTGCTGCTATAGGAAATGTCAAGATCAACAAAGTCAGCTGTATTTATCATCTGGGAACCATGAATGTCTGTGCCAAGTTTAATGACAATCCATCAAATAGTTGCCGCTGTTGAACAACTGAAGTTGTGGAACAACAGATATTGCCACCCCTAAAGCCAAAACAAACACTGAAAGTGGCAGTTTTCTTGAAAAGAAAGCAAGAAATAATTAAGACCTACGATACTCATGCTAGCTACAGAACTAACCATTAAACCTAATGTGCCTCTATACAACCTCATAACCATACTGGACGCATCATAACGGCTGGTGTGGTGTTTTGGGCAGGTGAAAAGAGTTGAGGTGAGGTGAGGGAATGATGACACGATGAAATAAGCTTTGCGGTTGGTGGGAGGGTGGAGGGTGGGTGGACATGAGGGGACCGGGACATGAGGGAGTTTCACCCCCCCACCCACACTCCCCTTCTAGTAGGAGATAATTGGCTGAGTTTATAGCCTGTCTTGTCTCCAGGTTTGATGTGTGTGCCGGGGCCAAGTTAATTAAATCCCTCTGATTAATCTGCACTGCAGTGAGTTCCTTCTCTAAAAGCAAAGGGGGCGGGGGGAGAAAAGATTACGAGTGCAGTGGAATGGAAAGGTGTCTGCTGAGACAGACAAACTTTTACTTCCTCCTCAGCCAATGGAAGAGCTCGGCTGGAAGTCTCACGCAGCGTCCAAACGAGAGCATTACAATACCAAATAGAGTGACCAGACTGCATTATTCCACATGAGCAGAGACAGGGATGCTCCAGCTAGCACCACGAGGAGGTCCACAGGATGTAATTTCCTCCAGAATTCTATCAGATGAAGCTGCTGCCAATGACAGCAGTAAACACTGCTTAAACAAGTTGCTCTGGTATCAATTACACACAATGGATATGTAAATGGACAGGTTGGATGTTTAAACCACTGATCCAAATACTAATCAAAGAAAAGTCAGTCATGCCTCAAAGTAAATCAGGGTTGGTCATAAATCTAATCAGTTAATTAAAATAAGAATGATAAATGTTCATAAAGTAGAAAATACACACACTTTTATTTTTATCTGTATCAAACAGCTTATTGATAAATTGTAAACTAGCTAATTCACTGTAATGTCTGATATTAGAGCTGAACTAATCAATTTCTAGTCATTCGTCATTTTCTCAAATATGAACGTTGCTGCTTTCAGCTGTTAAACACAACTGAATTATGGCTAAGTCCTGCCCTCAAACACGATGAGCCAATCACAGTGCGTATAGCCTTTCCCATACACTTGAACTTTCTCTGCCTGGACGTTCATTGAAATGCATTACAGAAAGTCAGTTTTGTTCGGTTTATGAGCTTTTTCGGAATTTGAAGTTTGAAAATGGTCAAACAGTGTGCATGAGGTACAAGCAACTCCGACACAAGGTATCCTGAGAGGCTGGGCGACAGGGTGTATTTTTTACACTTTAAATCACATCTCAACTGAGAAAAGTGTCTCCTTTGGATAAAGTTGTGTGGTAACGTTAGACCACGACATCAACTCAACGTGAATAAGATTAACAATGATGTCTACATCTGTTTTAAGGTAAGTCAACATCGTGTTTGAGGCAACATATTGTCACTTTGCTGGAAAGAAATATGAAGTTATCTTTAACACCTCTAGCTAACGTTAGCTAAAGTTAGCCTAACGTTAGCTCCTAGCTGTGTTGTTCATCATGTCAGCTTGTTTGCTGGGAGTTCATTAGCCTATTTTGTACTTTGCTGATCGTACATCATTGTTAGCTGTTGTCCAAAGGGCTCTAACGTTAACTTCTGGAGCTTAGCTTCATTAACTTATCTGCAATCGCAGAGATAACAAAGCTTGGCAAACGTTATGCTGAATGATTCAGTGTAAATACTGTAGCACCAAACTAACGGAGAGACTCTCGGTAAAGATGGTAAAAAGGCCGTTATGCTTTTCTCATCAACCTTAACTTCAGTGGCACATAAACTTGTTGTCCTTAATGGCGATGGCAACGAGATGCAGTTCACAAACGTACACTGTGACCTGTAAATTCTGACTTCAAATGTGTAGTTTAGGCCCATTTGGTTACTTCTCAATGACATCTGATCGTTATGTCCCCAAAAATCATCAATTGCCTCCTACGAAATGCCGTGTACTGTGACACCTGCCATAGCGCCGCTCACTGAATGTTGATAGTTGGCGTGGCTTAGCCATAGGTTAATTGTAAAGTTAATATTTTTTAGTTTTGGAGAAAAAAAAGCAACACATTTGTTACTTTTATTTGCCCCATTATTAATGAAATTGTTTGTTGTAAATACATTAATTTATTCAACAAGCTAACAAAAGACGGGGGTATTCAGATTGAGCTGTAGTCAGAGATTAGATAAAACATAAAACATTACAACATTAATATTGTGGGGTTGATTTTGGTGCTTTCACAAATGTTTTTACATTGATATTTCTGATGAAAAAAAAATCATCAGTAATGTTAAAATAATGACTACGTGGGTGAAGGCAAATAACAGGAGGAACAGCGAGCACAGTCGGGCAAGTTCACAAAATTACATCACTTTATTGTAATGGAGCTTTTAAAACCAGGTAAAGACAAGCCTTACAATATTACAGTATCCAAAAATCCACGAGAATATCTAGTTTGCTATCAGTGTATTGATATAATATTGACATATTGCCCTGCCCCAAGATTAACCGACATCTGGAGATGTTTTCACAAAAACTTCACACAACAGTACCCGTAGTAAATTTATCAGATGATTAAAGGGCATATATACTTTCTCCAATTGCAGAGCAGGTCGATCTCATCTCTGTGCATTAAAAGGATACTTCGCTGATTATCAGCCAACTTTTAGTGGAAATGAACTATGATAAACTTTTCTCCATCTTGTCAGCACCCAGATCTCCCTGGTGAATATCCACTAGCTCCAAGACTGTTGCTCGAACTACAGATTGTACTTCTGCACTATGTACACAGAGTTGAGAGGCAAATGGAGAGACCCACCTCTCTCTCTTTCAAACGCAAACCGAACTCCAGTCCTACAGTCAGACTACGCAGTGCTGATTAAAATCAAACCAAGACTCAATTACTGTATTACCTGCTCTCACCCAAGGAACATATTTTCTTACATAACAGAAACATATTTTAAAGAATATGGCTATAATAGCCTACAAATGTTTCTGAACAGGAAGTGGACACCACAACATTTCCTGTATTGTTAAAATGGAGGCTTAAAAACTGAGATCAAATGGTAAAATCAAGCAATGCTGATCAAATATGAACCACAATTTGGATCCTGTGTCGCCTTGTTCTCACCTGAAGTGTTTTCAGAAATGTTACGTAAGCTTACTGTTTAACTGTAATTCGTGATCATTTGTTACCCGTCTGCTTGTTTCCTGTGTCAAAATGGACGAGCCTGCATTAGACTGGTGCACCGCAGTGCATTGTGGTACTTGTAGGCTTTCTACCTCTTGAGAAAAAGCAAATGCCACAGCGCTTTTTCTGTGCTTTTTCTGGTCACATTGCACCGATATCAAATGTATTTGTGTTTTTACTGTATAGCCCAATTTCATTAAAATACCATCTTTCAAGCAGTGAACCACCAAGTATGGAGCTGGAGGCAGGATATTTTCTCCTAGCTTAACATAGAGACTGGAGGCTGGGGGAAGCAAACTTGTACATTGTTTGTTTTATCAGTAGTTTTAAGGAGAGCTACATGCTGAACTATTGTTTAACCAACAGTAGCTGGGTGCTGTGACTGTGCAGACCTTTCTGTAGTCATGTTGTCAACCCTAGGCTGCCAGGCAAATAGGGTAGACTCGAAGAAAAAACAGCACTGCACTTAAACCTCAATAAAACCACGTTTTTTGCACAGATTAAACAAAGAAAATGTAACCTGCTAATTAGTGAGATTTAGAGGTGCTGGTAGGTGGATTTTGTTACAGCTGGAAAGAGCCAAGCTGCCTGTTTCCCCTAGTTTGGGGACTTTATGCTGAGCTAACTGGCTCCAGCTATATATTCATCATACAAACATACAGTTAGAGTGGAATCAATCTTCTCATTTAACTCCCACCAAGAAAGAGAAAAAGGATATTCCACACAAAAAATCCTGTCTTATAATGTCAGCCTCACCTTTGAAGTGAAGCAATATTGTATTTTTAAATGTAAATATGAATTTGTACTTCCATTGATTTTTTGTACATGTCAGCAGAGCTATGGGACAGCTTCAGCTGCCTAAGTCTGACTGCCATAGATATTTGTGGTGCCTCCTCATACTGTAGATGAAACACAGATGTATCCATCCAGAAATCTGAGTATGATGACACTCCACTGGCCTGCAGCCCCGCAAACATCAGTCAGTCCTGTTAACTTATTTGTTGCTCTTAGAATGAGGCTAATTGGCCAAAGAGGCTTGTCGCTGCATCTACCCTGACAGCACATTCAAACTGAAGAAAAGGCTTACGCAGGCTTACAACATCCAAAATGATACAAGCAAGCACAAGCACGTTCATTCATCCTCTTCCCCTCAACACACACACAGGTCTAGCAGTGGCAGTAAACTGGGCTCAGGCTCTGGGGCTTTTGCCTTTGACTGCAGTGTTTTTTCCTCAGTTTTTCCTTCTAAAAGCCTGCAGCGAAGTTGGACTGAGCAAAATGGACACGAGAGGTGGCAGCCAGAGAGTAAATGATGTAGTAAGCAGAGGGAGAGAGGGAAAGCTAAAATATAATGCAGCAACTGAGGATGAAAAATGGTGTGATGAAATGACTGAGGGGTATAGAAGAGAGGGATAGAAGGAAGAGAGGAGTGAGGGGGAAGGCAGAGAGGAAAAAAGAGGTTGGGGTGTTTATAATGCTGGGGCTGTAGGAGGCTAGCTGCAGACAGAGCGGCTGGGCCATTTACAAGCTACTATGTGTTGCAGTAGGAATAATTAGCATGGCAGCCATGACTGTGTCACAAAATAATAGAATGTGGGAAAGGGACAGCAGAATAAGGAAGAGGAGGGGGTAGCCTTTTCCTCCATTTTTGGCAAAATAAGCTGCCACAATTTAGCTTCCCTCAGGGCATGTGAAGCCTCCAGGCTGCAGCAGAACTGTGAACAGGCTGCCGTCTGCACAGGTGGAGGCAGGCTGCAGGGGCGACAGCAAACTGTCTATTGGCCCTATCTATGGTCATATTTCACTGATGTACTTGTATCTGAAAAGACAAAGAGTCCACAGCCATGCTAGGGGCTCTGTGAAGCTGTACTTACTGTAAGCACAGCAGCACTTTAAGCTAAATGCTAAGGCTAATGGCAACATGCTTAAATTGACAATGCTATTGCTGTTTAACAAGTAAAATGTTTATCGTGTTCATCATGTCAGTTTAACGCGTTAGCATGCTAACATTTGGTTATTGAGCAATTTTACACTTTGGGCTGATTATGGTGCTAGAGTCTTTTAATTCATCCACAGGGGATCACAAATACAAGCCTCACCACAATCCATTTAATTGTTACCAAGACATTTAATTTACCACTGTCAGTAGGCTCCGTCCTCTGGTATCTATTAGTATCCAAAATCTATCTAGTAGGCCTTGAAATAGTAGCCTAAGTAATAGTAATAGTAAAGTGACAACAGTGATACACAAAGTACATCCCACAGGCCAAATGCGGCCCTCAGGAACATTTCCTAAGGCCCCCAAACATTACATGAAATCCATATATTATGTTTCACTTATTTGAATTTCAATACAATACTACTCTCAACAGTTTCCTTTCTATACACCTCTGAGAGACTGCATCAAACTGCACCCCACTAATAAGCATCTGTGCAGTTAGGGATGACAACTTGTAGAAAGCTACTGGTCGCATGTCAACTGGAGATAAATCAAGCGTCACTGGGATTACGTTATGTCATCAATGCTATTGCTGTTAGCTGGAGTTACTGCACTTTTTCTGGCTCCCTAAATTGGCACTCAAAATCAGTAGGATTAAAAGACCGGGGATCATGTTTGTCTGTAAAAAAAATCGGTCAGTAGGTAGAGATCTGACTAACCCATTTGGGGCCCTAATGACCCCTTATGGTGATACTTTGGCTTATCTAGAGCTGAAACATTTAGTACATCAATCCATTATCTGATCTGAAAATTAGTCAGCAACTATTTTGATTGTTCATGTATAATTCATTTTTATCTAGCAAAAAGGTCAAATATCAACTTTGCCGAGCTTCTAAGGCATCATAATTAATTGCTCTACTATATATCTCTGGGTTTTGAACTGTTGGTTAGACAAATCAAGGAATATGATGTCATTTATTCAGCAATTGTGGTGGTCATTTTTCATTATTCTCTCACATTTTATGGACCAAATAATTCATGGAGGAAATAACTGGAAGGTTAATGCACATTTATCTTTAATGGATCATTAGAGACCAAACAATGAATTGATTAACTGAAAAAGTAATAGATTCAGTGAAAACTAAAATAACAGGCTAATTTACTAGGAACAGCGTCGGATGAAATGATCAGGGTCTTACAGCTGCTCTTGCATTATTACCTCACTTGTCTTCCTATGGCAACATTTACATGGGGCATATACCTAGAAAACAATGTTTAAATTTGTGCAGCAACTAATGATTAATCTGTCATTAGCCTCGCTTGCTTGAATAATTCCTTAGTCGTTTGGTTGATGAAATGTCAGAAAAGTCAAACCTGTCCACCACAATTAAATTATGTGACTGGACATTATTGTTACTGGATTATCAGAGGCTGTTTGTTGTTCTATTGTCTTCTTCTATTGTTTGTTTCCTTGTGGTGTTTGATGCCCCTATTGCTGTCAGTGATGCTGGTGAAGCTGTTCAATGTGTCAGCCTGCAGCCTGTCAAGGTGTGACCTCCTGCCTCCCACTCAGCCTCAGCTCAGACCCGGCCCAGATAACTGAGCATAAGCTCTGGGGTGGAAAAGGGCATTCAATTTACAATAATAAGAAGCAACCAGCTGTAAACATTCTTAGCAATTTACAGTTGACTCAAAGAAAGCCTAATGACAAGATTGATACCAGCAGTCTCACATCTGTACATTATGTATGAAGCTGAAGTTAGAGACAGTATGTGGTTAGCTTGGCTCAGCATAGAGCCTGGAGGCAGGAGGAAACAGCTGGCTTGGTTGTATCATACAAAGTGAAGCATAACACTTTTTTCCACCAAAGGATATGCATGTTTTTTAACGCAGGGAAACCTAATAAAATAGGTGATAGACTCCTTTTTCAAAATCAACATCAACATCACAAAAGCACCAGAAAACATGTTAGTAAACAGTACTTATTCAGTCTCTCTTTCAAACTTGTTGATTAATTTTGAGCGACGTTTGATTGCTGCTTGGATGGAACAGACAGAATTTGTGGCAGCACATCATGGCTTTGCGCCACAAAATAATCCATATTGGTGTCATGTTTGTATTGCTGACAAAAGCCAAATGTTAGTGAGTGTTGGTGGGTTTTTAACCTAAAATTCAATTTTGGTCACACGACAACACAACCTAAAGTCAACCACATATCAGTGTCTAATGATTAGGGGTGGGAAGCCCCAGAGGCTCCATGATCTGCTTTTCTCACAATACTTTGGTCAGGATACACTATTATTGCCATTTGTGTTGTCATATGCTGCGTATTGCGGTAAAATATATTGCGATTTAATGCCTTTAAAGGATTTAAAGGAAAACTTTGTGAACATCTGTATCATCTAACAAGTGTAAGTCTGTTCATCTCACTTCAGTCATTTTTTCTGCAGGAAAATGTACGTAGTGGGATGAAAAAACAATGTATTATATTGTTCAAGAAAACTATCTGAAGTTTAATTTGTATTTGTAATATTAATCATTTATATAATAAGAATATCGATACTTGGCACAGTGTGAAGATCTGATACTGCCACAAAAAAAAATCGCCCTGCTATGCTGTATGGATTTTTCCCCCACCCCTACTGATGATGCTTTGGGCCAGCTAGGATCAAAACCTCTACAGCTTGGAAAGAATCAGATGGAGGCTGGAGAGCTAAGGCTCAAACCCATGCTCAGCAATCATTCCTCTGCTATAGCAGGAGATTTTGCAATAATTTTGTAAAAAAAAAGTAGTTCCAGCATGTAACTTCTCCTAAAACCACAAAATGACATTTGTGCTCACATGAAACAAATATAAAGAAACCCTTTCCCCATGTTTCTGGTCTTTATGCTATGCTAGGCTAACCACATCCTGACTCCAGCTCTGCATGTCAAAGTATTCCACAATGTTGAACTATTCCTTTCATTTCTCATTCACAATTTCTCCGTCAGGCGACTAATTAATCGACGAACTAATCAAAGCACAAATGGAACGCTCCACTGCAGCCTCCCAGCACGAGGAGGACTGCCATATTTATTGCGGAGGCCATCAAAGCGTATAGCACCTTCACTCACAGCCCTTCCTCTTTGTCACATGCTTCAATCAAAATCACAGCTATCCCAGAAACAAAAAGAATCAAACATGTTCGGCTCACGGGAAGAGGGAAGGGGGGGGGGGGTGAACGCAAGCTGTCTCACCCTGGCCTGGCCTCCCTTCCAGGCTGTGCAGGAAGCAGGATAAACAGCACACTGCCTCCTATGTCTTTAAGAAAGCCTCGGTGCCCATGCTGTTACCAGGGCAACTAGTGAACAAACTGCTTCCGAGGCAATTTCCAGTCTAATAATAACTAATCTCACTGAATGAAAATTCCCCACAAAGACACTGCCCTTTCCCCAAAGAAACTGGGGCAGGTTTGAGTCACAGGGACACTGCTGTGGTTTTAACAGACATTTCTGTTCTCTCTCTCTCTCTCTCTTTCACACACACACACACACACACACACACACACACACACTTGCTGGCTCGCTGTGTCCAGCTGCAGCCACAATGTTAGGGAATTGTGTAGCCTACTAGTCTTATTAACATGTGTCTTTCTTTCACATAACTGGATTGTCATGCAGCACCTTTTCCATGGGGCCTGGTAACCATGGAGACACCACTGACAGTCTAATATGTTAAAATATGCTAATATGAACAAGAATTGTTGATGGAATAAAAGAAGTGAAGGTGTGGGGGTGCATGCAGGTATGATCATCAGCTATAACATGAGCGTAAATCCCACTCACCATGTCATGTATGACTACCAGGACATCTGACAGTGATCACCACCATCTTAATGCACAGGTTAGCTCAGTGCTGCCCTTCCTGTGTGCATTTCCTCTTGGAACACATAAACAGACCATCTCCTTCTAGGTGCAACATGAATAAAGATGCCCCCCACCCCTCCACCTCCCAAAAAAGAGAAAAATCCTTTCCCTTGGCAAGACTATAATAACCTTTTGCAGCATGGCATTGGCATGTCGAGACAGAGAAAGGGAAGGAGGGGGGAGAGAGGGAGAGAGAGAGGGAGGATCTGTTGATATGTAATGACAATGACGCCCTTTGGAAAAAAAAAAAAAAAAACAGCTGATGCATTCACATAAAAAACCCCACAAAAAAAACAGAGCGTCTCCGATACCTTTAACGTCAAGTCAAGGGAGGTTGTCGGACTTACCATTTCGGGATTTAGCCGTGCTAAAATGGCGAAGGTGGACAGTCTGTCACACACGCATTTGGTTCTGAATGAGTCGACTAGCACGGCTTTGCAGCCCCTGGCAGACCAGGATCCCAGCAGAGAGGAGCTGCACGGGAGAAAAACACACACACACACACAGACAGACATACACACACACGCATACACACACACACACACACACACGCATACACACACACACACACGCACAGAAGCGATGCGGTGAATATAGAGACAGCCCCGGTTAAAAAAGAAAAAAGAAAGCGGTTCAAATCCGACCGCGTTGCACCGGCTATTTAATCCAATTTACATCTCCGCCGGATGCAGGCGAGAAGGCGCAGGGAGCGAAGTGAACGCGGTGATGAGGAGGCTGTGAGGCGGCGTGCTGCAGGTCTCTGCCCGGACACATTACACCAACACACTGCCAACAGCCCCACAAATCTATCCTTATCACTATTATTATTATTATTATTATTATTATTATTATTATTATTTAATATTCGTATAAAGCTTAAGAAATAAAATACTGATTATGTTGGCCATGTAGTGCTAAAGATAACTACTACAATAAATGTATGAATAACTTTTACCTTTATGGTGAATACCGTGTCAATTTTAATTATGGTCCAAATGTATTAACCCTTCTACCACACTACATGGCAAAAAGAAAGAAATATTAAAGACAGGATGCATGACTCTTCCTCAAAAACACATTCATGGGGTCAGTGGATAACACTTAAAATAAAGTTGACCAGCATAAAAAAACGACAGAAGTTTGTTTTATTAATGTTTTTTCAGTTGTCAACTTACATAACAAAGTTGGTCACATTCCAAACCATTTTTGACAATTTTTAGTAGGATGTAATTAAAAGAAGTAAGTTAAACTTCCATCAAATCAAATCAAATAGTTTGACCACTAAATATCAACACAGCCTTTTGGGTAAATATTAAGTTGATTCAACTTAATTAAGATTTTTGAGGTCAAACCAAATCTTGCTATAAAAGACTCATTGGATTTACTGTAAATGAGAAGAGTTGTAATCACTTAAAAATATGCTCGTACATTGTTACTTTAATGTTTTATTTTTTTATTTGATTTTGGATTACCCCAAACGACATTTTACGTGGTTCTACTATCAAAGTGTGACACCTCTGCTGACAAAGTGAGACACTTTGAACACATTGGTATTTAAGTCTAAGCTTAATGAATACACAATGTATATAATATAATATATAATATAACAACAATGATAGGCCTCTTTTTTGTTTTCTTTTTTTAAAGGAGGGATGTAAGTACAGCCAGGGGTGTAGCACAAAATTTTAGGTCCTATCCATAAGCAGTGCCACTGGGCTCCCCACTCTTCCCCTTTTGGTGCCTGTCTCTCTGACACATCTTTTGAATTTTTTTTATACAAAGTTTGCTTTCTGTCTTTCTTTTCTTTTTTTGGAACCCTGATTTCCTTTTCTTGGGTAAAAACATCACAGTGTACGTTAGTGCTGCAGCATTCTGAGCAGTCACTCTCTCAGCTCTAGCTGCATTTCAAGACAAATTTTGACGTGCAGAGGCGGACTAAACGATTTTGTGCCTTCAAGGGGTGAGAGGTACCTCAGAGAGATTCTGCAATTTTTTTTACACAACATTCAGTCAGTAAGCGCATTTTAATATAGTAAAAGCACTAATTACTTGAAATGAAAAATTGCGAACAAAACCAAACTTTTTATTTCAGACTTTTCGAGGGCCCCATCCCATTGAGGCCTGGGTAATACCATTTTTCCGACTATGTCACCCCTGGGTACAGCAAACTAACCCCCTTCCCACCCTCTTCCGCCTCAACATGTCTCATGGAACAAACAATTCACATGATCCAATCATCCTTCTTCTTGGGATCATGTTCATAATCATCTGGCTTTGCAAATGTTGCAAATGTCCCAGCCATCCAAGCTTTACCCTCTTGTTGCCCTCTTGGCTTTGTTTGTTTTTGAAGCATTGTATGAAAAATGTTCATCATTGGTTAGGTGTTAAGTATATCTTTGTGGAAAAATAGCTATCTAGCCAGCTAAATTGTGAGTGAGACATGAGAAGGGACCTGTTTCCCCATGAGAATGACTTGAATGGCCATTTTTTAAATTCTGATTCACCATGACATCCCAAAACATAATATATAACAATTTCAAGCTATCCCTTATTTAAAATAGATAAATAAAATTATTTTATTTGAGTCAGAACTCACTTTATTTTCACCTCCCGTAAGTGATTTAATAGACACAGAACCTATGTTTTTATCAGTCTCTATACCACCCATAACTTTTAATAATACCCTTTGTAAGCCTATTTTAAAATACACCAACAGTTTATGATGAGTGGGTGCTACCAACATGTTCACCAGCTCCACTGATTCGCACTTTTGTTTCTTTTTCTGTTAAATGTCAGGTACACAAAGACAAAGCCTGAAAACCTACACATACTCCCCATTAGAGCTGCATTTCCATGGTAACAAAACAGATCACACCTGCTGACAACTGACAGTAGTTTGCATCGTGGTAAAAAAACAAACAAACAAACAAACAAAAAAAAACCACAAGTGTAATAATAACATTAATAATAGCTACATTCCATTTAGGGTTACCAGCTCCAGGCTATTGTGCATGCTGGCTTACTGACACGGCTTATTGAGACACTTAAATGGAATGGAACCATAATTACAGCTGTGCTTTTCCTGCTGTGGCAAGTCAAAATGTCTGATGTGAAAAAAAGGTCTACTTAAGATGAATCTTAATTTCTGGTTTGTTCACAATGTTGTGAAACTTTTGAGAAAGAAAATACATTTTAGAAACCTCCCCAAGCCACTGGAGACAGTTCTGCTACTGCTACGCTGAGTGTTTACATGAAATCAGTTCTGATGAGGTATTGTGGAAGCTCATTACCACCAACACCAAAAAAATGATATGATAAAAACTCATGAATGGGTAGGAGCAAGTGTAAAATTTTTACTGGCTTTTGACAGAAAAATGACTCCATCAGTGACTTGGTCAAAAAATGTATTACTTTAACTTTGTACCATGGGGCGGCAGAAGCTCAGTCTGTGTGGACTTGCCTTTGAAAAAGACTTTATGCATGTAATGAGCAAAGACTTTACATTTCCTATCAAAACTAAAGTAAACTTTGACAAGACACATTGCATGCAGACTAAATTGACACGTTGTCCGTGAATGTCCAAAAAAGATGGAAGAGGGTACCTAGCACGTCATATTTTAATGTGTATGTCCATTGACAAATTGACGTTATTTGACAAGTTGGAATGAGAACATGATGGCTGGAGTAGTGGGCACTGCCGAGGAGCCCTTGGCCTAAACTTCTCCCAGGGTGCTGTGTGGTTGACCCTGGACAACCCCTTTAAAATATGCATGTGTGTGTGGTGTGTAGATACGAGACGTATGCAAAGAGTAACATTTCAATCGCATTTTGTAACATTGCCACGTGAAAAATTGCCTTTGTGGATTAATAAATAAAACATCTTTCTTTATTTTTTATTCCCCTTTATCCT
Source organism: Epinephelus cyanopodus (assembly GCA_026686955.1). Taxonomy (NCBI): domain Eukaryota; kingdom Metazoa; phylum Chordata; class Actinopteri; order Perciformes; family Serranidae; genus Epinephelus; species Epinephelus cyanopodus. The sequence continues at coordinate 7,721,164 of CM048919.1, forward strand.
CTTATCTCAATCATTTAAAAGGGATAGTTCAGATTTTTTTAAAGTGAGGTTGTATAAGAAACTTATCCACAGACAGTGTATTAAATACAGTCTATATCAGTCAGCACACCCCAGTTTGAAGAAGCAGGCTGGAGTGTGACATGGAAGCAAAGCAATCTACTGGTGTGAGGGGTCAGCTACAAAACATATTTTAGCCACCTACAAGAAGAAGAATTTCAGTTAAAATGTGCTATATATTATGAATATTTTCACTGCTTAACTTTAATGTCAGACAGTGATTTATGATGGGGAAAAAGAAGCCATTGCATTGCCATTCAAAGCCAGACTCCATTGATAAAAACAGTGATTTAACAATGCTGAAACCAGTTGCTAATGATCTACCACTGCTTTGATCACTTATTTTGTTTGCATTATTACGTAACTTTGGTGTTTAAAAGAGTTATTTTGGACACACCAAAGTCTCACAATAACACAAACTGACTAATCAACTGAAGCAGAAGTAGACCAGCACCTCCTGTGTTTAGCAAGCTGACATGACTGTTTTTGTTAATGGAGTCTGGTGGTTTTGACGAGAGCATGGATGGGGAACTGAAGCCATTGATGGCTTCCCTGTCGAAAAAGAGCTGTCTGATGGAAGTGTAAAGTGGTGAAAATACACTCAGTATAGCATGCACTTAAACTCATACTGATTTTTTTAGGTGGCTTAAATAAGTTTTGTTGCTGACCCCCATCCATAGCAGTGCATTCTTTAGCTTTCATGTCAGACTCGAGCCTGCTTCTCCAAACTGGGGGTGTGCCCACGGACAAGTGCTCTAAGTAACACACTGACTATGTATGCACTGACTATGTATACACTGACTATGTATGCACTGACTATGTATACACTGACTATGTATTACTATGTAATACACTGACTAAGTACACCACACACTGTGAAATGACAAATCCACGATCACAGTTCTTACAAAGTATACACTTCATCATTATGAGAGGGTGATGGAATAAGGACGCATCTTATCTTTCAGCAACCAGTCAAGCAAACATTACCCTAACCTTGAAAGTCTGTTGTGTAAAGGGCTTTTATTTTTAGATGTTTTGTTGATGTATCAAAGCTGTTTCACATACTGTTGCTGTAGGGTTTGGTAATTTGACACCTCTTGCAATTAGACAGAAAAACTCCATTTGAGTGGGCTCCTGACACACACTGGCCTTACATTACTCTGCTTCAGTGCACACAGAAATTAAGCAAATAAGTCAAATTGATGGAAAAGCAGCCAAGTGTTATGAATTACCAACAGGCAGCAACAGGCGACAGACTTCAATTCTCCTTGCACAAATTTACACCCACTTGATTGACTTGAATTTGCATTGACTTGATTGATTGAGCAGCATGCAGGTTTTGAGTCAGACTTGTACTCCAGCCATGGAACCCAAATTCATGTCAGGCACTGGTAATAGTAAGCTCTTAAAAAGCCAGTGATCATGCTGCTTTTTCAAAAGACACTTAGAGGAATCTGTCAACTGAATTCAGTTCATATAGACTATTTACATAAAGTGTAAAGCAATGGGCTGGTCATGTATATGCATATTGTCGTTGTCCTAACTTCACAGTATAACTGGCTTCACAGGAATGTGTCCTATAGTCAGCAAGGGAGTATTCTGCATTGATCATATCATATCATATATCACATCATCGCTGTGATGATGATGCATCTTTGACAAAGCACTTGCTGGTGCATAATCATCATTGTCTCTTGACCTACGCCGCGAGGACGTCAGTGTCCTCATGCGACATGACTGTCTTTCAGAGGCTTTGGCGGGTTTCAAATCTAGAATGAGGATACTGCTATGATACGGACTGAGATGACCTAAGTAATCCAGTGGTACCAACCATGTCCAGCTTGACTAGTTTGACGGAAGGGCCTGAACGAAGGGGGTTAAATAACGCTCAAAAACGCTCTAAATTTTGGTGAGGGAAAAAATAGCATGGCCGTTTCCACAGAGGTCCCTTAAACTCCCACCTCAAGATATCATAATGAAAATGGGTTCTATGGGTACCCACAACAAGTCTCACCTTTGCATGCTCACCTCTGGAGTATACCTATGCAGTTTTTTTGCATGCAGCTCAAAGGTGTTATTTTTACCTATTTAATTTAAACATTTCTGCATACTGGGGTCTCTAGTCTTGGAACTGCATAAATAGGGTATGACTGAAAAGCTGAGACTGGATTCAGTGAGCCAGACTGTATATATGTGTGATGATGTTAGCCCCCATGGTAGCCATTTCATTGTAGTAAGGCCATTTTTTGGAACTTGATCTCACTGTATAAAATGACTTATTGTGACTTAGAGGAAAATCACAGCATCATGATGTATGGCTTTCCAACCTATAGTGAAAATAAGGGGGTTTCTCACCAGTTTTCAGAGCAGAAGCGTTCGCCAGCATATCCCCCCAAAATGCAATTCTTACAGAAATCTCCAAATGCCAAAAGTTTTTGATACCAGATCACAACATTGGTTTGTCTGTGGTGTTCCTCAGTGTCTTGGTGTATCAATTTGGTATTTTGGAGGAATGTTTGACCATTTTATCAATGCTCACATGGTACACAAATTTAGCATCAAATCTGTATAACAAATGGTATCAACCCCAAAATTGCAGCAACAACTCGCGAGACATGAGTGAGCATGGTCATCATGTATTTCTGTCATAATCCTCTAAACCTCTATAACAGGGGTCAGAAACTTTTATATCAAAATGACACCTCCCCCTTTCTAATTATAAATGAAGTTTTGACAGCATTGATATCAGGGACGGACAGTTGCTACATGTTGATTGTCAAAATGTTACATAAAAGAGTTTTACCATAAGCACCCACACAGTGCAATCTTCTTATTTTGCATCATATTATACACCAGGTTCAATTAAACCCCTAAAGTTCATCGGGCAGAGTTGTGCCACATTCTGACTCTGTTACCGCTGCCGCAGACACTCTGTTGCCATTTCAGTCAGTGTGCCAGTGTCAACAGAAAGCGTGAGCAGAGTCTCTTTTTCTATAATTACTGCCAAATTACACAGTCCATTCCAGGAAGGTTTCAATGATATAATTAAGAAATTATTATGAAGGAACAGACCCCATAAAGCAAAGCATTCCAGCCTCTGCTAATGTTTACTGTTCAGGAAGTGCGAAAACAGAAGATGGTGTGCAAAGCAAGGTAAAATATAACAATCAAAGAGATGTGGCTGTTGAAGAACAGTGTTTCAGGACTTATGAAATACTTTTGGTGGACAATGGAATGATGGGGGAAATGTGACAAAGTCATGAATCAACTCAAACACGATGAAGCCAGTTGCGGTGAACATGAGGGCTAACTTACACCAAACCTGAGATATGTGGTTCAAAGACATGATTAAATACAATGGGGAGAGGGATTGTTTCGATCTACTATGTTGTTTCCTTGAAAGTAGTACTTCATCCACAAAATGACCATTTGTATTACTCACCACGTTACCTTGAATTTGTAAAGAAAACTTTTTCATGCATTTCTCTACAGTGAATTGAGAATTCCAAAAAAATTCTTAATGAATTTAAGCAAACAGGTTCTGCAATTGCAACAGCAAAATTACCAAACATCCTTTTACAAACTCTCACAAAACTCCTGCAGTGTAATCCAAGTCGTATATGCTCAGTACTGCCCAGACACATGCAATTTCACCAAAACAAAATGAAAAGTCTTGTGTAGGGACACATGAAGCTCAGTTCACCAAAGGTTCAGTCAAAGAGACAGTACTTTTAATGTGTAGGTTGTAAGTTTTCTTTCTCACCCTGCCATTCACTCCTTGCACGCATGCTCATTTACTGTCTCTAGATGTCATTGTCTGTGTCTGTCATCAGCTGTTTTTCAGCTGATTCACGATCAACTAATAGCACAGCAACATACCTTCTCTGTTCACCAATCATCTTACTGCTCCTCATTTTAAACATGGTTCTTTTTCTGCCTGTAGTTATTTCTTGCTGCAGTGGTGTGTGCCCTCCGCCTCCCAGTCACCGCCTAGTCTTTATGGATTCATTAGCTTTATCCGCCTCAGTGGTCAGCAGCCTCAGAGTCATCAGCCACCACCACCTCCGCCAGTGTGTGGACTCCATGGGGGGATTTATCTTATTGCTGTGTAGCTGTCCCTTGATCACAAAATGTCTCCCTCTGGTGTTCAAGCGCCAAGACTTCTGTTAAATCTTAATCAGCGCAAATCATCTGTTAATCTGTATACTCATATCCTGTTTAAAATATTATCTTTCTTCATTCTTCTGTCTCTCCTGATTGAAATAGTTGCCTAGCACATGCCTGCATTTGAATCAAAGCTTAAATGGATGTGAATGTCCAAGTGTGCTACTTGTAGTCTTAAGTGTTCCTCTGAAACAACATTAATAACCCTTCCAAAAAAGAGATACATTACTATCTTAATATTCGCAGTGTAAAACATATCCTTAATGATATGAAACGGTTGCAATTATGCTGTAAAACTTTGTAGTTTGATTTAGGCAACAAAACTAGGTGGTTATGTTCACAAGAAAAGATCATGGTTTCATTTTTTATTACTAATGTTATGTCACGTCACGTCACGTCACGTCACATACTTCACTAGCATAGTATGCTACACATAGTAGCATATTCCGCTATGTTGTTCTTGAGAGAAGTTAACACTGACTTTGGGGCATGAACACAAGTCTCCTGGGTGAGGGTCCAGACCCCTCCACTACCTCCTTCCCATCCAGTAGGGACTTCTTTGATCTTTACAAAACATCGCTATTGTACTACATCACCTCACTTCCTCCTCTGCTCCTACAGTATAGTTATTGCTAAGGTCACTAGACCGCTTTGCCTTACAATAAATGTGTATGGGTCTTAATAACTTGATTGCAGCGTTGACCTATATGACCACTGCTGGCCTTGAATGGCTGATATGACTGGATAAGTCAGGGTTCCTACACATTTGGAATTTCAAAATTCTATACTTTTCCATACCCTAATTTCCAGACTTCTCAGTGTTTTTTGTTGTTTTGTTTTTTTCCCCAGAGAATATGCGACATCTGAGTAAATATATCAGAGTATCATATTTCACATATTTAATTATTCTTAATAGGCAATTTTAGCCAAGTACCATAATGGCATGCAAATAAAAGCTCAAGTAAGTTCAATGTCTGGGCTGAGGCAAAAAGGTTGGGACTCTGGGTGCAAGTGATGCAGTAATGAGACATCGTTGTTTTTTCCTTTCATGTGGCTCAGAATCACCTTCTCCCTCATGGTGGCGATGTCAAACGATTTCACACAAAGCTTGCATCTAGCTCTGTGTGTGAATTGGGAATCCTTGGCCAACCAGTATTTATACATGCTATTGTCAAGCCATCCATCCAAAAACTTGCATCTACCCATTGTGAACCACGTGAAACTCGTCTTCTTGTCGAAGGTGCAGTGTTGGAGTGAAACTTGATACCTGGGGGGCTGGAGGAGGGTCATGGGGCAGCGGACTGGACATACCACTTGTCAGTAAGGTAAAGGGGGCGGTATGTTTTCTGAGACATTTGCTCTCACACAAACTGTGCTTGGCCCAGCATAAAACATGATACAGATTGATTAATTTTTTTTTTGGAAATAACTAATTTTCTATTTTAGAAAACAGTATTTTAGAACAGCGGTAATAGTCTGGAAACATAAATATTTTTCCATACTTTATTTTTCATTTTCCATACTACTCAATATCTGGAAATTGATCAAATTTATTTCCATACTTTTCCATACTTTCCATACTTGCGTAGGAACTCTGATAAATGCGACTTGGATTATTATGTATGAGTTGTATGACAGTTTGCAAATGGATGTTTTGATATAGTTTTGCTTTTGTTAAACACGGACCCTGTTCACTTAAACTCATGAAGAATGTTTGCCTTTTTTGATTTTTTGTTCACATGTGAGAAAAAACTTCCCTCCTAAATTCAAGGTATCATGGAGTGAATAAGCTATATACAAATGGCCCTTTTTGTGGGTAAGTACTCTTTTAATTTGTTACCTGTTTATGTTCACAGCATTAACCTTAACAAAAAAGGGCATGCAAGGAGGGCAATAGTCAGAAATGAAATATGCAGACTGTGTTTGATTTAAAGTGTATGTTTGGTGTATGTGTGTGTGTGTGTGTGTGTGTGTGTGTGTGTGTCTGAGTGTGTGTGAAAGACAGAAACAGAGTTAGCCCCAGGAGGTGACTCAGTGCTGACATTAGCACATCACCTCTAACAGAAATCCAATATATTAGGCCTCAGTGCAGTTTCTCTGTATGGCTGACGCGATTAGGCCTCTCTGTGAGACACACAGTGGCCTGCAGACAGTTTTGCCCCAGCGTCTAATTGGATAATTTAGGTGCTGGTCCAGCAGCCCTGCATGGAAGAATGTCCTCTGCCAAGAACAGGCCACATGGATGAAAAGCAGTCTGCCAACACAGAGGAAATATATAAACATGGGCTTTTATGCAAAGAGCTATGAGGAGGAAGGTTCCTGCTTGATGTTCACTGTTTGGGCAACAAGATCATGTATACTTACGATATTATATATGATAAAGTCAAAGATTATAACTGAATGTGTTTAATCTTGGGCAGCTCAGTTCACAATATCGGAACTTAAAAAAATGCTTATTTGACAAACAGAGTTTTACATTACAACATAACAGTATTTTTATTTATAACTGCACATTTTTCATTCAATGTAATCAATCCATTAATGTTATGTATCAGTTTAATCAGGGACACAACACAGCAATAATAAGTTGATGAAGTCATCAGGATTATCTCAGCTTGGGCTCAGAGACTTCACATTTCCAACAGAAACCCTGCGTTACAGACTAGGGACATGTCACATTGCATTATGGGAATTGTAGGTTCCATGATTTCTGAAACCTGACCTATATACTGCTGACTTAAAGTCAGAATCTGCTGCTTCAATTTTAACTGGACCTCCTTTTTTTTTTAAATCTTTCCTTTGCAAGACTTCAAGGTTATTAGAAATGCAAGACCACAATGTTGGAGAAGCTCTTTAAAGAGAGATTTTTACATTTCACCATAACAAGATACAGACATACTGTGGAACACACTACTTATCATCTTCACTGTAAAAATACCAGTCAATATATTGATTCACTGTTAGAATCTGAGCTATGGTTAATGCTTATTATGAAGGTAAATTCATTTTAAGCATACACATTTTATGGCTGTCTAATCAATATTTCTAGATTGTAATTAGGTCAAATACATATGTGTGATGTGGACAAATCGATATAAAATTATCACCAGCTCTGTGGTTCAGCTCAGCTCTATGGAGCATTTAAGCATCTCTCAGCTTGCTTTTCTGATTTTTAGTTCTGATTATTAGTTTTCTCAAGTTTGTCTCACACATTACCTGATCAGCACCAAACAACAGACAGGAACATTTTAGCAACTAATGAACGCAGTGAAGCAAATTATCCTTTAGCTACTGTGGTTACAGTTGCCTCCCCCTGTGCTGCACGTGTCACGTGATGTAAACACGGGTAAGCAAAGCTCAGGCTTTGCTGGCCTCGTGCAAGCGCGCACACTTGATTCACTTGATTCAATTTTGTATTGTTGGACGTTAGTCTGGGGCGCCATCAGCCATTACTGTATGTGTGCTAGCCGCTCCCCCGCCGAGCTCTGCAAGGGATGTGAGGACTCTAAAACTTCACCAGAGTGTTCCTCAGCATGAAGAGATAATGGCTGAATTTTAATTTTTGGGTGCACTATCCCTTTAAATCCCCACTAGCATACAAAATGTAACGGAGGAGTTGGGGGTAATTACAGTAGCTAACACAAACAGGGGCTAGGGTTAGCCAGTCTTCCTTTTCTTTCATACATGTCGCAGCAGCTGCTACCACAGTTGGGTTCAACATGCATGATTGCCAATGGAGTCTTGTCTTTTTTTGTCACGGTTAGCATCAGGTTCACCTGTACAGTTTTCACAAGTATTAAAATTAGCTATCGCGACCAAAACTGTTTTTTTTGTGCCAGGCTATGAAGTGTATATTTCTGCTGTGAAGTTGAACATTTTAACACAAATGTCTATAGGCACTGACTCACTTCTGGAGCCAGACTCAAGTGGCTATTAGAGGAGCTGCAGTTTTTCGCATTTACGATTTGGCTTCACTTTCCAGCCATTGAGTTTGCAGCTTGGTGTACAGCAAAAATCAAATAAATAAATATGAGTGTGGAGTTGCTCTTTAAGAACCTAACAATTTGAAAAGCGAATATTTCGTCATCATGGTGGTAATCAAGGTGGTTATGTCATAGCCTACAGCAAGAGAACCCTACCCTTTTAAATGAGAGTGTCATGGTTCTGGAGGGTTTTTCTATGTAGTTTGTTCCCTGTTTTACTTCCAGCGTCACTCTCCTTACGTGACATGTTTTCTTGCCTTGTGTTTTGTGTCTTTGCTTTCCCTCCTTCAGAAACATCCAAATGAATTTCAAGACCATGCCAAACCAACAGGAAACGGCATAACCCCCATCCTAAAGTCATGCAATGAAGAAGATGTTAGCCAATTAGAAGCATAACAAAACTATGGCGTTCTCCAGTGATGATGTTTTTTCTGTAGGGATGGGATTTTCCATTGGATTTTGGATTATTGCAGAAAAAAAGCTCTGTGGAAATAAAAAACAGTTTAAGACACTTACATGTTTTGTACAGGAACATAATCTTCACAAATGAAGCCCACTGTTAAGATGTTTGAAGTCTAAATACAACAGCCAGAAGTGGAAAAACTTATGTTCGGCTATTGACAATCTACGTCACAGTCTTACTTGCAGTAACACCTGGCTGACTCTGACTTAAGATTCCTATAATGAGACTGTAAAGCTATGTATGTTGTGATGGCATTCTGTACTCTCATTTAGCCACTGGTCAGCAAGACACATAAAAGCTTCAAAATTCATGAGTAAGGTTTTTACTGACATATTTTATGTCATAGAACAAAATGTGAAAGTCTCTTAAGCTTAGGTTAACCTTGTTTCAGGCATCAATGAAAGTGCTAAAATGCTAACTCATTTCCAGGTTTTAGGACTCACCCCTGTAGTAGTATTACTACTTGGAGCAGTGACATCCATTGAGCATTCTGCAACTCTGTCAGTATAGTAGAAAAGTAACTGTACATTTATGTGTGAACATGTAAAAAGTCCTGTTAGCAGGTTTAGAACCAGCACCATTTGCGCCTTGTCCGCCAATGCACAAAATGTGTCACTGTCTGTGACAGCTCACTAAGAAGATAACATCCTGCACTTTGTAAAAGTTCCATTTTTAGTGACCTAAAACACAGTACGCAGTGTATGTGAGGACAAAAGCCCAAAGCCATTTTCAACCCGTGTATGTGTGAACAAGGCCTCAGTGTGAGGTTGTTTGAGTTTGTGGCTTTATTCCCTGGTTTGTGTTCCTGCTTGTGATCCTTGCATCATACCTCTTTGTCCTTAGTTTAGTTTGGTGTTTCTCCTTTGTTCCTGGATTTAGCTTAGCCTGCTTCTGCAGTTTTTTGTTGCTTGCCTGTTTTGATGACTGAAACCAGTTTTTGTTATTAGAGCTCGCTTTTGTTTCTTCAACGTGCAAGAGAGGCTGCAGCTAGGTTGTGATGAAATACTAAAACTGTCCACAGACTAAAGTTAGTTAGTTGTAGACCAATGTTTTGAGGATATTCATCAATGTCTTGTGCTGTCACACAGCTGGTGAGTTGGCTGATATATAAGTTAGAATGAATTGGCAAACTCTGAAATACATACAGAAGAGTGTGTGCAGTCTCTTGCCTGTAATGCAGCCTATTTCTATTCGGAACACTTGTAAACAAACATGCCCCTGCCCGCTGAACTTCACCTCCTCTTGGATAATTGTATTACAGTAACTGATGAAAATTCAAGTCCGCAGTGGTCAGTTCCAGCATCTTTGATGAATTGAGGCAGTTCCTCAACATCAGCACTGACTCTGTAAATTAAATGAGACAGCAAGATTGATTTGTATGATCAGAGGGGAGGCTAGTTAGTGACTGCAGTCTGGTAAACAACGTCCAGTCTTTGCAGAAATATCTCACTATATTTTAATCTGTTCAGTAGTGATTGTCTGAAGTCATGAAACATTTGTTTTATTATGTAGGCATAGAACCTCAAAAAATCGTGATTTTCTCTTGTCTGCAAGCAGCACTGATAGAAACGCATGGATGATGGAGGGAGTGACAAAATTACTTAGTACTGCACAGACTTGAATTTTTCAGTCAAAAACATTCAGAGCTCATTCCCACTTATTAGTAACAGGGGTAATGAATTGCATATGAATGTTGGCCTATAAAAATGTTGATTTGTGATCAACTTTCTTCACCAGCATATGCTTAGCTGGTGGAGTAATACAGACGGTCCACATCTGCAAAACAATACTGTCAGCCACAGCGGAGAAGTCTTGAATGTTGGTGACTACATGCCACAAACAATATATGAATTTAGTTTAAGACTGTTTCTTGATTATATTAAGGACAAGGATGCACAGAAGGGCTACTTTATGCTCCCTACAAAAACAGATTTGTTCATTTCAAACATTGTAACCGTCACTGCCACACATTTGCATTGGTCCTTTATGTTGGCATAGATGGATCCACAACATGGCACTAGGGAGCAGAGTCAAAAGTTTCTGGCAACTACAAACATGGCGACGGTGGAGGAGGTCGTAATATTGTACCTTTTACGGTAAGGAAGCGTTGTAGACGGTGGTGATCTGTTAGGCCATTAGATACAACTGACTTTTAGATGGATAATTATTTTCACTTTGTTACTGATTCATTTTGTTGCACTATTTTTAAAATAACTTCTTCATGTCCTATGGTTGTGTGTTGCTTGACCTACGCTACACTGTCCCCACGATTTCCAGTGATATTGCTCAGCTTATTCGTAACCATATTCATAAACTTTCAGAAAACGTGCACAAATACAGACAAAATGAATGCATAGTATGGACAGAAGGCTCCGTCTGTGTCCATATATTTATCTTACCTTGAGCAAAAATGAGCCCTAAGAATCAATGGGCTTGTATAGCAATGTCAACACTAATGAAGAATGAAGGTCAACGTAATGGGGTATGGGATTTTTTTATTGTTTTGGAGACTAGCCCAAAAATAATCTCAATCTTTGTTAAGTGATGACAACCATAAACACAACAATCAGTTCCCCAGCTGTCTGTGCTACTACTCAGACACCATTTCCAACTGGTTTTAGCATGTCTCAGCAGATGAGGGACAGTGTTGCGTGTATTTGAATGCACTTTATGTCTGCACTTTTCTAAGACTTTATGTCTAAGACAAATTTCCCCCGGGACAAATAAAGTAACCTTGAATCCTGAATATTACAATAAGTATGCATACACTAAGGATTAGTGGAGGATTTCAAATGCATGGGGCTGTACAGAAGTAAGAATCAGTCCAACCCTCTGGAGGCAATGTTATTTCTCATTGAGCAGTTGGAGAGACACAGGGGGCTCCGCGGATACAGTTCACAACCACTGGAGCACATATCACAGGGAGTTCACCCTGGCCGGATGCCAGGATTAAGTGACTGAGAGAAGTAAAAAATTGCAAAAGGGCAATTTCTTTCATAAAATAAATTCATTGATTTTACCATGTAACCACCTCAGGTCCCTTAAGAGTCTCCCAAATCAATGCTGCTGTACTGGTTCCATGTATTTTTATGGGATAAATTAAGTTATTTCTATTCTATTCAATTCCTAACATCTGATCACAGTGCAGATGTGGTCTGGTTAATCTGATCGCGTTCCAAATGCAAAGGGTTCTCCTGCATTTGTTTTTCGTTATCCACAGGTAACGTATATCCACCTTATTTTCAAACATGGAAGTAAATAGTGATCAACTTCGTGTTTTTGTGCGTGACTTCCGGTCAGCTGCTTTCCCTTACCGGAGCTAATGGTGCAAGCTATTTTTTTTTTTTTTTTTTCAGTTTTCAATTTGTTTATGTTAGTCAATCACTTAGTTAGTTAGTTAGTCTGTGTATTTTATATAGATAACTGTGCCCACGTTTCCCTTATCTGGTAATTGCCGGTAAAAATAATTCCCTCTAAATGTGAATAAATCGCACGTCAATCAAAAACTATGAACCAAAAAAGCACAATCTATTCCGAGTGAGACAAACTGCTTGATCCCCGTCTCCAGTGTACCAGCAGAGAACCTGCAGAACTAAATCAGTGAAAAAACACACCGGGCTACACAGACGGTGTTTCTGCATGCCAGCCAAACGTGTGCGCAACTGTGAGAAATAAATATGTCAGGTGTACGCTGCTTTTCTATCTTTTTTTTTAAAAAAAATCTTTCTTTCTTTCTGTCAGCGACATACACTCCTAACACAGGACGGGTTGTTTTTATTGACTGAGTTGATTATTAAGCCATAGTGATGCGCGGATCGGCTCTGATAGCACCTGAATCAGCAAATATGCATCAACCATCCAGCCACACCCGTCTGCAGCTGCACGGACATTTCTACCGCTCCGTGTAGGCTAAGTTACTGTAGCAACCCTGCAGTAAATGTTCAGTTTTTAAAAGGACTTATCAATGATAAAATGTTGTCTGGTATATTCTGGATGTATTTTAGGTCAGTTACCAGGTATGCATTCAAATAAACACAAGAAGTTTGTGCTCTAGAGAAAGGATCAGCACTCAGTGAATACCCTCCTAAGCCCTATGATAAACTATTATGGCAAGGCTTAACTATACAGACCAGTGAGCAGTAATAACTAACATGTCTTTGGGGTCATCGGGTGGGAACCTCCTTTCTCCAGTGTTTCGTCTAGTTGGTCCCACGACACCTCCAGGAGGCTAGACAGTGATCTCTGGTCCCAGAGACACTCCCCTAATGCCAGGTCTCACTGCTCCCCACACCAACCCAACACCCTCCTTTACCTTACTTACGCATGGCTTTCTCAGCCCAAACAGCACTGCCACCCTGAACCAAACCCAGGCTCCGTACATGCGAGCTCCAGGTAGAAACAGTGCTGATGCTACCTTTCCTAGCACATTCATCATAGTCTGTTTCACACACTACATAGCATAACTCTACTATGAATCTACTATGCAGTAGGGCTGTCACTTTGTTTTGAAATTTGTAAAAATAACAACAACCAAAAAACAATATTTGATTTGCCATCACATTGTCTGACCTTGTTAGTTATCAGCATTTGGACTTTCCACATTGAGATGTGATGTGTAAGGTACCCTGGGTGCGTTGGTTGTTGATGTTCCGTAACATGCATTGTCTGTTTTCAAAATACACCTTTGTTTTAACAGAAAATGTACAGTTTGCACACAGTCTCTTTGCAAAATAAACATTAGTACAACACCACAAATTGATGTTTTTCTCCTTTCAACAACACATGCATGTGGTCTGGTTTCAGCAACAAAAACAGGTACTTGAGTTTAGTAAAAAAAAAAAACAAGGTCTGACTTTTCCAATCTTACAGGGAGCGAACACCATCCTCCCGGGTGAAAGTCAGCAGCTGTTGGACCCATCCACCACCTCGCCCTCCCACTCTATTCGGACTTTCCTTAACTTTCATTATTATCCCACTGTGTTTCCCACTGACCCTGTCGGGTGCCAGCGAACAATGACAGAGACCAACTGCATATCATGCTGACATGAAAGAAAGGCTTTTTCGTTGGTGTCTGATGCTGGAAGTCACTGACCAAGCACCGCTTTTCGACGACTTTGAAATGTGAGACCGGGTTGGATTTGTTATGATCTGTCCAAGTGAAAAAGTCACAATGTAAGTACAACTTTTACACTTGAACAAAGATAGGTGTGTTTGCTGACTTTATAAGATGCAACTGACTTGAAGTTTTTTGTGTTTTTTTTTTTTTGCAGTGCCTCTACAATGTAGCATAGGGCTAGGTTACATGAGGTGTTTTTTTTAAATGTGCTTTATAAATAAAGTTTGACTTCAAATTAATTCAAACCAATAAAATGGTGGTTCTAATTTGTCCAAAAAAAAAAAAAAAAGGCTGTGATGTTGAGCTGTTAATTCTCTCATTGTGCACCACCCTTACTCTGTATCGTTTAAAAAAAAAAAGATTTACTTTTTTACTGTGAGGGGTACCTGTTGGCCAAAGGGTTTAGGCCATGGATCATGAACTATAATGACACGGTGTGGTTCTGACCAGGGACCTATATATGCGTATTGTTCACCATGTCTTCCATAATTTTCTGTCAAATCTAAGGGCATAACATATCAATCATTAAAGTTAACCAATAGGTTGATCTAGCAAACATTGTGTGTATTAATTTGCGTAAAAGACATACTGTAAACAAAACTAAGTAATAATGTCAATGTGAGTGAGAGTGACAGAAAGAAGCTGCTGATGTTCTTGTTATTGATTTCAGGAGATTGAAGCGTGGTGCAGGTGAAGGCCCAGGCTGCTCCACAGCTCTTATCAATATGACAAGGACGCCTCCTCAGATTCCAATTTCTCTCCTAAATATTAACTCATTAATCATAGCTGCTGTCCAAGATGGATTTTAATTTTGCATAGAACATGTCACCCCCACACCCCGCCCCCAACCCCCCAGCCCCACACCCAAATACCAGGAGATTAGATTCTTTGTCCTTGCTATGTTTCTGTCATTGTCTCTCCTACTGTCTTGTCTCTTATGCTCGACGGTGGTGACATCCCAGAGGTCAATGTCATCAAGATCATATAAAACTCTCACAACGTATCATGGTAACATTTTCATTAAAAGGGCTTCAGACACGGTTTTGAACTGACAATAGATATCACATGTGCCATAAAGGAATAAAAGCCAGTATTCAAATAATCAGCAAGATTATAATGATAAGGCATCAACAAATAAAGGCTGGTCGATTGAAAAAGGCTGGGTAAAGACCATTAAGTACACTAAAACTTTCTATCATACTTCCCCATAGATCCCCATATTAAAATGCCCAACCTTACAGCACACTAAACATGTTCACAGCCTGGTACAAAAACGGTTTTGGTCTCTGCAGCCAATTTCACTGTCCATGACAGCTGTACAGGGGGCAGATTTTTATATTACTCAATATTTAAACAACAGAGCTTAAGATTATGCATCATTCAAGGCATAGCTTTAGGTGACCAGTGGGTGCCATCTGTTGACAAGTTGTTAACATGGCGACAACGTTGGTTGGCCAACATAACAATGGCATAACCCCAGATTCACAGAGTATTGGTTAGCTGTCACTATTTCAGTGTGTTTTCAGTTTATGAGAGTAAATTGTACCATTTTTGTCACCTTAGAAAATTCTTGTTTAGCATTTGGTTGAACTAAAAGAACATGTAAGTAGTTCTTGTTCAGAGGGGGAGTAACTTGTACTGAAATGACTCACGCTAAATTCAGCATGACCACATAACTAAAGCCATCAGTGCAAGAGTTGTGTCACACTCACCAATCTGCTGCTCTGCATTTTGTTTTCTATAGAAATACTGTTTTTATTTAGCCTAAAAATCCAGACTCAAATCTAGAACGATTTTGAGTCTGGCCCTCACACCCTTCCTACCCAAAGGGAGGCACTAACTGAGGCATATTAAATGGCGCCGCACGCAATTGGATAGCACGATTGCCAATCAGAACTAAAAACTATAAAAACTAGAGCTATTTAGAAAACTTTTTGACTCCTATGGCACAGCACTGTTCTCATCATGTTACACCCATCCAGAGCCCACCTCTGTATGACAGACTGATCTGATTGGTCCGATGATGATTCAACGGGCTCTGCTCGTCAGTGCCAGATCCCTGTGCAGAGCATATTAGAATTTGCTAGGGGCGGGGCATCTGGATTTCCAAGTTAGTTTTTATTCACTTTTCATTAGTTTCAGTCACTATGAAATCTACTCATGTTCTGTTTTTTGACCACAGATAAGCTATCAATGAAACTCATCACCTACTGCAGCTGTTTCACAACAAGAGCCTACCAGCAAGAGATTATAAATTTGCGACAGGTTTTGACAGTGGGTGCCTATGGGACAAAAAATTTATCATATCATTGCTCATAAACTGTTCATTAAATTTACTTTAACATTTAACCACATCAAAAAATATTGACGACATAAGCATTGACTAAATATTACATTTTCAAATAAATCAGAACTAAAGGAAGAAGCAATACAAATCAAAATCATATTAAAAACAATTTAATATGTATATATGCTGCAGGTCTTGTTATGACATGACGCCTCACAGTTTATGGTTGTCATAGTCACACAAATCACTTTCTGGCATAGCAGTTTTTCAGGAGCAAGCGATGGAATGATTTGACACGGTAAACAGAGCTCAAAAACATGCTAATACATCTCAGCCCTCAACACAGTTTGAGACGACTAAATCTAACCAACCGCTTTTGGCTCCTTGTTGAAGACATGCATCCGTCATTGTCCTATAGCACATCTATTCATTGTGGTATTGCACATTCCCAGCATTATATTTATGTTTTGTGGCTCTCTCATCCTGGAAACACATGAAAATAAGATATGAAAGCTTCTGCAACCTGCAGGTTGTTCTCTCTCTCTCTCTACACACTAACAGCAGGCTCACATGAGCCAATTTAAATTTTGAAGAAAATTCAAGAACTACACTGAATACTAATGTGTGATCACAGGGCTTTTTTTTTTTATTACCTTGATGTTTTTATTTTATCCTGAAAACAGACATTGATCGCTTTTTCTCTGACCACACAGCTCCCATATAGGAGCACATGGCCAATTATTATGCAGAAAGATGTAACTGGAGCTAATCAGAGGCAGCAGAGGACCTCATTTTGCTGCATTTGTTTTTGGGATAATATAACAGATAGTAAAAAAAACCCTCTGATCTCACACACAAACATCAGGTTGTTTAAATTCAATTTTTTCAAGTTTTTAGGCTTCATAATTATGAGCGTGGGATCAACAGGCCTGTCCTGCACTGCAACTGGTATGGGCCAAGCTCTGCAAGTAACTCAGCTGACCTTACATATTTTACAAAATGAGGAAGGAGTGAACCAGTCGAAGCAAACCTGACTGCTGTAGAGGCAGTGGGAGTCGAGCTGTTAGTCCCCGTGGACAGAGCGGCTGCCTGTGACGCTGGAGAGATTATGTTTGTGTGACCAGAGTTGCAGCAGTGAACTCTGTATGTGTGACTGGATTGTTGCAGAACAATGTGGACACAGCTAGCTTAATGAGGATTTTCCTTCATCATCAGTATATTGACTTATTTTTACTCTGGAAATACTTAGTTCTGGATACTCATTTTATCCGAGTATTCGGCTCAACCCTGCAATTATTTAGAGAACAAAACAATATTTTTTGATGTAAGCCTTTAAATAATGGTTTTGTTCTCTCAGCAGCTAGGGTCCATAAAGCTTTCATGGCTTCATGGTTGAAAAGAGTGTTCGGCAGTTAAGAATTGTACCAAACACTGCAAGCAGCAATCAAGTATGAATGACTGTGGATATTACCTCAACCGTCACTTTGAAACTATATTAATACTTTTTCATTGTTAGGGCAGACTGTTAGAATGCCATCTATCCAGTTTCTCAATATTCACTCTTTGTCATTTTTTCCCTCCAAATCACCTCTGTCTCAATGTTTCACTCTTTGTCTCGCTCTAGGTCTATATGTGCCAAGCCAAACTTCTTTTCCCTTTGACTGAAGCAATGAACGTTCTGCTTTTCATCGCTGTAACACAAGTGTACGTACCCATCTAAATGCAAATGTCCAAACCTGCATTGCAGGCTGCCAAATGTTTCCCTCTTACTTTCTCCCTCGTTCCCTCGCTCAATGCTCACGCTCCAACATGCACACACTATTTTCTTGTCTTAAACAAATAGGGCACTTAAGAGCAAGCAGCAAATAAGTAGTGCTTTGAATCAGGCCACAGCGGCAGTAAAACTTAACTGTTCAATATGTATTCTTTACTCCGTTTTCTATCCTGGCGTGCTCGCCACTCTCTCTCTCTCTCGGCAGACTCCAAACTGCTCTCTATCGTACATGTTGATGTGTGTGCGTGGGCCGGGAGGGGGAGGAAAGCTGTGAGCGACACTTTTAATTTTCCACATGCTGCATCAGTGTCGTAGCAGTGATAGCGTGGGGTTAGCATTTTCCCAGACAAGAGCTGCGGAGCTGTCCACCACACTCAGCACCTTTCACTGGGGAGCAGTACACTGACTTTGTCGAGATAAAAAACACTGTGGCCAGCCGTGGAACTTTCAGAGGGGACATGGTGTCTCTAAAACATCCACTCAGAGTACCAGGAACTACCATAATGTGCTACAGACTAAATCTGGTTTGCCAGTGCCAGTAATTACAAATTGGATCTGAATATGGATGCAGTTTGACAGCTTGTCTGTGGGGGAACTAAACAGATATGAGATCATTTGAAAATATAATGTTTATTAAACCTAAAATAACAAAAAAGTGAACTGAACACTGGCCATTTTTTGCCATGAAAATGCTCAAAACAAGCCTGAAGCTCAGCAGGTGGCTCTTAGATATAATGATACAATATGGTAACATAATATAAAAAGTTGAATTGAATGTTATCAATCCAAGTTTAACACACATTTCCAGATAATCAAACAAAAACATGTCAGGATTGTGCCACCAAAGGCAGGTATTTTAAGACATTATCTTTCTCTAACCATAAACAAGTGTTTTTTTGTTGTTTGTTTTTTGGTCAAAACCTGTCCATGTGTACTTCACATGAGTCTTAAAGAAAGTTTAACATATCCGCTAAAGTACAAATGTAACCAACTATGGTTTACAGAACACTTCACATGGCGGAAGCTTCAGTGGATATTTATTTGCTTGGCTTGTTTCTAAGTCATATTTCCACTGAGGACAGATACTAAAAATGCCCATAAAAACAGGCATACAGAACTGCACCTATGGTGACATTGTTCGTCATTCTTAGACTCTTATGAGTAAAAGGGATCAAATGAGTTTGCTAGTCCTAAAAAATTGTGCTGTAAAGTTCATCTGGAAGTCAAAAGGTCCGTCTTCTGGGGGGTGTGAATGTTTTCAGCAAATTTAATGTCAATCTACAAATTACACTTTATTATTTTCTGTGTAGAAGTGGAACCTTTGGTTAGATGTTGGCACAAAAAGGATGTTAATGGGGTCACAAAAACCATGTGGTTATTCCTCTGGGGAAGTTGAATGCACATTTCATAAAAATCTGGCAATAAGTTTACAGTATCTTTGAACTTATGTGTTTAGATGGATGGACAGGTAGTAATATAGCTGAGTATTAGATACTGGCAGCTTTAGAGGAGTACTACAACATACTTATTCAGAAAATAACTATATCTAATTATATCCTAAATCTGGGTTCCTAGTATGAGGCAAACATGCTGGATCTTACATTTTCCATAGTACAATCAATAGTATTACAAAAAAACAAAAGAAAAAACCCCAAAACAAAAAAAAAAACAAACAAACAAACAAAAAAAGCTTGTAAAGAGCCATATCATTGCAGGTCCACACATTAGCAGATTAAGGTGAAAGCATGGTCAGATGACAAATCAACAATATATTGGTTCTTACCTGTCACTCTCGTCCCAGGATATACAGGTCTGATTAGTGGTGCCCTGATGGATTGGGAATAGACAAACAATACATAATCACAATGATGAAAGATGACTTGTAATGCAGCATAAAATCAGAATAGCTTAACATTTAAATATTTGTTTTAAGATAAGAGTAACCTACGTTGTACAGGTGAGAGAATTCAACTACAACTGGGGCAGAAAGGGAGGGAGGGGTGGGCTTGATGGCCACTGACAAAACCTTGGAGTTGAGGACTGTGCTGTTTCTAGACGAAGAAAGAAAAACACCAGTTAGTAGTCTGTATGTAGCCACAGTAGTGCTAAATGCTAGCATTAGCTCACAATGACAATGCTAACTTGTTAACGTTTAGTGTGTTTACCATGCTCTTCACGTTTAAACTACTGATCACTCCAGCAGACATTTCCCTGGACAAGTTAAAACTTTGACCCGGTGGGAATTAAAATGATTAGGATTCATGCCAGGGGGACCATGATGGTTACTTCTTGCCAACACTCGCATGTGGTTGGATTTAGGAACAAACAAAAGGGTTTGGTTTGGACTTCTGTGGCCTTAACTATCGTTGTCTGGCCATGTTTCCCTCTGACTGGCCAGGAATCATGCTGACGTATTTTTTTTGTCGGTGTCTCAAGCCAGATGTCACTGACCAAGCAGCGGCTTTTGACAACTTTGGAGTGAAAATGGGGTGAAATGTTGGTCAAGGTTTTGCCTTAATAGTTACTGAGAAACTTTAATGTTGGACCAAAGTGGTGGAATGATCACGCACATATGACCACTCTTGGAGCCACAGGCTAGTGAGGCTAGACATTGTGGAATAACAGAACTCTGATTGCAAACAATGCAACCCATACATGCTTCTATAAAAGGAAACATGCCCTACATTTGAGATTTGAAAGGACAGATTGACTTTGACTTTAGTTTGGGAAAAGTCATGCACTTGTCACCAAATACTAAAGCACTTCATTAGAAACCATTTACACAGTGACAGCTGTCTCCAGTCTACTTATGAAAAAGCATCAAAATAACCTCAGTTGCTTATTCAGTAATAAAATATGTAACAGGTTACTAACTCATCAGCTTCTGATGAGCTTGCCAAAATCTTTGAGCTCTGCTCCAGAGCAAATAATCCTAGCTGCCAAGTACACCCTAAAAACTTTAAGGATTTCTCAGGCATCTGAAGCAATCCACATTGTTTTTCAAAAGCTTATCTTATAACATTTTTGGGGCATTCTATTTTACATTCTCCCTACCTGTTTAGTATGCATTGCAATTTCTGCTTTTCATAGGTACTATCAATCATGTGGAATGAGACAATCAGGAAAAAGTGAATTGCTACTAGAAGTACTGACACCGAAAGCTTCCAGTCGGCCAAACATGTTCAACAGCCCATGCTGCGTATTCCAGTTCCTCACATCATCACTGTATCCTGTACGCACAATCGCCCTCTCTCCATTCCAAAACACAATCAGTCAACTTAAATGTTTGTGTCATATAGTCTCTTGCCTCAAACTCATCTCCTTTTTCCTTGAGGGGGGAATCAAAAGCAGAAAAGGAGAGAAGACAAGGATGAAAAGATAGAAAAAAAGAGTGAATTGGAGCTGAGAAATATGGAGAGCAGCAGCGATCCAAAGATTCAGAACAAACATGTGGGCGGACTGAAGAGAGTGGGGGTCCGCTTCATTCCCCCGCTTCCCTATGTTACCAGTTCATTATGTGCTTTTACCGCATTATCATAATGGGCAGCTCCTTACCACCGTCACCACAGTCATAGATAACAGCAGAAGCGCGCATGCATACCAGTATGCACACACATACAATTACTCAGGGCCACATGTACTACTGCTGTGTTCAAATGTATGTTAATCATCATGCGAGCAGCAACTTCCCCCAAGAAATCCCTTTACTCACGGAGATAAAAGACATACATGAGGCCACCCACTGCTAGCGTGCTGCTGTTTCAGCATCGAATCCTTGTTTTCATTTAACTGGGAACATTCATTGCAGCGCAGATGTAAAATGCCCTGACTTTGCTGTGACAATCCATAACACTCAGCACAGTTTTATAGTAGAACCAGGAATATGCTTCAACAGTTACACAGCATCAGTGACTTTATTTCACTGTCTAGCTAGATTAATAAAGGGCATTATACACAATCCAGTATTTTATAATAACTGTTAACAACTGGCATGATCTATGTAATTAAAACACTTTCGCCTTTCAGCCAATTGGATGTTTTGGGGGTTTTTTCATTAAAAGATCCCCACAATTGATCTCATTGGATTAGTTGGAGCGATTTTAGGTTCATGTTTCAAGTACCATCCATGACTGGCGAAATTATTAGCTGACTTAAAGCTCAGAAGATAACTTTGAGTAATCTATAGTGGTAACTGATTTAACTGCAAGTCAAACTGTTTCTGCATTTATATCTAGCTAACATAATTGTTTTCATCATCACTTCCAAGAAACACCACAGCTTCAGTCATTTGTGAGAGGGGAAAAAGGAGATCCATAGCTTTCTAATGATATTAGTATTGCTTTTGTGCTCCCAATATTGAGCAAATTACCTCACATTACATAATGACTGTCACAGAGCCATGTTTTTGAGAAAAAGACCTTCAAAGTTTGTAGAACGATGGCTGTAAAGATATGTGACAGAACCCACTTGCATTTCAAAGAGGGAGCACATGCTGTACTCCAGAGGCTGTCCTGGGGTGAGAAATCCACAGACAAACCTTGGGGACACTTTCATTTTGTAGCCAGCTAGGTAATGAAAACAAGCATGCCCAACAACACGGTGCAGGAAGATGAGAAAATTCTGTCTATGTTTGAAGAACTGTGGTCTATTTGATTAACAAAGTTAGCAAACAAGCAAAGGAATTTACATGACAATAATCATAACTTGGATTATTTTTTTATAAAGACCCTTTTGATGCCTTTGATCTGTGGACCCTTCTGGACAAAAGGAATATAATTAATCAGGTAATGGAAACACGCTTGGACTTTATGACCACTTGAAAGTTAGGAAATCACAACATTTTTTTTCATATCTCTTGTTTACCCTGTCAGTAAAGTTATACTTTGGGGCTCATGGTTTCTATAAATTTAACTGAGTGATTGAATTGTGGAGAATTTAACCAAAATAACGATGAGTAGCATGTCCGTACTGACAAAAGTTTTGACATTTAATTACAACGCTTAGCTGCTTAGTTAGTTTAAGCGAGTCGCCACTGGTGAAAGCAATGATTTTATTTATTTTAAGTCAGACAAAAAAACCCTCCTGGACCCTGACTTGTTACTATAATGTAAATCCTTTCATTCATAAATTCATGGACATGGGAGGATAGGACTGCCAAGTGAGTGTTAGCTGCTAGCTTGTCATCAAGATAATATTTAAAGGCTTCAATCTTTATTTATGGTCTGAATTTGGTGTTAAGAGTTTCATATTTTGAGAGCCAAGACACTGTTTATTTAAAATCTGGCTGGCTACCGCTCTACTGAGTCACATCTGTATGCTGTTCTGGCGCCACAATATTGGAACAAACTCCCATTTGTTATCAGAACAGCAAAACCTCTACACATCTTCAGTCGCACATTGAAAACTCATCTGTTCAGACGTGAGTGTGTAGAAATAAATAAATACATTCTCCATTTCTTATTGTTTGTTAATGAAGCACTTAAATCCATTCAGCACATTTGGTAAAGTTAATGTACTTGCTTGATTCTTGCACTTTTGGTTTTGTACTCACATAGCTGAATGCACTTACTGTAAGTTGCTTTGGATGAAAGCATCAGCTAAATAAATGAAATGTAATGTAATGACAAATGTTTACGTTAACTGGCATGACTAAGGGCAGGGTGGATGGGTGGGTTGACAAATCATGCAACTTTAGCACTTCATGAGACAGAATTGCATTTGCAAAAATGTGTCCCTGTTCATACCAGTAAATGTTTGTTTTAACTATGACCACAATTTTCCCCAGACCTTAACATTTCTCAAAGCCAATCCATGATCTTTCCCTGGCCAAGTCTTAGTCTTAATCATAGTGTTGACAGGCGAGAAAATGCTAATGCCCGTATCTATAACGGTGATTTGTAATGGTTTTAGAAGACCCTGACAAGCGATGTTGTTCTGATCACTGAGGCATCAGATCAGAGAATGCAAACAAAGTATATTCTTGTTAAGTTCAGAGGACTGTCTTGTTTGTTTATCCATCTGTCTCTCTGTGTTTCTATTTGTCTCTCGAGTCTGTCAGTACCTACTTGTTTAAAGTCGTTGCACATACATAATGACAAACAGCACAGGGATAAATCTTGCTATATGTACGAAACTAGACTGGGACTCTACAGATGTGCTGAGTGGTGCTGTGAGCTAAATGCTAGCATGCTCATAATGATAATGCTAACATGATGAAGTTTAGTAGGTATAATGTTTAGCATATTCACATCAGTCTAACCTGTTACTGTTTTAATCAGCGCAGGGCAAGAGAGTAGCTGAGGAATGTTTTGGAGCATTTGGTCATAAGCCAAAGGGAATCACCGAAGTTATTAAAATTCATCCTGATTGGGACGTAGATGCCATATCAAATTACATGGACAATCCATCTAGTAGTTTTTGAAACTTTTGACTTAAATCCGTAAGTGTGAAAAGTCGACTGCTCATCAAAGTCAGTACGATTCACCCTCTGGGGACCATGAATGTCTGTACAAATTCCATGGCAATCCATCCAAAAGCTGTTGAAATACATCCCTTTCATGATCTGTTTCATTACTGTGTCATTCTTCAACTGCATCTGTTGAAAGCTCTGGAAAAAGCTACTTTATTAATCTAGAATGTTTTGGTGTGAGTTGCCAATTGTTAGAGAAATCTGCCGTCAAGATGTCTGCTTTCTTTCTACTATAACTGAAATAGATGTTTTGGTTCTTAAAGGGATAGTGCACTCAAAAATGAAAATTCAGCCATTAACTACTCACCCTCATGCCGATGGAGGCTCAGGTGAAGTTTTAGAGTCCTAACAACACTTGTGGAGATCCAAGGGGAGAGGGGGTAGCAACAAAACTCCACCTTGTGGAGGCTTACGGCGCCCCAGATTCAAACGTCCAAAAACACATAATTGTAACCACAAAATATCTCCATACTGCTCGTCCGTAGTGATCCAAGTGTCCTGAAGCCCCGACATAAAAAGTTGTTTGGAAAAATGTCATTTGAACTCTCTTTTTAGCCTCATTGTAGCCTGTAGCTCTAACTGCCTCTCTCGGCACAGCGTTCATGTGTGTGCGCTTGCGCGAGACCGTGAGACATGGGCACCGCTTTCACGTGAATGTGGTGTACAGAGAGGCAAGTCTCCATTAGGTGGAGTTTTGTTGGTACCCCCTCTCCCCTGGGATCTCCACAAGTATTGTTAGGACTCTAAAACTTCACCTGAGCCTCCATCAGCATACGGGTGAGTACATAATGGCTGTATTTTCATTTTAGGGGGCACTATCCCTTTTAAGTGCATGTGCATGTCTGCATGTCTTTAGACTGTGGGCGGAAGCCGGCATACCCGCAGAATACCCGTGCTGACACGGGGAGAACATGCAAACTACGCACAGAAGGGCTCACTCCTGGGATCGAACCAGGAACCCTCTAGCTGTGGGGCATCTCTACGGCCAATCTCTCCAACACTCTGCAACTCACACCACAACAATCTACACTGCTAAATAGCACTACAGGTAAGAGGACAAACATGTATTTTTGATTTTAAAATGAAATGAATCTACTGTACTACTAATGGTTAAGTAGCCTTGAACAAAAAATGAAATCCATTCCATTGCATTCCTATTTACTATTCCTCATACCGGGCCCACTGACCTGGTGCTCTGAACCAACCTGTAAAATACATTTGATTACGAATTGTGTTTCCTGGCTTCCACATCTCAATACAGCCCTTTAAATCCCCTGATATTAATGAACTTTTGTGACCAGATGTTAACCTGGTTAACAATCAACAAAGCTTCTAATCTCTCAGTTTCAGCTGTACAACAGTCAGCAGCCTTACCTCTGCAGAGTCAGAATGCTGCCCAGGTTTCTGTACAGAACGATGCCGGTTACAAACGTCGAGGACTCGTCTGCTTCTGTCGGGAAAGAAGGAAAGAAACACACACATGCACAGAGCAGGGAGGTCAAAGTCAAATAAGACAGGAGTGTTTAGCAGAGTGTTCAGAGAGACTGAATGGCTCAGTCTCTGTTAATACAGTGACCTGCTATAGAGGAGAATGCAGGTCAGCCATGCTGCCTCTGCTCCTCCAGCCCCCAAGAGCTCTTTACACTGGAGCTGGCCTACATGACTAGTCAGCTATAAACGCTGTCTCTTACGCTGCTTTACAGTCGTGCACGCGCGCGCACACACACACACACACACACACACACACACACACACACACACACACACACACACACAGATACATGCACGCACAACTGACACTGCAAATTTCCATAATCTCCACAGTGACAGATAGTAGCAGTACAGCCTGACACTGTCCTCACCCTGGAACAAAACAAACAAGGAAAAGAAATAATAAATTGATAGAATTTCACTTCAGCAATGGAGGAGTAAAGAAATTGTGGCTTGGCTGAAAAGTCTTTGAGCGCTGACACAGAAGTGCTTGTCAAACTATGGCCCGACTGACTTAGAGGCAAAATAAGGAAAACTATCATATCATATCATATATAACCCCATCAAATCATCATTGCTATCATGGGTTTAATTTTATCACTATTTTCAACAACAACAACAACTTCTGTTTTCAAATTCTTCCTATATGGGCCCCTGGAACTAAATCGGATAAGAATCACTGTGTGCACATAGAGACAGTGTTCAACATAAACTTCATTTTCATAAAGTTGAAATCCTTACAAATTTGTTTGGTTATCACTAGTCCCACAGATAAAACACAAGGTTTGGGAATTACTAGAATTACTGCCTCTACCAGCCAGTCAAGTTGCAGTTTCCATCCCTGTCTGTCCAGGTTCATTCATAGCCATGACAGTTGACAATATGTCACATATGAATGTTTCTGCAAGGGGCTTCATATTCTAAAACATGGATGCTTCAAACACATCAGCCTCGCAGCACAGAGGATCTATATCAGTGGGGTTCAAACTTTTTGTGCCCAAGGCACACCAAAGGGCAAGCCAAAATCTCAAGTCGCAGCTATATATATATATATATATATATATGTGCACAACAGCTTCTGTAATGTGTGTTATCACTCTTATCACAACATAAAACAAAAACAGGTAGCTTTCGTGATACTGTCTACTCTAAGTATTTTCTTCTCTTTTCTTTGGGTGGTAGGTTTCTTCGCTGGTGTGTTGTTGTAATTTGCTCTTCACAGTCAAGCGATCATTGTTCCCCGCACTGCTTTCTCCTAAATGTTATCATCCCTCACACTGGCTGCCAATCAGGGCTTTCGGTTTGTCACACTTTTATAATTCCCATGTGCAAAAGGTGATAAATAGATTCTTAGTGAAGGTATTTTAAATCAAATTCAATTAAAGTACAGTAGTATTGGAGTTTGCCTCTTTATTAGGAAATGGGTGCACACAAAATACTGACACATTCAATTTAAAATTCATTCATCATTTTTTTATGCTCAGTTAAATATCGCCATAACAATGTGTGGTTACCCAAGATTAGAGTCACCAATTCAGTATCTGATGAAATATCATGTCAAAAAGTTGTGCAAAATTTTATCAATATTAGCATAAGAATTCTTTAGTTATGGCCAAAGATGTGTTTTGTGAGGCCATAGTGACCATTTACTACCAAAATCTAATAAGTTCCTCCTTGACTTCAAGTGGATGTTTATGCCAAATTTAAGGAAATTCCCTCAAGACCTTCTTAAGGTATCAAATTTGTGAGAATGGCAAGGACGGACAACTGGGAAACATGATGCGTCTAGCCATGGCTGCCGCTGGTGTTGAGGCATAAAAGCAAACAAACAAATAAACAAAGGACTCTTTCCTCCCAGATGAAAGCCTGTTGCACAACACATCGCTGCATGGCCACAAGGGTCCCCATTGTTAATTTCATCATCTGCTCATGTATGACTGAGCAGAACATGTGTTTGGAGTGGAAGCATGGAACCATACACACTGACAAACATGGGCTAACACACATTTGTATGGAGACACCAAATGTAGTTTACACAATAGTGGTACTAGTATAAGCCTCCATTGTTTGCATGTGTTTTTGCAGTGTATCTGGGGTTTTTTCTCTATCTCTCAATAAAAAGGGTGCTTTACTGTGGCCCGAGAGAT
The DNA here is from genome assembly GCA_026686955.1 of Epinephelus cyanopodus. NCBI lineage: Eukaryota > Metazoa > Chordata > Actinopteri > Perciformes > Serranidae > Epinephelus > Epinephelus cyanopodus. The sequence goes on from CM048919.1 coordinate 7,749,118, forward strand.
CTCATAATGTCATATTTGTTTTAATAAAGACCGAAGAGGGCAGTCAACATGTCATACCACATGGTAGCACTGAACTGGTAATCAAACTTCCCTGACAACTGTTGTCTTCTGCATCACATCCAACACATGTATGCATCTTTTCTTGTGAATCCCTTGTACAAAGATACACCATTTAAATCATTTGAGGAAAACTTGACCGGTAACAACAAAAATTACTGCAGAGAGAGGCAATTACAGAATGCAAACACGATGAATGGCTAAATCTATCATCTAATCTAATCGTCTGTTAGCTGATATTGATCTATGCGTCTCTACATGTGGCTGCAGCTCTCTGTGGGTGAGCTCCCCCTGCTGCAATTAAGGGACAACCGAGTAGTGCCAGCATCGGAAGAAATTTGTCAAAACTTGACTGCTGGAGTACATGAAGGCACATACAGCCCCGGGGCGAGGAGAAGACTTCTCTTTCCGGCTGCAGTGTCAAAGGCGAAAAAAACACAACTCCATCTGCCGGGCCATCTGAAGACATCCAGCTCTTCTGCTCCAGCACACTACATGGGGAGCCCGAGAGCACGGAGCAGTGTGCCAGGCAGCAGGCAGAGGCTGTAGCTCCCAGGCAACAGCTGAGCTCCCATGGGCATCAGGGGGGAACCAAGCAAGATGTGTGTGTGCATGTGTGTGTGTGTAGTTGTGTATGTGCATGTGTGGAGCATGAAGTATTATGTGTCCTGCTCATCCACTCTTTGGCTGGCCCTTCCAATATGCTCAGCCAGATTGTCTGTGCCCAACAAGAGCGAGCCTGGAGGGACTTTAACCAGTGATTCAATAAGTTATGTGTCTGTGTGTGAGAACTCAAACAGTCCATAGCCAAGTTATCTGTCCATTTTACATTTGTTTGAATGCTACTGAATCTTTGTTTGCACATGCTGTGTGAATACGCACATGCATGTGCATAAGCTTCTTCACTCATGTGCCTTCCCATATGTTAAAAGCAGCTAAATTTCATGACTCAAGCATAAAAGACATTTTATGGCTCAGTCTAATTCCTGCTTCAACACACTTCATTTTGCAAGGAGGATTTGCCAGACTGGAGGCTCTTCCCAACCAGTTAGTGGTGAGAGGAAGTGGACTAGAAAACCTTCTAAAAGCGAGTGTGCATTTGTGCTTACCTAATATACTCCATTACTTCCTAACAGTAACACACATGCCAAGAACGGAGCGAACATCATACAAATTTAACTTGTGTCTTGCTCCTCTGTCAGATATTATTTTGATCACGCACTTTTGCAATGTTTTGCTCACCCTGCCTCTTAATGCAGGCTTTAAACAACAACAGAATGTGCCGTGAGGTTAGAGCTAAAAATACAGATAAGAATTTCACTTTGTCTTTAAATTATTTGACTTGTATCATTACATATGCATGCAAATAATGCTTATTTTATTATAGTCTTTGTTATGTCCTTGCAGAGGAAACACATGAGGTTAGAGAGCATCTGGGGAAGCAGAGTGTCTGCTGGCTTCTTGTTTATTGTGGAGCATGCAAGCAGGAGAGTGTCCCACAGATTAACTGTTACCCCATTATAGGTTCCCCATGGAGCTTTTGACCTTTTGTAGTACCATGAAGCTATTTTTCTATGAGTAGGTCTGTGATTCATAGTCCAACCAGTGGTCTCTCACTATTTCATTGATCAACAGGTGGGGGTAATATGCCACGATATGATGCAACGCACCAACAAAGGCAGTAAAACTGAAGCCTGCTAACAATTAAACATGGATGTGAACAATGTTGGATTTGACGAAACAGTTGCCCTTTTTGATACAGGGCCAGTAACAGCACCCAACGACATCATGGTGAAACACACTGAGACCACAACAAAAGTTAAGGGAGGAAAGTCTGAATAGGGTGGGTGGGAGGGGTGATGGATTGGTCCATCAACCACCGACTGTCACCCAGGAGGCTGGTGTTTGTTTCCCGTTTGATTGTAAAGCCAAACCCTATTTTGTTTTTTTTCCCCAAAACCTAACAACATGCTCTTGTTGCCTAAACCCAACCACGTGAGTGTGATGTTGAAGGAGACGAATGTCAATTTGTGGTGTTGTACTGCCATGGTATGTATATTTTGAAAGAGACTGTATGAAAACTGTAAATTTCCTGTGAAAATGTTAGTGTATTCTAAAATGAGACAATACATGTACCAGGCTGAAGATGACATGGTGTCCCAGAACGTCAACAACCAACACACCCAGGGTACCTTGCATGTTGTATGTCGACAGAGCAAGCCCATGACCAAATGTTGATATGTGATGAGGTCAGCGTGAGAATATGTTGGCCAATCATTTCAGGACCTTCCTATTGGCTGTTCTACAAATGCTGATGTGTGCCCACGTCCCTTCAGTGAAAGCTCGATTCAATGGCAGAGAATTCTGACATTGGCAACATCTGCCCACACTTTGGACTTCAAGGACTTCAAAGAGGTCGGACAATAAACAAACTAAAACGTGTCAACATTGGTTAAGTGTTTCAGAGATGGAGACAGAATGTTTCAAAAAGTTTAGCCTTTTGCTCACCGGAATAAAAAGCTCAAAGCTGCAGCTTTAAGTTCACATTAATGTAGCTAACGTTAGCTAGATTGTGTCCTCCGCCTCATACCCTGCCACTATAGACCATCTCAATGAGAGGGAGAACAAGGTAGCAGCTCTGGAGACAGACTCCCAGTCAGTGGTCACATCAACCTGAATCCAGCCAGTGCAAACCCCAGCTCCGCGATACTGGAAAGCCCGACTCCCCAACAGACCATCAAACTTTCTGTTGCTGCCATTACACAGGTTAGACCAGGGACTGCCATTGGCCACCAGTCCGCTGTGTAATCTGCCATAGGGACGATGTACTGGCCAAATAGGAGCTGCCACAACTGCAGACTGGAGCTCCAGAATTTTTTCACTGTGCGGAGCAGTCCACAGCAGCAGGAAGTGAGGCGGAGGGGCTGTGGGCTGGCTAGCAGTTAATTCTGTCTCATTTGTGAGTCTGAGAGAGAGAGAGAGAGTGCTGGGCATGGAGGGGCTGAGCAAATGTGCTGTGTGCAACTGCACAATGAAATACGGTTAAATAAATCAGTGTAGGGGAAGTATTAAGTTACTGTATGGAACACATGCATGTGCTTTTCCACATTTCTGCCTGACCCCACCTTCAAAGAGCTAAAACTTGCAAAGACACCAGTGTAATACTTAAGTTAAGGTAAGGGTTAAAGTTCTTTTTTATCAATGACTGTTGTGTAAATTGCCTTTTTTTCCTGATGTGCCTCATAGCAAGAAAATATTCACTGAGGGCCCTGCAGCTAGTAGAAAATTAATATATGGCGCTGATAAACTTTTTTGTTATTTCATAAAGTTATGAACATAGCTTTTATACTTGCACTTAAAATAAAAATTAAAACCACAGTTAGCATATTCAGTTGAACCTGCTTAATTTATTTTCTTTCTTTCAGTGAGTGTAATTGTACGTGATTGTTGTTCTGTTGCATGTTTGCACACTGCAAAGAGGAGGCTAATCAAATTTGGCCCCCTGTAGCCCCCCTCACCAACACAGTTTCATTTAATTTTCAGAGGCAATACAAAACACATTTCTCTCTGTTCTCAGCCTTCAAAGCATACCATTTGTTTTTTTAATTTTAAGTAAAAGGCTTATTTCATAACGTTTCTTGCGATGTGAGAGGGGACCAATCAATCAGTGTAAACAAGGCATCAGAGAGCCATTTTAATCCATGCAAGCAAGTCCAAGCTGTGTGCATAAAGAGGGCTGGCTGCTGGTGTGACATTGCCCCCGTGGAGACACATCTCCCAGCTGGGGAGGAAATTGTCTCTAATTGCTCCTGATTGGCTCCTGTTGACTCCTGATTAGGAGTGACGGCCTCATTAGCATGCTAGCCGTACAGGGCTGTCTTTAATGGTCGAAAACATCCCGACTGACAAATAACCCTACTGCTACAGAAAACTGTGTACCTTGCACCTGCCTGCAGACAGGAGATGAGCACAGCTGCTCTTCTTAATAACGTTCACAACTCAAATATGCCTCCCCACTCATCAGCGTAGTTATCTGAACAGAGAGTATCGCATTATTATCATATTTGCCCAGATAGACTTAAGGTGTGTTTTTGCATAACAAGGTTTCTGAAATTTTATATTTAAATGTACAAATGAGGCAGAATTTAATTAAATATGTTTTATAGTAATTTTCAAAGGTGTGGACGCAACTCACCTGACTTGATTTGATAACTCTAGACTCAACTAGACAAAATTTAAAAAGACTTGCAGACTTGACCAGTGTCTCGTGACTTCACTTGGACTTGTGCCTTTTTACTTGAAAATACTTGATACCTTCGCCACTGGCACAAAGATTAGAAAGTATATTAGCGTAACATGTTAAATAGTAGCCTGGACTATTATTTGCTCAAATAACTGGAGTCAACAGGCTTATATTTGGGATGGGCATCTATATGGGACAGGCTTTTACGCAAAACTGTTCAGCAAAAATTGTAAAAATGAGCAAATGTTTTATTTGAACTAGTATGAATATTACTTGTATAAAAATTAGGCTTCAAATAACATATCACTTATAAATCGACCATTTAATCTAGCTCAGACAGACAAGGCATTACAGAGAGCGAGAGTTATATATATCTTTTTTACAGCACTCAAGGATTATGGAACCTGACAAACCGACCCAACACTTTATGCTGTTAAAACAATACTCACAACTTGGATACATTTTAATGAAAAACCCTTTTGATTCTTTTCATCAGTGGATCCTTATGGACTAAAGGAATCTGAATAACTTACTGGGTGATCAAGGGATGGTCACACATTCTAACTTTCTGACAACTGCAGAGGACGGGGTCACCTTTTTTTCATCACTCCAGTAAATCTGAATGAATTACTATATTATTGGGTGCTCATAGTTTCGGTAAAATGAACTGAACCATTGAATTGTGAAGAATCTGCCTGAGCTAATGATGTGTAGTATCTCCATATTGACAAAAGTTTAAACACTTGTATCTCTATGTGCCATCTGAACAGCTAAATAACAATAGCTCAGACTGGTAGCCAACAACCTGGTTTTATATATCCAAAGAACTGAAATTTTATTGTTTTTATTGTTTTTAATTGTTTGTTTTATGTGTTATGTTTTTATGTTTATGTACAGCACTTTGTTTCGGCTGCTGTTGTTTTTAAAGTGCTCTATAAATAAAGTTGAGTTTAGTTGAGTTGAGAATCAATGCATTTCCTGAATAAACTAATGTTAATGCTGCTCATTCCCAGCAAGTTTACACTTAATTCCCTAGATCATCAGTGAACACCCGGTTTGCAAGAGGAAATTATTTAGAACTAATGTTCAGTTGCTGAGTGCCAAATGATACTCAAGATAATAGTATGCAAAGTGTGTGGGTCCAAAATTACAGAGATGCAACAACTTATGATTTTTTTAAATTTCTTATTTTACTCCTCTGTTGTTAAAATGACATAACCTCTGGAGACATTTATTTAGGGCTCAAAACTCAAAGTTTAAGACGCAGGACCTGACTTGAGACTTTTCAGTCTTGACTGTGGACTTGATTTAGAATTTTTCATCCTTGGCTCGGGACTTGCCTGATTTAACTTGGTTGCAGACACTTGTGACTTGCAAAACAATGACTTGGTCCCACCCTGTGTATATTTGCACGGCCTACATTTCCAGAACAGATGCCTGAACATTGGATAAAACCAGGTTGAAAATTCTTGTTACATTTTGTTAACACATAAATGTCAAAAAGTAAGTTTTGGATATCTCTTTTTATCACTCCATAAATCAGAAAACCCCACGTATGTATGTATGTATTAGACTGAATGAGCTCAGAGAGCTTGTACAAAGTAACAAACTTGCCGCTCACATGAATGGGGTGAATGAAACAAGACTGATGCTACGCTCTAATGTTAGTAGCACCGCAGTTTTTATGTGGGAGGGATTAAGTCAATTCAATACTACACGGCTCACAATCTTTTCACACGTTTTCAGCAAGTATTTTCTTACATGTATAATGTTTCTGGAAAGAATACTAAGATACGGGAACTTTAAACTTTAAAGGACTTTAAAGATACATATTGTAAAATTCCATACAGTTTTAGACAAAAATAAGACTACAGATGGATAGGGTAAAAATAGCTAATTATAAAGAATTTAAATAACATACTGTATATCACCATGAAACTTCCCCTGTTAATAATTTAAGTGAGGACAATTATTTTCTGTATTACAAGTTTTCTGAACTAAAAAAAAATAATAATTTGAAGGGAATTCTGATGGTAGTGCCCAGAGCAGGGACAAAACTAATTTTAAGAACTCCACTGTATCAAAGTCAGATTGGTGGGACATCAGTTGTACTGTAAAGGTAAAGATCTTTGTTAAACCTCACCTTTGGTCACAAGCTTTGGGAAGGGATCGAAATTTGACTATGGATACAAGCGGCTTAGATGAGTTTCTTTTGCAGGGCAGCTGGGCTCACCCTTAGGGACACTTCCAGGCATCTGATAAGGATGCCTCCTGCACCCCTCACTGTTGAGGTGTTCTGGGGCACATCCACCTGGGAGGAGACCCTGGGGCAGACCCAGAACACTCTGGCAAGATTACACTTTATATTCCGTCTGGCCTGGGGATGTCTTGGGATCCCCCAGGAGGATTTGGCTGGGAGGAAAAACCTTGGGTCTACCCTGCTGAACCTGCTGGCAAAATTGTTCCACTACAAACTGTCCATGTCAAATTCCTCTCAGTTTTTCTAATGTCATATAACAGTTCTTTGGGAATTAAAAGGAAACTACATGGCTAGATACCACAAAAAAGAGACAATCCTCCAAATTGTGATAACATAGGTCATTTGACAAGCAGCAATTACAAACCATATTTATGTTTATTGTAAGGCAGCAACCTCAAGTGGCTGTAGTTGTTGTGAGGGAGCAGAAGAGGAAGTCAGGCAACGTAGTATAAAGAGCAACAAAGTCTGCTTAGGGTAGCATTAAGAGGTGGTGGATGAGTCAGACAAACACAAGACTTTCATCCAGGAGCTGTTCGTGTGAAATCAAAACTCAGCATTATTTTAACAATGCAATGTAGTATGTCATGTGAGATATGTGATTTATGTGACGTGATTTATGTCACGTGAAAAAGGTCATGTCATGTTACCATGGCAATAAACTTTCTTAATTTAAGTCAAACCGTGATCTTTTTTCAAATCCTAACCAGTGGGTTTTGTTGTCTGAACCTAGTCATGTAGTTTTGGTGCAACTGCAACCATTTCATAATGTTAACCATGTGTTTAAAATTGGAATCGTTAACACTAATTCAGGAAATGCTCCTGTGGGTCGTATTGGAGGGTAGAAACATAGAGCCTATGTAAGGATTGGAAGACTTGGTGAGAAAGTATGTTTTTATAAATATGTGCCGATGCATATAATGAAAGAAAAAGTTTTTGCAACACACATGCACTGACATAATAGGCAGTGTTGGGCAAGCTACTTGCAAAATGTACTGAGCTAAACTACCAGTTACTCTACATCAAAATAAAGTTTCACTACATCGAAGCTACCAAGAGAGAATGTGGCAAGCTAAGCTATGAGAAAATGTCGAAAGTTGCTTGCTACTTGCAAAGTCTCTTTTATGTTTTGACTTTATGTCAAATCAGCATTTTCTTAGTTATCAGAAAAACTGTCAAGCCAAACAAACAGGCAGGCAAAAAATGTTGAGTTGTTTACAATAAAACTTTCCTCTTTTCTGTTTTTTCTTGCAGAGTTTGTGACATTTGAACATGTCCTCCAGTAACATGACATTATCAGTCAACCTATTGCGCTCTCTCTTCCTCTCTCCTCTTCCTACTTAATGCATTTCTCTGTATCTGGCTATGTCAGTAATTCAAAAACAGAATTCCAAAATTTTATTTTTCAGTAAAAACAGCAATATGAACATAAAAATGACAGACAAACTAAATTAAATTAAGAATTTTTTTTTTTTTTTTTTTTTTTTTGGGACATTAGAAGATGAACATGTCCTGCAAATAACACGTGACCTCAGTATGTCACACTGTCTCTCCTCTCCTCCTACTTAATACTGTTTACTGTCTCTCTGCTCTTTTTTGTCCCTTGCTGTGGTCTGTCTCCCTAGTGTCCACTTCAAATCCACTAAACATATACAGTCTATGGGCAAGACACGAAGTGCAATGTAGCCAATCAGAGGTAGAGTAAGGCAGGTCTTGCCAAGAAAAGCCAATAGTGAAGCAGCAAGCAGAATAAAATGAAGGACTGCTATGTGATGTCATACAGAAGTGTGTCCCTCATGTACATGTTTCAGTGTGGGGCTGGCGTCAGTCACATTACTTATTCTCAGTTTCATTATCCTTACATTTATCCAAACCTCCACAGAAAAACGTCCACTGTACTTCAGAGCTTTTCCTAGGAAAGATAGCTTGTAACTTTTGTGGACACTACTTTGCAACTCGTTCAATTACTCAGCTTTGCCAGTGAAAAGCTATGACTCAGAAAGTGCCACCACGCTATGTAAGTGACACTACTGCCCAACATTGATACTAGGACTGTACCTGACTCAGAATTTTTTTTATATGGATTTGAACGGGGTTTAGTTGAACATTCAGGGTGACAGTGACATAGTAAACAAGCTAACGGCGCTAAAGACGGATCAGAGATGTGCAGCAACATTTTTTGGCATCAGTAGAACTCAAACCAAGAATTCAAGCCAGAAACTGTATCATATTAATTTGCTGTGAGCTGTAAATTTACCAGTTCTAAGCAGAAGGCAGGAGTTAACATTATTTCGGAGCTTGACTGGGCAATGCCTCTCCTTCTCCAGGCGTCTGTGTCTGCAGCTGCCTGTGCCAAAGAGCAGCTTGAAAGCAAGAAGCAGTCAGTCTGCGACTAAATCTGGAGGCATTTATGCACTGCACGCTAACTGAGAATTAATTATAATTAATATATATACATATATGTATATACATATATATATTTGCCAAAACATAATTTGATTAACACCCATATGAAGGGGTCAACAAAGATTATAGGCATCACAAAAGCATAATTATGTTTGACACATTTATTGTAAGCAGAGAGTATTGGCAGCATTAGTGAATTTGCAAGGCTGCAGCAGCAGTATGTGATGATGTTCAGTACTGATCGGTCACTTATCATCAAAATATTTTATTGATTAATCACTACATCATTTAGTGTAGAAATTTATGGATGTTACTAAATATGACGGACGCCCATCATCTGTACCAGTACCAGAAACCAAAGTGCAATAAAAAACAATTCACAGATATTCTATTAACTATGACAGGAAATGGAAGACAGCAGTAAATCCTCATATATGACATTCAGTGTCAACACATGTGACAACATATGTCAAAATATGTGACAACATTTTCAGATGCATACTGTTGTTCTTGTATTCTTAGTTTCTCCCTGCTGTTAGGCTGCAGAGTTGTATAATTCCTTTTGTCCGCAAGCAACAAATAAGTATGGAAATGTTCCTGCTCGCAATTCAGCACCATCAAATTGTTAAGGCAGATGGGCTTTGTATTAACATTTTATGAAACTAATTCTGGCCTTATTGAAGGCAATGTGCCTTTTTGTTGTACAGCTGCTGAACAGTGGGTGATGAGAAATGATTTTGTTATTCTCCTGCGTGTTTTATTTTCAACATTAAATACAACCATCTCTGCATGCATTTGTCTGAGCAGGGCGCTTTGCTTTGCAGATTAATGGCAGTAAACACTGTTTTATAAATCAACTCCTGTTCCATATTTCTGCTTTTTTTGTCTTGACGGCCCCCTACCAACCAACCAACCAAACACACACACAGACACACACACAGACACACACACAGACACACACACACACACACACACACACACACACACACTCTTGAATTCAGAGACAGAAGGCAGGCAGGCCTGCTGTAATCACTATTTGGGGAACATTCTTTGCTCTCAAAAGACACATCTATAAATCATCCAAGAGACTCATTATTTTGTCAAATATTACACAAAGGCCCACAGAATAACCTGCTGTCACTCTGTCCTACTTACAATTATTTGATCAGTGGTGTCTACATCGAGCAGCAACCTTTGGGGCTGAAAAATGAAGCCAAAGCAGAAGTGCCAAAACTGCAGTTCCTCCAATGGCCACTTGAGTCTAGCTCAATCACCCTGAACCCCCATGTTAAAATGCCCAGCTTGATAGCAGAAATAGACATGTTTACAGCGTGGCACAGAAAAATTTTTGGTCTCCAAAGCCTTGTCTTCACATGCACTGCAACCTTGAAAAGACATTACCTGCAGGAGCTGTATGTTGGAACACAAATGTCTGAATAAATTGGACCAGGCATAAAACAGACTTTACCTTGCCATATGAATAGTATATAGTCCTTGAAATGTCTCATTGAGCATACGTATGAATAGAGCAGGTAATTGGGTGGGCGTGTTGACATTTCTGACACATGGTTTGTGTGACATCAATGACAGTGTCTTATTGGAGAGATGATGAGATTCGGGAACTTCTATTGGTAAGGGCTGTCACAAAATCATCAGATCATCAAAATCGTCAAAATCGTCAATTCAAGGAACGGCAAGACAGACGGTTGTTTGTGACCACATTACGAGCCGGCTATGTGACTGTGGTGTAATCCGTATCATGTCCTGTCTCCTGCACAATCTGCCTAGGAGCAACCCCTCACCTAAACCAAATGCAGTATTTGAAGTAGGTGAGAAAGTGGTATCAGTGCATCTCTAATTACCACAGTTAATTATAGCTGTAAATGCACCAAGCTATCCAAGCTAGCAGCTAGCATTAGGGTTGGCTCCACCCTCTCATACAAACATGGTCACTTCTGGCTCGTAAAATCCAAAATGGCAACAGGCAAAAACGACAAACTCAAGGCTTCAGAAACCAATGGGTGACGTTACAGTAGCTACATCCATTATTTCATACAGTCTATGGTTTACATACACTTCCATCTATATGTTTTGTCTCAGTGAGTTGGGGGTGGAATGCAGATGTGGCGTGTGTTTCTAAGGTGTGTTGCATCTCTCACCTGGCTTTCCAGTAGACAGGATGTTCTTGGGGATGGTGACTCTGTCCTCAGAGCTGCGGGCCCAGTCCACCATGCCCCTCCAGCCCTTCATGGGGAAGCTGATGTCTGCATGACCCATCACGGGACGCTTATGGATGCTCAAAACTGTAACACAGAAATGGTGAAGACTGAAACTTTCACTCATTAAACCCTTTTTAATTAACATTAGTATTCTGTTTCTTCATAATTACAATCCTACTTCTCTTACTTCTGTCTACAAACTGCAGCTACTGCAGTGTGTAGGGGTGCCTCTATCTGTTTATTTCTCTGTGCTCTACTCATAGGTTCAATTGGGCAGACCTAATTTGGGAAAAATTGATGTCACAAATGTCCAAGCACCAATCAGAATGTAATTACAGCCATGGAGATTTCTTCTAAAGGGTTCGCTTGCTTTTATTGCCAGACCATTGTCAATCAAATAAACCACACTGTCCTGATGAAGCAGTTAGCTGAGTTTGTGAGAGCTAAATTGTTAATAAATAATACACGTCATTTTACTGAACTTTAACTTTGAGTGTTATTGTTTTAATAATTCATGAATTTTAATATTTAAAATTTTGAAACTACATTTTTCATTATTATTTTCATTATTTTAAGTTGAGCATGTATAGATAGTGGGACTTGATCTGAACTGTGGTCTTGTATACATATCCACATGGAAAACAATTTATTGCAGTAAAACTACTACAAAATAAATTAAAGATTAAAAAAAAATGGTGCAGCATATTTTCATGGACACTATGTTATCTCAGTATGGCCAAATTGACCTGCTACAGGACCAAGGGGCAAAGATTAGCCACCGGGCCCCTATTAGCCACCCTCTTCCTACACTCTCTGTTCAGTTCTTCTATGCTTTTATACTTCCTGGTCCCAGAGTAACCCTTAGTGTTGTGACGTTCACGAACGAACTGATTCTATTGAACGGCTTGTTAGCATGAATGATGGGAACCGAGTCGCAGCTGGGAACCGTTCTTTAAAATCTAGTCCGCAAATGAGGTTATAATCAATATTTCAGAATAATTCAAACTCAGATATTGGTGGAATATCTAATTTTGTATTATTTTATTCCAAATCTCACCCCATCATACCTCCCAGTGGTTATTTCCAAGATAAAATGAGTTACCACCAGGCTGGCTTCTTAAAACTTAATAAATATAAAAATCAGTCAAATGAGCCAGTTTTTTGAACGGCTCTTTGAAAGAACGGCTCACCAAGATCCGGCTCCCCTCAAAGAGCCATAAATCCCATCTCTAGTAACCCTGTGGAAGTGTGATTTAAAAAACATTAAAGCCGTAATTGGTAACTTCTATATAGATAATTTTTGTAATATTTTCTGAAACTGACAGTTCACCCGCAGTTGTACATGACACATATAAGTGAATAAAATCACATTCCTCCTCGTGGTGCTTATAGTGTCATTTTCAAGAAATCCATCATATATGAACAAAAACAGCCAATCAGAAACAAGGAGTCTCCAACGCAGCTGTTACGCTGGATTTCCACTGGATGCGTGTCTGTTGCGGAACGGCAGCGCTGGTTATCCACTGCGTAATATGATCCGCCGTGAACACTGTGTATTTTATTTTGGAAATTAACCAGATGTTTTATTTTGTTTCTGTGCACAACTTCCTGCCCCGCACGATCTGCCCTGTGCTGAATTGCTGCGTTGTGCTCTGGCGTCCGGCAAAAATAGAAGTCCTGCGTATCTGTTGTGGAGGGCTCCGGAGTGCCGGAGCTGAGACGGAGCCAGAACGCAGCACTGCCGGAGCTGGTGGAAACACACACATTGACTAGAATTGAATCCTATCAGCTCCGCTGCCATGCCGGAGAGGAGACGCAACCAACAAGCATCTGGTGGAAATTGGCCGTTAGTCATGTCAATCCCTGCTTGTGGAAGTTTTTATAAACATATTTCAGGGCATTGTTTAGCTGTAAAAAGTTTGCTCTGACTGGTGGGTGGTGCTCTGTTTTAGTTTTATTGTTTTCAACATGGCAGCCAGGTCACAAACATTCTTATTTTTCAGCTTAACAGTACACTAAAATATGTTTCTGAAAACATGCAAGGTAAGAATAGCCAATGCAGTAACAGAATGCTAATTGATATTCGATCAGCATTGGCTTGTTTGATGGTTTGACTACAGTTTACAAGCAGTGACTGCTGCATTCGAGACTCCTCAGCTCTGATTGTTTGTTTTTTTTTATTCAGGTGTGGTGGATTCTAGCAAATATCATTAGAAGCACTATGAGGAGGAGGAACATGACTTTTTTCACAGGCTACTGTCTCATGCACTACTGTCTAGATTTAGTCACAATGTCAGCAAAATGACAAAAAGTTATTTCTATAAAAGTTACCAAGTGTAGTACAAAATATGAGCACATAGCTGAAATAAAACTAAAACTACATTTTGACATTAGGACCCTCCAGGTCCCACCTTAAAGCCCTTGTCATGTGCATTGATATTTTGCTTTAGTAGTGAATATTTCAGAACAAAATTTCAATTCAATCAGCATAAAGCAGCTGACACACAGAAAGCCTGGAGCTTCAGGGGACTATGGACTTCGGGGCCCCAGGGCAGTCACCTAGTTGGTATTCCAACATTCAATGTCAGATATCACTAACAATAAAATACTAAGTTTGATTTAGTATTCAGTGATTGTTCTGTCTGTTTGTCTGTCCAGATAACATGCATCAAAATGCGGGGCTAACTAAAATATGAGAACAGATGCTTTGTTTTGATGCATGTGATACACTGTGTGTTGTTCTGAGGTTCTTTTCTATTTCATGCCAATGAAATATTGTAGTTCACCTTTACAGACCTTAAACAAAAAGTAAAAAATCTGAAAAAGAAGATCATTTTTTGACTCTAACCTCACTCCTAAAATTAATAAACAATATGGTTGAATAAAAGAACCGTTGAATCTTCAAGACATAAAAAACAAAAATAACCGTGCGGCAGATGAGGTTCAGGTCTGATGAATTCCCTCATCCTATACAACTTGACTACTCTGATGAGTTTGTTGGAGGAAACTCTGATCTAACTATATGTTGGCAGATGATGAGTGTGGCTTTGCTTATGTTCGAGGTGTGGGAGGGAAGAGGAGGTCAGCTGCCCTAGGGGAGGTACGCTGCCGGTGTGGGCGGCTATTTGGCTCCAGACAGCGAGGTGGCACCGCTATAAACAGGACCTCTCATCTGGCCCCAATTCCCACATACTCTCCCTTGACTAAACTCAAACTCTGCCTCGTTTTTATCTGGAGGTCACAGAGAGCAGCAGAGCCTCTGTGATGACTACACTACAGTTTTTTCCCCCCTATTTGAGGAAAATAGAGCGTTTACAGTCGCTGAGCAATGGAAGGAGACAGCAGGTAGTTATGAATGTGGATTTGCTGAACCTGCTGCCCTGGGGAGTGCTAATATCTGCCATGGGTTCCTTCTCTTGATGTAGAGGGATAGAAATAGAATGCCACAGAAAGACAGAGTGTGCCATGCCTCAAGACATATCTCATTAAATTATCTGAAACAGAGGATTTTCCAGCAAAGGATGGTGGGGAATTCCCAATATCCAAATAAACTAAAGGACAGAATTCTTATCCAGGTCCTGAGTCCAGATTTTCCCAACCCAGAGCCTCCACTGACTCCAGGCTACAAATGGAAATACTTAATTGTTTGATTTTGTTTGAGCAACATAAATATACAAATATATAATTGCATCAGTGGGAGAAATTAACTAGATAACTTCCTCTCCATAGAGGTTTAAAGCCAGTTAGCCAAATAGTTTGCTGGGGAATCAAACAATGCCACTGTCGCTATGGAGACAATACAATACTTACGTGTGCTGTACTACTTAACGCTATCATTAAAAGGTTTACTGTGTTTCATGCATGGCAGTACAATACTAAGTGACAGGTGCAGCCATTATGATTATTTTATCCTATAGTTTGAAAATATTATTAATGTTTTATACATGTTCAATATTCAAAATAGCCAGCCCATTTTCATTCCCAGGTCATCAAACACCGACACCTTGTTACGGTCCAGACGCACCAAACTGACACAAAACTAGAGGCGATGAAGGCCTCCTGCTGCATTACGTGGCATCGCAGTGTCTCAGCCAAAAAAGTTGCACACAAACACACTACAAAGACTACAGCTGACGGCCAACCAGTACGCAAGTTCTGCACCTGAGAGAGAGGAAATAACTCTTCACACCAGCAGACAGTGGTAGCCCGATCTAGTCATTCAAATAGGGAAACCGGAAGACTGTCATGAGACTGGTTAGCCAGTTAGCACATTACGGCACAATCCAATGTGGAAAGAACAGAGCACATTCACCGTGCACCAGTGAACAATAAGACAAACCATCACAAAATGTTTCTGTTTAAGAGCTCAATGACTAAAGAAAAATAATCCTACCTGATGGAACTAGTTTGTTTTAATCTCACTCCCTGAGAACACTGATTCAGTATGCTAAAATGGCTATATAAAACAAAAAGGTGATTGAGGTTAACAAGGGTCAACGGTGTGCGACACATCGCACTGACTAGGGTGACAGATGCTCATCGATGGCCCAATGTTTGCCAGCATCCGACCGTTGGCTTGGTGTGTCAGGGTCACGGCATGTGTGATAATAACAAATGCACCCTTTGGCATCTCTCTCAGACACATCTGGTTTTGAACAAACTCCAGTGTAAAGCTAACCACTGCAATCATTGATGCTCAGAGAAACTGATCTAATATAAAGAGTGTGAAAGTCCCTGCGGGATGGGCAGAGGGGGAGGTGGAAGGGTCAATCAAACACAGGACTTTCATCTAGGAGACCGCTTTCCGTGCTCTGTGTGAAACTAAAGGTCAATGGTGTTTTAATGTAAGGTTATGTGACTTGCGTTTGTCCGTCAAATACTGACGTCTCTCACGTTACATACTTATTTTAACCCATAACATGAGGTTTTTCTAAAACCAAACCAATTTTGTTGCCCAAAACTAACTGTGAATGTTTGACAACTTAAACCATGTTAGAACGTGTTTGACCTGGGTCAAACACTGTGCATCACATCCAGGTGTGAAACAGTGCGTCTGTTAGACACCAAAGGGTGCCTTCAGTGTAGGTATCATACACCGAAGGCATGAGAAAGTATTGGTATTGACAACCTGGGATGAGATCACATTAAAATAGCCTGTCATGAATGACTGTTTCATCAACAAGTATAAATTTATCCTTTTGTCTGGGACTTCCTTGTGTCTGTTTGTTTGATACAAGTTAGAGAAAAGTCCAATCAAAACCCCTGTTTAAAATATGCCATGACGAATCGTGAGCTTGTGGAAAAAAATATCTAATGGTGATATTGTTTCCAAATTACATAAAAAACATATTTGGCATTTCTGGCTTTTTTGCAACTTCTTTTTTCTTATTGGCCAACGTAGTCATACACACCAATACAGATGTATTAGTGACAGGCTAAAATCACCCAACAGGACATGCAGCTCTTTCTGGGTGCAACAGTGGTTGTTGTCAGTAGACTTAAGAGTGAGGGCACAGGAGATGTGTATGTAAGCGTCAGGTCACCTCCCCTGTCGTCCCTTTTATGTATTGCCATTGTAGTTATGAAGATCAATCTTCAGAGAAAGAAAAGCGCCGATAAGAGTGTTTGTTTTGATAAACACAGATAGCTGTGAAGATCTCCTGGATGGAGATAAGGCTGACCTAGGTTATCGGTGACTTCATACATGTCTTGGAAGTCTTTCATCCTCAGGCCAATGACATCCACAAAGTCCTCCACCAGACGGAACAGCTCTTTGATGTTTGGCCCCAGCTGAGAAAACAGAGACACATGAAAGTAGAATGAAAGAAAAAGCATCATGGATTTCAGGTGAATTTATATCTGAACTGCTGTTCAAACACTTGACACACAAAAGGCCTTTTATTGTATTTGTAGCAAACATTGTCATACCAGCTGAGTGCCACCAGTTCTCAGATTCTACACAGCTATGACCAACATGAATATTTCATATAGTGCATCACAGCCAACGCTTCATTTGGATGACAAGAGTACATTCAATTAACTCTAAAGGTTTTCTGTCTTGGTTTGTTTTGAAACTCTGGGGACACACTCTAAAACTAAGGAATGAGCAACACATAATGAGTGTGTGGACTTGAATAATGTGAAGACTGCAGTCCTCCTTCATGAAGGGATTATTCAACAATAGTGAGGACAGGTTCAGCTAAGGCAACAAAACATCTGGTAAAGTTTGCCAGAATGGTACATTGACACTAAATGCTAGGTAAATGAAAAGTACAGAAACTTCATTACACTATGAATTGATTCCGGTCCCAGTTTTAAGTGTTCATTTTACCAGCAGCTATTGACTGGACTGCTTTTCCCTGCATTTCAAAATAGTATAAAAAACAAATTGCAGAGAACTGAAACTTGATTAAGGCAGCTAACATGCCACATTATGTCTCCTTCAAGTGTCATTATTTTAATTATTAATTACCACACAATGAAAATGTAAATCTGACAACCTCTTTTTCCTATTTGATGTGATTGCAAACATTTAGGTTTGTCAAAGACTTATTTTGATATGGTAATAATTTGCCTAGTTACCTAACTTAGGTCTAGTTACGGAAATGTTGCATTAAAAATCTTTTTTTTTTTTTTTTAAGTAATTTGAAAGAATGATACAGGTACTTATGTTGACATATCCTCCAAGTTTTGTGATGACTGCCCCAATGGTTGTGGGGTTAGGTCCATTTATGTGCTGAGCCACACGCTCTCTAAAGTTTGTCGGTTAATATCATTAACACACAATGAGATATCAACAAGCTTTTGAAAACTTTTGATAAGCTTGATAAGCCAATAATAAATTACAGAAAGGTTGGTATGAATCAGACATATGGTTAAAGACGAGATGTCAAAAATGTGTTTTTCGGAAAATTCAAAATGGCACATAATTTTACAGCAGTCCCATTATGATGATTTGTGTGTCAAATAGCAAGTCAGTCAGACTTATGGTGTGATGGGTGTGTCCTTTCAGAAATAGAATTTTTGAGTCCCCATCTAGCCAACTGGCATTGTATTTCTTGAGCAGCATATGCACAAACCTTCCAATCATTAATGAAAATGATAAGTGTCTAGGATTAAACATCTCACAGGAATTTATGAAAACATTAAAAAAAAACCTATGTTTTGAGAAGTGATTTAAAAGATGTCACTGATTCTGCAAGTCTCAGATCATCAGACAGGAAGTTCCAGAGCTGAGGAACCCTGACTGGAAAGGCCTTGTCATTTTCAGGTTTGAACCAAGACTTCAGAAATGTGATAGGAATAGGATAATGGCAGGATAATCTTTCTGTACATTCTGTAAGTATCAGCACAATTCTGTCTGGTAAAATGGACCTAGTTAGCACAATGAAAACTATGAAAAGAATAAAAGCATTTAAACTAGTTTTTAAACCATTGCCTATCTTCATGTTGGGGTCTTCTTGAGATTAAAAAACTACTTTAGTGGTGCATACAGAATTAATAAACAGACCTTAAATTAATTTACCACAAACTGTAATTCTGGGGCCCGAGGGGCACATTTGCTTGGTTGGTAATCCATCTTTGGCCATGATCAAAGGTCTGAAGACTGAATGTTTGACTTTTTGAAAAAATGCCTTGCTTTTTCAAACTTAACATTAAAAGCAGACATTGTGCCTACTGGGATAAACTTCCTGACCCAACTTTCAAGTCTCTGCAAGTTACTCATGATCTTAACAAACAAGAAATAACTGCAAGACCTCTAGCTGCTTAGAAGTTGGGACATACACATTCATAAATATAAAATATTACAGCCACACTAAAAAATGAACTGCAATGTTGTGTTTGTATCAAATCATATTTATTTTAGTCACGTGAATAAAAAAAACTCTTCCAGAAAATAAAGAGCTCTTGGTGAGCCTCAGTTAAAGGTAAGAATGAAAGTTGCAGAGTAACTGTACGTTCACACCAAAACTGCCAGAGCTTCAAAGGCGACAGGTCTAATTCATTTTCAACGGACATGTGGCGACTAGCGTTTTAAGGTGCAAAACTGATGACAGATGGCAGTGGTTTGGCGAATTGAGCTGCAAATCAAAGTTGAAGACTGGTAACTTTATGCTAATTAGCTATGATGCGTTTGAGCTGCAAATGACCAGCAACCAATTGGAATGTAGATGTCTACCGCTTGTGTGGAACATCCTCGGAAACTTTTAGTTTCTATCAGATATTTGTTCCTAGTTCAAAACAAGCAGCAACCTGTCAAACTGATATATGTTAAGCCCGAAGTAGCGCTGTAACCTCTCCCCATCCAGCCGCAGCTCCCGTACCAGCAGATGATATTTCCTGTGCTGTTCAGGGCCCCGAAGGATATTGTGAACCCAGACCTGACAGTGGCTACATCCACAAAGGTACCACAGGGCAGCAGTGTCTCCTTCCATGTTGAATCGATACACAAGTGTGGACAACTGATTAACTTTTACAATTTCTTTGTGTTCTGGAACGCTTGTTATTTGCGGGAATCCAATTCATTTGCTCTCCTTACCACCAGTTTAACTAATAGCGCTGTAGGCACTCGAACCCAAACCATCGACAGTGTTTCCCCTGGGTTTACAGTTTTGGGGGGAATATCAAATAAAAAATTTTGCTCATATTTGGTTCGACCCACTTGACATGCTGCTGTGTTGTGCTACGGCCTGTTCAAGTGCTGGAATTTCTTATTTACGTGACAACGTCTGAACGCAACACAGGCTGTGTGTTTAATGTTCAGTGTCAGACCTATTTAGACTTTTTATTCTGTTTTCATTGTCCAAACGTGAAAATAACTGTACTCAGCCAAATACACAAAGTCAAATTTCAGTGCTCCAGCCAGTAACCTGCTTTGCGGCCCCTTTAAACTGAGAAGAAGAACGTTCAGTTTTTGATGTCATGAGTGACTTGAGCTGCTTTCACTGCCACAGGTATTTTACCAGCAGTGCTGCTAGAGCAAATTCAGCTATTTTGCAGCTCTGGCAGCTTTTGGTGTGAACCTACAGTAACAATAACAACTGTGCCTCCTTCATGAAATCCTTTTATTGTTGGAAAAACACACTTCTTATTTTGCATGTTATTTGTATTTCAAGACACTGTGCTTATTTTGAGGAGAGCAGGTTGGTTGTTTAGAGTCTTTCAAGTGCGTGGTGAGAAAAGGATGGACAGCTGGACGGCTGAATGCAAGCAAAGATAGTGATGCATGAGTGGATGAGTGCAGCAGATGGATGAGTGGGTGTTTGCGTTGACTCGGTTACTCATTAGCTATAGATATTTCTGTCCTTCAGCAGCGCTCTTCTCCTTCTACCTCTGTCAGTCTGAAAAGACACAGGTGGGCTGTTTGTCCACCTGCGTCTTTGTCACTGTGTCCAACTCATCAATCCTACAGCTTCAGTGTTACTATTACTGTACACTAAGTTTTACAAAAGATGTAATTATGGATGTAAATCCAGGTATACAAAGAGAGGGTAATACTAACCAGTTGTGCTTCCTCCCACCTCTCCCTGTTCTCCTCCATCAGCAGATTGCTGACTGACTGCACAAAGTTCTGGAAGACAGAGAGAAAATGTTTCACATGATGGCACATGGTCAGACCTGAAGGTATTCACAGGATAAGGCTGGTAATAATCTCTTTATTTCGTCTGTCTATTTTTCTGTATGTATCATAATATTGATACGTACAGAATATATTACATCCTATTCCTCTGTTTGCCTAATGTTTCCTGAAAAACTACAGTGACCTGCTTTTTAAGGATGTCCAAAACCAAACCAACCAAAAACACTATCAAACTGCACTATACGTATATTATGTATGTTAATATTATATAATATGTATATAATATGTATGTATGTATGTATGTAAGAAAGACCTACTCATAAAAACATACCATACAGCCACTTGTTTTCAAAAACTCCACAGCAGTATCTTTCACAATAACAAAACAAAAAAAAAAAATAGAATATCAACCTCATCCATTAAAGCTGGGGTAGGCGGTTTTATTTTGGCGTCACTGGGCAAAAATCCCATAATGACCTTCAAGCATATTGTATTTCAAGTGGACTAAGAAAATAATAGACTTCTGCACCTCCTCTTGGCTCTGTTTTCAGACTTTAGAAAATCTAGCAAATGAAGGGAGAACTTGGCCAATCACAGGTCATTTCAGAGTGAGGGGGTGTTCCTATTGGCTATTTTATAAATACAGATGAACATGTACGTCCACCTTGGTGAAAGCTTGAGTCAATGGCCTGAAGTCCTGAAGAGAAAGTTGCTATTCCAGCATTGGCAACAACTGCCTATACTGCAAAGCAATGCCAAAAAGGAAGACTGACTGATCAAAGAGAGTCTAAAGACATACTAAAAAAAAACAAATAAAAAAATAAAAAAATTTGTTAATATCCAACACATTCTCACTCTGACCTTGTTACATATCAACTTTGGTTATGGACTTTCCACGTCAACATATAACGTGCAAGGTACCTTTGGTGTATTGCTTGATGTTCTGGGATGGTGTGTCAACTTAAGCCTGTTACAAGCTTTGTCTGTTTTCAAAATACACCTCCGTTTTCATGTAGCCTCTTTCAAAATAAGTGCACTATGTCAGTACAACACCGCAAATTGACATGTGTTTCCTTTAACAACACACTCATGTGGTTGGGTTCAGGCAAAAAAAACATGGTTTGGCTTTACAATGACATGGGATGTGAACACTGGCCTCTCAGGTGAAAGTCGGTGGTTATTGGACCCATCCACTGTCCCTCCTACCCACCCCACTCAGACTTTCGTCCCCCTTAAGTTGTTGTCCCGCTGCGTTTCCTCCTAACGCCAACAGGTGTTGTTACACAATAATGGCGACCAGCCATGTGTCATGCCGACATGCCTGACGCTGGAAGTCACTGCCCAAACTCTGTATCTGACAACTTCGGAGCAATACTGGGCTGAAATATCGGCATGTTTAAGGGATGGAGAGAAAATGTTGCTCATAGTTTAGCCTTCTGCTAACCAGAGCTGAGGGCATATTACTGTCATTTCATGTTCACATTTATGTAGCTAACGTTAGCTAGAACCTCGGATCACAACACTCCCTGCCACTACGGATCATCTCGCTGGGAGAATAGGGGTCAGAAGCTCTAGGGACGAACCTGTGCCAGTGGCAGTAGCACCCCACATCCAGCCAGTTCAAACCCCTGCTCCCAGCGACCAAACAGCCCCTACTCTCTACCAGATAAGCAAACTTGCTGCTGCTGTGTCAAAGGGTAAATGTTCATCTAGTGGGAGGGGCTTAGGACAGAGAGGTAAGAGCTGACGGAGGAGGGTGTATTTTCAAATTCTGCCATTTTCCTTGCCTTTTCAAGATTTCTGCCTATCCCAGGTTTTTTTTTTGTCATCATACAGTTACACCAATACCTGAAATTTTAACAGTTCCTGCTTCTGAGCCGTGTTCCTCTAAATCTGACCAATTCTTGCTATAAAACGTAATCATGTATCAGAGTTTTCATCCTAACTGTAATATTGTTACGGTAATATACACCCTCAAACCGCATTACAAACAGCAGTAAACTCATATATCAATTCACCCTCATGTCTGCACTGCTGGGACTGTAGTATGCCCTCCTGAAAATCTCCGTCATGTTCTTCAGCACGTCCACGATGGCCAGCAGATCCCCACTGTAGCTGGTCCCATCACTGGATGTCACCCTGAGCTTGGTCATCACCTCTGAAACTCCATCTCCCACAAGGCCACGCTGTGCTTTGGACAAGTGTTCCCGAGTCTAACAGAGAAAATGGGCGCTGTTAGTTTTCACAGTAAGTGATCAACACCTTTGTGCTTCAAGAAGCAAATCTAAGAAGCCATAATCAGTGTCTTCACTTGGTTATTTTGCCTTGAGGCTACCAAGAGTGTAAAAGAAAAAACTTCTTGATGCTCACCAAAGTTTGTATACTGCGATAGTCATTGGAAATGCATTTCATATAGGTGGGATTCTCCCAGTAGGCGATGCCCTCTTCGTCCAGGGTGCAGCGGCGCAAGATAAGCCCTGTGTGAGATTGTATGAATATATATCACCACAGTGTATTTCTAATCCAACTCCTAAAACTACCAGCGGACATACGCGTCTTCCGGCTGGTCAGGTGTGAGCTCACCCATGGCATTGGGAGGACAGCGTACTGCGGCAGTATCCCCAGCTGGAGTCATCTTCCATACAACATTGGAGAAGTTGTCCTCGCCACATATTTCATGAGGTTCTGCTCACAAAAGAAGAGCCAATGAGCATCATGCAGGGTATCAACATATAGGCTATCATGGAAAATTGGTTACAGTCGGGGTAAAGATAAAAAAAGTGCAGAAAAAGGCAGCTCAGCAAACCATGTTGCTACCACTGACCTGGGCATCTCTTTTCATTACAGCGCCTGACCTCTTCTCGTTCTCCAGGACAAGGCTGCCCTCCAAAAAAGGGCCCATAACAAATCCTGTTTCTCTGCTGGCTCCCCCCTCCACAGGTTTTAGAACAGCCCGACCACAAAGACCACGGTTGCCACTTGCCATCCACTGACAGAATGCAAACAGCAACAGTGTTAGACAGAACTTTATCAAGCACAACAAAACACACACACACACACACACACACACACACACACACACACACACACACAAACAGATCATTTCAGTGTTTTAATCGTTTCTGCTCCATTTAGTACAAATTATCTATCATTTACATTGACTGCAGATCATTTTTTTAAAACACACTGTACTGTGTTGAATTTTTAGTATTTATATCCCCGGAGCATAAAAATGAACTAGCAAAGATTTGAAATTTGCTTCTTGCAATTCATTGATAATTCATAGCATTTTGAAATTAATGAAAACCGAACAGCCTGGACGGCAGGAACATACATTCATCACTTCAAACCACTATGAAACACTGCTAAGAAAAACACAGAAAAGTAAAAAGCAAAGAAAAGTTTGTTTGATTTGTAGTAAATGTGGAGTTTGGTAAAGGCAGCTACACAAAATATCATTGACTGATATCAGAACCATAAATGACATGAAAATTAAAGATTCATGGTAAAAAAAAATATCAGTGTATAACCAGACAATACAAATTATGGACAGAAAACAACAACAATGAGGTGGCACCATTGTCATGTCTTGAAAAACACAATATGTTCAGCTTTGAAAGCTTCATAAGCTATTCTAACTTATTTTTAGATGCCTAGTCATGCTCCTTGTCTGCATAATGAATCATGAACATGACACCAGCACACCAGTAGAGTCAACACATGTGCCTCAGCAAACAATAACTGTTGCATTGTCATTCATTCATTTTCTGTTCTTATCCTGATGGGGGTCACAGGGGCCTGGAGCCTATCCAAGCTGACATCGGGCAAGAGGCAGGGTACACCCCAGACAGGTCGCCAGACTATTACAGGGCTGACACATACAAACAGACAACCATTCATGCTCACATTCACACCTAATTTAGAGTCAATTTACCAATTAACCTGCATGTCTTTGGACTGTGGGAGGAAACCGGAGTATCGGGATAAAATCCACATTGACACGGGGAGAAAATACAAACTGCACAGAAGGGCTCCCACACACGAGGGTTCAAACCCTCCACCCTGGGTTTGAACCAGGAACACCTCTTTCTGTGAGGCCGCTACAGACATACCTGTATTTTACATTTATTTGGATGTATTTCTGTGTGGATTTGCAGATGTATTTTTTCTGTGTGCATTTGTGGATTTTATTTTTTTTCTGTTTAAAATTTTGTGGATCCTCCTGTGGACAGGTGTTGCAAATTAGTGTTTTCCTATATACACTAAACACAGTGCATCTGGTTCTTGTGCATAAATGTACAATTTAATGCTAATCTGATGTCTTTATCTAATAAGATACTGGCCAATTAAAACTATAACTTTGCCTGAATTTAAAACAAAAGTAATTTGTAAATTGTAAATCATTTCAGTTTTCTGTACTTTAAAGTTTTCACTCTTTGTGCTTAAGACATATATGGCCTGTGCAAAAAAAAGACTATTGATAGTTTATAGTGTGCAGTATGAAAGTCAAATAACATTTTTTTTTTAAATTATTTAAATGTAATTCGGCTTTAAATGTCATCCTGTGTCTGAAATACTGAATCTGGTTTGTTGTATTCTGGTATTGTCTCCCCTTTATGCTTTGTAGGAAACGTGCCTTTATTTAATGGCCTGTCACCTGCATCTACTTAAATCGTTCCCACCCTACTGGATCAAACATACAAAAACCACTGGCACGGTCCTTTGAAGTCACACGTCAAACCATGTAGCATAGCTCAGACATTTCACTCATCAAGCCAACACCCTGTGCCAATTGTGTGTTCAAAGGATTTTGATTATGTAGGCAGTCCCAAGGCAAATTGTTCAGTAACTAAAGAGCAACATCTTAAAACAGAAACAGAAAAGACCTGCTGTACACATCCATCCTGAGAGATTCTGGTAATTCTATTGTGAAATATCTCTTTCATACCCGGGCACTCCCCAAGGAAGCAGTCGACAGTCTCCAGCCATTCTCCTCTGCACTCTGAGCCTCCATACGAGGGGCCGTTACACTCCCTGGTTCTCTGCATGGTCCCATTAGAGCAGGAGGCGGAGCAGGAGCTCCAGCTGGACCACTCATTCCACACTCCATCCACTGAGAGTGGCCAGGGTCACCAATAGGAGGCAAACAGAAAAGAAAGGACATGGAAAAATGTCACTTATTTGGAGCAATATGGATAATACACTATATTATCATAGATATTGTAATATTAAAATTAAGGTGCATTTCATGAGTGCACTTCCACATGACCCTCACTGCTGAACATTTCTACTCTGACATATTGAATCTGCTTGTATTCTTTGTGTAGAGTGTGAAAGGCACTGATGTAGCCGACATTACACACTGTAGTGTTTTGTTTAGGTCAAATGTTGTGGTAACCTATGGACCAGCTTTGCAGGTTCTGTGAGCTTAAAACCAACATTTTTTAATTAAGTGGGGGGCAAAAGTGTTTATAACTTTCCCAAGTAGTCACACTTGAAGGCAGGGAAAAAAGCCCATCCTCATGGTGGGATGATATGTGATGAATCGTCTCAAGGGCATTCCTGGCATTCACAGGACTGTACACATACAGTAAGACAAGGGCACAAGTAGTTGTATAAATGGCTGGATACAGTCATGATTCTGTTTATTCTACATAAGGCGTCTGGTTGTCTGAGTCATAGGATGTAGACTGAGCATTTAAGATTGTCATTGGCCCACTATTTTGAGAAAGAATTCTCCTCCCCTTCCACTATCTGTGTGTTACAATTTCATAATCCCTACCGCTACGTGAAACAACAACAACCTTCCACGCTAGTAACCTATACCCTGAACATGGTGAGTTTTGACAAAGATATGGGTTGTGCAATATGGCAGGCCTGTTTGTTCTTTTGGTGAACGGTTGTAAACAAATACAAATGTTTAGAATATCTGCTGTCTAACAGGGACATTCTTGCATGTTTGCCCACCGGTTTAATATTCCAATCATGGCCTATTGTCTTAATAAGCTAGCATGAGTAAACACAGAGACACTGTGTAAAATTGCCATGGTAGATGGTAGTGGGAAATGTCCCCAGGTAGTGAGCCAGACTTTGAAGCCAATTTGCATTGTGGCCAAACTTGAGCACTTAGCACCGCCCAATATAATTATGACTGGTTTAAAAAAAATACAAACAAGTAATTATTGACCCTTAGTGCAGAATTATGATGGGTTCAGCCAGACCGTTCTCCAACCCTTTCTCCACATACATCTATAGGCCACAGTCATTTATTTTGGAATAAAAATTAATGAAAAGCCCCTTGTGGTCACAAGGATTAATATGCTCCCTTGCCAACCCATGGATGCTTGAAGTACATCTTTAGGTTTAACCCTTTTGTTTGAATTTTTGTAACATTTGATTATTATTATTTTTTTTTTTTTGATAAATAAGTAATGAATGTGTTCCTTACCTGGACAGACAGCTATGTTGCAGAATTTGGTCTGTTTCTCTGGGCCCTCACAGGGATCTCCCCCAAACTGTGGGGGGGTGCAGGTTCGTGTCCGTGACCTGTAACCTCGGCCACAGGTCGATGAACACAAACTCCACGGTGACCACTCGTCCCAAGCGCCGTGCACTGCAATCAGAGCAGCTAGGGTATGATTTATAGACAGACAAACACAGGCCATCTGGATACACCTGAACAATATGAGAGAGAACTTCACCGAGACACTAAACTGTGCTGACTGCTATAAGTTACCCTGCTGTTTAGCTTTACTGGGATCATATATGCAGATCCATGGCCCTGCGATAATGTTGCCTTCTAAGTTGAGGAGTCTCCCTGCCTGTCTGCATGTAGGAGAGCCTGAGAACCCTGCAGAATCTCTGTTACTATAGGGGGAGTGACTCTAAACTGCAGGCAAAGTGAGGGTGGAAACCAACCCAGGGGCTGCCAAGTGCCTGAGGAGGGGAGTCAGGTGGATCTTGTATGGGTGAGGCAAGGTCCAGGAGAGGGCTGGGCGAGCGCAGGAAGTTGGCAGTGGGGGAAGCATGGGGGGACGGGGCTTACCTGGACAAACAGCAGAGTTGTTGCAGGGTCTCTGCTCTCGCAGTGGCCCACTACACTGGGTGCTGTAGGAGGAGGACACACAGAAACGAGTGCGACTCTGCCAGCCCTCCCCACACGTGGCAGAACACACACTCCACGCTGACCACTCCTCACCTGAAGCTGAGTCTACTGAGGAGGTAGGGTGGGTAAAGGATAGGAGGATAGAGGGAGAAAAAAGAGGAAAAGGAAAGGAGAGGGCCATAACTAATTACCATGCAGGATGCAGCCTCTGTGGCCAAAAGAGGAAGGGTTGTGGTGTGATAAAGGGTGGATTCTAGCTGAGCCACATTTTAAAGGCCGCCTCCTTCGAAGGCCTCAAAGGTTCCTCCAAATGTGGCTGATACATGAGGCCTTATTTTGCAGGCATGTCTGGTGGTCCTTGATAGCCCTCAGTATTCCAAATTATTGGTCACTTGAAAAGACAATGATAAGAACTTGTCTGTAGACCATCTCATTTGGAAAGGACCTGCAGGTCCAGCCCAACAAACCCCTTAAGCTGCATCCTTCAAAGGAGGTGGCCCCTGAAATAGACCCCAGCTTCTGCTCTGCTTGTCCTTCTTCATCTGTGGGGCACTGATGTCATATCCTTTGCATTAACTTCCAGGGGAAGTGAATGCCACTGGCTTAGGATATGTCAGTCATCTTTTTGATGGCCATGACTGCCGATTTGATGGGTCAGTTGACCAGTAAGGGAAAATTGTGCAGTCACAGCTGGGGAAGCAGGGAGAAGAGAACTTAACAGGAGATGGGGAATCGGATCGCAAATTAAAGTGATACTTCACACAAAGTCTATCTCTTGCTTCAAACCTGCACAAGCTGTAGGCAAGAAAGGTTTGTACTTTACCTTTCTCCAAAGAACGCTGGGTGTAGTCAGCTTGGATTCATATCAGTTACTATCAATTCCAACAGTTTTTTGTTGTGAACAAATGTCAAAAAGGAAGCCAATCCTGCAACAGGATCCACCTCCCTGTGTCCATCCATTTGCTCGTTTTGTTATATATGACTAAGTACTGACATGGATCCAAGCTGATCATAGCCTGTTGTCTCTCTGAAGAAACTAACAACAAACCTTTCACAGCCACCTTATGAGGTAATAGTACAACATTTTGGGGAATACACATATTTGCTTTCTATCCAAGGTTAGATGATAATATTGACAAACACTCTGTTGTCTCTGCATTAGGTAGCGAAATGTGGTATGCTATGCCATTGTTCCAAAGGCCCATAATGCCAAAGGTTCAACTGTCCAATAAATGTCCTATTCGTCCTAAAGCCAACTCTCCCAAACAGAAATACATGGATAATTATTATGCATTATGATGTCACTGGACCTTCCTACTATGGCTAAGGTATGACCTGTCCTACTCTGCCTCTGATTTGCTTACCCTTACCCAGCAGGCCACCAACTGTATTAGATGCTGATATTTGGCTGACTTTGGATTTTGACGTTGGATGACAAAAATTCAACGTCTAAAGCCAACCACAATTTGAATACTGATGGCACACAATATTGACCTTTTGTTGGTTTTTTTTAAATTGTGTCGTTAAGCCACCAAAATCCAACGTTTTCAAAACATCTAGTGCCAACGTCATCTTGACAAAGAATAATCATGTTTAGGTACAGAGAACAAAACTCAAGTACTGCAAAACATCATAATGTATCTTCCATGACAACAAAACGCCAGCTAGTAGCTATTGTTCGCTAAGAAAAGTTACTAAGTAAGTTACACTTACTCTTTTTTTACTTGAAAAGAATAAGTGTTGCAACTTTTTCTTAGCGAACAATAGCTACTACCTGGTGTTTTGTTGTCATGGAAGATACAACGTGTTCATTACTTAGCTTTAAAGGGGTCGGTGGATATATTTTTGAACTTTAGACAGAGCCAGTCAAGCCTCTCCCTGTTTCTTGTCATTATTCTAAGCTAGGCTAAACCCATCCTGATTTTAGCTCCATATTCACCACACAAACATGAGACTGGTATCCAACTCTTAGAAAGAAAAGGTAACAAATAAGCATATGTTCCAGTTTGTTGAACTATTTCCTCCATCCTGCAGAGGATGGAGTACTTGCTTTTGGTGATTTTGGGTGGAGTATCACTTTAACAGAGAGGGAGGACTCCATTAGATATAGTGTTTTACAGACAGGGCACAGTGTCCTGTTATGACCTCACATTAATACAATTTCACTATGTTCAGTCAGGGTCCATGTTGGAATTAGTCCGTTGCGGACGAGGCACTACTTTGGGAGATTTTGATAGATGTGTGCATTAAATGTGAGTGCAACTCTCCTGTGTGTGGTTGTCATTGTGTGTATCTTGTACAAGTGTGGTGGTCACCCAAGCTGCCACAGTGACTGATGCATGGGATCCCTCTGCGTCCCGTTGTCTTACCTGTCTGAGGGTTCTGCTGTCCACTGCGGGGCTTGTCTACGTCATCGCGCTTGCGGCTGTCCACCGAGCGAAGCGATTGGCTGCGAGAGAGATGGCGGCCTTTGCCTAAAGGGGGTGAGGCAAGGCCGGGGGGGAGGAGGGGGCGGGGGTTAGCAACCAGAGGTCCTTCATTAATGGCTTATATTTGGGACACAACCGTGACGTGATTGGTCACCCAGAACAGCATCAGCCAAACTTGGGACTTTTGTTGTGCTGTCGGTATTAATGTGCTGTAAATGTGTGCAGTGCTCATTTTATGTTTTCAGCTGGTGTATAATAATGTTTATCTGCGTCTTCAAATGCCTCTGATGGCATGACTAAGTGAAAAAAAACACAAACACATCTACAGTAATGACAATCTGCTGTTCAAGCTATTTGTCAGACAGAAACATACTGCTAGTTCTGTACAAATGAAGGAGAAACATTAAGTGAAAGCACTAACGCTTCTCGGTAAATAGCTTCTACATAATAGAGCTCAGATGTTGATTTCCTGTGTCCTTTTAGCCATTTGTGAGTGTAATGATTTGACATACTGTGCATGCATGGTCTTGAAAACGCTTGACCATGTCAGTATAATTTCTCATCGATCAAAGTCCCCTTTCCAACATGCACTCCTTAAGTCAAAACACTGACTTATAGAGGATGGATACACAAACAGATGGACAAGACGTACAAAAGAAAGTATAACAAAAAATAGCTGTGAAAACACACTTTGCACACACCACACACTCATAATTAACCACAAAGCGTTAAAGGGCATCTCTCTGACAGATAGATACGGATGTGTAGAAATATGAATGGAAGCGCACACAGAGGATTAGGAGCTCACCAGTGCAGGGCTGTGAGTTACACGGCCGGCCCTCTTCCACCACACCTTCACACAGGTACGACTCCTCCGGAGGTGACTGACAGCTTCGGGTCCGAGTTTGAATCCCGCCACCGCACTCACTGCTGCACTGCGCCCACTGACCCCACACACTCCAGCCACCTGGAGAAATACATGCCAAACCACAGCGGTCATTTATGAAGCAATTTTGTCAACCCCTGATTGCACAGTGGATAATATCAAAGACGTTTACAACATCATCATGCTCAGGAGAAAGACCTGCATGTTCGTAAACAGAAATATATTTTGTCTTTCCTTATCCCTGTAATTATCTTTTGACCCCCTGGAGGGTCCCAGCCTCTGTGTTGGAAAACACTGGTATGATATCTCACTTCCAATATTTAAACTGCATTAAGTAGCAAATGTTTACTAGGGGTGCAAACAAATATGAATTATTCAGATATGCATAGATAATGCTCTGTGAACAGATACGAGCATGATACAGATATGTCAGAATGTAAACAAACAGGCTATAGGATACGAACATGGAGGGATTAGGCACGTCACGATACCAGTAAAAAATCCCTAATCCAACAGTAAAAAAACAAAAACAATAACACTTAAATATACACTCCTCCTCATTTCAGTTAAGTGTTATTTTAGTTTTATTTTTAATCCCTGATGAGCCGACTAAAACGCAAACTACTAGTCTCTGTGGGTTTGTGAGATTTGGTGGACATGAAAACATATTAATATACAGCGTAGGCCCTATGGTTTATTGACATATTTCTCCTCCATTGGTGTTGTTTAGCACTCATACATGTAAGATGTGACAGTTGTTTTTTGTGGTAGGCTATTTGTCCCGCCCAGTTGTGTAAGGTAGTAACAATGGGCCCCAGAGCACGCTATTATGACAGGCCCTAGTGCGCCCTAGTTACTAGTTATGAAGCACACACACACACACACACACACACACACACACACACACACACACACACACACACACACACACACAGGTGTATTTCACCAACAGTGTGTCTTACTTTTATGTAATATCCACTTGCAGATGTGTCAAGCTTGTCTGTCTTGAGAGATTTTACACCTAAACTAGCAACAGTAAGTCGTATCACCTCATTACGTGATTAAATGGAGACTTGATATTGGACAACATCAAAATACATATTACCCAACGATTATCATTACATATCTGTATATAACAAAACCTACAAAAGAAAATAGGATTTTGTTGTAGTTTTTTTTGCTCCAGATTGATACTATTTTACAAAAACAAACAACAATGATGGCGATGGGTTGGACTTTTTGAGGGCATATGTAAAAAATGAGTGAGCTCCTCTTTGAACAATTTATGTATTTGTGTATGTGTCTGTTTCATTTATGATTATTTTAACTTCTGCTTTTGTCTGTTATACTGTCGTGTTTAGGAGAGCAATAATATTTGTTTAGAAAAGATTTGAAATTTTAGTAGGTTTTCACCATAAACTGCTTAAGGTTTCTTACCACTCCTGCTAAATCCCTGCCATATTTATTTTTATTTACTTGTTTTTATCACATCATGTGTGCTGATAAAATTCAAATTCAACACTGGCGTATTTCCAGGTGGCAATCAGGCCCCTCCAGCCCATGGATGCAGTCAGTCAATATTTACGCCCCTGGTTGTTGCTGTTGTCCCTGGCTTCATATGAGTAGGGGATATCTCCGCTAGCCACTAAGCTAATTTATACAGTGTAAAATATCATTGGATTGTGCTAATAACATTAGCATGTTGTATTTGTGGGGAACATGTGTCCAGATAAAGACAAGTGCTTTGTCTGTGAATCTTGTGAGTTACACTGAAGCCAGTTGGGTGTTTTGAATAAATTAGACTGTAAAGCACCCCACCGCAGACTAGTGTTTTGGAGGTGTAACTGCAGAGGGACACAGACACACCAATGCACAAGTAGAAATTCTCAAAATGGCGTAGGCCATGTGTGTCAGCTCTGCATGGAGCTGACACACAAGTATAAATTAGCCTTTAAATTGTGTTTATTTAGCCTCAGTTTAGGGTTTTTTTAATCTAGGTTTCAAATAGCCTACACAACATATTGTTAAAATATGTTATTTTGTACATTTTGTTGGTAGCTGACCTTAAAGATATTAGTGTGAAAAGCACAGAAGACAGTTGAAAACAATGCAAAAAGTGAAGCAGACTTGACAATTAACCTGCAACACATTTCCTTCATTTAGCAACACTGAAGACTGATGGTGCGTGACACTCTAAGGGGATCTGAGGGGAGATTTTTTCCCTTAAAACAGAGGTGTGATGAATGCCATTGTCATTGTGAAATTCCCTGTTTGGCCATCCTGATTTAATGCGCTCCATTAAGATGTGTGCTGATATGAGGTGGAGCGGGTAAAGAGATGCTCTGAATGGCTCTTTTTCTCTTTGTCCTGCACGCTCATGAATGTTTAATGGCAAAGACAGATGCCTTTCAGCCCCCACAGGCAACGGCAAATATGTATTAATCTGCATGAATAGAACATGAAGTTGGCCAACATCCAGACACACACGTTTTTAATTACTCGCAAGACACTTTCCTTAGGGGTGAGGGCCACGATGACGGCGGGCACTGTGGAGGGCACTCTATTCAGTCAAAGAGTCAGCTATGCGCACACACACACACATTCACAATTCCTCTACTGCTGCGTGTAATCTCACCATGTCAACATGATGAGTCAAACTTTAGAGATTGAAATCGACAGATTCCAGTGGAAAAAGTACAAATCCGTAAACTATTTCATTTCCCCTCAGAAATGAAATTAGCAGGCACCAGTGATCACAGTCAATATCTCTTTGTTGTCAGCAGACTGACCGAGTGTACTTATGGCTATGAAATTGGATTTGCTCATGTTTCTGTGACCGCACTCAATCAGTGCGTAACCAATGCAGTGCAGGCATAAATTGACCACATTATCCACTGGAAGCCCAACCACCAACAAAAACAACACAAACAACAGCAAAACATTGGACCAGTAATACTGTGGGCCGAATTCACAAAGAATGAACTGCGGCCGCTGATAGCACCTTGAATTACACGTCACTTGCACCCGCAGTTTGCTCTGTCTTAACATCCTATTCACAAAGGATATTGCGCTAATGATATACCAGCGCAAACATGCCCACAAAGTTTGG
The DNA here is from genome assembly GCA_026686955.1 of Epinephelus cyanopodus. Taxonomy (NCBI): domain Eukaryota; kingdom Metazoa; phylum Chordata; class Actinopteri; order Perciformes; family Serranidae; genus Epinephelus; species Epinephelus cyanopodus. The sequence continues at coordinate 7,783,409 of CM048919.1, forward strand.
CAGCTGAGTGCAGTTTGCCCCTGATTTGCCCCTGATTGCAATAAGCCACACATGGCAAAGTATAAATGCTGACTTTGCGCCAAGAACACTGTGGCAGAACAATGGCAGACTTTGTTTGGCAAAGTACTGAATACTGTATACCCTCATGTAGAGATGTCTGCTGGTGAGTCAGACTAACAGTGTCGGATGGGTTGAGGCTGTGGATTTGACCAAGTTTGACCACTTTATCTCTACTCCCTCTCACTTGTGGCTGTTTTTTCGTTATCTTTTGAATTTAATATGAATTATGGAACCGTTTTTGTTCACGTTTGTTTCCCCCGTTTCGTAAAATAAATTATTTAAAGTTGCTTTTGAAGTGCGTGACAGAAGTGCGTTTTGGGAATGGCCGCAGACTGTCACCTGTTTAACGCATCAGTATCTGCGGATGCCATTAAAGTAATAATGATTATAATAATAATGTCAAAATATTATTCACAGACTGATTTAACAGACGATCACTGCTGCACCGATCACTGCAAAGTCTGGGCGAGAGGCTTCCACAGAGGAGCGCCCAGTTTGCACCAGCTTTCTAAAGACGTTATTTACTTCACTCAAACTGCGTGTTGCTATTAGCGCTGGTGTTAGTGAATTAGACGTTGTTTATCAATGAGGCTAATTTGCATAGAAATGGCCAATTTTTGCGCCAAATATATAACCTCATTTAAATACGCACAAATAACACTGGAGCACCGAGACACAATCTGCTTGGCAGCGCAGTTAGTGAAGCATTTCACCCTCTGCGTGTGCTTTGTGAATTAGACGGTATCTGTTTGCTCCATTTTTACCAGTTTAGCAGCCGCAAAAGCCACGCAATCCTTTTGTGAATTTGGCCCTGTGTTTCTGACAATCAGTGCAAAAACAAAGCTGCTGTTACTGAGAAGTATCAATAACTAAACAAATGGACAATCCTACATCTTATGAGATGAATGAGCTGCTGGGGTAATCTCACATCAGGTTTGGATATGTCTAGCTCGACAGATGTGGGGAAAGAGGCTGTGAAGGACTGCTGCTGTAAATACAGGTTTTTTTAGGTGTTGACCCCTGACTCCAATTAAGTCAGAAGAGCCAATGACATGGTTTAAAATGATGTCTGTTAAAGGGATAGTGCACCCAAAAATGAAAATTCAGCCATCTACTCACCCATATGCCAACGGAGGCTCAGGTTAAGTTTTAGAGTCCTCACATCCCTTGCGGAGATTGGCGGGGGGAGCGGCTAGCACACCTAATGGCTCCCCAGACTCCAAGAACACAAAATTGAAACCACAAAATATGTTTTGAAAAATGTCATATGAACTCTGTTTTTAGCCTCACTGTAGCCTGTAGCTCTGACTTCTTCTCTGTCTCGGCACTCATGTGTGCGTGCTTGCATGAGACCAGCAAAGTATGAGCTTTGCTTGCCTGTGTTTACATCATGTGACACGTGCACCGCAGGGGGAGACAACAGTAACCCCAGTAGCTAAAAGATAATGTGCACTATGGTCTTTTAAGAAAGGACAGCCCAACATGTCTGAAGACTTTGAAATTGAGGAGGAACAGCATTTCTTTGTTGAGCCGTATTTGTTTGAGTATACAGACGCGGAACTCAGGCTACTGGACGAAGCAGCCGTCGCAGCTCATGAGCCTAACTCTCAGCCAGCCGCAGGATACCGGAGTCGAGCACTGGTAACCTGGTGGCGTAGTTGTTTCAAATGCAAAGCAATGCCAACAGATGAGGAAAGGCCTTGCTGCTCAGACTGGGAATTGGCAATGCCTGCACTTGAGAATCTGGACATCAGTACTGATGAGACTGCTGCTCTTCAGAGACTGTGCATCACTGATCACCCTGAGCGCGCACACGTGAGCACGGAGCACAGAGAGGCAGTCAGAGCTACAGGCTACAGTGAGGCTAAAAACAGTCAAATGACATTTTGCGAAACAACTTTTTATGTCGGGGCTTCAGGACACTTGGATCACTACGGATGAGCATGTTGGAGATACTTTGTGGTTTCAATTTTGTGTTCTTGGATGTTAGTCTGGGGCGCCGTCTGCCATTAGGTGTGCTAGCCGCTTCCCCCGCCGATCTCCGCAAGGGATGTGAGGACTCTAAAACTTCACCAGGGCCGCCGTTGGCATATGGGTGAGTAGATAATGGCTGCATTTTCATTTTTGGGTGCACTATCCCTTTAAGGCACTTCATGAATTTTTGACCATTATTTAAAGGCCTATTATATACAATTTAGTGGCATCTAGTGGTAATAATGTACATTGCAACCAGCTGAAACCTCTCCTGTGTGCCAAGGTTGTAGGAGAACTACGGTGGCTGATGGGAAAACACAAAAATGCTAATGGCCCTATCTAGAGCTAGAGTTTGCTTTGTCCTTTCTGGGCTACTGTAGAAACAATATGGCAGACTCCGTAGAAAAGGACCCACTCTGTATGTAAATACAAACGGCTTATTTTTAGATAACAGAAAGATTAATAGTTTCAGATGATTATACACTAATGAAAACCTAATTATGAATATTATATTCCATGTCTGCCAATATATCCCCTGAAATCCTACACAGGACCTTGAAGACACTGTTTCTTTAAGCCAAAATTTACTAACCTTGGATTGCTGTTTTGTAATATCAGCTATCGTATTTGATCATTCTAATAAATGTATAACTGGATTTTTCAAGGGAAACCTTGACTGCAATGAGTCTTCATTTTCAAACAGCTCTAATATGAGCTCTAATATGAACACAAATACATAAAATTTGTCTATATCTGGAACTAATGTGAGAGTTTGAGAGGCAGATTAATACAAGAAGTACAAAGGCTATTTTTATCCTGGGTTAAGACTTTTCCCAGGTCAGCCTGAGTACATTCTCGCTTTCTGCCCACCACACACACACACACACACACACACACACACACACACACACACACACACACACACACAGCCAGCCCCGGTATTAGATCCCTTAGTTTATGTGCATACAAAGATGTGCGTGTGTGTGCATCAGTGTGCTCGCTGTGACTTGCTTTCCTCCCGGGGGTCTTCAACAGTCCTGCATAATGGCCTGGATGTCAGCAACTACTAATTCTTCTTTTCCATTCTTTGTATGTTTAATTCTTACTACTTTGTTAATATTCTTTCTGTGGTTATTCATTTTTTTCTTGTTTTATGTCATTTACCAATTCTTGCTGTGCATTTCCTGCATTACCCAAACCAGCTATTCTCTGCTCATGAAAGGGATTCATGAAATGGGATGGGATGTCATGAGGAAAGTGGGTATGGGCTAATGAGTCTCTGTAAAACAAAATGTAAATGCCAACTTATTTATTTTTGTACTATCTGTCACTGTTTTGCTACAAAAGATATTTTAGAAAAAAAAAATATTTTTCCCAGATCATGTTTTTGTAAAAAAAAAAAAAATCGTGATCCAGGGGACTGGAATGCTGAGTAAAAATATTTTTACGTTTGCCAGTGGTGGGGCATACGTGTAATCATGTAAGTCTTTTGGACAGTTGGTTACTTGTTGAGTTTGTCAGTCACTTGGTCAGTCCATCCAGTACCACAACTTTTTTTTTTTGTTAAGATATTTTTAGGGCATTTTTTGCCTTTAATTGACAGGATAGTGAAGTGTGAAAGGGGGAGAGAGAGAGAGAGGGAGAGACATGCAGCAAAGGGCCTCAGGCTGGAGTCGAACCTGGGACCACTAAGCCACCGACGCCCCAATACCACAACTTTTAAACAGATAAAACTTGATTTTGTAATGATGACTCTCTCCTGATAATGGAAAAAAAGGCAAATTCATACTTTAAGTATAAGCAAATAAAGCTAAACTAAGCTAATTCCAGTAAGAGGCATAGAGACCAAAAACGTATGCAAGATTGTTGCAAACATACAATTATCCGTCTATCAGTTATAGTTGGGAACTCGTTTGGGAACTTGATTTTAACTTAGTAAGTAAACATTTTTGGTAGTGTATGATTCAAAACAGAAACACTGGGTATTCATTCATTCCTTCATTCATTTATTTTCCGTAACCCCTTCTTCTGTCCAAGCTGACACTGGGCAAGAGGCGGGATAGACCCTGGACAGCTCACTAGACTATCACAGGGCTGACACATAGAGACAGACAACAACTCACATTCACACCTAAGGCCAGTTTAGAGTCACCAATCAACCTGCATGTCTATGGACTGTGGGAGGAGGCTGGAGTGCCTGGAGAAAACCCACAATGACACAGAAAGAACAGGCAAAGTCTACACAGAAGGGCTCCTCCACCCTATGTAGGAGGGAAAAAAAATCTGCACATTATTTTTACTTTTGCGGTGGTGTGTCTGTGTCACTCTGCAGTTACACCTCAAAATGTTAGTCGGTGGCGGAGGACTGTGTTAAGTGCTATAAAGTTTAGTTGATTCAAAACACACATCAAACACACATTAAACATGGCTTAATAAGACAATTTCAAACACAAGTACACAAAGTGGCTTCACTATAAATCGCAGAAACACTTGTCTTTATCTGGACACATTTCCCTCACCAATACAACATGCTAACATTATTAGCACAAGTCTATGGCATTTTACATTGTATAAATTAGCCTAGCGTCTAGCGATCTTTCCCTTGTCTCAGGGACAGAGAAAAGAGCTAAAACACCCAAATAAACAAATTTAATTCTTCAGTTGGCATAATAAGATAATAATAATACAAGTAAAAGGGTTATCATTGTATCCTTTCACTTCATCAAGGTATGGTGCTCTGAGCGCAGACATCCTGCAGCCTCATCCATGTCTTAAACAGGAGTCGTTTCTAACTCGCCATTTCATTCACAAATAAATATCCAAAAACATCCTCAAAAGGTTTAGAAACAGTTTTCCTTCTTTCTGACTTCAAGTTACTTCATTAATCAACTCAGTTCATACAAGTTCATCCACATGGACCGCGCATCGGGGACAGCTCTCCATTCCGAAACCCCGCTGTTCCGAACCACCCCCACTCCGAAACAGATTTCCATATTGAGTTTCCTGCATCAAACACTGCCGCCCGCTCTCCAGCCGCACTCGTACAATTCTGAAATTCATTGTACTACAAAAGCTTGAAATGAACGTTCAACTCACTGTTTTTTATTGAAAACATGTCACTGTCTTCATTTATTATGTATAATTTCAGCACAAACACATTTAAAAGGAGATGCTTGTCAAGTCTTTTTACACGCTGTCCGCGGTGCTGAAATCCCCACTCCCGGCTGCATCCGGGTGTTGTCCAGATGTTTGTATCAAAACAAGCTACATATCACGAATTACTAGAAAACAAATACAATCTATGTCAAATCAAGATGTTCAGCAGCAGTGAGCACCCCCATATAGTCAGAATGGTACGTCCTGTTTCATAACCACATTTGCGACAATTCGACGGCGAGACTGGCAGTCAAATCAGACTTCTCCGAATCAAATCACCAAATCATCGACTATTCGGGGTCACCCCTACCTAATATATATTTATATACAAATATATATATATATATATATATATATATATATATATATATATATATTACTTTGCCTCTAAGGGCTGCCGTAGGTTTGTGTTAGTGAATTTTTATTGACTGTATTGTAATTGACAAGTCTTTCATTTTTTGCAGCAAATCTTTTAAGACAAGATAACTATCTCTTACAGAAGACATTAAAAGTAACCTTGACCTTGATATCTCATAACCCAATTGACAGATTGCCATAAAATTCCCTAAGCACATACATGCCCCCGGTGGGATAAACCATTCTGATTTTAATGGCCTCATAACATTTCTCCAATGTCTCCTTTAGGACAAACTCTACATGTTTTGGGTACTAGTAAGGCTCTAGGGGTAGCTTAATCATTGCTGCTTGGTTGTTGATGGACTGTTCTGTTGAACTCTTTCATATGGATAAAGGTAATGAACTTAAGAGGAATTTAGTCTTGTTTAGACCTGGATTTAACTGCAAATCAATGTGTGATTTATTATGTTATGTAGGGACATATTGTCCAGTGCACCCGTGTAAAGTAGGTGACACATGTTGCAGACTGCAAGACTACAGAGAGCTGCCTTTGCTTACATTCATGCCAGTCCAGTCACCAGAAGCATAATGTCATTACCATGGCAACGAGCCGTCGCCGTCATTCAGTGACGTACAAACTTTATCGCTAATGCCTGAAGAAAGATGCCATTCAAAAATTTAATGAAGAGAAGAGGAAAGTGAAAGAGGAATGGGGAGAAAGATATACATTCAGCATGACTCATCCTGTGAGCTCACCCCACATGCTGTCTTGTTCAATTTGTGCTGTTTTAGTTAAAGGTCTGTTTTTCTTGTTCACAACATATCGAAACCATCAATAATATCCTACTAACAAATAGGGGAGAGTCACCTACAATGTAACACGTTTTCTCTTGCTACTTAAATGCCATCGTGACATCATCATGTTGGCCAGTACAGTACTAAACATCCCTGAGAAATATCAACAGGATTCATCCACTCTGCAGGAAGCAGCAGCTGGAAAACCACTTTAGCATAAACAAGTTATTTTTTTCTGCATATAAATTTGTGTTTGTATGTTGTGGAGCTAAACTGCTCACAGTTGACTGCATGTTTTGTTGTCCATCAGTTTCCTCCACTCAGGCCTCCCTAAAGAGCATTAGCTCTGTGTTCAGTCAGATGTCATTCAACTATATTTTTAATCACATTAGGGTTGTATAGTGTTTTCCACAACTTCCATCAGTCAACTTCACTAACTATGTGTAATCAATGTATTTGGAAGGATACGAATGTACCAGCTGCGACATCCAGTGAAAGTTTCAATAATATCATAATATTTTATTAATTTTCTGATGACATCTTTGGTATGGAAACAACTTAAAAGCAGTTGCTTAACTGAAATATTGTTGATTTGCCATGAATAGGGCTGAAACTAACGATTATTTTCATTGCCAACTAATCTGTCAATTATTTCTTCGATTAGTCGACTAAACATTTCATCGAAAAATGTGAAAAATGTTGCAAAATGTAAGTCTGTCTCACCCAAACCAAAATTATGTCATCTAATGTCTTGTTTCATACTCACGCCAAAGGGTTTTAGTTCACCATCATGGGAGAGTGTGTAAAGCTGCAATATTTGAATGTAAGAAGCTGCATAAAGAGAATTTTAGGGTACTTTTGTAGTACTTTTGTATGAAAAATGACTCAAACCAATTAGTCGACTACTAAAATAGTCACCACTTATATTTGTAGTCAATTAGTCATCGATTAGTCGACGGCCATGAAAGCTATCTGTTCAATGCTGTTTTTCAGCCATGCTGTAAGTGACATTGTTACAATTAAGCCCACTTTCAGTTTAATTCTTCAAAACTTGTTTTTCTATCGAAAACTTGGTGGGCTTTTTTGGTTTTCATTTAGCCGACACATGTAGGTTGTTTGCCTGGAAATACTACATATGTAGGTAAAACACTCTGAGTGGAAGAATGAAAAGTGAAAAATGTTACAATTGTGGTGACTCTTCCCTTTTGTTTGTGTGTATCCAGAGCCTGATATATCTTATCCTCTGTGTGCGACAGAGCTCAACTGTCATCCAAACACTATTGGTGCACTCATTTCTACTAAACTACTTTTTTTCTTTTTTATTCATCCCACCTACATGGTCCTGCTTCCTAAAATACTCACTGGAGCCCCAATTATGGACCAACCCACTGATGAAAAAAGTTCTGTAATAATGTAATATTTTCTCCTGTTTGAGCAACTTTTAATAAAAACTAGTTCGGAGCTGTTTTAGGAAATTACTGAGCTTTATTAAAAAAGAAATCTGAGGTTAGTTAGTAGTTTATATGCCCTGAGTTTTGTCTGCAGAGCTTCTTGTCAAAAACAGCCCTGAATCAGGCCGTCCTATCAGAGGGTTAGGACAATTCAAGGTCAGAAAAAGGCTGCCAAAACTAGTGGCCAGCTGTTTGAGGAAATTACTGAGCCATGTTTATTAATGAAGCTACATATTTATAAGCTGAGATTTTGGTCTATAATGGGATTTGTTGACAATAAGAAGTCATTTAGAATCATACATGGGCTTGGATCTATAAAGTTTTTGTTACACTGGACAGCGTATTGACCTTTATACATATGCATTGTGCTGACATTGTTCCAGACCTCTGGGCCTTATGTAAAATTTAAAAAAAATGGACCTTTAACAAAACAAAACTCTGAGAGGCTGTGTTGTAGCACATTTAAATTCTTCTGTGTCGGTTGTTTCTGGACTGTTGTCTGACCCCGCTGACCCCTGCATGATTTCCCTGAATAAGTTCATTGTTGAAATCATTATTGTTTAAAATAATGTCACATGCATTTGCTAAGTATACTGAATTTGGTACCAAAAATGACATTAATTAGAAGTGTTAACCTCCTATTTGCTTTTTCATTCATAAGTCATACAGCCGTCATTCCAATGTAAACCAAAAGGATCTTTTTCTGCAATTCTGATGTTTCTGGGACTAAAATGAGCCTGATGCAGAGGAATAACCTTCAGCTGCCCTCCTGAATCATTCTGGGTTTATTGTGAACAAATATGCTTTATGAATACAGAGGAAGATTAACTGCAGTTTGGAGCAAAGGACAGAAGCTCCTTCTGTCAAATGAAGGCTTTGGCAAGGCGAGAGAAAAGGAGGGGGTGGGTCCATTTACAGATAAGATTCATTCTTCTGCAGGAAGAAAAAAAAAAGACGAAATGACAAGACTATGAACTTTTTTTTTTCCCTTTCCTGCCCAATAATCAGACTCGGGGAGGTGGGGGAGAAAGGGAGGAGAATAACGCAGTGTTGTCTTTCTCCCACTGCAAGGGCACTACATTATGTTCTCAATAATTCAGAGAGGGTCTTTTGTCAAAGCACCCCTGGTAGCACCCTGAGTCCAAGTCACCTCAGTAATCCTTAACCTCATCCCTCCTGCTTCACCTGCCCAAATCCCTGCTTTACTTTGACCTTCAGCTTTCTCCAAAACACACACACACACACACACACACACACACACCTCTTCCATTACTCTGTGTGTGCACTGCATAGCTTTGCAATGCAAACTGTGCATGCATGGAAATCGGGCAATTATGTGTGTTTGTGTGTCGGTAATGAACTTCCTGAAAGTCACCTTCACCTCCTATTTGGAGCGGTGGGATAAGTGGATGGGGATCTCCTGTTACAGCTCCAATTTCTGCAGCTTTGAAATCATCAATAGCTGCCACCAACACCCCCACTGAATCACACACACAGACACACACACACAACACACACACACACACACACACACACACACACCTCTTATATATAGGGTTACGCAGATTTATTGATTGAGAAGTGTGTGTGTGTGTGTGTGTGTGTGTGTGTGTGTGTGTGTGTGTGTGTGTGTGAGAGAGAGAGAGAGAGAGAGAGAGCCGTGATGGGAAGAAAGGATGGCTGAAATATGATGTTGAAGTTGACAACTATTGTGGAAACAAGCAGGAAGCCAGGGAGGGGAGCTGGAGAGGGTGAGGAAAATGTAATAAAGACAGAGACAAGAGGACTGAAGAAAAAAATAATCATGAAAACATGAAATGCAGGCAGAAATGGGGCGATTAGTCCACACAAAGCTGTACGGCTGAATGAAGGATAAGGCGAGTGCTGACACCCAGAGGACAGAAGCAGTCAACTGCATGGTGGAGATAACAGGCGGTGAAAGGAGAGCGCGAGTGGGGTGGGGGGTGGGGGGGGGATAGAAGGAGATGAAGGGAGACAGGAACAGAAAGAGGGAAAAAATGCTAGGACAGATAAGAGGAGGGGGAAATGAAAAGAGCAGAAAAAAACAGTAGGCTTATTCCAAACTGAACACAATGTTAGGATTCTACATCAATGACAATGCGCAGGTGTAGTGGCCTCATAAAAGACAGAATAATGTTTGTTTTTTGTTTTTTTTTCAGCAGTGAAAGATAATATTCACTCTGTGATATGTCTTGGAGAAAATATGCTGTGTAGCGAGATGTGCATTACCAATTCATGGATTAAAACGCACACACCTATTAAATGATTATACCTATTAAACACGTTATATTAATAGAATACTTGTTTTCATTGTGCGTTAGCTGTGTTTGTGACAGGTCTAATGTGTTTCCTGTTGTTCGCTGTATTGCAGGTTAATAAATAAATGGATAAATAAATAAAAAAGAGGGCACCTCAACACAGCTGCATCGATCAGTCTCTTCCTGTAGAGCAGGGAGCTTAACCTGTGGGTGAACCCGCCACGGAGCACCCAGCACCCAATCAGCTCCCCTGCCGGGTCATTGGTGACATTCTGGATGTAACCTCTGTCACACCTCATTTTCTGTTTGACCTTCAGTTCATCAGAGTTAATTTCATAATGTAATTTTTCTTCAACTAGTAGTCATCCATTGAAGCTTCCAGTTTTTCAGTTTTCACTAACAGATTGGAAAAAAAATCAAATGGCCAATGGTGTCCGAGAGGAACAATGGTGCAAGGTGCTGAAAATAAATTACACTGTGTGTTAATGGCAACGAACAAACATGTCACCCAGTGCAATGTCTCCTCATCAACAGTTTGTATGATATCCTACAAAAATACTAGGGCTGGCCCCAAATAGTCAGCCAAATGCTAGTCGACCAGAAAGGTCATTAGTCAGCAAGATTTAATTGGTAGCTTTTGCCGAGAAAAAAAAAAAATAAAAAATGAAGGAGAGCAGAAATGTGAAACTCTATTAGGGGCTGCCCCTTGTCAAAGTAAATCACAACCTCTATGACTGAACTATGTGGGAATTTAACGTTAATATACAGGGCTGGTACCTGAGGTTATCACACAGGCTAGTTAATAACATGTTGGGCAGGAAATTCAAAGTGTGGGATCATTTTGAGAAGATGAAGGACAAACCCACGGTGATATGTAAACTCTGTGGGCAAACACTTGCCTATCATTCGTCGACTACAAACATGACGTATCATGTGAAACATGTAAGTAGCTACATGCCCTTTAGCCACTTAGCACAATCATTACTGCTTTGTCATCAGCATAATGAACAGGCAGCTCGCTCAGTGTGTGATGTGCACTTGTAGATAAAATATAGGCCTATAGTAATTAAGGTACATTAGTACAGTTTTGTATTTCTTTGTCTCAGACCCTGAGTTCAAACCATTGCGTTGCCCTGCTCAAAACGTATAATTAAATTGATATCATAAGCATGTGGGCAACTAGCCAACTAATGGCCTTAAATGAAGATAGGGGGGCAGCCCTAGAAAATACACACACAACAGTTTGTATGACATTCTCCAAATTAGCGCCCCATGATTGATGTTATGTCCTTAACATAACACATAATTTACATGAAGTTACAGAGGTTAGGTTTAGGAAAGGACCTTAATTAAGAACTCACTCAGGGTTCACACACTGCAAATCAAGGTTCACTCACACTAACACGAGAAAGTAGTGTGTTTTTGTAACCCATCCACCATCTCAACCTGCCTCCTGATGAGACCACTCAGGACCGATTCCTTCTTTTGTCTCTTCAGCACATTGGTCACATGACCGCAACCTTCCAAAATACAGGGGTTAAGCATGAATTACTGATCCATTTTGTGACGTGAACAAAACATTACATGTGTAATTTTGGTGCATTACTTTTCATAGTAAAATGTACAAAGAGAGCACGAGAACAGCCTGCCCACATGGTAACCACAAGTCCAGTGACCACAACGTTATTTTACTAAACTTAACCATTGTTTTATTCCCTGTATCCAACCAAATGTGTTTCTATCCATAAGCCTAACTAAATTGTGACTCTTTCACAATGTCAACCACCCTAACAACATGTTTAAAACTGTGACCATTTGTAATATACCTTGCATTGGCATTGTTTTTGTGTTGCCAGCATGTAATTCTAACATATTTCTTGCCCAGTTCTGCATAAAACATTATTAAGAGGACATGTCCATTTCATGTATTTTGGTACTTTTGTTTTTTATTAGTTTCTGGACAATAATGGAGCTCTGTGGCAGACAGAAGGAAGATGTATTGGACTTCAGATACAAACACACACACGCAATACTATCACCACATTCATCTTTAAAGGAAGAATATTTCTGGTTTAATTTAACTTGGACCTCATTTTACGCAGCAAGAGATAAACAGACAACCAGACAAACACTTTATCCGGATTAACTAAACCCTTTTATTTGGAGGTCAAATCTTACGTGAGCACACCTGAAATAAGGACAATAAATGCCCATTGCACAGGCAAACTGAATATGGTAGATCAAAGTTGAACTCAGCGTCCCTGGTCCAACTCATCATGTTGGTGTGTTCCTTGACCTGATCAACTTATTTTACTTGGTGGAATGCACTTGTTAAGTACACTGTTATAACCAAAATGAATGATGGCCATCATTATGAAAACAAGACCTTCAATAAAATGTTACGTCCTTGATTCAAATCCAATCCACAGCCCGCACTAGCAAGCAGTGAAAATATACTCCAGACAACACATAGAGCAAAGGCAAGTTCTCACCCCGTTTCCTCCACTATTTTTTTTTTTTTTTTTTTTTTTTTTTTTTTAGTATGTTTATTTCGGTCTCATAAAAACAAATACAATAGACAAATATAAAGGTATAAATACAAAACAAAAACAAATCAGAACAGAAACACAACAAGCAAAACAATTTACTTTGACCGAAAAGGTGTAGGCTGAAGCATCAGCTTATTTTGCCTACCCTTCTTAAATTAACATTTTCCGTTCACTCAATTTAAATTCTTTTTTTTTTTTTTTTTACAGAGCAACAACAAAAAGAAAAAGAAAAAAACCCTGCATATTCTACATAAAGCAGTTTATAAGCACACTGGTATTTATAAATCAGTTTTATATTTATTAATAATATTATTTTTAAATAACTTTTTGAATCTATTAAGTGTGTTGCACAGTTTGATTTCTAATTCTAGATTATTCCATTGATTGACTCCTGTAATTGATATACATCTTTGTTTCACATTTGTTCGTACTTTTGCTTTTGTATACACATGAGTCCCTCTTAGTTCATATCTACTGGTTCGGGTCTGAAACATCCTCTGGACACCATCTGGAAGCAGATTATTATTTACTTTATACATAATTTGAGCAATTTTATAGTCCACAAGATCATTAAATTTCAAGATCTGTAGGTTTATGAAAAATGTGTTTGTTGAGTCTCGATAATCGGCCCTGTTGATTATCCTTATTGCTCTCTTTTGTAATATGAAAATTGGTTTTGTAATTGTTTTATACGCATGCCCCCAGACCTCTATGCAATAAGTAATGTATGGCTCAACAAATGTTCGATACAACAAATGTAATGAGTATTTGTTGAGGATGTATTTTGTTTTATTTAATATTGCAATAGATTTTGATATTTTGTTCTTTATATGATTTATATGTGGTTTCCAACTTAGTTTGTCATCCAAAATAACTCCTAAAAATGTATTTATATTAACTCTTTCTATTTCAGTATTATGTATCTTAATTTGTGTTTGATCTGAAATTCTTCGGTATCCAAATACTATATATTTAGTTTTATTTAAATTTAGTGAGAGTTTATTAATGTCAAACCATCTTTTTATCGTTCCTAGTTCTCTCTCCACTGTGTCCAGAAGGTGCCTCAGATCTTTACCAGAGCAAAGTAAATTGGTGTCATCAGCGAACAAAACAAAATGTAATAACTTGGACACATTACAAATATCGTTAATGTACATAATGAATAGTTTTGGACCCAGCACAGAACCTTGTGGGACCCCACATGTGATCCTCAACAAGTCAGATTTTTCATTATTTAATTGCACATATTGTTTTCTATTGTCTAAATAATTTTTTAACCATGTATATGCTATGCCCCTGATCCCATATCTTTCCAGCTTCCTCATTAACAAATTATGATCAATGGTGTCAAATGCTTTTCGTAAGTCCATGAACACACCTACTGTGTATTCCTTATTGTCTATTGCTGATGATATTTTTTCTGTAAGTTCCATTACAGCCATTGAGGTGGATCGATTGGATCTGAACCCATATTGATGTTCACTTAGTAAGTTTGTGTTTCTATGAAATGATCGAGTCTATGGCTGAATAATTTTTCTAAGATTTTTGAAAACTGTGGAAGTAGAGAAATTGGTCTGTAATTTTCAAATTGATGTTTATTTCCATTTTTGTATATTGGAATGACTTTTGCTATTTTCATTTGGTTGGGAAATATACCGGTTTGGAATGACTGGTTGCAGATATGGGTCAGAGGTCTAGCTATACTATCTATAATATCTTTTACTAATGCCATATCAACATCAATACAGTCAGTAGATTTTTTATTCTTAAATGTTTTTACCACATCAATTAGTTCCCTCTCAGTTATCTTTTTAAGAAAGATGGTATTTGGGTTTATATTAATAGTGCTTTCGTCTACATCATTTTTTACTACTGGGTTCACAATTTCCTTAGCTAAATTATAACCAACATTCACAAAATACTTGTTGAAATCATTTACAATCTCCCTTGTTTTGGTTGTAATTGATTGATTTTTTGTAATAAAATAATTTGGGTAATTTGATTTTCCTGTACTTTTATTAACTATACTGTTAAGCACTTTCCATATACCCTGTGTATTATTTTTATGTTCTTCTAGCTGTTTATTTATTCTTGTCAGTGAGAGAAGAGCTTGTGAAACAGCATTTAGAGCATCATGGGACAGTGAATCTCTCCATTGAAAGCTGAAATTCTTTTAGGCGGGATAACAGTTCCTTCAGGCAGGATAAGGATGCTTTCTTTGCAGGTTTCACACAATGTCCTCCCACCACACTGGAAACATCTCTCCGGTCAGACACATTCAAATAATATCAAAACACAGTGACTCGCTAAAATCAGGCATGAACACGGACTGAATATAAACACATATAAGCCCTTCTCAGACATGGAATATGCAACAAAGTTGGCTTCAACCTGTATAAGTAATCAAACATAGGCGCTCATTGTTTGAAATAAATGCTAAAAGGGTTTGCTGTAGTGCAACTAGTGTAACTAGTGGACATTTTGGCCTGTAGTTCAGCAAGTAATCATTCTGAGCCTACCTAGTGAACTACTGAAGTCAACATTTGTTAGCTAGTTAAGGAAACTGGGGTCTGATTTCAAGGATGTCAAATAAATGCAAAGACAGATTGCCATAACACTACGATTGTTGGAGAGCAACGACATAAAGGACGTAGAGTGTTCTCAGTTGGATGGGCTGAGACGGTGATACAGTAGATGAATGATTTTGTCCCCTAAACACACTAGTACATTACTTCACCAATGTCATGTCATGTATTAAAAGGTCGAATTCTGCTGCAGATATTAAAAAAAATCAATGAACCATTAAAGTATAATGTCTATGTTTTTACATGCTTCATATAAAGCCTGACAAAATAGTAAAAGTGATACAGCCATGCTCAGGCTCTGAGCACATCCACTTCCAGGATGACAAAATGTTTTAAGATCTGCATTAGAAAGCTACTGATGTACACCTTTTAGCCTACATGTATTTAACAAGCTATTAAATGTATTTTACAATACTGTGTTTCAGTGAGCCAGGTGCTCATGTAATTTAAGGCCACCATAGTTTGAGCTGGAGCTATGAATACTGAAGCTGTGGGGTACAAGAACAAGGCTGCTGCTGTGAAATTGTGCAACCGGTTCATGGGATGTTTGGTGCAAATTAGGCATGCATGATACAGGGTTCCAGACTAACTCTTATTTAGTTGGAGCACTGTAGCCCCTAACTGGAAAATTTTAGGAGCACAAGCAGAACATGTAGGGGCAAAAATGTCCTGCAACGCAGTTATTCACATTTTTGGCCAGTTTAACTGTATCATAAATTATATGTAGACTACATTGGACTGTCTTAATTATGTATTCAACAACACAGAGACTGGTGGTCAGTGGGATGTGAGGATTCTTAAAATAACATCATACAGATGGGAAGTCCTGACTATACCTGACTGATCTTTAATGAAAGCTGTTGTCTTGTATTTTTTATTTATTTATTTTTTTCTAAAAATATGAACCATATAGTCAGACACAATTTATTTAGCCTGTGTAGCTGAGGGGACAGGTCTGCTCTGCAGCAGCAAACTGATATGATGCTGATTTACAAGACAACAAACTGACATAGGAGTTTGGATTCGTTTGGATTCATTGGGATTCCGCCCAAATGTCCAGACTTCACCGCACTTGCAGACCCGCAGACTTTGAGGGGTGTTCCTGGGAAGTGCGGAAGTGCTAAGCTGTCCAAATCCACAATGCAGCCAGTCCACAAGGGGCCTCAAGTGGACTTTCTGCAGACTTCCAGAGAGACTACTTGGGGTGCAGACGCTGTGGGTTTTTGAACTGCCAAAAAAAAAACCTTATGAATGTGAATATGAATACTATTGATAGTTAGGTCTATCAAAATGTTACTTGAATTGTGTAGGCCAGAAATAATATTCAACCACATCATGATACAGAGATATACATAAGTCTAGGCTGTAGAGGGCCTGAAAATGCATTTTATTATTGCTGCCTATCAGGCATTTCGGTTTTTGAACACATGTAGTCTGTATGTTGAATAGAGATGTATTAATACATTTTTGTTCAGTCACAAAAAAGGCGATACATGGGATTTATATCTTGTTATCTGCAGGAACAGATGAGTAGGCACTGTTCATCAACTTAAATGGCATATATATGAATATGACAGCAGCGATAGTTGAACCTTTCCACAGCAACAAGTGAAACAGTTTTGAGGGCTGTCTATCAGCTGCTTGCAGTCTCTGCCCTCGCAGACTTTATGTGATGATGGTAAATACTTCACACTATGTACAACTGAAGGCTGCGAGGGCTCAGTCTGCAAGTCCAGAGGGTGGACATTTGGATTCAGCTTCCAACTTGTCCCCAGCTTGTTGTCAGCACCTCCTCCTACAGCTGCCTGCTCTTGTCCACTTTCCTGGAGAAGTGCTGTTCATCTCTAACGAGCCTACTGATGAGTGTAGATGACGTGATCCTCACAGTTAACATCACTCACTCTTGGACTCTCCCTCTTCTCACACACATTAGCCTACACTGGCAGACTCGCTCCTTCGTTTTACAGCATGAAAAGGATAAAATGATGGTGGGCCATCATGATAAGAATATGCATGCATTATATGATGTTAATTCCACTACAAAAGAGACTTGATGATCACTAAAATTAGGTGGGGAAAAAAGTGGACATATTGATTTTGGTGTTGGTTGTCATGCTGCTGATAGGGGTGGGCAATGCGGGCAACATTTTCTATCATAGTTTATGTAATTATACATCATGTCAATGGTATGTATCACGATACAGTAATTGTTCTGTAAATTCAATTGAAAATGCATCTTTGCAATAGTCACATCATGGGCTGTGTGATGTCAAGAAAGGCAAATTAATTCAAGCATCATGCTACAACTCTTTTTGCTGCTTAGTACAAAAGGAAATTTTGCAAGGTTCTTATTTTGTATGACTAATTTTACCTGTCAAGCCTTTGTCTTTTAGACAGGTTACAAGTATATCTGATGCAGTCTGGCAGCTTTTGTGAGGGAAATGACACTCTCCTGCATATGTGTGTGCGTGTGTGCGTGTGTAAAAGTACTGTAAACTGGCCGACAAGTGATGCACATAGTGAAGGATGTGATTTTCTGAAGCTACCGTAGGAGGCAGAAAGTACTAAGATATGCTCAGGTTCAGTAGCCCATCAGAGGTGAAAGAGGTGACAAAGTTGTGAACCTGCTAGGGGGCTGCAGGTGCGTATCAACTTTAAAATGTGGCTTTCAGGGCAATGTCAGAATGAAGACAGAGGGAAAAACGGACCCAAGCATTAACATAAACTTGCTACAAAAGTAATGTAAGGGGGACATCAGTTCAGGGCACAACAGAGTGCAGAGCCAGGTCCAACACTGTATCAAAGCACTACATTGTAGCTGTAAAAATGTACGTGGTTTTTCCTTTTCACAGCTATCACAACTGCTGTTTGGTCAGTTCTAGACAGGGCTTAGATATAAGGTTTATAAACTAAATTTTCAGCCATTACAACTAAAAGAAAAACTGTTAAATTGTAATTTCAATTCAGCTTCTGTTGTTTTTAGTGAGCTTGGCATTTGCAGCTTTCTTAGGCAACATAATGAGGCTAATTTAAATTTAACAAGCATTCCGTTTAACTACATCACAAGTAACGAAGGGCCATTTAGCTAATTGTCTACATTTTTTCCTTTAAATTAGGGATGCACTGACTGTGAAATTCTGCACTGATACCGATTTTTACATGCATATACATATACGTATACAGATTTGTATTTTTATTTTTAATTTTGTTGTTACTTTTGTGCCAGGGAAACAAATGAATATTTAGTCTGAAATAATTACTGAATTGGTTTAAAGACATTCAGTCTTTCATTACAAGTCCTTTAAATAAGCACTAATTCAATCATATAATACCTATTAATTAAACTACCTTTATAACCTTCTGCCACATGAAAAACATGGTTTTTAATGACTGCTTCAATAGCCATTAAACAACTGCAAAAGTCAGAAAAGTCTTCAAACTTAAAAGTCATTTTTCAGCTTTTATGATCAGAATTAGAATCATAAACAGAAATACTTTACTGATCCCCGAGAGGAAATTGTGATTTGCTCTGATTTAAGAAATAGAGAATTATAGGAAGTATGAATAAGAGTATGAATTATAAGTATGTAAATATATCGTAATAAAATAAAATTGAGAGAAAAATGTGCATAATACTACAATGTTTACCACTAGTTCAGTTGGTGAGAAGAAATTAGTATACTGAAGAATATTTCATTTTCTGCGCATATGCAGATCCCAACCAAACTATGCCAATAACCCTAAAATGACTTACTATATCAAACAGAGAGATCATGTGATAAAAATCCTGTATTTTTTCATATTACAGTACTGCTGTGGAAAAAAACCCCAAAACATTGCATTGTCTTTTTTTCTCTAATATTGTGCAGCCCTAGTTTAAAGGCGCTGTATGTAAGAATGTGGCCAAAACAGTCACTGCACTCAAATTAAAAATACTGCCGTGAGTCGTGTCCGCCCCCCTCCCCCACAGATTTAAGGTTGCTGGACAGCGGCACGCTGGAGACTGATTTGTTTGCCCACGGGTGGCTGCTGTGGCAGGGCTGCTTGAGCCTTGATCTTTGGTTTTCCAGCGGACGGTTCGAGCAAGTCTGGCTTCTCTGCTGCTAACGCTGCTGCCGGGATACAGCTGAGGAGGAGCCGGCTGCTAATGCTATGTACTGGGACACTGCTAATGCTGCTTGCCGTGCTGCTGTAGTTCAGTCGTAACTGTAACTGATGCTGAGACTCTACTGACTGCGTAACTGGTAGACAGCGGTGGGTGGCACAACAGGCCAAAACACAAATTCAAAACATAAACATAATTTGCGGACTGTAAAAATGTTTTTTAAATGCGAATATTCTGGCTGTACTATTGTTGGCGGTGGGATCAGTATGTTATATGAACATTATTCCTTAGTCTCTGTGACATATTAGGATGATTTTACAACTATTTGCTTTAGATTTCTTACATACAGCTTCTTTAAATAACCAGATATCATGTTACCTTGCAAGGCAGTTAGATTCGCAAGATCCGAATATCAAATGACAATCCCAAGATCGCATAAGAAGCCCTGATTTGCTACATAGCCTGCGCAGAATAGCTCCGGCAGCAAAAACTAACCTGGTCTTACTTCAAAGTCATTGAAAACAAGCGCTTGGCCAGTGACTTCCGGCGTCAGACACCAACAACAACAAAAAAAAAAGCCATCTTTTCATGCCAGCGCAATACGCGGCCAGTCACTGTTATTGTTTAACAATGCTCGGCAATGTCAGGAGAAAACATGGTGGCAGAAGTCCCTATAGGGTGGGCAGGAGAAGTGGTCCAAACACTGACAACTTTCACCTGGGAGGTCGTTGTTTGCTTCTCCTAAGATTGTTAAGTTAAACCCTTCTTTTTCCTAAAACCATCCATGTGCTTTTGTTGCCTAAATCCAACTAATACATGTGTGTGTTGGCAAGACGTAACCGCGACCATTCGTTGTTGAAGAACAACAACATCAATTTGCAGTGTTGTGCCGACATAGTGCCTTTATTCTGAAAGAGACTGTACAAACTTTCATTTCCTGTAATAATGGTATAGTGTATTTTGAAAACAGACAATGTATGTTACAGGCAGAAGTTCACACAGTGTCCCAGAGCATCAACAACCAACACAACCAGGGTACCTTGCACATCATACCTCGACGTGCAAAGTCCATGACCAAACACTGAGATGTGACAAGGTCTGAGTGAGATTGTCAAAGATGTAAGTACCTGAAGTTAAAAGAAGTCAACATTGACTTTTAGTTTCAGTTCTACAGGACAGGAACAGTCGTGGTCTCAGTGGCTGGGGTCCTTAGGATAATATGATGGCATTCCATTTAAGGTTGAGTGGCGTTGAAAGTGCTCTTAAATGTTCCTGAGGTCCGGCCTAGTTAGATTGCGGTTGTAATTTTTACAGAAATGTGATTCAGACATCTACTAAAACATGAGACCAACATGTCAGACTGCCATCACATTTCATAGGTGCTTCATTAAACCATATATACCAGGTCTTGTCTTAAAAATATAACAAATAGAAAAAAAACAGCAATGCTCTGAACTGTGATCCACTCACAAACCAATCTGACTAATAATCCTGCACACTCAAGCAGATTGTTGAATCACTGTAAATCTGTGTCATCATTTTTAACCCTGAATCAGCTGAGGAGACACAAACCATTACACCCCTCACCTTCCGCAGCAGCCCCATCTCTGGAACGCTCTGCCCAAACCCATTGTCTATAAATACATATCATGGGGCCGCTCTTTGGTTTCAGGTGCAGGTCAGCCAACCAGACATTTCAATTCCGAAGATGAATGCCCCATTTTAGAGGGAACGATAAGAAAAGGCTCAAAAGGTCTTTCACCACAGGGATCAGATGCTTTTCTTTCTTTTTCTCCACTCTGACTGACAGCTCGCAGAAATAAGGCTTTTTACTGGTTTTTGTCCTTCTCAACACACATCCATCTTCGCTGGAGACGACTGCTGATAAAGCCTCCGTGCTCCGACTGCAATTGGGCTTGCAGCCGCTCAACTCTGCGTGCTTTTTGCTTGTCATACAACTCAATTGCAATTACTCTGGCGGTCTCTACCAGCCGGGCTGCAATATTCTTTGCGTCTCTGTTGATTTCCGAAGTACAGTAGTTAAAGAGCTGCTGAGAAGTACTTTGACTGTTGTTTACAGGTAGTCTTCCTCCCAGTCACCCCGATGCACTGGGCATCAGGCGAAAGTGTTCCTATGGGAACTGCCAGAGCCTCTGTGTCTATTTCCTCCATGGACTTGAGTGGATTCCCCACCCCCTCAACCTTCCCCCACATGGCTATTAAGACTGAAAATCGCCCCCGCTGTGCTCTGGTGTGTCCTTAACTCTCTCCAGCTTTTTCATTCACTCCGCAGATGATGAATGCGTCATTGTTTTTCTTCTCAGTGTTTCTCCAAGTTACTTTGGAAGCACATTTAACTGCTCCATTTAAAACCCATACGGCATGCTAGGGTATATGAAATATATTCAGAGGCGTCCAGGGATCGCTAACCTGTAAGCCTCGGATCCACTGGCACACATACAAACAGATGCAAGCGCGCACGCACGCACACACAGATCTCTGAGCAATGCGGTTTACTCTTCCCACGCTTTATAACACTCTCATACATCAGAAGCCCTTGTCTCCCCACACAGTGTGGGATGTGACTGCATTGTGACTCAGAGACAGAGACACAGACTGAGAGAAGCAGAGAGAGAGATGGATGAGGAGGTGGCAGGGGGGTGCTAGGGGTTCATCCTGGTGGGCCATGAAGGTAGAGCCTAGCAGGTCACTGTGGGTGATGTGCGTACGGCTGTACATGCGCGGACGGAAGTTCTCAGCTCCCACCTCCACTTTGGTGGACACATCTCTGACCTAGCCTCTTGACAAAATTAGTCTGTAGTTTCAAATGTTCTTTCAAAACTCCAGTATATGGCCAAATGTATACTGGCATCCCTGTCCACCGCTGGGTGTCTTTGACGGTTTTAGTCTAAACCAGTGACGCTCACCTTAAATCCAACAGGACAAATTTGGCCCTTGATAGGGTGCCAGGTAGCCCACTGACCATTTCCAATTCACAATGAAGATAACATCATTCACAGTGGAATTTTTTTGTTCTGCACTTTGAATTTGAATAAGATGCTGAGCGCATGAAAAGCATCAACGTACTGTAGATCTTGGTCATGTTAAAAATAAATGTAAGACTGTCCTGAATACCAGTTTCAGCCCACTGGAGCTTTGTTGAGAAAAATTCCCAGTTAATCTAAGCTTAGAGGACGGGGGGTTGGTCATTGTACCTTGCAAAATTGGCCCCTGGGCAAAGCAAGTTGAGTATCCCTGGTCTAAACTGTTACAGTTCCCAAACACTGAGCTCCTAAACCTCTTTTTTTCCCTTAGCTTTGCTTGTACAGTATGAGTGTTTCAAGTTCGATTCACCTTCAACTCTCTTTCCCACATAAATTTGAACATTGTTCATTTACACATGATGAATATTACTAGTTCATGACTAGGTGCCTGTTTTTGAGATTTGATCATTAGTATAATTGACCCTCCCACATTTCTGCATAAGGCTTCCTGTTTTGCTCCATTAGTGGGCAAGTTTCATAACAAAAAGGTTAACAAACGAGTAACAGTAAAAAGCAGATAGTGTGAAATCAAGTCCTGCAGTCTGAACTCAACAGACCTAAACAGGAACAAATTTGGCAGTATCAGCAGTGGTGGTACAGTGAGAGACCAAAACAAAAGATAAGTAGTGTTAATGTCATAATGGAAATAAAGAAATATTGGTTTAGATAGATAGATAGATAGATAGATAGATAGATAGCCTTTATTGTCCCATGGGGAAATTTGTTTTCACAATCTGTCACATCCTTTGACAGTTTATATGGAAAAACATTGCTAAAAATTTATTATTAAAGAAAAAGCGTCCTTGACTTAAACACTGAATAGTGACTTCATTCAAGACCTTGAGACAGCTGGTGGCAAAACAGGTGTTTTTCAAGGTGGAGACAGGTAGGCTATCGACTCATATTTGTTTGTACCTTAGTAAAATTGGTCAGTACAAGTTCTCTTATACCACTTGCATGTAAACAATAAATTTGTCTTTAAGACTAGGGCCCACTGATACTTAGGACTACAGGTACAAAACATATTTGAGCCTTATGATGAAGGTAACACAGCCTCTTAAGTCTAAATTAGCGTAGAAACATTACATTACATTGCTCTAGGTTAGCAACAATTATTCAGTACTTTAACTTTGCAGCGTTGACGGGAGTAAACAATGAAGCGTTCGGAAGAGGTCTGTAAGGAGGCAGGTAGGGTTGGTGGATGGGTCTCAAAACACAGGACTTTTCTCTAGGACCACCATGTTTGTTTTCCCTAAACCACACCACAGTAACTTCACTTACATAATAAGCTAAGGATGCCCAACCATTTTTCTTTTCCTAACCCTAACCACGGTATCTTACTTGCCTGAAACTAATTTCTGTAACTTTATATTCATGATGTAATTTTACGTAAAGGACATAACGTCATTCGTAGGGCGCTTATTTGGATATCATACAAACTGTTGTCTGTGCATTTTTGCAGGATATACAAACCATTCTATGGCGATACGTTGAATGAATTCTCTTTTTTCCTCATAAGCTTTTTTTTTTGTGAGGTTCAATAAAATTTGAAGAAAAGGCACCAGGTCGTAGACGTACATTTTACTTGATTAACTATTAGAAGCTACTCATTTTTTTACATCTGGGTTATCATTTTAGGCTAACAACACTGAGAAATGTAAATTACAATGTTGAAAAAATTACCCTTATTCATTTCCATATACATTTTTGTCAAAGCCACCAGGAGCCAGTGGAGAGGGGCTAAAGAGCAGCATGTGGCTCCAAAGCTGCAGGTTACCTAATCCAGCATGTGACCATGACCAGAACCCTCTCCATAGATCCTATTACTCTTGTTCTCCAGCAGCTTCGCTGACTTCCTGTTAAATATCGCATCGATTTCAAGATTCTACTTCTCACCTTTAACACCCTTCATAATCAAGCCCCTTCCTATCTGCCACAAGTCCTTCATATACATACACCCTCCTGTACTCCTAGATCCTCTTCTGCAGTCAAACATACATCACAATCTGCCCACTTGACTACCATGGCGTTTAGAGACTTTAGCCATTTTGCCTCTGCCTCTGGAACTCTCTCCCCCATGATATTTGCAGTATTTCTACTTTCCACCTTCAAATCCCATCTAAAAACACACCTAACATGACACCTAACACCTAACATGACTGGTCTGCGCAGACACAAAACCTTTTGGGTGAACTGGAATGTTGATTGCCAGCCACGCCACATATCTCCAAACATCAGCGTTGGACCTCATTAATGCTTTCGTGGCTGAATGGGAGAAAATTCCAGCAGCCAGGTTCACCAGCCTGGAAGCCTGGAAGCAGAGTAGTGGAGGCTGTTGTAGGAGCTCATGAATGCTTGTGTTATTAAATCTTCACCTATTTCAAATGGCTATAATGTTCACCATCCTGATGCCATAAATACTCTGCAGCTGAAAAAAATCCAACAAATGTACTATTTCCTGCTATAAACATTTTTTGAAAAAGCAGTGCTGAGCTGTTTTTACTGTAACTATCAAGCTTTTTAAAGATTTACATCCTCATTAAATGAGAATTGGCTAAAAGCTGTTCTTAAAAATTTCACCAGCGCTCAATAAAAATAGCAAAAACAGCCTACTGTACCCTAAAGTGGCAACAAAAAGCGAGATACCCTCTGTTTATATTTATGTAAATGTTTTTAGATATAATTGGAGGCTGGTGTGTGAAAAATTTTGGCTAGACTTCACACCTCAGGATCTGAAACCAATGCAAAGCTTTGTATCCTTTGCATGTGGAACGTTTGCTTTCATTCGGGAGGAATTTAATATCTGCAACAAGTCTCCTGCCAGATTGTACCACAGCCGAACCTGCGATGGCACTGAGCATAAGCCTTTAAAATGTATGAAATGAGTGGGATATTAGAGGGATCTTTTCACAAACACACTAGCTCCTTAATGATGATTGACCTGTTTTGTGTCTGGAGTCATTATGGATCTGTGTAGAAGCACCTGGATGAACCCTCCTGTCTGTGCATTGCGGTGTGTCTGTCATTAACTATTATTCTGCTAACAGCAGCAGGAGCAGCCGGGCCTTCGCCTGCATGTTATTAAAGACCATTTAAAACAAATGAACTGCTATGCTGTCTTTTAAGGCTCTACAGCCACATAGGGACCCATCACACAGTGGAGAGAAATGAATTTTTACTTTCAACAGGTTGAAAGCTGACAAAAGGGTTCTGAATTTAAGTTTTCATTTAGTTTGAGGCAAACTGTGCTTTGCAACAATAGAATTTCTGCATGAAGAGTGATGATTCAAAAAAAAAAAAAAAGATAAAATTCAATGTAATAGCTCAGAAGACTGAGCACATCGAAGATGGCCTTTTGAGTGTTTGTATTCGATTTCAGTTTTCATTCTTCAAATAACGCATTATCTTTTTCAGTGGCTGAAATAAAATGCTACAAAATAGAAAATGAAAAGCAAGCACGGCACTCCGTGCCAGTTTTGTGGCCGGAAATCAACACTTTAGCTTCTGGCATCAGACTGCAAGTCAGAAGAACTGACAGCTGCAGTGACAGACATTTAGGACAAAGGTCTTCAAGTCACAATGAAAACCCATTAGGGACACATTAATTAACGGCAAAATACAATTTTCTCTGATGTCAAATGTTGAAAATGAGTGCTTAAGTGTGATGACATTTTAGTTAGGACTGGGCAATGTATCAGTATTATATCAATATCATGATAAGAGACTTGATATCGCCTTATATTTTGGATATCGTAAGTGTTGACTTTTTCTGGAATTAAAGGCTGCATTACAGTAAAGTTATGTAATTTTCTAAACTAGCCCAACTGTTTTAACTGTTTTATTCAGTGGCTCCCCTAAAATGTGTCATAGATGTGGCCACATGGGGCCACTGTAAATCGTGGGGTGGCACACCAAAACTAAAAGCCATGCCAGAGTATAAGTATATAAGTATAAGTATTCTTTCATGCTGTAGTAAAGCCTATTTAGTGGCCATGCCAGTTTATCCAGCACCAAAATATAGCTAGCTCACTAGCTAGCTTGTTAGATTTCAGTATATTGTTCTTAAATGGTTCATATTGCTCAATAAATTTGTGCTTAATTAGTTTACCACAAACAAATCACTATTTACAAAGCAACATGCACAATGCAAGGGGAATGAGAGGAAGGAGGAGGGGGGCTGTGGTGGGGTGAGGGGGGGTAGCATAGTGGATAGTGCCGGCGCCCCATGTATAGAGGCGATGCTTCGCTGTAGTGGTTGCAGGTTGGGGGGCTCTAACTGCTTCTCAGCACAAAGAAGCAGTCAGAGCTACAGGCTACAGTGAGGCTAAAAACAGAGTTCAAATAACATTTTTCAAAACAATTTTTTATGTCGGGGCTGCAGCACACTTGGATCACTACGGATGAGCATGTTGGAGATACTTTGTGGTTTCAATTTTGTGTTCTTGGACGTTAGTCTGGGGCGGCGTCAGCCATTAGGTGTGCTAGCCGCTCCCCCTGCCAATCTCCACAAGGGATGTGAGGACTCTAAAATTTCACCAGGGTCTCCGTTGGCATATGGGTGAGTAGATAAAGGCTACATTTTCATTTTTGAGTGCACTATCCCTTTAATTTGACTAAAAATTGATTAATTATTTATTTTCACCCTCAGAGTCACACACCTGCATGTGACTGCTAAAACTGAGCCTGTGCTGTATTTATGGTTTAATGTTCTATTCTATTAATGACTGCCTGTTCCTGCACTTATGTTTCTCAGTGTAACTGTTAACAGGGCAATGCTGTAAAGGAGCACCCGCAGCCTTACCCTGCAGAAATAAACAAGAGTAAGGAAGCATACACTGAAGCAGGGCCTTGCATCAACATTGTAAGGACTAATCTAACTCAAATTGAGAGTTAAAAATTTAGATTTCAAAACAACAGTTTAATGTGATTGTGATGTTTTTGATATAAACAGTTTAATCACATCCAACACACACAGATACAGCTATCTCATCATTTTATGCAGAAATTTGCCACATGATTGAAATACATTTAACTGATGAGACTTTTTTTGAGCTGAAGGTATATTTTAGGATAAGTGTAATCCTAGCCCAAAACCTGACCTTTAACATCAGAAAAGTGTGAATGAATGCCCTCCTCAAACTATAGGAGAGTTTAACATTAAGTGGTGGCTGTTTGCTTTAAGATGCGTCATGTCTTCAGCTCATAATTCACCCTCCTTTTTATTGACCTCCTCCGCTGAGTTGAACTGAGCACAGATGATAGATTCTGGCTGATGTCAGCAACCACAGAGCTGCATCCAAGGATAGTTTTTAACCTTCAACAATCAAACTATCAAAGCATTAAAACCAAATCTATCTCCTAAATTGAAAGCAGAAACATTAGCACAACACCACAGCTAAAGATAATTCATCAGTGATCTTTCTGCCACGCTACGCTGAGAGAAGAGCTGAAACAGACTGAAAAGATTTACACTCAGTCAAGCCTCTGGGCGTCTGAGCTGCAATAATAGAATGTGTTCTTTGGAATGCCCAAAAATAATTAATTGTAATTTTCATTTGAGATTAGATTGTGCAATATAATCTTTAGTGGGTATGAAAGCAATGAAAAGATAAGAAGTCTATCAAGCACATAAATGAGAAACTGTGAAAAGGCACAACCTAATCATGTTGTGATGCTTTGATGAGAAATAAATGAGAGTAAATAAATCAATCTAAACTTAGGATAAGAAAAGAGGGGCAGCTCCTGGAAGTTGATTATAAACTCTTGCATTACACAGAAAGAGTTGAGACACAGGCATAACATTTCTTACGCTGATTATGTTCCTCTGTTGTTTTTGTTAAGTTCGACTGGTATCACAGAGCCATGGCTCCATCAGATGTAAAAATAATAGTTATGGGTGTGTCCAATAACCTTGGCAAGACATGTGTGATAAAACCACAACATCCCAGGTTTGATTCTTTATCCCCAGCACTTCCTGTCTATATTTCTACAGTCAGTGTCAACTAAAGGCAAAATGGTGTAAATACAGCCATCAGCCCTGTCCCACTGCCATGTGGGTTAACTCGAGAGGGAGTATGGCTACGGGAATAAACCCCGAATGAAAAATCTGTGCTCAGGGGATACACATTACAGACAGACCAGATCTCTGGCAGTCCCCTGCAACCCCACTCACCTGAAGGTCGTCGCGAGTCTTCTCTCGTGCCAATGGAAAACAGTGAGTGTGGCCAAGCCTGTGGGGGAAGGAAATGCGCGCCCCATCCCTCACATTAAATCCACTCATTGCGCAGGCTTCAGCTTCCATCAGAACATCTGCAAAAGTTGCAGTTTACAGGGCAGCGTGTGTATCGACGCTGCTTTACGGAGCAGAAGCCTGGACAACCTACCGCCGTCACATCAGGGGCCTTGATGCATTTAACATCAGATGCCTCCAACGCATCCTTGGCATCAACTGGCAGGGCCGTGTTCTTCATACGGACATTTTACATTGCGCCGAGTCCATAAGCATCGAGGCACAGAGGCAACTCCAGTGGTTCGGCCATACCATCCGGATGCCTGGATGCCATTTGCCCCATCAGGTGCTTTATGGACAGCTCCTGTCAGCAAGCAGAAAGCCCGGAGGACAAAAGCAGTGGTTTAAAAACCAGCTGAAGGGGACATTAAAGAGGTGCAACATCACACCCAATGACCTAGAGTCTGCTGCAGCTAACCGACCACTTTTGCGCTCTCTATGTCACGATGGGGTCGTGCACTTGGAGAAGAGTCGTACCCAACAACAGAGGAGCAAAGACAACCTAACGCTGATCCAGAACCCTCCCAGCCACCTGATCCAAGACTCACGTGTCCTCACTGTGGCAGGATATGTGGCTCTAGGATCGGGCTTCGTAGTCACGTGCAGTGGCATCGCCACCACAAACGACAGCCACTGTCAAGTTCACCACAGCTGTATGGAAGCTACGTCATCTTCGACTACGATGGGCCGCCAGAAGACTACCTTGCGGTCAGACTATGAGTGATGTTGATGCATGATCTATGAGGTACTCTCTAAGGGACTAGCAAGACATTTTTTAAGTGTTTCTCAGAAGACTGCTAGGAAAATGAAACCTTACTAAAATTTCTCAGAAAGCTTCTGAGAAATTTAAATGCTTCAACAAAGACAACTAAATGGGGTTTGCAATTAATTATTTAATTCTAGACTTCAAATCACAAATTTCCATTTTAATTAAATGCCATATGTTCTGGCCTTTTATTTTAGTTAATTTATTTTGCTCACAGTATCTCAAACTACTTTTGGATTGGATCTTTTGGCGCTTCATCATGTTAATAGATGCATAAATATAGACAGTGCAGACAGTCACCAGAAGAAAATGTTGATATTGTACGTTTCTGCAAACCACAAGCTAGTTATATTTGTAGGTGTCATATATATCATATCAATGTTTCTAAAGTAACGTAGTATAGGAGCTGACTTTGTCACTGGCAGGTGGAAGAGATGGCGGATGATGTGTCACCTACATACATTAAAAAATTAATGGATGTAGCTACCAGGACATCATGTACTTGTTTGAGGACCTTTGTTTTGAAACCTTGATTTTGGCTTTTTGGTCATTGCCATCTTGTTTTTTTTGGGACCAGAATTGACCAAATTTGAATGAGAGGGAGGAGCTGTGAAGGAGCATGGGTTGGATCTGACTGAGTAGTACGACATTATAAGCAGACACACTGTCCGTCAATCTGGCCAGTCCTTAATTATGTGTAACGTTTAGCCTTAATAAATGGCTGAGTTGTAGAAAAATTCTCCACTTTTTCTGCTGTGAAGTTGAGCATTTTAACACAGGGGTCTATTGGGATTAACTGGTTTATGGAGCCAGCCTCAAGTGGCCATTTGAAGAAGTGTAGCTTTTGTCACTTCTGTGTTGGCTTCATTTTTCAGTCCCAGAGGTTCCCGCTTGGTCACCTATAGGTGACACACCTGCCAGGCTGCAGGCCACTGTTCAAGACCAACAAACACCAGCAGCTTTTTAGCCATCAAGTGTTGGCGTTTTTTAGGAATAATGCCATGAAGGAGTTGCATTTACAGAGACATCTCAGCAAAACCATAATCTTTTCCTAACCATAACAAAGTGGTTTTGGTGCCTAAACCGAATGTTGCAACCTAATTGATTGTAAAGAAATAAAGCATTTCACTGTATCTGCCTCATTTTTGCAGAAACATACAATGCCAACATTTTTTTCTGCCGGTTGGGTTGCAATACAGTTGCACTGGGGCCCATGGGGTTGAGCAGGCCCTCCAAACACTGATGGGCAGAGAATGGGCATGTAAGGGATAATGCCTGTGGAGGTGTTATGACTTTTTAACAGCCAACATAGAGTGTGAACCGTGAACCAACAGTTGCCTCCAAATGGGCCATTAAAAAGTGACAATGGACATCTCAGAGGACATTATTGCATTTTTACGATGGTCACTTACCAAACTAATAAAAGGTTAGAATATTCATTTATATTTTTTATGCTTTTTGCAGTTAAAGTCTTTCACACTTTTTTCACAAGCCATAACTCTGTTTCCTTGGTAACACCTGAGGGTTCACTGAATACCTGGAACAATCATTGCCGCCCCATAAGGTTCTTATGCAATGGAAACGTTATTTACTTCTCCAGTAAATAGGACGAACCATTGCTCTGACTTAGCAACGGGAGATATTCTAGTCCGCCCAACTTTTTGCCAGAAAGCTAACGTTATGCTCGTAAGATTCAAAGTCAATAACACTGCAAACAGTTGACAACCAGTAAATATAATTTGACAGTATGTTTAACAATAAGACTAACTAGTTATCCAGCCATGTCATTATCCCCAAATCAATATCAAGACTCTGATGAACTAACAATATGCCACGTATGTTACTGTCGGCTACAACCTGAGGTAACAAATTGAATAGCTAGTTAGATGTAAAATGATTGCTTATGTTCAGAGGGGCAGTGTAATACCTGCAGCGTGTGATATGGTCTCCATCCTATGGTGTTCAGAGGATGAGGCACTGAAGATATGTGTAAACCCTAAGAGAGTGAGCCTGAACATGACTAGTGTTGTGACGTTCACGAACGAACCGATTCTATTGAATGGCTCGTTAACATGAACTTTTTTTTAAATTAATTTTAATATCACTGTGTGCTCCTACTTTGCTCCTCCCCTGAGGATTGTAGCCTGCTTTGTTTTTTAATGTTTATTTGTAAGTGTTGAATCCAAAATAGTGATGTCACTGTCAAAGCAGAGTTGATATGGCGCAACCTTGTGGAATATTTACAATGAATCCAGATCAGACTTTAAAATCTAGTCCACACATGTCAAATGAGGTTATAATCAACAGAATAATTCAAACTCAGATATTGGTGAGACATCTAATTTTGTATTATTTTGTTCCAAATCTCACCCCATCATACCTCCAGTGATTATTTCCAAGATAAAATGAGTTACCACCAGGCTGGCTTCTTAAAACTTAATAAATATAAAAATCGGTCAATTCAGCCAGTTTTTTGAATGGCTCTTTGAAAGGAACGGCTCACCAAGATCCGGCTCCCCTCAAAGAGCCATAAATCCCATCTCTAAACATGACTTCATGTTTGGGGTTCACCCTGAACATCACTGTCATGCTCCAGCTCGTTGTAAATGAGTTGCAGTTTTGCAAGTTGGGGTTTAAGGCCTTGCTGCTTTGACAGATTCATTTTAAACCCGCTTCAAAAAGCAAAAAATCCTGCCACATGTCAAATCACTCAGGTAACACAATTATGTATGTAAAGGCCCAAGTGGGTTTTGAACTCAGTCAGAAGCTGATCACTGGCAAAAACATAGAACAGACACACTTGACACACATGGTCGTAGATAGCTCTGATTGCTGCCTATAGCTCATTTATGTACAGTCATTACACTGGTTGTTTGGAACTAATAAACACAGGTTGTGAAAACAGGCCGGTGGGAAAAATCTGCACAATTAATGTGAAATGAACATTAGTTTCGGTCTGATTCGTTCACTCTGAAAACACATTAAGAGGTGACATTCAGAAGAAGCTTCGGTTTACAGGGACTGACACTGCAAACTGACGCCCGCTGATGTTCTCGCCAGAAGAAAATCTAATTAAACTTCATTGTCTCCACTGTGTACAAAGTACCTCATAGAGACATGTCACTGTCAAAACAAACAGCAACAATAGCCAGGACTGCTAGAGCCATTCCTTACAGTTCATATTAACAGTCTTAATGGGATTTACGGTGGACATTACATTTAGACAGTGATGCATTAATGTACAAAGTCCAGGTTAAGGTCTGATAGGTGTGTGTGTGTGTGATAGACTGTGTCTTTGTATTTTCCGTTTGTGTGTGTGTTGTTAGAAGAGCACACGGTACATGTCTGCACTAATGAGTTCTTTTCTTGGACCTGGCAGGCTTTGGCCAAGATCCGCTCAGCTTATTGTGGGTGTGTGTGTAGGTGTGTGTGTGTGTGTGTGTGTGTCCTGTGTCTTGTGTGGGTGTGTGTTCTGACAGTGTGTCACCTCTGGGTGTCATTCTAGGTGATACTGCCAAGGAGAGCAGCCTTTACAGCCATCCCGCAGAGCCACCGCCTGCTCTTAACAAGGACACAGAGGCACGCAGATGCAACAACACACACACACACACCACACACACACACACACACACACACACACACACACAGTTTTTTCCATCCAGCTCTGGTGCACAGCAGCAATAAACTTGTACATTTCAGTGTGCTCCGTGTAATTCATCTTCATTGTCCGAGTCATCAAATCTGAAGAACGACAGTGAGACAGTCGGACTAGCATTAAATGTCCTCACACCCAAGGAGACTGGCAACATGAACACACTCTGATTCTCTATCGTCTCACTCACACACGCAATTTCACCCTTCGAAGATAGTATGCATTCTCTCATAATGGAGCATTTTTCTGAGGGGGAAAAGGGGTTTCAATTCCCTGTTTCTCCAACAAAAAAAGAAAAGTGTGTGATGAAGTGTAAAAAAGGGGAGGAAAAAAGAGAGAAAAGAGAAGTAGTACCAGGCGATCAGTGACAAGCTGCCTGTCAGAAAACACAGGGATCCTTATCGCGCCCTGACATCATCTGCCGACCATTCTCCTGCAGTCACACATGACTGATGAGGGAGGTAAAAAAGTTCAACTTGTCTTTTCTCTAATCCTCACACTTTTCTTTATGGCAGGAAATTAATGGTCTCTCACGTAGGATACTTAGACACACACATACACACACACACACACACACACACACACACACACACGGACATTTGTCTGCTCGCTGTGCTCATCCTGGAGCAGTGCTTTTATCATCACCCCGTAAGTAGCAGCGGTAAAATTGCTTAATTAAAGCATGAATGTTTAATAAACCCTCAGGCTGCATGGAGAGGGACCTGAGATAGGCCGTCCATTGACAGGCAGCCTCGAGGAAGAGAGACAGACGATTCCTCAACCCGCTACACACTGACTTAAAGTTCAAGTGAGTCCTTTGACAGAGAACAGGTGGAGCTGGTAAAGGCCAGAAACTTCATGAGCGGCGGGGTCACCGCCTTGAACTGTTTTAAAATGCTAAGTTGCTCACTTCTGTAGTGGCTGGGAGTGTCAGCTCCTGAGCTAATACTTTAACACTAACCCCAGGCTGGTTCTGCTTGATTGTCATTGCTTTTATATTCAGGCTTAGTCACTGAACGTCTTAGGCACATCATCATTTTAGCAACCCAAAAATGCCATCAACTGGCATTTCAGTGAACTCTATATGTTCTAGGGTGCTAATCAGGCTTTACTGAAGATCTGTTTGTAAGTTTTCCTAAAAACAGTGATGCACAACATCCAAACATATCCTAAATAATCATGAGCCTGTAATTCATTTATAACTTACATATTTGGAAAGGCTGCGATCACATGACCAGTGCACTACATGGAGTAAAAGAAGGAAGCGGTCCTCATAAAGAGTCAGGTTAGGATGGTGGATGGGTCACAAAGTACCATGTTCTAAATCTAACCACATTAACCTTACTTGCCTAAAACTAACTTAACTAAAGCACGTAAACATAACTAGCTGTCTTCTGGATGAAAGTATATGTCTGTTTGACCCATCCATCACCCCTCCAGAGGCTCAACACAGACTTTCTTTGCACTTGCTGTTGATATTTAACCCGTGTGTATCCAACACAACAAATGATCCATATTGGCTTTGCATTAGCATTGTTTTTGTATTGCCAGCTTGTAAGTTTAACACATTTCAAGCCCACCTCCATGTCCATTATAATATTTCTTTGAGACCGGACTGAAGCAAACAGACCTTTGCTGCACATTCAACCTGAAAGTAGCCCTAGAAAGAATACTCATACATACCTGCCAGGAACTGATACATCCCTAATAGATCATTTAACACCTTTAATGTGATTTCACATGGGATTCTGATTTAAATAGCTATCCAGTGTTAATGTTTAAATCTGAGGCTTTTGTCAGAAACAGATATCAGACATAATGCTGTCACTGAATAGAGTGTGTTCAGCTGAGTCCCGCAGTATGTGTATGACATCTGTGTGTTCTGGTTTGATTCAGCCTGAGAAGAGAGGTTGAAATGAGAAATGAGAAATGAGAAACATATCTCAATGCTCTGGGGAGATCTGAAGTGCTCATACCACATGAAAAATAATGTGCATTATTCTGTAGCACGTATTAGTGTCAGTGTTAAGAGCTGATTTGTATGTAGAAAATTGGTTGTCTTATCAGCCTAAGCAGCCTTGTGAAAAACACTTGGCTGAAACAGATGTTGCCAAATACCCTGGCAACTTTATGCTGCAGATGCTTTAGTAGCTGTAACATGCTACTTTCAAGTAGGACTGGAAACAGAGTTGAAGGTTAAATGAATGTTAAATGAATAAATGTGTCCAGGTCAGTGGGTTTTCTGTAACTTCTGAATTACTGATGTGATGTTTTAACAGACTGTGTGGAAATCTTGTATCATGAAGGAAAAAGTGATGTGTTTAAAAAAAAAGAAGAAGAATACTGAAATTAAATTGCCCACTTCAAAATATAAAACATGAAATATATAGAAAAAAATAGCAATATCTGCGTATAAAGATAAAACTGTAAATCATTTCACAAGTCATACTGCAGCACTTTGCATTACAGCATATTGCTGAATACTTAAGTTTTAATTACTCTGACCCTGTAGGCTGTTGCAGTATCCATATGGAGATCAACAGGAGAGCAACAGTAAAGCAACATTGCTTCAAAGGGAGACCTTATACATTTTATGTTATGCAATTTCTTATTTTCGGTCATATGAATATAATGTTACAATGTTGGATTTTCATATGAAATGTAGCCAAATTTTCAAATAATAAAGTAAAAGTATGTAAAAGTATCCCTGTGAGCAAAAAACAGGTTTCAAACTGTAAGGATACTGTTTCTCTGCTCCAAGACAAGAGACTCAAGACAAGAGAAAAGTATTTACACAATGTAGTCTTCACTGCTACATGTAGCTACATGCTAACATAACATTGGTTGCCAATGTTGTTCAGTTTTGCTAGATTATAAATATATAGCGCCAGGATATAGCGCCACTATGCACAGTCATTTCCCGGCTACAAGTACACTGTTACATGTAGCTACATGCTAATAGCAGAAAAAAACATGTTATCTTGACCCTGATATTGTTGAAGTTTTTATTGGTGATTGTCCATATGGGAGGGTGCCATTATTCTCTGTTACAAAGTGCATTTTCATTAACCCTAGAAATGCGCAAAACCTAAATATTGCAATAAAAAACTGGTATTTCAAAAAAACTCTCAGATATTGAGAAAAAGTTTTTACGCTCTCATGAGGTGGTTTTTCAGACGTGTCAATAGAGAAGTACATCGCAAAAGTGTAACGGAAACACTTTTTTCGCAAATATATGTCACCGGACCTGACATTGGTGAATCCCTTGTCCTCGATCCTCTCCCAGAAATCCTTTATCCTTGGTCGCTGCCACACATAAGGACTTTGCCCTTGGAATACCACTTGCTCTCTTTGTCTTCGGTTGTAGACTACTGCAATAGCAGCAATGGCAACCTAGATGTTTGTTCCAGCTCGCAAAAAATTTGGAATGTCCATCTTACTTCTGCAAACAGGAGTCTTGCAGGAAGAGATTTTATGAGAATCACGGCTCATACGCAAAACACCCTTTAATGGAAACACCTGCAAGTTGCAATTGTACTTTGTCAAAACTTTAGAAATATCGCATTTATTTTGCACAAAACTGTAATGGAAATGTGACTACAGACATTCCCTGGCTGCAGTGACAGTGCAGAGATGCTGAGATGTGGAAGACCCTTAAATGCAGACCAATCAGAGCAGACTGGGTTTTTTTGAGGAGGGGGTTTAAGGAGACAGGTGCTAAAATAGAGCGTCATAGGCATTCCAGCACTGACAGCATTAAAGCATGGAAACATGTACAGTATTTTTGGTTTCTACTAGAACTACTAGAGCTGTTTTTGTTTGTTTTATTCTAACAACATGCACTTATAAATGAACAGTTGTTTTTTTTCTAGACCTTACTTTTCTCCTACAGTTGCACCGAGAAGTGGCGGAAGTGAAATGTTACAACGTATCCCCATGGGTGGGGTTAAGGATAAAATGCAGAAGGTTGTAACATTTTCTAGAAAAGTCTGTTTAATACTATTAATTCAGTACAATTCTATCTATATTCTATAGGTTGATATTGTTTATGGATCTATGATAGATATCCAAACATCTCTACACCCCTCATCTAAGCACCAGAGTTTCATGAATGGAAAGATCAATACACTGATACATAGTATGCGTGGATATTATATATTTTTCTCTTTTTATCTGTGATAGATTGATGGTTAGATATATATAGATACATATCTCTCCATCTACATCAGGGGAAGGATAGACATCCATACAGGTATCCATCTGTTTATCATCAGTCTATCATCCACTATCAATGGTTGGACCAATAGATGTGCATAGCTTCTGTAACCTAGATCCACATGTCAAAATATGACAATGTATGCTTGTGAAACTGTGTGTCAATAGAGAAAATGTGCTGTAGGTGGCTTAGTTGTAACACACCATTACAGCTAATCTGGCTGTATGGAAATGTTCGAGACTAGCAAACATGCACTTATTAAGATGATACATGGTTGGATTCTGTGACTAACACAGACATCTCAGTAATCGAAAACCAGTTATAATAAAGACGTTTACTGAAATCAGCAAAAAACACTCCCCTGAAACACGTCCAATCTCTGTGGAATTCCACGGGTCACTGTTTGGTCGTGTTGTGGTCAACTACGAAGCACGAAAGGATTGACCCTGTGACTGCTTAAAAAGTCTGTGGTACAATTTACCCTGTGTTAGCTTATGCCCTGCACCCCCAACCTGAAAATCACTATAGATCCTCTGTAACAACACAGAGACTCAGTATATAGACATATTCTGTGTTATGAGGAAGAAAACTTTAAATAAAACCGTGAGAAATGTATGAGCTGTGAGAAAATCCTATACTGGCTACTACTTTTGCCATTTGAGTTGAACTGCAGCAGCCAAAAACAATGCACGTGATAATACACAGCTGGGTGGGATAGTTTAGAGGCAGTAGCTGCCTTTAGGCCTATCAGTGGCTTCTGCTGATGCCTGACCCCACATACACTTTGTGGCTACAGGCTGGATGCTGGCAGTTTTCATGTTTATTATTGTCACTTCCTTCAGTATCACAACTACACCCGCAGTATATTCTAATCAAGCAGTTCCTTTAACAGGAAGCACAGCAGTAAAGCCGTAATGATGCCAAATGCCCAACACAGCTCCATCCTTTTAAAGGTTTACCCATGGTGCAGTGCTGGACTTGGTGTATTGCACATGTCAGAATCCTTCTCCCAGCACTCCCATTATTTCTTTAACACTACTTTAAATACATCAATGAGAATTGTCCATCGGATTGATTTGACTTGGAAAGAAATATCTGTGTTGCATGTAATCACAATCACTAATCTCCAACAGTTCCAATGCACATTAGAGAGGTGAACGTGTCGTGACCACAAATAGGACCACACACGTTTGCTAATTGTTTTCCCTGCCTCCGTCCCAAAAGCTCCATATGAAAACTTCTTCAAACAGACTGCGGGGCTCCCTGCAGGCGCAGCAACCTCTACACCAGCACAGAGCATCACTGCCATCTCTCTTCAGTTTATTTCTGCCCACACGGCGCCCCCTGTGGTTAACACCACACCTCGCTCTCTCTCCACATGCTTACAGACACACACACGCAGCTTTATTCTCTCCTCGGTCAGCCACCCACACTGAGTCACGAGGGACCAGTGCGTGGTTGTTCCAGTATGTGAGCCATTTTCTGGTGCGACATTTA
This sequence comes from Epinephelus cyanopodus, assembly GCA_026686955.1. Lineage (NCBI taxonomy): Eukaryota > Metazoa > Chordata > Actinopteri > Perciformes > Serranidae > Epinephelus > Epinephelus cyanopodus. The sequence continues at coordinate 7,822,184 of CM048919.1, forward strand.
CCGCATGTCTACGTCAGTACTGTGTACAGTGTGTATGTGTGTGCACACAGGTATCCACGCATATGAGCAAGAGGAGTATTAGACTTGCTTTAGGATTCCTCAGTGCTCCTCATGGAGGCGGGTTGGAAATCCCTTAGTTTAGCAACAGTGTGGTCCGGCCAGGCAGCAACTTGCAGGGAGAGACTCACATTCATCTTCCTCAACCCAAGCTGGCTGCCAGCAACTGGAGAAAATAGTGCAAGTCAGGAGAGTTTATGAGTATTTCTTCCTTCTTCTTTACACATGTTGTCACTTTTTTGGATCGTGTATCAGAAGGGTCTGTTATTATTTTGTTACCCTTCCATCACAGCCAGTATATCAGGCAGCACTGATTAGACTGTGATCAAAGTTGTGAAATGATGTATCACAACACTGTTCTGGCATTTCCACAACTGACTGGCGTAGTGTAGGCAGTTAAAATTTAAAAGGAAAAAGTTTGAAGTCATATTTCTGTTGCTGTCAGTTTATGAAACATACCCAGTTAATCCTTGTTCTGCTGCATTTGGGACTCATAACAAAATGGTTGTCCAGCTGGTCTGAGGCCAGTTGGGTGTGAGTCTTTAAAAAACGTTGAATACATTTTACAGTGAAAAACCTGTCGGTGCTCTCTGGTGTACAAACATTTTAAAAGAGAAGTAACGTGTATTTGGATAAAAGCCAAATTGTGACATGCTGATTTTCAGTCACACTGACCCTGAATGACATTTTGAATTTTAACCACTGTTGGAAAGAAGAGATTCTCAGCTTTCTAATGATATCACTATTGCTTTTTGTATTACAAAAAAGTGCACATGACATACTGACTGTTACCAAGGATAAAGAAAGCTTGTGGTACGGTGGCTGCAAAGATACATAACACTGGTCTTTAAAACTGGGAGCGCATGCTGTACGCCCAGGGTGAGAAATACACAAAAGAGCTTGCGTTACTGTTATTTTGTCACCAGCAAGGTTACAAAAACAGGCATGTGCAGGAGACTGAGGAAATATTGTTTGTATGCTAACTGTCAAATGGATCTCTGTTCTTCCAACACAGTCAGCAATGGACTCCATATGACAATATTATTGACTTGGATTATTATGGATTATTTCATCAGTGTTTCCCATACATTGACAAGACTATTGACCTTTTGTTGCTGTGTGGTCATTTCCCCAGATACCACTGGGTACCGTTAAACAATAACTGTGACCGGCCACGTGTTATGCTGACATGAAAGGATGGCTTTTTTTTGTCTGTGTCTGATGCTGCAAGTTACTGACCAAGTGCCAGTTTTCAGTGACTTCAGAGTGAGACCTGGTTGTGTCGTCTTGCCTTCACTAGCTTCATAATTGTCCTTATCATCTGAATGTAGCAATAAAAGTTTCATACTCTGACAGACAAGACTTTGGTTCTTTACAATCAAACAAAAGCCCCAAATGACCAAAAATCAAAATCCATGTTTATCTAAAAATGAGCCATTGCAACATCTAATGTGACATTGATACAGCATGCTACCTTTAGCTAATTCCCTTGGGAGTATGGCATTGGGTCTTGTAGTTATATAAAAGAAAGAATACACTGTATGTAAAGCTGATGTTTCAGTCACACTCTGCGTCTCGAGATAGTAGTCACCAACGCTCACTGATTGTGTCATCGGTGAAAACACAAACAAACAAAAAAACAACACACATACTATTTGTCATCAGTGCATCTCGCCTGGATGTGACACACTCCCCATGATAGAGACCTTTACAACACATACACACACACTGCAACTAGTCATAGCTTGTTGACAGCTGCGTCACTGTCATTGCTACAAGTGCCATGCTCCAATTTCAGCCAGGAATTAGGATTTGAGAAAACTGGAAGCAAGAAAAAGAACGCTCTGAGAGAGAGAGAAAAAAAAGGAAAAGAATATCCAGTGCTTCGTGTAAGGATATATTCCCCAGGGTCCAACATGATGATAGAAAAAAAAATATCTATACTGTGTGCTGAGTTGGCAGTTCTTGTCAAAGGCAGACTAGAACAGATCATCTTTGCTTGTTCAAGCATCGGTAACTATAGCAAACAGAGAACCATGATCGGCAAAACAGACAGACAGCCAAGACAGTTCCCTCAGACCCTCCATCTTTTATATCCACTTCTCCTGGATCCTATCCCAGCATGCATTGGGCCAGAGTCAGGGTACAACCCAGACGGTCTATCACAAGTATGGAGCCCTTAAACAAACACATCAGAGGAGTGAAAATTAAGAGCTGGATGCTTTACAAGGTGCAGCCAGTGCTGGTGGGACCTGCATTTCATCCTCAAAGGAGACAGCACAAGTCACACATTTTAGAATTTAATGAAAAAGATGCTGACAAAGTATATATATATATTGGACATGTTTCATGGTATGGAGCATTTTGTTAAGATCTTGGCAAAGCACTGAAGTCAAGTTTGCATTAGCTGATTGGCCTCAGCTGCTTCATTCATGCTTCACAATCACTGGCTCCGTTTACCAGCTGATTGGCAGCATCCAATCATATTCATAAAGGAGCCCAGGGCTGCTTTTCTAACCACACTTCTGACTGCTCGGCTGATATTTCATAATGCTGTTAGATGCTGCATAAGAACCAACCCAGCCTCCTTATGTGCTAAGCTGTTGGTACTGCAGGGTTTACCACACTTTTATTTAATATTTTATTCTATTTTTTGGGACTAGAGTGCACCCTTAAACATTCATTGCACTGGGTCTAAAAGGTCCTCAGCAGGAGCTGTTTCTCTCATCCATCAATCTGATCTGATCAGCTCTGATCGGATCCCCTGATCAGTTGTCTACCCCATGAATCCAAACTCCACAAACTGCTGCTGAATAAAAAAAGACCAAGTTTATCAACCAAGTTTTATGTCAACACATGATGGACAGTATATCCAAATGTGTTATTATTATTACCTTCACCAAGGAGGTCATGTTTTCAGTGCCCTTTGTCTGTTTCTTAGCAGGATTATGGAAAAACTACTGGCCAGATTTTTATGAAACATGATGGAAGGGTGTAGCATTGGCCAAGGAAGAATGTACTAAATTGTGGGTTGGATCCAAATCATGAAGTGGATACTCAAATAACTTTGTCTCTTTAATAAAACTTTTAATATATGCCCACAGCTCTCACTTCAAATGTCACAAGCAAACATAGAGGTCGCTGAGCTGAAATGGTATGGGCCAGCAGTGCAATGCTAACAACAGTAACACTGCTGACAGAGCCAACAATGTTATGCAGTGTTTCTCCTATATGTATTTATGCTTTGACAACGAAAATGCCAGAGTGGGTCAGGATGGTTTTATCAGCAGTAACCTTCTTATGAGCATGATTGTATACAAAGGCAACATGATCTCACTCCAAAGTCGAAAACCAGCGCTTGGTCAGTGACTTCCAGTGTCAGACACCAATGAAAAAAGCTGTCCTTTAATGTCAGCATGTTACACAACCAGTCACCATTATTGTCAGGGGGAAACACTGCAAGAAAAACAAGAAAAGTTAAGCGGGTGGAAGTTGACATAGTGTCTTAGAACTTAAACCACCAACACACCCAGGGTACCTTGCACATCATCATTGCATTGTATTTTGACGTGGATAGCCCATGACCAAACGTCAATGTGTGATGTTGCCAGGGTGAGAATGTGTTGACAGGGGAGCTTGTATTACAGCACACAGACGGAGCGTGACTATTTCTCTGCAGACAACATTGCTCCACTCCTTACACGGCAAATAGTTGTTTGCCGCCAGTTAATGCCCTGGATGTGGTATCTTGCATCATCAGCATTGCAAGATAGGGATTTTGGTCTTGGCAGAGGAGTCTGCTCCAAGTGTCCTATTTTAATTATTTTAATAAACACCCTGGGAATAACAATATATTTAAGCTTCCATACATCCTGCAGAGTTTTGTCATTGACTGATGACCAAGTGAACACAAACACCTGGTAAATATGATTTAGCCATCTGATTTTCTCTGTCTACTCCAGTAAATGATGACTGCGAGAAGGTTTCATTGAAAAAAACTGACAGTGCACAACAGATTGTGGAAGAGCGACGGGTGTACAGTAAAGCAGAACACAAATTTACAGAAAGAGAAGCTGTATTTCTTGGCCACATTTGAAGGAGCTTTAGAAATGGGCCAGGTCTTGTTGGTACTTTATGGTGTATCCAGTCTAGAAAAGCAAGCACTGAATAATTCTACCACTCAATTGGGATACAGTGTTTGACATGCATCTTCTACGGCTAATTTGGCATTTTCAAATTGTCACGTACCATCATGTAGGCCTAAAGAACGTGCAAATTCCATACAGGGAGGCTCCAGCAAAATTTATTTCAGCCACGGACCTTTGTTTTTGCAGTGACACTGCTAAGAACTGTGTCTTTTCTCAGTGTCTCGGAGCAGAGTGCTTTTTAGTCTGTGACACTGTGTCCTTGTTTGCTTATTTTCCAAGCTTTATTAAATATTTCACACTTGAAAATGACTGCCAAGCCAAAAGTGAGAGTGCATAATAAGCAGCCAAGGTCACAACCCAGATGATCCCATGGCATTGTGGGTAAGTATCTGTCCTCCTCCACCTTCAGTTCACTTTGTTGTCCATTTCTGGTGCTTTCTCAAAGCTATCACAAACATGTCTCTTTTGTTCAGATTGAGTCATGTGCCTTCTCATCTCCTCACATCTCTCACATCCATCCTTTAATCACTCACTGCCTCCCCTGCTGTCCACCGAGGGCTAACAAATGAATCCTTTCCTGCTCCGTGCCACACTACATTTCGTAACACAAATCACACCCATCCACACACATGCACAAATATGCATTGGAGGTCTACCAAAATTGATTTCCGTGGACAGTATCTCCGGACTGAAGCTACCAACAGCCAATATTTTGTCCCAGAACCTTTAACTTTGACCATTTGAATGTCAGAACATTCCAAAAATAGCCCTGAAATCACCAGTCCTCTCGACTTAAAGGTTAAAGATTTCTCACACAGCACAGGAGCTGTGTTCACATGGATGTATTAACACACTCCTGCTCAGATGAAATTACGTATTGAGGCAGGATTATTTATATCTTTTTTTTATTTTTCAAATGATATTTCTATGAAGCTGCTCTTTGAAAATCTTTTGTGATTAAAATAATTTTCAAGGATATTTGTTTTTATGTCTCCCAAAATCAGGGACATGGAGACTCTTAATTGAAACCAGAGTGATACTGAATAAAAAACAAACATGTAAAGTATCCTTTCTGCCTTTAAATATGATCAAAAGGTCACATTAGAATCAATAAAGGTTAAGCACTTCCCATTGATCATCTTATTGATATAGAAAAACAGATAATCAAGCTGTACCATATCTGTCCTTCCAGACGTTGACCAAACTCGCTGGGCAACATCTGATTTTGTATTATTAGCATCGGCTGCATCACTCTGAAGGTCAATATATTAATCTAACCATTCACGTCATATACACAAAGGGCTACTCCCGAAGATTCACTAACACTGATTTCCATATTTACACACTGTTGGTAAATATTTTCTTCGACAGTAAACTTTTTTTGAACAGTGATTAGTGGCTAATTGCATAATCGAATGATTCATAACCTTTTTTTTGTCAAGGATCCCATAAATCAGTCACATGATTTTCATGTGCTGTGGACTCCAGAGGGTTAATTGATACACAATAGATCATGGACCCCAATTTTATAAGACTGTCTTCAGGGACCTCCATCTGAAAAGATATTGGTTGTTAGATTACATTAAGATCAGAATTATCTAATTGTCAACTATAGTTGAGGAAATAACTGTGGAGGAAGTGAAACATATGATCAAAATAGTCCTTTTTATGACTCTTACTCACACTAGCCTTACTTTATAGTGAATTAAATAGTGAAAAAAAACTATTACCCATTTTCCTGGGGACCCCCTGAAGCTCCCTCAAGGACCCCTGGGGGTCTCCTGACTCCTGACTGAGAACCACTGGCTTAATCAACACCATGCTTACTAGGAATTGAAAGAATGGAAAATGACAAAGAAAATCACCATGTTTCTCTGATCATTGTGAAAGACGTTAAGGTAATGGCTTGTTGCCACCTTCTGTGGCATTATTTGGGTGAGTATGTCACTTGCTACTGATTGATTCGGTTGAAACAAAACAAACCCCTTTTCAAACAGAAAACGCTGATATTGGACAATTCTGCAAAACCCTGGATTATCTACCAAGGTTGTGTTTTCAAGTATCACTCCTTTCTTTTTACAAAATTTATGCAGGCAAGGACAGTATGGTTAGGATTGGGGAATGATTCTAACATACGTTAAAAGTTAGGAAATGATTGTAAGGTATGGTATATGTTAGGGAATTATCGTACAGTATGGTAAAGGTTCGGAAATGATCATAGGGTGTGGTTGAGGTTGGGAAAGGATCGTAAGGTATATTGATGGTTAGGAAATGATTGTAAGGTATGGTAAACATTGGGGAGACTGTAACAGGTGAGGGAAATGACCATAAGGTATGGTAAAAGTTAGGGAAGATTGTAAAAGATGAGAAAATGATCGCAAGATATGGTAAATGTTAGGGGATGATTATGAAGTATGGTAAAGGGTTAGGGGAGAATATAAATTCTGGCTGAGGTTAGGAAATGATTAAAAGCTATAGTAAAGGTTAGGGAGGGCGTAAGGTATGGTTAGAGTTAGGGAATGACAAAAAGACAACTTATATTGTAAGCCTGTGACTAGATGCAAACCCAGTCGTATTACATGTCCATCAACCACCCCTACTTCAGTACCCTTGACCATGCACATTGCTACAAAATGGACAGCTTACTTCCCACAGTGGCAGTGAAAATTGGCACTGGAGACATTTTGATGTGATGTGGACATATGACTACTAAGTTAACATAACGTCAAGCTGAATCAAACAAAGTGCCATCTCTTCACTCTGATTGCCAGGCTATCTTTGGGAGGCACCAGAGAAAATCTTTCTAATTCTGAAAACGTAGTTTTAATATAAAGTTTCTATCAAAGAGAACCAGACTTTTCTCTGTCCCTTCAGCAATAAGCTGCTTGCACAAAGAAAACTGCATAGAGTTCACTTTTCTATGTTATATTTCCATTATTATTTTTTTGCTTTGGGCATATAAGGCCATATGAGGAGAGGTTGAGCACAAGGCAAAGCTCCCACACTGCCTATAAGGAGGCAACTCCACATCTAGCCCCCATCAGCTGGACACGAGCAGAGCTCGGGTCCTGACAGAAGGTCTCACCCCTCCATCTGCTGCTGGGCGGGACCCTCAGTCCCTCTGCAGAGAGGGAGTGAAAGAGGCTGAGAGACAGACTGTAATCTATGAACTCCTCAGTTACTGAAGGTGCTGAGACCAAATGGGTCCAGCTGCGTATTGCCTGACCCAAGCAACAACTATCTATCCTCATCAAGCCCGTCCACCTGAGACAACTCCCCCTCTCAGCTTGTCAGCCTCTTCACTCTCCTTTATTCCCCTCTCCCACTCTGTCTCTGTATCTACTGTCTTTCATCCATTCATCACTCACAACTATCACCCCTCTCTTCCTCTCTTCACTGCACAGTGGGCAATAACTGCCTGGATCCCCGACCTATTTCCACACAGAATCCATTACGTCTCCCCATCCTCTTTTTATCTTCATCCACCAATTCAATCCATCCAGTCACCCATCCAGCCAAATATTCAGTGACTGCTTGCCTCTTCCATTTGAGCTCATCACAGGGCTCCATAGCCACTCGTTCACTCTGAACCCAGGATTATCATCCAAGAGGCGCTTCGCCCATGTGGGTTGAAGCACACAGAGGGAGAAGAAAAGCTATAATGCGTTCTTCTCTTTCTATCTCTCCACAAGCCAACAGTGGATGGTATATTTCTTTTTTATTTTTCACACCTTAAGGCACAAACAGCCCACACCCCGCTGTTGAGCACCATAAGCGGGATTACATAAGTGCCATAACTAGCAGAGAGGAGGCTGGGGCGGCGAGGGGATATTAGCCGCTCTGGAGACTGGAGGAGGATAAGGCAGAAGATACCCACCGCAACATCTTCTCTGCTTGGTTGGCTTCCCACGACTGGCTCAGTATCAGCCCACTATCAGCCTGGGGAGGGAAAGATCGGAAGGCAGCGATGGTGGCTCAGAAGAGGAGGAGGACTGAGAGAATAAGACCACAGGCTGATTAGGGGAAGCAACTGAGAGAAGCAGAGGAAGGAGGGAGAGTTAGATGGTGGATAGGTTAGGGGAAGAAAAGGCAGCCAAGAAATGTTCCATCCCTCTGGCCATAGTCCTGACGAAGCCAGGATAGAGATGTCAGGCCACATCCTGTCTGCCGAGGAAAGGGGAGGGGAGCGGGGATCGAGCAGCAGACAATTAGACCTCAAGCCACAGGCCCTTATTCCATTGCATTTCTGCCTCTCTCCTTCTATCTTCCTCTTTTGTCTCTCTTTACATCGCCACCCCCCTTCTCTTCTGAGCATCCCCAGAGCTATCCAATATCAGCACTTGATTCTCCTCTATTTCCTCAGGCTTCCCGGAGGCCGATCGAGTGTCCCTCCCTGGACTGCAGAGGGATGGAATGCGGTGCCGACCTTGCAAGGTCACAGAGCTCACTTCCATCAGATGAAACCCTAAACCTTCCATTTGCCTCTTTCTGTCCCTCTTTCTCTCCTCTACTTCAGCCAAAGCACTCCACTTGCTTTTGAGCCAATGTCACACAATTATCCTCACTTTTCACAAATCATACACATTTTCACTGGCTTGATTGCTACTGAAGATGCCATTTCTCTGCCATTTTGCTGAGAGCATGCTAAAACTCCAAGGGTGACCTTCTGAGGTCAGACCAAACAAAAGTAAATCTATTTTTCCCATAGTCTCTTGAATGCATGACTTGTTTTCCCCTATTGTTTTACAGAGAGGCAAAGATAATTGTTAATCTTTGCACTTACATGCTTTTGGAAACTGTGCAGTTGATATATGAACTATGATGTAATCCCCTCAGCAAATAATATTTTACAAGTCATCTTTTTTTTTAGTTAAAAAGCCATAAAATCTTTCATACTCACCATTTATCTCAGCATTTTTTCCACTCTCTTTCACGCTGGGTAAACAGTTTTCCAGGTAAACTCCATTGTGATAACAGCTATCCCCCTCACTGAGCTGTGGCGGCGGCTCCCAGCACAGACATGGAGTCTGCATGATGCCGCAGGGCCTGTTAGACGTGCTTGAGGCCAGACAGTCCTCTAGCCACTGGCACAGCATCTGACAGGCTGCCATGCTGGGGTTACGCTTTCCCACCACCAGGTACTCAGTTTTGAAATCCCCGTCGCCATCCGTGATGGCTTTTCCCAACCGAGGAAGTCCCTTCCTCACTTGGAGGAATTGCTTTCCGGCCTCCAGGAAGGCCACTGGGGCAGAGGTATCGCACAGCCTCACCACCTCATCAAAGCTCTCCATGCCCAGGTAGGTGCGCGTGGTCTCCAGGAAGGAGTCATACTGGAAGGTGCGGAGCTGTGACGGCATGCAGTCCTCGGTAGGTTTGGTGACCTTGATGAAGATGGTGTAGCGCCGCGGATCAGGGTTCTGCAGGGTCCAGGAACAAGGCATGGTGGGGAACACTGATGATGACAGGAAGAAGCCAAAGAAGCGGCTCTGGACTAAGGTGGAGCAGGAGTCTGACTCTGGGCCTGAGGGGGCTGCGTGGCAACAACCCTCCATCAGCAGCAGAGGGGCAAAATACAAGACTAGCACTGGGAGAGGCCATCTTGATAGGCCAGGAATTCGAGAAACAATGCTTGTCATGGTTTGCAGATGAAGGGAAGGAGAAGGTATCATAGGCTGATGGCTGGTCTCTGGCTTTGGAGGACTCAACTTCCACCTGTGTAGGGCAAAGGAAGAGGAGTAGAAGGAGGAGGAAAAGGACGTGGTGGTGGAGGAGGAGGGGGAGGAAGGTTGCTCTCAAAGATCCAGCGATCGGCCCATGGCTGCATCAGTCTGCCCCGAGATTCACAAGAACCTGTGAAATGGAAGAGACGAGATATGAATTAGACTTCGTATCTCATCAGACAACGGAATGGGATTACACTGATTCTATTTATCTCTGCAATGAGAAATCAATCTATCAGCTGTTATTGTTTGCTCTGTAAACTGAGAGCCACTGCAGTGACTTGGGCTCTGGAGAACGACACGTGGAATAGAAGCAGATGGAGGGAGGGAGCCAGTGGTTTAGCTAAGTTTTTCTCCATTGCACAAGTTCAGATTGGTCTTTTCCTGAGAGACGACTGTTTCCCTCACATGTCTGCTCCCATACTTCACCTGCCAGCTCATTAATTTGTCCAATTATAAGACTATTAATTACAAAAGAGGCAACACCTGCAGCCATTCATTACTCCACTTTATCAGGGATGAGACACAGACAGCAACGCCATGATCAATAGTCCTTTTTGTTTTTGCTTATTAAAGCCAAAACAATTTGCTGATGTTTTAAATACACATTCATTAGATGATAGCACTGTATTTCACTTTTTGGCCCATTTCTTTTATTACACATCTCTTACATTATACAAAGGACTGCTTCCCCTTGAGTGGCTTTGCTGTTTGAAATTGTTATGATCACTGTTTCTTTATGGAAAAGCTATGACATGGAAAATAGGCTTAAAATGGTAAACAATATCATTCAAATACAAACTCCTGGCTTGTTCTTGTAGCGACTATTGTGCAGTTGTCAGCTGAGTGCGCTGATTGATTTGAAATGAGTTTTTTTTTTAAGGAAATTGTCATGTGTTGTTAAAGTTATTGTATGAAAAACAAAAGGTGCTCAGTTTGCCACACTGATGAATAATTACAAGGACATCAGAATGTTCAGTGCAGGTCTAAATGAAAAGGAACAGAATATTTTGAGAGGCATAACATAACCTCCAATTATACACCACAGCTAAATTGATAAGTTTTGGGAAGGTGGTAGTCAGAAATTGCATTAAATTATTTGCTAACACACTGGACCTCAACATTAACATACCATGTACAGTTACTATACCAGATGTTTATCAGATAGTGCTGTCGCAAAATTTAAGGAAATGATTACTCCGTCGTTAAATTCAATACCAAGTCCTTTAGTAACAGAGGTTTCCCGTACCGACTTTAACCTCTCCCGAATTGATCAATTTGTTGATAGCGCCGTAAGCTCGCTGCGAACAGCACTCGACTCTGTAGCTCCTCTTAAAAAGAAGTTAACAAAACAAAGAAAGTTCGCTCCTTGGTATAACTCTGAAACCCGTAAATTAAAACAAATATCGCGAAAGTTTGAAAGGAATTGGCGATTAACCAAACTGGAAGAATCTCGTTTAATCTGGGCAGACAGTCTCAAAACTTATAAGAGGGGCCTCCGCAATGCCAGAGCAAACTATTACTCAGCTTTAATAGAAGAAAACAAAAATAACCCCAGGTTTCTTTTCAGCACTGTAGCCAGGCTGACTGAGAGTCAAAGCTCTATTGAGCCTTGTATTCCTTAGCCCTTAGCAGCAATGATTTTATGAGCTTCTTTAATGACAAAATTCTAACTATTAGAGGCAAAATTCATGACCTCCTGTCCTCAGATAGTACCTATCTAACCTCAAAACTCAGCTGTAGCACCTAATATTTTATTTAGATTGCTTCTCTCCAATTTCTCTTCAAGAATTGACCGCAGTGATTTCTTCATCTAAATCATCAACGTGTCTCTTAGACCCATCCCAACTAGGCTACTCAAGGAGGTCTTACCTTTAGTTAACACTCATATATTAGATATGATCAATATTATCCTTATTAACAGGCTATGTACCACAGTTTTAAGGTAGCTGTAATTAAACCTCTACTAAAAAAGCCCACCCTGGAGAGGTGTTAGCCAACTATAGACCAATATCTAATCTTCCCTTTATGTCAAAGATCCTTGAAAGTAGTCGCAGACCAGCTGTGTGATTTTCTCCATGATAATAATTTATTTGAGGAATTACAGTCAGGATTTAGAGCGCATCATAGCACTGAGACAGCACTAGTTAAAATTACAAATGACCTTCTGATTGCTTCAGACAAAGGACTCGTCTCTGTACTGTTTTATTAGATCTTAGTGCAGCGTTTGACACTGTTGACCATGAAATTCTGCTACAGAGACTGGAACACTTAATTGGCCTAAAAGGTTCTGCACTAAGCTGGTTTAAATCTTATTTATCTGATCGTTTTCAATTTGTTGACGTTCACAATGAATCATCCGTACGTACTAAAGTTTGTTTTGGAGTTCCGCAAGGTTCTGTGCTTGGACCAATCCTATTTATTCTATATATGCTTCCTTAGGCAACATCATTAGAAATCACTCTATAAATTTCCATTGTTATGCGGATGATACACAGCTGTATTTATCGATGAAGCCAGAAGAAAGTGATCAATTAACTAAACTTCATAATTGTCTTAAAGACATAAAAACTTGGATGAGCACCAATTTCCTGATGTTAAATTCAGACAAAACTGAAGTTATTGTTCTTGGCCCCAAACAACTAAGAGACTCTTTATCTGATGACATAGTTTCTCCAGATGGCATTGCTCTGGCCTCTAGCACTACCGTAAGAAACCTCAGAGTAACATTTGATCAAGATTTGTCTTTTAATTCTCATTTAAAACAAACCTCACGGACTGCATTTTTTCATCTGCGTAATTGCAAAAATTAGGCCTATCCTGACCCAAAAAGATGCAGAAAAATTGGTCCACGCTTTTGTTACCTCAAGGCTGGATTACTGTAACTCTCTATTATCAGGTAGCTCTAGTAAGTCATTAAAAACTCTCCAGCTAATTCAGAATGCAGCAGCACGTGTACTAACAAGAACTAAGAACGAGATCATATTTCTCCTGTTTTAGCTTCTCTGCACTGGCTCCCTGTAAAATCCAGAATTGAATTTAAAATCCTACTGTTAACTTATAAAGCTCTAAATGGTCAAGCTCCATCATATCTTAGAGAGCTCATAGTGCCATATTATCCCACCAGAACTCTGCGCTCTGAGAACGCAGGGTTACTCGTGGTCCCTAAAGTCTCCAAAAGTAGATCAGGAGCCAGAGCCTTCAGCTATCAGGCTCCTCTCCTGTGGAATCATCTTCCTGTTACGGTCCGGGAGGCAGACACCGTCTCCACATTTAAGGCTAGACTTAAGACTTTCCTCTTTGATAAAGCTTATAGTTAAGGCTGGCTCAGGCTTGCCCTGTACCAGCCCCTAGTTAGGCTGACTTAGGCCTAGTCTGCCGGAGGACCACCTATAATGCACCGGGCACCTTCTCTCTCTCTCTCTCTCTCGCTCTCGCTCTCGCTCTCGCTCTTGCGTATCCTATTACTGTATCTTGTTTACTCGGCCATTCTGGATGTCACTAACTCGGCTTCTTCTCCGGAGCCTTTGTGCTCCACTGTCTCTCAGGTTAACTCGTATTGCAGCGGTGCCTCGATAGTGTGACGTGTGTGGTTGTGCTGCTGCCGTGTGCTGCCAGATGCCTCCTGCTGCTGCTGCTGCCATCATTAGTCATACTTCTACTGTTATTATACACATATGATTATTATCATACATGTATACTGCCAGATACTAATATATACTTTCAACATATTGTACCACAGTAGCCAGAACTATACGAAATTTTCTATGTTGTGTCTACTGCTACTGTCATTACGAGGATGTCATACAGATTATTGTATTGTGTCATACAGATTACTGTTAATTTGTTATGGTGATCTGTTCTGTACGACATCTATTGCACGTCTGTCCGTCCTGGAAGAGGGATCCCTCCTCAGTTGCTCCTCCTGAGGTTTCTACCATTTTTTTTTCCCCGGTAAAGGGTTTTTTTTGGGGAGTTTTTCCTTATCCGCTGTGAGGGTCCAAAGGACAGAGGGATGTCGTATGCTGTAAAGCCCTGTGAGGCAAATTGTATTTGTGATATTGGGCTTTATAAATAAAATTGATTGATTGATGTATTTATTTTATTTAAAGCTGCACTAATCAATATTGTTTTGTGTTAACAAAAACTCAAAATGAAAGAGGTCACCCACAGGGCTGAACCCACAGAGAACAATCAACAACTTTGCAGATCTGCTTCTCTGCAGAGTATTTTAGAATATTTCAGTGGATTTTTTTGGTCTTATAGTCTACAACATTACAGGCTGCTGATTTCAGCCAGAAAGGTCTGATACCCTTACCTGCCCAGCAGACAGACCAAGTCAGTGATCCGCTGGTAAAGATAGTGGCCAAAATGGAAGATATTGCTCTCAGGAGTTTGTGTTGGCCAGGGATAGACTAATCAGCACATGTGATTGGGTAATAGTACCAATACACACCACCCAATCAGGTATTTGTCATGATTTAACTAATCCACATTAAAGGGGAACTAATGTTTTTTTTTTTAACCTGGGCCCTATTTTCCGATCTACTTTTGTCTAAATGAGTGATAAAGTTCAAAATTGCGTTTGTAAAGTCACTCCAACGGTAACGGACGAGGAGAGAGAGGGAGCAGCAACAGGCAGAGGAACATGTCCGAATCCAGCTAAAGGTAAACACAGAAGTTCATTTCTCCTTTCCGTTATGTTGTCTGATAAGTATTCTAACAATCCAAGCCTATCTGTGTGAAAAAAATGTACTTTTAGTGGACATATTTTGACGTTATTTGACGCTGTCTGAGTGCCCTATTATTTAATATAGCGCATGCTCACAGGCTGCAGGCAGGTCAGCCTGAGCTTCGTACTGGAGAAATGTCAAATATTGAACATCCTATCACTCATTTAGACAAAAGTAGATCGGAAAATAGCGCCCAGGTCGAAAAAAACCTTATTTCCCCTTTAGAAATAATTTCTTTGTCATTTTAGTTAAGAAATTAGATCCAATCAATCAAAGCAGACAGCCACAGCATCACTGGCCTCATCTTAACTTACATAATTACTTAATAAATTAATACTTAATTGAGTTTACAGTTATTGCCTCAGTCCAGACCTTGACTCCACCTTCTCCACCAAGCTGACATTGACCAATTCTTCTGGCATCACGACATGAAACATGTTCTCTCTGGGTAACATAAAACATGAGTGCCATGGAGGGACTCGATCAGAGACTTAACCCGTTGTCAAGCTGTTGTCAAGCATCGTGAATCGATGCACCCGAACCAATGAGGAGTCAGCAGAGAAATGGCAGGCACTATGGATAAAGATAGATGCTGCTTTGGAGGCTGTTCTAAACTGACAGAGCAGGTATGATGGCATGGCATTGCGTTAGTGTGGATTTGAAGAATTTTACTGCTGGAAAGATTGCCTTTTAATAAAACTAGGATGTCTTTGCAGTAGAAAAACACAAATACTTTTGAAATTGGTGCTACAGAACCAGAGAAAACTGCACTTTTGCTCGAGATGGAGAAAACCTACAAGTCAGCTACCAGAATGCACTGCGCCACACCAGACCAATAAACGCTCCTGCTGGTGGGTAATGCAATGTCAGTTTGAAACAATGACATCAGGCTAGCAAGAAACAATCTCTTACAGCTAAACAGTGCGCTTAAACATGTTTCTCAAAACATTCGAGGCTAGAAATAGGAACACAGTAATAGAGTCTTGGTTTATATTTGATCAGCGCTGCCTAGTTTTACTGTTTGATTTTAAACAAAAGACAAAGACTTTCACTCAGGAGATTGCTGTTTGTATCCTGTGTGAAACTGACTGAGGTGGGTACAAAAATGAATCCAAATGAACTGAAATGTTGTTCTGTGTCTGCTGGATGAGTAAATGGGTAACTGTTAGCAAATACATTTGCCACATCAACATCATAGGGTGATAAAATGTTGAGTTAACAGCTTGTTATGCTGCCCCCAAGTGGCCAAAAACATGACTGCTGAGACTTCTTTGTGCTAATGTATATTCTACTATATAGGGCAAAGCAGCAATGAAAACATTGTGTTGATACATTAAATCATGATTTTTTAGTGGTGGCCGTGACCTCCCAATACATCACACAAGGTAGTTACCAAATATTCACGATGGATGCAATAGTGAGTCGGCCAATGTACTAATCTTGATTAAATATTTCAAACAGCAGACAAGTCAGTAGTAAGTCCAAAATTAAAAAAAAAAAAATTGCAGCCATACATATAGCCAGAAAATTCCATCTAAATGACATGGCCTGATAAGGATCTAACTGTAGTGTTTCGTCCAGTTCTTGAAGAGCTTGTGGCCTCTTGTTCCATTGATCCCACAATACGAAATGTGATTTTTAAACCCGTTCTCTGGACTAAAAAAAACCCTCGAAGATTAGTTCCACCTGGCCACAAATGTAAATGAGGCAGATGTGGCAGTAACTTTGACTACAGCCACCACTAGATCCCGTCTGGTTCCTTGATGTCGATTTCAGATAGAGAGGACCTGATGGCCACAGCGCGTTATTTAGCCAGGGACACCAGCACAGTGAGGCCTTCCACTGATCAATCATAATGATCTGTCGGCCCCACGGACAGAGAGAGGGAGAGAGAAATAGAAGGAGAAACAATCGTGTATATTTAAGTGTTCCGGTAGGGAAACACGAGGGTGGGATGGAGTTGAAGATAAGTCATCAGAACCAATAAAACACTGTCTATCAGAAAATCTCTCTAAAGCAGGCCTTTAGAGGGAAGTGCACTGTATCATACCAACAGATTGAAGTTTCCTCTCCAAACACAGTTAATTAAGCAAACTTTAATCAAACTCTGCATCTGGGCTTGTCAACAACAGCAATTTGTTTTTCTTTATTGATAACAGGTTCATTCAAGACACCACTTCTAACAGCTCAAGCACCTCTCATATCTCAAATCAGAACACTGTTAGGTTGTTTTTTAATCTTGGAAACCTTCCTAGCTTTATATGCTTTTAATCTTTACTCTTGTTTCTTAATATTGTATGTTACACCTATTCAATTCAAACTGTATAACTGTGTGTGTGCCATTTGTATGGCAGTTTCCTTCTTTTAAAGCTGAAAACAGACTTTATTATTGGAACCTAACAATAAGTTAATTATTTTATATCTTAATGTGCTCGTGTATTCACATTAATTAAAAAGAAAAAAATCAAATAAAAATGCATAGTTTCAATGGCCGATACATGTAAATATCATCATGCCAATCATGACTCATTATCAGGTAGAGACCAACAGATATTGCCACAGCTAGCTTCTGCTTCTTGTTATTTATAAATGAAATATGACGTGGGAAACAACCCTGTGCCAGTAATAGCTCCAAAGTGTGTGGTGAGGAAATATGACCCTGAATATATTAAATTTGTCTTTATTGTGTGTATTACAGCTGAGCTGACAGTGGCATAACACATTATTTACAGCCCAGTTTAATATGCCTGCCTTTTTTTTGTCATGTTATGTTTTGTCGTGCACTGTTGGCCCTCAGTGGCACTAGTTGGCTTTCTCACATTGATTTATCATGATGGAGCCCATTGGTGAATTAACTCAGTCTGATTGGCAGTTCAGCTCAGTGCACGAGCAGATAAACAAAAGTGAGAGTGCCATTGAGCTCCTTAGCAGAAACGTTTCCTGATGATCTGTGCTATTGTTCGCTTGTACACGGTAGATATCCTTTGTACTTTCAGCATTGTCGTTAAGCTAACTGGCTAACTAGCTTCAAGACAGTCCTCTGGTTTCCCTTTTTTCAATCACAAATACAAACTTCTGCTGTCTTCCAGTATGGAGGGTTATTTCCTGTCACGGAGGTGCAGAACATATGTCCTTGTTGGCCATCTGCTGTAGTCTTTGTGGTGTGTCCATGCACAAGTTTTTGGCTGAGACGTAATGTAACGCAATGCAGCAGGGGGCTAAAGTGGGTTCCATATGCCTAGGCCTTAAATTTTCAGTCGCATGCAGGTGATTCACACAGACCCTCATGAACGTTGGAAGATGAAAAATATTACATCACATGAACCTTCACAGATCCTCAAGGTCATGGGAAAAGTATATTTAGGCTTAGAAAACAGCAGTTGCTTCACAATGCCTAATATCTGAATATCTCTGAAGAATCCATTGAGTAAAGGCTTTAGAGCGTCCTGTACAATTTTATGTCCCAAACCTCTATGTAAATCAGACACACTTTAAAATAAGCCAGACTGAGACTTTTGTCTGTTATTGAATTGATATTTGGGGCTGAAAGTGACTGTCTCTGATTGCAGCTAACCTGCCTCCAGAGTCCAGCCAGCTCTGCAGTCTTGTTGGGGGAATGTGGTGAAAAAAAAAAAGTTGCCTTACAACAAAGGAACACCCCCTTTGTGTGGCTGAAATAACCCCTGGTTTATTTCAGGGGTGTCAATTCTCAAAACCTTAATCTATGACAAAGTCCCTGTATCTAATTTCACTTACTACCAAAAGGCTTTTCTTCAGGTACAGTGATTCATCCTGTCTCTTTGTATCTCAGTCCGCCTCACGTCTCATTCTGCTTCGTCCTATTTCACCCTGCCTCGTCCCACCTTGTCCTGGCAGCTCTCTAACTTCACCTCGTACCAAAAAGCATCCAGGGAAAACCACCTAGGCCTCTTTCACCAGACAAGCCTGACAGTAATGAAATGAATAGAGCCTTAACAGAGGATAAAGAGCTGCTCTTTATTGACAGCTCTGCCTCATTTATCTCCAGACACGCCACACCCACCCCACCCCCACCTCCACCTCCATCTCCACCTCCTCCTCCACCTCCTCCTCCTCCCAACCTGTGGAGAGGGAGTCTGATCGCCCAACATGCAGCGCTCTATTGGAGCTTCCTGTTCATGTCAAGCCTCCCCTCATTACTAATGCCGAGCACTGCCCCCCACCTCCTTACCTCCAACCTTGTAACACACACACACACACACACACACACACACACACACACACACACACACACACACAGACACCCTCACCGTCCTCTATCGATCTATCATGTTTCAGATGCTAACAGATGGAGAGCAGCTATTAACACACTTTCATCTACTCTGCAGCAGAGGAGAATAGGATATGGCAGCGATACAAGAGATCTGAGCCAGAGCTGCACAGTGCAGTCCTCCGAATGAAACCTGACCCAAAGATTAAACTTTATGTTCGCTGTCAATTAATCAATGCGACTCTGTGAAGCTCTGCTGTTATGTGTTGTATTATGGCTTTTGAAAGGCGATCAGGCGCCGATGGCTGCAGGATCCAAGCTCACAAAATAACACTGAGCACTGGTGATTCCAGGCTTTTGTAGATTGAGAACAGAGTTTAGCAAGGATGGCTCTGAGCCTGGGATTCATGAATCATTGTTTTATATTTAACATTGATTATTATATACTTGAGTCATAACTTAGTCCCTTGTATGGGTAGCTCTCCAGTGGATTGCATTACGCTTCCCATAATGCAATCTGATCGCATCTTTCATTAGACTCCAGAGATACTTAGCTTGCTTTGCCTGGGGGCCACTTTTGCAAAATGACAGGAGGAGGCCAGGGGCCACTTGATAAACAAATATTAATAATACTCATTAGATGAATTGAGTAGATGAAGAAAATCCCATGCAGCAGCCCCGCACAGGTCAGTTGCACAAGGGGCATTGCTAGGAGTTGAGGACATTTAGGGCTGAGACCGGAGTTCAGGGGGTCATGGGAAGAGTCCCCCAACACTTTAAAAAAAATAAAAAATAGTAACTCTGCTTTGATGCTTCTAATGGAGTCTGGCTTCTTTATTACACACAAAGTCCAAAATATGATTCCCAGTGTGAATCTAATAAAAGAAAACCCTGATGACATTATTAGGGTCATTTTCTCAAATTTAGAAGACAAGTCATCCTGCCAATTAGGAGTAAACTGATCTTAAGGTGGTCATACCAATAAATGTCCCTATGGTCTGTATCTGTGCTGGTTGATATCGTCCAATAAAGGCTACTGCAAAAAGCAACTTCAGTTCAGAGATGCCAAATATGTGTTGAGGTCATTTAGGAATAATGCTCCATAGATTGTCCACAAGCGAGCACGGGCAAGTAGATTTTTTACATATAAAACTTTCCTTCAATAAATATACTGGTTGTAATCTTCAAAAAACAAATCTAAAGCTGTACCAAAGATACTCCTTTAACAAAAGATGAAGCATCACAAGCTGCGCTAATGGTATGAAATGGTATACATTCATCTTCTGAGTGGGTGTGGTCACCTATCTCCCCATCTGGTTTGTAAGTGCTTTGATGGTTATGTGGATGGATGAAAACAAATTAAAAACAATACAGCACTATATACATATAACAACTTTATAAGATGATATTATGCTGGATATTGTGGTTTCAGCTGGTTCCACTGCCTCCAAATGGCCAGTAATGAATTCAGCTTTAAATTGCCTGTTACTCCTACTAAATCCGACCTGGTGACAAACCATTTGATTCAGTGTGGAAGCTGCCAGTTCTTTTGGTGGTGGTCCTGTTTGTTCACCAAATGACTGTGTTCAATATTTACTGACATTAACAGTATAGAGGAGGTGTTTTTATGTATTTGTATAAGAAGCTGCTGCCCATATACCGCACTGCCTGGGCACATTCATATTCAGAGTGAGGAAGTTCTTCACTCTGTGGAAATGTTAGTATTCTGTAGCTGTGGAATTATTCATTCCTTTCAGCCTGTGGCTGAAACAGCAAGCAATTAAAAGAACAAAGGTGTTGCATTAGCCAGCAGCCTAGAAGCATGAATCCATGTAAACATGCCCAACAGGCTGGCTTTGCGAGTGAGTCAGAACAATGGCCCAATCACAGAGAAGCAACAGTCCCTCAGACAGAGACGTAGAGGGAGAAGAGAGATAGAGACGGAGACAAAGAGAGCACTGATGAGAAAATGATAGAGTCACATGGAGCATCACTTCTCACATCAGCAGCACAGGGATTACAGGCTGATTAGCAGAGTAACACAGGGACCTGCTGCCACACTCTGCCGTATAAACTACAAGGCAAAAAGCCATGGGGCTGTGAGACGCAGACGGATTCCCTCTTCTCTGAAGTACAAATTGTGTAAAATTGCTCCTGTGTGTCATCAAATTCTTTCACAGGCAAAATAATTTGGCAGAGACATCAGCTGCAGCAGTTTGAGGTGCTGGACTTTGATTGTGGAGGCTGTCAGGTTTATGCATATGATGCTCGGTTTGGCAATCAGAGACACAGGAGGAGAAATGAGTCAAAAAAGAGAGCGATGGAAGAGGGTGAGATGACCGTTGGGTTTAAAATCCACTACATTTCAGCATCTCTACAGTGAACACATGACTGCTGTAATATAATTAATGCAATATATCCTTTCTTGTATTAAATGTATTGAAGGTGACAGTCATTGGTTTTTGAAGGTTACATCCTATTTTTTGTTAAACACTTAGACACAGCACCTGAGCTAATGGTCATTTACAGACACCTATCTACAGAATGAGTGTTGACGACAAAACTGATGCAGTTTCTAAAAACAGCAGATGCTGTGTCACTTTGAGCCTTCTGTGTAATTATCTAGTTTGGCAACCTTGACGAATACGAACAAGAGATTCAGGTACCCATTATTCTTATTGGCTATTAAGAGGCCTACTCCACTGCTTTACTCACTTACAGTATTGGTAAAATTAAAATACCAATCTTGTGCCTTTTGGTAGAAACTGTGTAAGCTTAACAGGAATCTAATATGCATATATGTTGTATTTCTACATCTGAATTAGATCAATTTAGTATGTGGTTGAGGGCTATAATTTACAGTAAAAATGTTAAAATTTTCCTCACAGGCTGTGGACTAGTTTGTGGACTCCAGTTTTGAAGCCTTGAGTTTGGCATTTCGGCCGTTGCCATCTTGGTTTCTGGAGCCAGACGTGACCATATTTGGAAGAAAAGGTGGTGCTATGGAGGAGTGAGAGATGGATCTGACTGAGAAGCTGAGGTAAATGATAGACAGCCTTAAACGGGCACTGTGTAGGAATTTCTCCCATCTAGTGTTGAGATTGTATATTGCATTCAAATGGATACTATAAACAGATAAACGCGTATTGCAGCAACGGTAGCCGCTGTGTACCAAAAAAGCTATGATAACATTGATGAAAACATGTCATCTGATACTGCATGGAGTATTCATTCAGGCTCCTACACAGACACATACAACACGGGTTGACAAACCCCCTCCTCACCACGCTGGCTGTGTTTACAATGTAGGACTGTTGGGGCACGTGTAAATTGAAACAAACCAATCACGTCTTTTGACAACTGACAAGTGGCTCAACCTCACACACCTCATCCCTCTACTCACATCACTGCGTCGCTAACAGCTGTTAGCAACCAGTGTTGCAAACAACGCTAACAACTGTTAGCGGCGCTGGTCGCTAACAGCTGTTAGCTGCTCTCTCCACCTGGGAAAGGCTACCCCGATGTTGACCCTTGTTTTTTGAAATCGCCAGTCACATTGCCTTTTTTCAAATGAATGGGATTGACTGGCTTCTGGAGCCAGCCTCAAATGGCCATTCAGAGAACTGCAGTATTTGGCACTTCTGTGTTGGCTTGCATTTTCAGTGCTGTAGATTGCTGCTTGGGTTTCCCACACATTAATTTATTTGTGGCAGACTGGCACATTATGAGCATTCACCACCAAATGTAGATTTGCTATTTTGAAGCTGTGTCTCTCTCTCTTGCAGCAGCATACTCTGGGTACAGGCGTAGCAGGAACACTACCCATTTGTCAATTCATATAAAATTTGAACACTATTTTTTAGAACAACAACGCTCTCAATTTAGTGTTGTCTATGGTTTTTCCAGCCTAACAACAAGCTGTGTTAAAATGGATACCACACACCCCATGGTCTACCACTGTGTAACAGCAGCAACAGAAAGTTTGCTTTTTCTCACATCTGAAGCAGCAGCTTCTTTCATCCATCAATCTGATCTGTTAAGCTTTGATAGCTTTGATCTGACCACATACTGATCGAAAGCAAGTTTTGAGCATGGCTGACCTTCAATTCCCACCCTGTGACTCAAACTCAATGAAAAGCTGCTGAGGAAAAAAAAAAGGATTCCACCTGTGCTTTGTTCATCAACCCACAAAAACTGAAGAGAGGACACAGAATGATAACAAGGGACACACAGAAAACAGACAACTATGAAAGTTGCACAAATGTATGCAATTTCAGATTAAGTAAAAAAAAAAAAAAAAAATCACTAGAATTTGACTTTCCATCAAAGGAATTGTTGAATAAAGCATATGGAATTCCAATGTGTCCAATACCTCTTTTGAGTAATAACGTTGCATGATTTAGAGGCTTGAAATGGGGCTGAAAAGTTTGTAGTGTGCTCTTTTGTGAAGGACAGTAACAGCAGTCAGCTTGCATTCACAACTGATATAATGGATTCTGATGTCAAACACAAGTTTCAACAAAAACAAAAACAAAAAAAATAACATAAAACTAAAACATGTTCAGTATGTCCACAACAATGCCAGTCACCAAACATGAAGCGTCACAGATATGATTGGGGTGATAATTGTCATTAAAGTCATCTATCTGTGGTGTAAGAAACAACTGAGACACAAAGTGTTCAATACATATTCTGTTGATTATTACCTCGACCAAGTAGGCCTGCAACAGTAACTACTTTTGTTGGACAATACATTATCCCAAAAATAATAATTGTCATAAACAAATATTGTTAATACAAAGTTTGGCCGATAAAACATAACCAAGTGATGCCTCTTGTGACTAGTAGACAAGTTAGTGAGGCTCTGGAAACACCACACTTATCTCAAAATCCTGCTGTGGTGCTACAGTTGGCCACCAGAAATGGACAATCTATGAGTTGGGTGGTTTGTTGGTGGATTTATGGAGAGGATGTTGTAATTCAAGGGCAAAGCTAAAAACCACAGACTTTTTGGCTCGTTTCCAGGGGATGGCAAGCTAACAACTATCAGGACTGTGCCTCTTCCATTTCAAATGTGCAGATGCAGGCTACCAGTAAGCTACACTGTGTTGTCAGAGGTAGTGAGGAGAAAAGGAGAACTGCTTGTCTTATAATGGCATCATGTTGGCTAAAATGGCATTGACATTTTTGTGTAAAGAAACACGCATGTCAACACAACTGTTGCTGATCAGCAAATGATAGAGATTACGTCCTTATATTGTATAATAACTCATTAATGTAATTATCCTGACAGACCTACTGCCAAGGAGGTTTGCGAGCATGATTACAGAAAAAGTTTAATATAACTTGGTGGTAGCGTGTTGACCAAGGAAGAACCCATACAGTTTTGAAGCTGATCCAAATCACGTGGTATACACATATCATTTTTCACTTTTGTTAACACTGCAAAATATTTGGTGTATATAAGGGTTGGTCATGTGTGTAGGAATGCATTACATCAATGGCAGTCCTTACTCTGAATTTAGTGTAAATCCTACATAACACAATGCTTTTGCAACATCTTCAATCCACCCAAGTACAACCCATTTTCCTCCTCTTCCAAAATACACAAATGGAATCCTGGATTGACCTGAGCTAGGAGAGTTAATGAAGAGACACGCTGGAGGAAACACGGCAGGGGCTTTTCTCGACAAACTGCTGCTGTTCCTGTACAGCTGCACCCTGATGGCTGCAACAACAAAACCTGCGACGTCTTGCAAGGCTCCAAAATTAAACAGATAATCATCTGTCTCTGCTGATGAATGTGTTTACCGTGGTAAATGTCAAAGCCTTTCTAATAAGCAGAGGGAAGATGGCACACACACACACACACACACACACACACACACACACACACACACAAACTTGCTCACCATTATTCGGATACAAGTTTCATTACACATCCCACAGAGCTCAATGGGAAGTCTTACAGTGAATGTGGGGAATGTTTAATTGATGAGAACTGACTCAGAATAAAGTGAAAAAGTAATGAATTTTTTTTTTTTTTAAAAGAGAAAAAAAGTAATAATAAAGCAATACACAATTCAAAATGCCAAAGAATACATTTGTAGCGGTGTATCTTCTCCTCAGTGCTGTGTTTGTGGAAACAGAGCCCAGTAGGCTTTACAGTCGTGTGTCAATACAGAGATCATACCAGCACTGCGTGGGTGGAATTTACAGTCAAAAAATCTGCAATGCAACCTGTCCTGCTTGCATTAAGGAGGCAATAACCCACCTAAAACAACACTCAGATGGCTTCCGACTACCCAATGATGGCTCACGTGCTGTTTCACAGACATTTCCATTGTTACAACAGTACAGCTCTTGGAGGAAACACTGAACAGTGGTAGATTTTAGAATGAAAACACATTAATTAACAGTAATGCACTGAATATCAGCACAAAATACAGCCTAGTGTTAAGAACATGTCCAGAAGCTGCAACGTTTGTAATAGCACATGATATTAAGGTGTTCAATTAAATTTGAAAATAAAATCCTTAAACATATTCTCAGGGGTTTTTTGACAACTACTGGCACTATGGCGTAATGTTTTGTTTGTATATTGTGCAAGTATGTGCGTGTGAACAAAGCACTATGCAGGAGTCATTAACAACAGCCTATTGCCTGTAAGGCATTTCCCAAGACACCGCCATTATAAAACAAAACTGTAATTGTAAGACTGTTAATTTGACACTTTAAACTGGACATAAAGACACATAGTGTAAGTCTATGGGCCAAGCTGGTGGGGCCAGAGCCACCATGTTGTGCAGCTAGCAATCCAGCAGAATGTTACTGGTTGGGATGCTTGAGCCAGTAAATTATCAGCTGATAATGGGACATTTTTATAAATATGCATTATTCCGATAATTAAAACCTAAGCAGATACATAGCACCAATAATATGAAGCCAGACTGCGTTCATTGACTTAACATGGACAGCGTCTCCACACCCAGCACAGTGCGTGTTGGTGCATGTACCTTTAAACTTGGTTTGCGAGCTGCCAATAAACACAGAGAAGAAGTGCAGCATGCTCTCTAGAGGGCAAAACATGTTGCAGTGTGGATGTCTATCACAGTTCCAGGGGAAAACAACAAGATTGTGCAAAGGGTCTGATACCTGACCACCTGACACCCCACCAGATCGACAAGCTTACTGCAGCTGTTAAACAGGTTATACACAGCACTGAGGGACTGTCTCCAGAGTGTTAGCACAAGCTAAATAGTAGCAGCGGCTTACATCCAGCAGCAAGCTTTTAAAAGGCTCGATTCTGTTATTAAACTTATTAATAACCACTAGCCATGTGATGGTACAGTTAGTGATTATTTGTATCGTTACCTGACAACCCAGCCTGGAGCATGTCTCTTTCTCTGGCTGCGTGTGTGTGAGACACAGCGGCTTGTTTGTCTGAGTTGAGTGTTAATGGGGAATTGATAGCACATCACTATTCTACTTGGTAGTTGTAGGCTAGTCTATCATGGGATGGTGATAACGGTATTAAAAACGTTGATGATGGTTTTGAAAATGCAGCATGACAATATAAACATCTCATACACCAGGCTAGTTTTACGCCCTGGGCGAACCATCCCTTGGCAGGCAGATGTGCCTTTTGTCAGTTATAAAAAGATAAATCACTTTTCTATAATAAATCAATGGAATCAATTACTTATTGACTTATTCATACTTCAAAAAAAGCAATAAAGTGATTAACATAGCGGGGATCAAAATAAATAAATAAAAAAAATAATAAAAATCAACCAGTGGTTTAAACTATTATCAATTACCAGAACTAAGGCTGTACCTGACTAACAGTTATGTCAGTCCAGTTAGATTTGGCTGTTCAATGCGAATATTCAATGATTTAGGGTTTTTTTCCATATGAGAATTTAAGTTTGAACAGGGCTCGGCGGGACGTTCAGCGTGACAGCAGCATTCACAAAATATAGTGAACAAGCTAAGTATGCTACAGATGGATCAGAAATGTGCAACAACAGTTTTTGCCGACACTAGATATTAAACAAAAGCTAGGGACTGTATCATATTAAGTTGCTGTGAACTGTAATTCACCACTTGAAAGCAAAAGGCACAAGACAGTGTTATCTGGAAGCACAGAGGAAGAGAAGCCTCTCTCTCTCTGCTGCGTCATGTCCACAGCTTCTTCTACCAAAGAGTAGTGAAAACCAAGGGCGCTCACTCTGAAGCAAAATCTAGGTACCAAAATGTCCCCAGAAGTACACTGCACAGCACACACAAAAAAACACTGCTCAACTTTAAGCAATCTCAGTTGACAGAGGGGTCTTTGACTTTCAAGGGCAGCCCTAGTCAGAACATCACATTTGCAAAACAGCAGAACACTTCACAAATCCAACGCTACAACAAATCAAAATAATACCAATAAATAAAACGATAAATAGACAAAGACATCTTAATTCTGGTCAGCAGCATGTCAAACTCTGTGCAGACAGCTAAAACATTTTGTGTTTAGCTGACAATGTAAACAGAATAAATCAAAAAAACTCAACTGTGGTCAGTTCTAGCTGTATACCTACAGTCGTTAATCAATCAACAACAAAAGATGGACTTGGATGACGACATAAAAATCTAACTGATGTGACAGAGGCAGAAATCATGTTTATAGATGAGTTAATGTATCAAAACTTTACTCAAGTATCCTTTAGTCTCATAATGTCATATCACTCTAATGAAATAGCTGCAAGTTAGTCACGTTAACTTGCTAACTTACCATTAGCATTACATGAGGGGTTGACTACCCATACAGCTAACCGTTACTGTAGCTAATGTTCTGTGTTAACCTTGGTCAAAGCAAAACAATCATACTTAAAATAACTTTATGAGTGTGTTAAATGTTGTTGTAACATTATAACATTCTGTACGTATTTGTGGCTGGAATCGAATTCTTCTACTACTACAACTATTTTTTCTTTGTAGTGTTTTCATTGTATCAAAAATGTAGTGAACATTTAAAATATCTATCGAGGAAAAGTATACTGAGATCAGTATCGTTATTGTTTTGTCGCCCCACCCTATGGCTACATGATCAACTTTCACTCCTGTTGGAGCCAACTTGAGCCTGCTATAAAGTTCTATGTTCTACATGTTCTTGCTTATTAGTGACAGCTAGTGATTATTTACTTGGGATGGGCTAAAGGCACAGGGGACTTCTGCTTACACGTTAACAGCGTTTTCTAGCTTGGTGCACTAAGCTTTGACTATAGAAGACTGTTATTTTTACTCATTTATTAATCAAAGAAGCAAACATCTAATTAGAGCTACTTTTATATCTTTTAAGAGTGGGAGAGGGTGGCTATAGGTCTCTGCTCGTATAACAATAAATCGCATTTTATTTCAAGGTTAAAAGTAAGTCATTAATTACATCAGAAAATGTAAAATTAATGTGAAACAACTCTTGATTTGGGATGTGTCTGTTGATACTGTACATCCTGATTTTTAATTAACTCCATCATACTCTCACTTTAGCACTTTTTTTCGTGCTAGCCAAATGTTTTATCAAAAGAAAAACAAGATAGTGTTAAGTAGTACAAATAGAAAACAGTCAGTATTTTCATTTATTACAAAGAGTTATCAACCTGTACTCATTTTCCTCAATCCAGTGCCGTCTCATCCCACAGAGGGTTCCTGGTTCGGTCATGCAAACTCCGCACAGTTTCAGCGTGGGTTTTCTCTGGGTACTCTGGCTTCCTCCCACAGTCCAAAGACATGCTTGTTGGGTATAGGTTAATTGGTGACTCTAAATTGTCCACAGGTGTGAACGTGAATGGTTGTCTGTTTATATGTGTCAGCCCTGCAATAGTCTGAGTCCAGGGTGTACCCTGCCTCTCGCCCAATGTCAGCCGGGATAGGCTCCAGCCCCCCCGCGACCCTCAAGAGGATAAGCGGTTATGAAAATGGATGGATGGATACATTTCTGCTATTTATTTCTTGCTGTATCCTCACTGAAGTAATTCAAAAATAATAAATGAATTATTTGCTTATTTCAAATATAAATGATGATGATGATGATGATGATGATTACACAAACCAGATCAACACAAACTGAATCAAGTTACAGAGGATAACAGATGTAGAAGAAGAGCCCATGATAAATGGAATAGGCTACATGACATTTAAATGTGATTTCACTGACAGCGGTAAAACAGTCGGCAATAGTAAATGTTGGTATTGTTCTGCAAACCGCTAATACGGTACATTTGTATGTTTTATATGTATCACATCAGTGTTTCTAAAGTGACGTCGCGTGTGAGCTGACATTGTCGTTGGTAAGTGGAGGGGAAGGTGAATGGCAGTTGCCCTGGGTGAGACACCTGCCAGGCTGCGGGCCACTGTTTGAGAACAACAAAACCAGCTGTTGTTTAGCGAGTCATTGCTGTATTTCCAATGACTTTTTAGTCACCAAACGTGGGTGTGTTTTAGCAAACCAGTTATTGTGCTTCTATCAGGGATAGTGCCATGGAAAGCAATTGTTTTTTGTCAAAACAAGTTTTTTCCTGACGAAGCATTATTGAAAAGTTTTTTTTTTTAAAAATGTGTGTAATGTATGTGCTACTTTAATGTGCAAATGTAACATATCCATTGTTTGCAAAACGTACAATGCCAATGTCTATTCTGGTGACTGGGTTGGGTAAATTGTCAAGAGATGAGGCAATGTGGAACAAAGATAGAGAAGAAGACTAGATCCAGGCAAACAAGGTTTCAGAGAACTACAAAAGTGTTTCATAGGAATTGTAATTACAGATAGACGGCTATGGCATCTGTAACCAAGAATATGCTTGGCAAATTTCATGAAAATCTGCCCATTAGTTTGACATTTGGCCTTGAAGATGGTGTCACAATGCAAAGGATTCTTGGAGGCAAACATTTCTTCATAAATATCACAACAGTTTGCCCATTATACTGAGGTTCGTCTTGTGTTTACCTGATGAAGGTGCAACCCATACCAAAGAGGTCACTAAAGACATTAGGAATCCTTACATTTCCACAGTTCATTCCATGTCAGTGGTAATAATCTGTTGTCATGTTCCTATGCTCCAGACGTAAGTGTTGGACAGACAGAGCAACTAACATACTGATGTTCTCATCCTCATGCCGGGCTGCTACGAGAGCAGAAGAAACACTCTGCTGCTACTCTGTGTCAGTCGAAGCCTACGGTGCAGGGTGCAGACAGCAAACAGACGTCAGCATTGTTTACAGCACTGTAACACTTGAGCCACTAAAGCACCATGAGTGTAATTGAACATGTCTATTATTAGGTTTACTGTACAGACTGTGTATGGAGCAGGAGCTGAGCGGCTCCAGCTGCACACTGCTCTGTCCTTGAGTATGAAATGAAAAACGAAACGAAGACGCGGAGAGAGAGATTATTCTATATACAACAGATGACGGCTGGGTTGAAGTGGATCCAGAGTTAAATACAGCCTTAATTGGATTTCACTGAGATGAGAATTGATGATATGTGTAACTTCAGATTACAGCCTTGCCACATATGGAGCAAACAGCACAAGCACTTTTACAAACACATTAATGGGCTGATAATGACAAACATATCCTCGGCTTTGTTGGAATCTCGCTTCTAACACTGATGGCTGCGGTCACAGTGGTGCTTTGCCCTCAGCCAGAAGAAAAAGCAAAGCAAGATTAGAGTCATGATGCATGTGCCTGTGTGTGTATATATGTGTGTGTGTTATCTCTCCCTCCTAATACCCATATCTTTCAGTAGGGATGTTACTGATGGCAATGTGATGGGCCTTTTTTTTTCTCGCGCCATAAGTCTCTGTATAATGGCCGCTTTGTTCTAAGACGTAATCGCATTAATATGAAAGGCAATTGCTCTGGATAGCAAATCAAATCAAGCCAGATCACATTCAGATGAAAATGAGCTAATCAGAAAAGCTATGTGTTTGCACAAAGGGAAGGGGATTAAAACTGAAAGAGGACATCATATGCAACTGGCTGCTTTCAAATGTCATTCCAGCTCTGTGCCATCCAACTGTAAAATACATTTTTACGCAAACCTTTGAAAGTCTACAAAATGTGAATTCAATGCGCTTGCATCAGACGGAATAAAGACAGTTTCTTTGTTCCATCTTCTAATGTTAAAATATGCCTCCAAAAGGGAGGCTGAAATGCTGTTTGAAGAATATGTTAACATTAATTTGTATTAGAGCTTAGCACGGATCTGTTTTGCTAACCAGCCCGCTCCCACAGTTTATTACATTCATCCCTCCAGTTCAGTTCCACTAACGGGAGGAATCTCAAACCTGTCCCCTTAAAATTCTCTTCATATACTGTGTAACTATCTGGCCTGAGGTTAAAGGGTTAGTTCAGTATTTTCCAACCTTGACCCTATTTTCACATGTTTCTGTGTCTAAATGACTGATGGGAGCAACAATTTTTGAAACTGGTCCAGCTGCCAACAGCAAAACAGGCTGCAATGTCACTATTCAGGGGTTTGCACTCTCAACTTATGTCCACAAAAAGAGCTTGATTTTTTCCACTGACAAGTTAAGATTATCTTTCTAAGTGTCTTACAAAATCATGGAAAGTATCCATACAAAGGCAGACCTGGGGTGCTTGACTGCCATGACATGTCAGTTTCATTAAAGGCATAGCTGCAAATTAACGCAACAATAGATGTAAAAACACACAGAAACAAACATACAAACATACACAAACTGTGATCAGTTCCCTAATTTAATTTGAACAATCTTTTCCTCTTTTCCAATTTCTCATTTTATTTTATGGAAGGGATCATTGTAAGTGCACTTGTCCTTTAAACTTCATAAAAAATTAAAGCTAACAAAAAAAAGACACCTGGTACATTCGTTTATAGAACAGTTTTGAACAGTTAGAACAAGAGACTGCACTGCAACGTGCAAACCACTCCTTCTCGTGGCTGCCTGCGCTTCCCTGTCCTTGCAGCTGCAACTTGTTCTCTCTTCTCTTCTTTAAACTACAACACCCATAATTCATGTAGGAACTTCATCCAGCCAGCGGGAGCTGCAGGACGACTCAACCACCATGATCAGTTTTTAATGTTTTATCAGGCAATAACTACTCCAGACTCTGCTCGAGTGTAATTTTCAGGACAATTAGGGCAGGATTCAGGATTTGGGACAACTGCTTGGATTTTGGGACTGTCCCGAATTTTTCGGGACATCTGGTCACCCTAGCATGTCTAGAGCCAGCATATTTTCACATTACTGGGTGAATTACTGGTTACTGGTTTCAACCAAACTGGAGTCGGTGATTGTTGAAACAATCAAAAGATGAACCAAGATTGTTTTGTGCATTTTATTTTGTTTTTATCGACTTGAGGGTGAAGGGTGTGTTGGAAAGATTATTGACTGTTGGGATAAGCAGTACAAATTTGCTCTTTTCTTTCTTTGCTTAAACAAAAATGATCTTACACTTAGAGTGTATCTCCTTAGGGATCCTTTCTCACACTTAAAATAATAATCTGAGCCTGTCAATGGCAAAAACAAGCACCTTTATGGGACGTTGACTGAGTGAACATGCCACAAATGGTTACATTGCAGCCTGTTTTGCTCCAGTGGTTTCACTTACTACTTGGCCAATTACAAAATCTGTTGTTCCTATTAGTCAAATAGACACAAAAATATGGGAAAATAGGGTCCAGTTTGTAAAATACAAGGGATGCACAATAATATTGGCATGTCAGCAGGATCAGCCATGTGCTTTTTCTTATTTTGTACAATGAAAGAATATTATCTACATTGGAAAGTATTGTATTTCATGCCTCCAACTGGTGGTGGGCCATGCCGATAAGAGCATGCATGTATAATATAATGCTAAATCCACTACAGAAGAGACTTTATAAGCACTAAAATTTGGTAAGGAAAAAAGTGGATATATCGATATTGGTTATCAGTCAAAAGAGTTGTTAGTATCGGCATGTCGGTGAAAAAATACATTGTGCATCCCTTGAAAATACCAAATTATCCTTTAAACAAAGGATATAAGACAACGCAAGGGTGATTTAAAGGAATTTAACTTGACTTAACTTAAAAAATAACCTAAGGATAAAAAA
The DNA here is from genome assembly GCA_026686955.1 of Epinephelus cyanopodus. NCBI lineage: Eukaryota > Metazoa > Chordata > Actinopteri > Perciformes > Serranidae > Epinephelus > Epinephelus cyanopodus. The sequence goes on from CM048919.1 coordinate 7,855,213, forward strand.
GTAGTAACAATAAGTACACTCCAAGGCAGAAAAATCAGCTGAGTGCCACAAGTATATATAAGATTGCAGATTGACTTTTTCCTGTTAACCCAACTTCTGCAAGTAGAAGATCATTACAGCTACTTACTGCTGCGGCAAATACAATTTAAAGAAAACACTGTTTATTTTGCTGTCAAAAATAATGAGAAAACTTTTAAATGAACTTATCTGCAAAGTGGGGGCTAAAGCTATAGTCTGTTAAACCTGTTTCCAGCAAACAACTCTACAACAACTATTTATTTTCCCAGCAATTGACATTGGTCTGGTGTTATGCTGACTCACCACTGCCTTCCCTACTTAGAAAGTCAACCAATTAAAGGGTCATTGTGATTGAAGCTGTCACTGTCTCTTGTTTTGTTTTGAAAGTTGAGGGGAAACAAACGGGATTTTGAAAAATGTCCCCAGTGGAAATCACACCTCAGACTGTTGTAGATTTGTAGTATAATGTATAAATGCAATTTTTAAGAGAGAGAGAGTAACTTGTCCACATGAATGTCTGAGGCTGAGGCAGTTGTACAGGGTGTTGCAAGTTAACCCCAGAATCTGCATGTCTTTGATCAGGAACAACTTGACATCAACTGCTCCTAGCAACCACTCCTGCAGCTTTTGTTTCGACTGAAAATTACATCAGTAGAATGAATATGTCACTCACTATTGATCTGTCAGGACAAAACAAACATTCAGCTGGGGGGAGGTGGTTAATTAAATTGCCATAAATGAACACAATGTCAGACAGAATAATTGAGTAAAATGTCACGTTAGTCTGACTGCCACCTGAGAATCCATGCTGAAGCCCAACACCCTACTCAAGAAAGTTCTTTTTTTGTCACCCATCTGTACATCATCTTGTGCACTGGTCATACCTTTTCCTACGAAAAGGTCCAACATAATCATAAGCTGGGAATTTCTGCATAACCCATGCATTTTGGAAGGTTGTGATCATGTGACCAATGCTCTGACTGTGATTAAAGAAGAAAGTGGTCCCAAACAGTCAAGTCCAGAGGTTAATGTGGTAGATGCATCACAAAACACAGGATTTTACCCAGGAGACCCATGTTTGGAACCATGTGAACTTTGAGTGAACCTAAGCACAGTAACTTTATTTGCCTTAACCATCATAACTTTACATTTGTTAAGTAACTTTACTAATAATTTGCTAATGAGTAGGATATCATACGAACGTATGGGGATACTCTGTTCATGGCCATTATAAATATCCAACTTTGGTCTGGAATAAACGACAGTCCGTAATGTAATGTGATCAGTAAACTGCATCATACAGTAAACCCCTTTTCCACCAAATCAGCTCTGTTTCTTGTCCTGGTTCCATTCAGGATTCTTGGAATGTTTGTGCTTTGTAGCGAAAAAGCCCATGTTTCCACCAGTTTCAAGCAGAACCACTGTAATCAAGGATGTGTCATCAACAGTGGGGGTGTTGCACAATCCACAACAAAAGTAAAGAGTAGCAGCCAGACAGCAGATTGCATTGATTATCTGTGAGCTGTTGTTTTAATCCAAAAAACAAGCATGGACCAAATAATAATGATAAAATGTTAAGAACTATAGTGTGCAAGAGTGTGTCCTCTCTTTCCAACCTGTAGAATGGGACACACCCACAAATGTCGTCTTCAGGTAATTTCAGGTCACCTGCTATTTTTTTAGTTCTGGCTGAAAACCAACTTTTCAGGTGCTGAACAGATTCATTTTAGTCAAAATGCTCCAAACAGTTAAAAATGAGGTTCCTGTAACAGAACATTTACCATGTTGGTGATAAAGCAGTATCATTGGCTAGGCTGACGTGTTACATGTTGCCTATTTTCTTCGTGCCTGGCAGCACACAAGGCCTTCTGGTTTCTGTAATAATGCTGTTTTACGGAGGAGGAATATCAGTCGTCAGCCCAACCCCAACCCTAAGAACCAAATGATCACAGTTTGTCTGGTCCATACCCTTAGACCTGTTGACACGGGTGTCCCTACTGGGAGTACAAGACTCCAGCAGACATTGCTGTAGGTGTCATGGAGGAATCCACCACAATAAGGTGGTGATTCTTTCAATCTCTTTGATAATTCATTCATTCATCTTCTAACCGCTTCTTCGTCTTGAGGGTCGCAGGGAGGCTGGAGTTTATCCCAGCTGACATTGGGCAAAAGACAGGGTACACCCTGGACAGGTCGCCAGACTATCACAGGGCTGACACATAGAGACAGACAATTTAGAGTTATCAATTAACCTAGTCCCCAAACTGCATGTCTTTGGACTGTGGGAGGAAGCCGGAGTACCCGGAGAAACGCTCAGCTAACCACCACACCACCGTGCCGCCCCCTCTTTGATAATGAATTTGTAATTCAAACATAAGGTTTGAACCTTTGATTGTATTTAAATTAACCACATTTTGATGCAGTGTTACATTGTTTGTACTAATGATTCAAGGAGCATATGCCCATCAAATTGTTGAAAATCACTCAATATTGTCTACAGGAGAAATGGTGCTTCAAATTCCTGTTACAACCCTGTAGGCTATTGCTATTTGGATTTCTAATTTCTTGAAAAAGAAGGAAGAAAAAAAAGAAAATCCCCTCTTCAGCTGAAATCCTTACGATGCTATTTAACACATTTTTGCAACATCTGCCTTTTCTATTCAGCTTTTCTAATTCAATTAAAAAGCCATTCAGTTTTACAACCACCTTGTACGCTGTCATAGGTAATGTGTCTCTTTCACATCAATAGAGCAGATTCCTGATCAGCTGCAGGTTAAGTGCTGTCGAGTGGAGGAGCAGCATGAAAATGATTCTATCCATTACGCCGTCATTAACAATGTATGGGAGGAGAATTACATGATGAACCTGTTTGTGCCAAATGCATATTATTAATGACTTCCCAGTGTAAACATATGCACAATCACACACACACACACACACACACACACACACACACAAATGCATCCATATACATCATAAACAATGTGTACGTTTTAGTCCAAAGAGATGTTACATATGTTTTCACATCCCAAGCAATGCTGTTTGTGGATGTGCATAACACACACACACACACACACACACACACACACACATAAAGGGCAGTGATGACTCAGTGTAATGGCCATTTGTGAAAATGACCTTAAAGGATGACGTGGTAACACATCATCCACACATGACCTCACAGTCTGATAAAGACCCGCACAGACGCCTCTATAATCCTTACGACAGCTCAGCAACACCTCAGCTCGTTGCTTCTGTGTATGGAACTAATGCCATTATTAGATATTTTAATTATGCTTTTATGATCATTAGTATATATCGTTAATTCTATACTTGATTTTATTTGCTGAAAATATCTGTTGACTACTCCATTCATCGTTCTATAACATTATTCATCAACCTAAAAATGAAACATTCTCAGGCTGTGGTTTCTCCATTGTTGTCCGCAGCTGCACTCTTTGACAAAAGTCTTCAGTTCATTAAATCCCGGCAGCCATCTGAAGGCGGCAGGACAGATATGTTCAGATCTGCAGCCTCTGATTTGAGTGCCATTACGCATGGCTGTTCACAATTTTAACCTTCATTAAATAACAGGATAACAATGCAGAGCTGCGCCATAATAACCACAGATACCTCTACACACCTCACACACTGGCCTGTTGTAACTTAGTATTCTGTATTTTTATGTGGGAGACATCATATTACTGGGGCTCATTAATCCTGTGCGTCATGACCTCCTTTCAAACTTAAAAAAAGGAAAATGTCAGCATTTCATGTTTTATTCTCTAAATGCATTACAAAGCAAACCCTCTGTCATATTTTAAGAAATCATGTGACAATTTACAACGTGAGCAAAGTTGCGCCAGATTTTTTGTTTTTTTCGCAGAATCATCTCTGTTTTATCTGACGATAGGGTTGGATGATCAAGCCTCTGCTCTGGCAGCTGGCAAAACTCATTCTAAAAAAAGAAAAAAATCCTCTATAACTAACAATTAAAAAGTAAGTTGACAGGAGCAGACGAAGCAGGGTGAGGTAAAGTGGGTACACTGACAATGTAAATCAGCACCAAACAACTTCTGGGATCTCAAACCAGTGAAATCTAACAGTCTATTAAAACACTTAACTGCAAGACTATAAGATCCCTTTATGTACTGGAGTTTTCTATTTGTAGTCTGCTCTGTGATCACCAAAATGAACATGCAGGTTAAGAAAACTAGTTAACAAATGAAGATATCAGTTTGATAGGGTACATATTTTTTCATTATAAGGGGTAAATATTATACATTTTAAAGGTCTAATGTGTAAGATTTGGGGGGATTTAGTGGAATCTAGTGATGAGGATTGCAGATTGCAACAAAATCTGTAACTTCTCCTGGTTAGAATTGTTCTTTGTTCAGGATGTTTTTACCAGGAATTATCTCCTCTTCTCCAAAACAAGCAGACCTGGTGATTATAAATAAATTAGTGCTTCTCAGATGGTGTTTGGTGTGTTGGAGGTGAGTCCTTAGCCCAGCACCTGCTTACGTGAGTGCACATTTTTTCTCTAATGACTTCAGATCCAGGAGGTACTGTAATAGTAAAACAACTTAAGATTGTAAGTATGAAAGTTACAACTTAATTTCTCCCAAGCTGATGAACTTATTTATGGGTGTTGTATTAATCCCTTAAGAGTTTCCCTTAGTTAAGTAAAAATGTTAAGGCATTTACTGCATTGAAAGCTTTCACAGTGGAAAATTAGTACAGTGTCCATGATAGCCATGTGTTTGACTGCACTCAAGCTTGTGATACCTAAATTGTAGTGCAGTTCTTTAACTAACTTTAAGGGATTCCTTATGTACAAGATGAAAATAAGGAGAAAACCTCAAATACGTAAGTGAGCATTTTAAGGAAACCTGATCATGATTCAATGTTCAACTGATTTTATTTTTAAAAAGTCTTAACAAGGACTTCAAGGAAAAACTTAATTTAAGGAGTTTTGTACATCTGGCACTAGGGCACCAAATTATGTTCTGATAGTTTAATTCAAATTTCAATTGAAGATTTTTTTTTTTTTTTTTTTTTTTGTTAATGTCTGAAAATACACATTAACATGAACCCAACATATTATTAGCAACGACCATCCAACGACCATTGATTGAAATTTCAGAATTCTGACACATTCTGAATAACTGTAAAAACTTTTTGAAATATAAGCAGTGTCATTTCAAAAGTATGGGCCTTCAAAACCTCATTTACTGTAAGTCTCTGTAACGAAGGGCAAAGCCAGCAAGAGTTTGATAACATGAATCGTGGAGTCAGCAGACTGTGTGTGTCTGTGAGAGTGTGGGATTCACACCATTACGCGTCAAAACGCTCATAGCAGTCTGAAAGAGCTCGTGAGAACAAAACTGTGTGTTGAGCGAGCAGACACTCTGGCTAAATTCCTTCTCAGACTATTTCCAGCTCTGAAATAAGATTTCACAGGTTGTGTTCCTGGGGTTTTCGAACACTCTCGTCTATTTTGGGTTGGGGGATGAATCACTGTAAGTCACTGATAGGTGACAGAGGAAGCCTGTCACACACAATCAGCTGGTAAACAGGCTAGGAATCACGTTTTGTGACTGCGCTTGTTCAGTAGCCATGCGCACACACACATATATACTGTATACACACACTCAGGAACACATGTATGTCTGTCTAGACTCGTGACTTACTACACTTATCAGCTCTATCCTTTCGGGGTGATGTCACAACGATTCATCCAATCCCCATGAATTCTGTGCGACCTTGCAATTTCGTCCAGTCACTGCAACTTTTCCACAAATTTGACCAATCATCATAGTTTTCCATGAGTCACCAAAACTTGTTTCCGGATGTGAGGATGCAGACATGTGTGGCACAAACATCTCGCACTTACCAACAAATGTTAGTGCTAGGGATTGTGCAGGGGAAATTCCCTGATGTTCTGAGCAAAGCAGGGGTGATCTGTCTTACACCAAGTGCAATGTTGTGGTGGAACACAAATACTTTTCTACCATAAAGCACACCTTAGCACGCTTATCCTCCTGGGGGTCACGGGGGGGCTGGAGCCTATCCAAGCTGACATTAGGCAGGCAGGGTACACCCTGGACAGGTTGCCAGACTATCGCAGGGCTGACACACAGAAACAGACAACCATTCACGTTCACACCTATGCACGATTTAGAGTCACCAATTAACCTAGTCCCCAACCTGCATGTCTTTGGACTGTGGGAGGAAGCTGGAGTGCCCGGAGAGAACCCACACTGACACTGGGAAAACATGCACACTCCACACACAGGGGCTCTCTCCTGGGGTTGAACCAGGAACCCTCTTGCTGTGAGGCGACAGTGCTAACCACCACACCACCGTGCTGCCCAGGCCTGTACAATGAAGCAGGATTTGGAGTTTGCGAGGTAACTTCAGGGTTATCTCTGGGTTTTCAGTACCACAAAGCTGGTTGACCGTTTACAAGATTAAATCACCGTGGTAACTTATGCTGAACAGATAACCTGCTCCGAAGCAGGTTAACTCAGATCACAACCAACCACCTCTGACCAATCAGATCACTGAGGGGAAAAAAAAGTATACCGACATGGACAGAAGTCCAGAGTAACAGGTAAAAAAGCGTCAGTCTTTGTAGAGTATTGTTAGAGGTCAGTAGAATCATTTCATCGTTCCAGGCTTTCTATTCCATTCTGGTTTTAAAACAGAGCCTTTAACGTACGGAGGGATCATTTACAACACTAAACACATGATGATGATTTCGGCTAAATGTTAACTTGCAAAGTTTATTCTAACCTGCAGTGACAGCTGACAGTGTGGGCATTTTCACATATTTTCATCACTGTAGCTCAAATTAACATGAGACACCTGTGTGATGAGAACTGGAAAAAAAAAATATTATAAAAATAACTGTTAATTGGCTGCTGTTATTATGAAGCAACATTTCTGTCAGATAGACCTCATCAGTCAATAACAAGGCTACCTTTCCACTCGACTCTTTAGCAGAAACACTACAGACATTATTCACATTCACACATTCACATATTCAGAGTAGTTTTTCCATTTTCCTAATAAATAGCAAAAAAATACTCACTGTAGTGTAATTTCAGAAGTAGTAATTTCTGCATTTTAAAAGTCTTGGTGTTACTTGGTGTTAAAAGTTGTGTTACAAGATTACAGGCTATCGTTACATTTTACATCAATGACTTTTTACTGTCCCAAAGACCAAACATTCCTGCAGGTAATAACTGTCTGAATTTCATCTCATATTGTATGAAGTAGGCTACTTCATTCATTATTCTGATGATGTTGCTTGTAATGAACACCCCTGCCTCTTTCACATGAACATGCTCATGGCTTGTCTGGAAAACCCAGAGTTGACTGAACTAGTGGATAACCAGTTTTATGATACTGGTGATTCAGATGGGAAATGTTTGGGTTAGTGAAGCCAGTTAACCAAGAGATATCCTTTGTAAGCTGAACTGGCTATGTAGTACACAGTAGGCCTCTAGAAAATGGCTGAGATGCGGAGACAACAACACAATTCACTTTGACAGTGGCTGATACATCCATATCTATTGCAAGTGCTGAAAGAATCAAGATGAGTTAAATTAAACATGCATGGTTGGTGGTAATGTTGATGAACCATTAACTGAGAATACTGAGGTTTTATTATCACTAAAACAAGTTGCCTTCAGATTTAAATGAATTATACAAAAAGAAATTACAAGTATTTTTTTGCAATTGGCTCCCGCAGTTTTATTGCAAATAAACACCTGAACATTGCAACATACATCACGATATTTTATAAAAGCCTTGCAGGCTTTGTCCTCAACAATGCCCCCAAAAAACGCACCAAATCCTGGTGGGACTGATATGACTGACACTGAGTAACTTCCTAGCTAAAATTTGAATGTATGTACACATTTTAACAAATGTTTAAGGTGTGTTTAGGACAGTCCCAAAATATGATTTAAGATATTAAAGGGTTTCATCATTTTTTAATTATTATTCGCATTTTCATTGAAAAATACATTAAAATGATTCTGAAGTGATTTTTCTACAAGGATCCAAAACAACCATTTTTTCCTAAGTCTGTAGAAAAATATTTGTTGGCCAGGACATCTCTGCATATTTTGCCTTTAAAGGTCCAGTGTGTATGATTGAAGGGGATGTATTGGCAGAAATGGAATACATATTCATAACTATGCTGTCCATTAGTGTATAAAGTGTGTAGTGTGTAATGAAATGTTTCTGATACCTTAGAATAAGAAAATAAATAAAAATCATATCATAGATGTATGCGTCATGGACTCATTTGACATTTTTAAGACATATTTTCAGATGTTTTTGGAAATAAATGAATGAGTAAGAATTACAAAACTATCAAAAATATTTTGGGGCCCCACCTGCAGTAACTTTGAAGACCCTCTGGGGTCACAGACCCCCTGTTGAAGATCTATGCATATTGTACTGTAGTCCATACAGCAATTTTGTTAAATTCCAATAAATTGTTCAGCCCTACTTAATGATAGAAAGCCAAAGAAAAAAGAAATGTTGCCATTCTGAAAAGTCATACTAGTTTGATATACAAGCATATCTATCTCACTGTCATGCACGACAGATCTTCATTGAATACAGTGAAGCCACTGTGTGTGTGTGAGAGCGTGTGTGAGAGACTTCAAAGAGCAACAACATTAACCTGCTCTGCTCGAGCACAGCGATATAGACTCTGAATCCAGGCTATTACTGTAAGACCAAACAGAGAGAACCAAACAAACAAGAAGTCGGTGTAGTGGTGCTTTAGAGAAGAGCTCCATTGATCATCAGTGATGTGGTGAGACTTGTACTGTGCTGACAGAGCCTGCTGCTGAGGTTAAACCAGGCTCCTATAACACTGCATAAACAAACTGAAGGTACAAAAAAGTGAAACTTTACATGGGGGCAATGTTAGAAAAAGATGACTTGAGAAAAGTTGAATAGTTAATAGGTTAAAGTAATATTTTCGCCATTTCTTTGTGACTGAAATCTGTTGAAATATCATGAAAACAAGGAATCTGCTATTCAAAGCACTGAGGAAATGCCTTTATTTCTGCCAGTATGTATTGCACATGACACTCTCCTATGTTTGCACAGTATCAGTATGTGTACTCAGTGGCTTCAGTTACAGTATGTTCACCCTCTGCCTGCAAATACTTATAGCAGAGAGGAAAAGATCTAAATTTGCTGCTCCCCCATAGACTTTTCTGTGCTCAAGGTCTGACATGGACAATACTGAACCTATAAGATGTTACTGTTGATTGTTGGAGAATTAAAGACTGCATGATGTTTTAGGTAAACCTGGGACACACTACACTTGTTTTTTGCCAACATATGTAAACGACATCAGCAGAATTGTTCACATGCATGCCTGTATCCACCTTATTTTCAAATAAATAAATAAATAGTAAATAGTGATCAACTTCTGTGTTTTTGTGCATGACTTCCGGTCAGCCGCAGCCGCTTTCCCTCATGCTTTCCCTTACCGGAGCTAACGGTGCAAGCTAATTTTTTTCAATTTTCAATTGTTTAATTTGTTAGTTAGTCTGTGTATTTTATATAGCTAACTGTGCCCATGTTTCCGTTATCCGGTAATTGCCGGTAAAAATAATTCCCTCTAAACACGGATAAAAAATCGCACGTCAATCAAAAGCTATGAACCAAAAAAGCACAATCTATCCCAAGTGAGGCAAACTGCTTGATCCCCGTCTCCAGTGTACGAGTAGAGAACCTGCAGAACCGAATCAGTGAAAAAACACACCGGGCTACACAGCCTCTCTACCTGAGCAGCTGAAGCTGTGGCTTGCACCCTCGACACACAGATGGTGCTTCTGCATGCCAGCCAAACGTGTGTGCAACTGTGAGAAATAAATATGTCAGGTGTACGCTGCTTATCTATCTGTTTTTTCCTTTTCTTTCTTTGTTTCTTTCTGTCAGCGACATACACTCCTAACACAGGACGGGTTTTTTTTTATTGACTTTGTTGATTATTAAGCCATAGTGATGCGCGGATCGGCTCTGATAGCACCCAAATCAGCATGTAAGCATCAACCATCCAGCCGTTACAAAATGATTGAGCTAGCAAAGCATCAGTGGCTGCAGCTGACAGGGACAGTTAACACTAGCAGTAAAGCTAACATCAGGACATCATCAGCCTCCCGTTGTCGGATACGACATGAAACTCCTCCTGTTAGCTCAGTCATGTTGTAACTAAGACATCCGCAACCGTTAGCCCAGCTAATCTATGTTACGTTATTAATTTCTAAACGTGCACACAGAAATAGTAATGTTTGTTCAATCATTGTGTTTATAGACTTTACAAACATCAGATTTGTCTAAACGGTGATATAGTGACGTGAAAAATGTGAGCAATAAATATATAGAGCTAAACTCAACAAGGTAAACAACAAGGCGATTCCCATTTACACAGTAGTCAAGAGTGCTGGACCGGAAGGGTCGTACAAAAAAACGGAAGCTGGATGCGTTCTGTTTTGCCTCCGTGTTTCTGTGAAAAATAAGGTGAGTACTCTGTACATGAATGTTATCCCCTATTAGAGCAGGATGTAAGTGTGTCTGTGACTTCCTGTACGGACTGAAGGCTGCTGGAAACTGTTGGAAAACTGTCTGACTTCACCGCAGCTTTTTGTCACCGCCCCCCGCTGCGGCCGCCTGCTCTCGTCTCCTTTTCAGGCGAGGCGCAGTTCATCTCGAACAAGCCTATTAACAAAGTAGCGGAGTGAAGAGTGATACATCCTGTCAGCCGAGGGGTTTCCTATCTGTGCAGCCGAGCACAACGGCACCTCCACTGACTATTACATCCAGACGGTCCCAGTGTTTCCTCCACAGGCTCCATTTCACTCAGCTTCACTCAGCTGCCCAACAAACCCGCTGCATCTTCCCACTTTAACCTGAATACCAAACCGGGGCTTGGTGCTCTGGTTTGATCCAAACGGAGAGCCAGGGCTAGCTGGGAAGCTAGCAGAGACTAACTGGCTGTGACTCCCTCCGGTCATGCTGCAGCTAATGCTCCGCTAGCCTCACAGCTGCGCCTCGCCAACAGCTATCCACCTCGGCACGCTGTGTTAACGTCATGACTGACGCACTTATGTGACCAAAGATCGTCTCTGTCTGAAATACACATTACTCTGCCAGGAAACCAGCCGATACCTGAATCGTTCTCCAGTAACAAAAAATGCATTTTTCGCTAGTAAAAAAATAACTCGCCAGAGTGGCAAGCCAGACACATCTACACGTAATTGGTGAGTGGCGAGTGTTAGTTTTGGACCCTGTGTGTGTGTATTGTACAAATGGTGAAAATTAGCTGTATGGCTCATGGAAATAAAAAAACTCACGTCGCCTACATCGTTGTGGGCATTACTTGTGTGATGGTGTGTCTGTGTCACTCTGCAGTTACACCTCCACTACACTAGTTTGCGGTGGAGGTTTCTGTTAACAGCTGTTAAGTTTAATTAATTCAAAACACACATTAAACATGGCTTTACAGAAACAATTTGAAAAACAAGTACACAAACTGGCTTCACTACAACTCACAGCATTGACAGACAAACACTTGTCTTAATCTGAACACATTTCCCCACAGATACAACATGCTAACGTTATTAGCAAAAGCCTATGGAATTTTACATTGTATAAATTAGCCTAGCAACTATCAATCTTTTCCTCTTCTCATATAAAACCAGGGACAACAGCAACATTTAACAAAGGTAACGGCACACCGTTTGGCTCCATTACAACTCACAAGACTCACTGACAAAACCAGTGTCATACTTAACACTAAATACTAAATATCCGGATGGGACTGCGCTTGAAATGCAAAGCGCTGTCAATCACAAAGGGGTTCAGCCTTTTAGACAATTCCTCCAATCATACACCGGGCGTCCTCTCCCGTGTACGGCTCCATTAGGTCCCAGGGAAGCTGAGCCTCCCTGGAAGTGACCATTTTGTCGCATTTATCCAATGACCATCTCGCTTTCTTGCATGAAAAAAACCTGCTGAGCACTGTCTCATAGGAATGCTTGGAGGCTCCACGTCCACTGTGCTGACACAAGAATATATGACAAGGAGGTCGCGTTTGAAAACTGGCAATAAACAGCTTACGTTTGAACATCATAGTCATGATGTGAAACACATCCTAGCGCACGTTTAATGCAATGTAAATTCTTATTTTACTGTAAATTCAATAGTGCATATTTGACCATTTCTTCTATGAAATTTTAGGCGAAGTTCAGCCTCCCTTGTTGTCTCAGAGCAATCGCCCCTGATTGAACAGTGGTATAAGCACTATTTGCTTCTTTGCAAAACCTTCTGCTGTTGCATTTTGCAATCACAGCATTTCTCATGCACAACCACAACTACAACAACACATCATGCACACAGACAAACATGGTTTTAAGTATCAAACTAAGTTCTAATCTCCATTGCCGATTCATGAAATCTAGGGATGCTCAATAATATTGGCATGTCATCAGTGTCGGCCGATATTGGTTTTAAAAAGTAATACTGGAATCAGCAAACATGCCAATTTCTGACGATATGACAAACAGATTTTTCTTTTTCAACTGACAAAGTCAACATGTACAAAACATCAGGTAAATGATACAGCACAGGTAACAAAACAACATATCTGAAAGATGTACAAGTATATAAAAAGCAGATATTAAGCAATTAAAACAAATAAACAGGGGATAAAGTAAATACATGTAACCCATTCACAGTCGCCTCCTAATTATCACCAGAGCAACAAAGCAGAAAAGATAACTCTGCCATGTTTGTACATGATGTTGAAAGGGCCAATAACCAGAAAAACTAGGGTGCAAGCATACAGATAAAGAGGTATATTCACTCAGAGGATTCGGGGCAGAAAGTTCCATAATTTTCCATAATATATGGATATATCAGTATTGGTACTGATTATTGACCAAATTAGTTGTTGTATATCGGCATGTGGCATATCGGCAAAAAATCCAATATCGTGCATCCCTAATGGAATCATTCTTATATCATTAGGGCTGTACCCGAATATTCGGCTGTTCAGTTAGTGCTTTGTTAGGTAGATCTTTGTTTTTTAATTTGGATTCACATATCCATTTTTCCTTTTGCTTTGTTTGTTTGTTTGTTTGTTTGTTTGAGAAATGACAACAAAGACATTACAGATAAATATGAATCTCCGCATTTCCCATACACTGATTTCTCTGTGGCTGCCTGCCACAATATAAACACATACTTATTTTATGCTTTTTTCACTATCGTAAATGGGCTAAATCTTATCTCATTGTTGAGCTGCATGCAGTGTATCGATTTACTCAGCCATCTGTGGCCCCGACTCCCACTCCCTTCTCTGTTTATCATAAGAGCTCCGCTCCGCTTCTGGGACGGTTGGAGAGTGGTTCCAGGGACTGCATTTAACTGTGTAACAGACACAATGAATCTCATAAATGTAAATCTCAATTCTTGAATTTTTTGGAGGTTGTTTTCTGTTTCTGCAGATCAGTCTCACAACACTTTGTGGTGTTGTTTCGGACTTGGTGCCCATTATTATAAGCATTTATGCTCATAAGCCCCCCAGCCACCACAGCTTTGAATGTTTGCTGTTCATTACTGAAGCTCCGGAGCTCAAAAAGTAGTACTCGGGACACCCCTAGTGATCACCAACTGAAGTAATGTCTTGAAACGCTGTGGTGTTTTCTGGATTTCAAAATATAGAGCTTAAAAGATGCCTAACCATCTTGGGCGAGCTGTTCTCATGCATTGTTTATACATTTTCCTACAGAAAGTAATGCACCAAAATTCGTACATAACCCACATAAGGATGAGCCAGTAACTGGTGCACAACCCATGTGTTTGAGAAGGCTGCAATCACAAAATGCAGGACTTTCCTCAGGAGAGCGGTGTTTGTAACGGTGTGAATTTTGAGTTAACTCTGAGTCATTTTAAGTTATGTCCTCACCATGTATCTTTTCCTTAACCTAATCACAGTAACTCCACTTGCTTAAACCTAACCTTCATAACTTTATATTAATTAACTAACTTTATGTCAAGGACGTAAACTCATTTGTGGGGGGTTAATTCGTAGGGCATCATACGAACTGTATGCACTAAGTGCTAAATTTAATTGTTAAACAATATGCAAAATGTATATCAGACAACAAGACAACAAAACATTGTATGAAAGGTGTAACAGCCTGCTGTATACCTGAACTTATATATCAGTTGATTCAGACCGAAGATTAATGAATACAATTTATAAGATACTGTATTATTGACAAATTTCTTGTTGTTGTCATATAGTTGCTCTCAAAATGTTGTCTCTTTGCATGACAGCTGTCACATATGAAGCACTACGGTGGCCTGACCCTGATCAGCAAAGTCCATGGTTTAAGTCCAGCAAGAACCTTAGTTGCATGTCATTCTTCATGACGCTCTCCCTCCTCAGTTCCCATCATACTGACGACAGTATGATGGGAACAAAGTACCTTTAATAAATGTTGCGCACTGACAAATTCATGCTGTTGCATCACTTGCAATCACATTGCTCAAAAGCTCATTTCTGATGATGAAATTTTAGATGAAACAACTCGACTCGAAAGTTTCTGCCATTGCATGCGGTTTTTGTCTTTGATGTGCTGGAATCAACAAAAACATTAAAATTCACCACCTGCTTGGTTCAGGATGTAAATTCCAACTTGTGAAATCACTTTATGTACGTGTGTATTTCTGGCTTAGAAATAACAGCTGCAATATAACGTTGAAAGTACTGTTTCAGAGGTTTGATGATGAGCTGCAGTGGAGTCCGACTCTGGGAATAAAGACAGAAGCCAGCGAGGCAGGACAGACCTGCACTGTCCTGTGGTCGTCACTCAGCTGGTGCGTGTGTGTGTGTGTGAGCGTGTGTGCGGAGGTTTCCCAGGGTTGAAGGGCTCCATTGAGACGGGCTCTCCTCTTTTCCTCTCATTGCCATGCAAAGGGGACCAGCTGCCTACACTCGGCCGTGACGGTTGAAATATTTACCACTCTGTTTACCAGGGACGTCCTGACTGACAGGCCCCCCCACCCCCCTGAGCGCTTCCTTCTCTTTACCTAAAACTTCATTCCTTCCCTTTCTCCTTCTCCCATCGCTCCTCTGTCTGAGCTCCCTATCAGCGCTAGCTTCGAGCATCTTACACTGGTTTTGTCGATAATAGACTCTTTGAGTGACAGATTTTAATCCTGTCCCATTCTAATGATATTTGCTCTTCCCCCAGTGTGTCACCCGCTATCAAAATGTCACAGAGAGATTTACAAGTGTATGAGCTGCCAAACAAAGCTTATTTTAGTCTGGGGCTTTAGGGCGGGGTGGGAAAATCCATATATACTACAAATCAATGGGGGAAATTTATGGCTGGCACCTGCGGACTCAAGATTGCGAACGGCTCGCATATGCACAGAAGAATAAACGGCATGGATGAATTTGATCGTGTGCGTGTGTCTCTGTGTGTGTGTCCCATTCTGTCTTTGTAGTTTGTCAAACAGGCCGTAAAGGGAGACAAGGATGTCATTTCATTGCTACAAATTGACAGTTCAGTAATTAATCACAAATCAAATCAAATGCAGCAAGTAAGGTTGTATCTTCCTGTACGTTGGTGCAGCCACTCTGTCTAGTTAAAAACCACTGAACTTTTCCTATTTCCTATGGCTAGGTTACCGTCTACTGTCACAACAAAAACAGAAAAGCTTATTTTTTGGGAGCACAGTGGCTAGCAGACAATGAAAATAAGCTTTTATCTCTGTTTGCTCTGTAAGCTTTTTGCTGACTAGTCAACCATCTGTTAATAAAGCATTACATTGGCTACCTACCTAATATTAGTGTCAAGACATTGTTCAGACATTGTCACAGAAACAAAGCCATGCAGACCACATGTTTTAAAAAAGCGCTGGGAAAGGATTTTTATGAAGTGCTGGGATGAAGCGCTCCCCAGCGACCTGCCACTGCTTTTCTGCTAAAGAAAAACAGCATGTGGACACAGGCCCTTCGGCGATATTTAGTCACAAATCATGGTATCAATATCAGTATATCTCCCAGCCCCTACCTCTGTGCCACAGAACTCCATTGCCATCCACAAACTATTAAAAACACATCAATCAGTCACACTGTTACTCTGGGGTGACATGTTCCTTCATTTCATTTTGATTAAACCTCACATACACCATAATGCTGCTGCCCCAAATATCTACTTTAGTACCAAATGTGGTTCAATCCACTGATGAAAATAGCCGCTAACAAATGCATTACTTCCCTCTGTTTGATAAAAAACGACAGTAAGCATCTGTCTTTCGGGCAATTACCAAAAATAAGTAAAACTATATACAAGGTTGAAAATAAACTGTTTTATTTTTATTTTTAACTGAGGTGGGAGTAGTTTTCTCCATATAGAGAAGAGGAATGTATTTGAGTTCTGAATTTAAAGTCAGAATTTGGAGATTCTAACTTTAAATTCAGAGCCCTAATCTTTCTCTGTATATCTGCCCTGAGTGGTGTCAGCATGTGTCCAGTCCCAAAAAGCTCCGCCAATCACAGGGATAAGACAACCTGAGAGGTCAAACTGGGTGAAAAAAGGACAAACATACTTGCTGTCTATCACAAAGCTAATATTGCTTTAAATGCATGGTACACATTAGTGACAACCTTGATGAGAGAATCAAAAAGACTGCACCCTTTGAGTGTGTTTCCAGTTTATAATGCCAGACGGCAAACACTAGAGCTCAAGAATCCCCCCGTCCTACCTCTAATGACCACTAGGGGGCTGAAATGCTTCTTCTCAGCTGGCAGCTAAGTTTCACTGTAAACCTGACATGACACAAGATTCTCAGTATCTTTCTTTTCTATCTTTGTCATCTCTTTCTCTCTTCTCTTTATCCCTCTCCCTGCAGTTGTCGTCTATGCCACAGTCGTTTTAAATGCCTGTGGGGTGTTGCTGTGATTCCTCAGTGCAGAAGTGAAAAAACATGATGTGCCTTTAGGGCACAATTACCCAATGCCAGCCACTATTACTGTGATTCCTCTACAATCATTCCCTGAGGGAAAGGGCCGTTGAGCCTACACAGCACCTCCCTACCCCCCTGAGTAATGGATTTATGATATCCCCCCTCTCCATATGGAGCCATCGGCCATATATACATACACAACTCACACACAACCTGTGAGCGTTTCACTTCACTGCTGCCATATGCCCGTAACTCTCTCTGACTTACTAAACCAAAGCTGTCCTAAAGCATATATGCATTTTCTATACGAGGCCAAGCACATGATTTTTTTTTTTTTTTTTTTTTTTTACAGCTTGGCATGTGAGGATTAAGACAGCGAGGGAAAGACAATCATCTCTAAAATGGATTGGATCTTTATACCGCTATACATCAGTTTATGAGGTCTGATCTCTTCCAGGATTTCCTTTGTGATAAAGTGTTGTAATTTACTCACTTGGACTATTTGACTCTTTATAAAGGAAGTGCAACAGTCCAATTCTGACCTTGAAGATAGCAGTAAAAAAAGGATCTTACCTCAAGGTCCACTCACTAGCTTTTCTAGAAAGGGTTTTCAACTGTGTCTCAGCATCTAATGACAGCTGAGCCATCTCCATGATAACTCAGCTAACGCTTGTGAAAACTGTTAATGAAACTTGTTTCTCCATCAAGGTGTGTTCTTGATCCTTATGAAGGCATTGTTTATTTTTAAAATCTGAAAAATAGACCATTACAAGTCCAGAGAGCCGAAGGTTAAAAATGCCTTACACCATTAATGGTTGGACAAAATTGCTGTTAAAATGTTTCTAATTCATCAACTAATAAACTTATGTTCCCACGGTCATGGAAAAAATGGAGATGTCATGGAATTGTACAATCTTATTTTCCAGGCCTAGAAAAATAATGGAACTGGTAAAAAAAAAAAAATACTAATTAAAGGTTTGGAAAAGTCCTTAAATTCCGTTGCCTGTGTAATGAAATGTTGCAGTAATCTTCCATAGATAACCTTCCACATAGTGTAACATAACAGCACATTTATTTCCTGTAGCTCTAGATGTAACGTAGCTCAAATATGTGTCAATATGTGAGATTTTATTAACCATCACTTACATTTCTTCATTTTCACCCCTTGGTCTATCTCTCCCTTCATGCATTATGCTTAAATCGAGCATGAATCTGATATGTTTGAAAAAAAGGCAGACACGATAAAAATATATATTATGGGTCCCTGGACAGTCATGGAAAAGTTTTGAAATTTTAACCATGATAATGTGGGGAAACCCTGATTGCTGTGGCTACCACTACAGACACTGAGGTCATGAACTCTGTATTTTTCCAAGGAATTCAGGGTTGCAGCAGCTTGAGGGGAGTTACGTAATAAATTGTAAAAGTCTAACACATGGCATCTATTTAATGAGCTTCAATATTCATGGAAATAGTATGTATACATTCGACTTTAAGGCTAACAAAAGCTAAAAGCCGCTGTTCATATCCTGTGTGAAACCAAATTCATCATAGTGACTTTATACAACTACTGTAACGGCTGATAATGGCTTTGAAATGAACGATCACAATCAGCCACTATGCTTTTTCTTATTTTGCACAATGAATAAATATTACACACATTGAAAATTATTGTATCTCACGTCTGGTGGATCATCACGATAAGAGTGTTCGTGCATAATATGACATTAATTCCACTACAGAAGAGACTTGATGACGACTAAACTTAGGTGAGGGGGGATGTGTGGCTTATCGGCCAAATGAGTTGTTATATATCAGCAATTGGCAAAAAATCACATATCATGCATCCCTAGTCGTGCCCATTTAACCTATTTGTATGTTCAAATAACAGGTGTAAATTAAAGATTTGATCTGGGTATAATAACACTCTCTTGACAACAATACAATATTTGCTGATATCACAAAGTCTGCTACGATACCAATTGATTAGATTCCATTTAGGAGCCTGTTACTGATATGAGACGATATCAGTAAGTATTCTCAATTTCTTTTTCTTGGCTGCTTACCATAGTCTGCCTGGCGCCTGGATGGAAATCCTGACATAGACGTATCATGGGAATTTCAAAATAAAGGTGTATCTTAGAGATGACGACATGTATTCACTTTGCATCAATAATATTGGATCGTTGATCACTGAATCAATGTTAGGCTTGGGCAGTACGACTGTATTAAGGTGTATCAAGGTATGATTTTCAATACTGTCACAAATACAGACGTTCCCTGTTTCTATTAAACTCATAAGGAGATGCTCTGTTGAGGAGGTATTGTGTGTAGGGCACTTCTTTTCTTTTTCTTTTTGACCAAGCCAGACATGGTGATTGCCAGAACAGTGGACTACCTAACAAGATGACTAACGAGACTAAGGCATTTTTTGCTTTGTTTTGTTTTTTCTTTCAGCCAGGTTTAAATGAAGTCTGTTTTCCAATGAGTTAGCATGGCAGTAGAGCTGATCTGAGTTCAGTGAAAGAGAGAAACTTGAAGTTAGAGGATATATGTTTGTGTTTCACTGTTTAATGAGAAAAAATAGTTGTTTTGACACTTTGTGAGTTTTTGTAGTATTTTTATGGGCTAATCAAGCTAAAAGAGATCCTGGAATACAAAAGACTTACTGGTTTGGGGAGTAGTTGGTTAGATACTGTTGCACATATCTTCATACCTTTCAGTAAGGTATAAAGGTATGAAAATATAGATATCGCTCAAGCCTAATCGATATGTCAATCCAGATCGATGTATCATTTCACCCCCACTAAATATATAAAACAAAAAATATAAATAATTAAAAAAATAATAATTTAAGAGACTTTATGTTTGGTGTCTGGCCAAAATGTTCTTTGAGTGTGGTGGGTTTGGAGGGAGACACACATTACAACGCTGAATATCTCAAGTAATCTATTGGATAGTGTGTGTGACACAGAGGGGCTTTGTGTGTGTGGGTGCTGTGTCACAGTGAGAGACAGAATGAGTGTGTGTCCCTGGTGGCTGGCCACAGTGTACATGGCTGATTACACCCATTGACAGGCCTGCTTCATCACCGTACACTGAGCCTATGGCAGCTACCTGCGTCCCTCCTTTAGTCACAATACATTTCATCTCTACAGTAAGCTTTGTCTCTATTACCTCTCCCAAACTTTCTGTTCTGCTTTCTCACAAAACAAGTTATTTTCATCCACATTTTATTTCCAGTGTGTAACCCTACATTAAAGTAATGGGCTGTGGCATTTTCATTTAGATTAATGTCTGTTTTTCTGCTATCATACTGATGGAAATAAAAGTTTAGCTAGTACATAAAAGTTTTAGCATTCTATGTTCTGAAAACAGTTCCTGTGAGGTCTTTACCAAGAAAAAAAAACATTGAGTGCGCAGCAAGTGAAGCATGACGTGTTTCCCATTTCTTTGGCAGGAATAGAAGACTTGGGTAGTTAGCATGAGCAGTGGCTGAACAGACAATAAAAACAGTGCCAGCTGCAGAAACTCAAACTTCATCAACAAAAAAAATGTAATCTGCTCTCCCTGCACATGCAGAGATGAAGCTTTTCAAAGGTTCCAGAAAGGGCAGATGGTGGAGAGAGTGAATTAAAGGCCAACAACCACGATCACAACACGTTTAGCTTCTTCATTAGACAACAGGGAGGGGGAGGTGGGACAAGAGACACTTGATTTGGTATTTGCCTGTTGTCAGATGCTGTCCATTGCGTTCTCTTTGACCACAAGCCAAAGCAAAACAATGGCTCTGTGTCAAACAGGCTCCCCATCGGCAGGGTGATATTCTGCTCTGCAGAAAGTCGAGCATCTAAACTTCTGTCTCTCTGCTGCCTGGGGAGCTACCAGACCCGATGCTAGTCGAGGTTAACAGCATGCAGACACTGTGTCAACATAACCTTCTAAAGCGTTACAGAATATATATATATATATATATATATATAAAATGGCTTTCTTTCAGCAGACCCATTAGCACTTTTCACCTGTAAATGCAAAATGCAGATTGAGACTGCCACAGCTGCCCATGGCTATCCAAACACAATGACGAGGCAATCTGTCTGCATGCAAACAAGACTGGCAATTTTACAACATGTGCTAATGGAGAGCATGAAAAACTGTGTTAAGTGTTAGAATTCATATGTTATGTTGGCACTCACAATTCTCTATAGAGAATTATCTAAAGGTTCCCTCAGCTCTACAGAGCTTTTTAGCCTCTTTGAGCTCATTGTTTTCCTTTTCTGTCTTTAACCCTTTAAACTCTGCAATAGAAACGGTCCACCAGTGCCTACATTGGTGTTTTTGCTTATTCTGATGTCATTTATTGTACTATCTTCAAATGCTTCATATTCCTAAAATCTGTACAACCAAAGCTCAACAATTATGTAAGTCAATATACCATAGTAAATGATTAAGGAATTGAAATGCTGTTTTTTAAATCAGATTTTACAAAAAAACACATTGATCCAAACAACTTTTGAATGACGAAACATTTACAAAATATTTCTTACACTCAATAAGTTATTTATACTATGTACATTATTTAATTTTTTAAATATGCTCATTTTTATGAGCAGAGTGCAGAGGGGTTGTGATGGATGCACGGTTTTGCACCACATGTAACATAGTGCAGTGATGTCATTATAAGTGTACAAAGGATGACATGGAAGACAGAATCCATAGCCTTCTGTTGCAAAAAGAATGAACGTTCTAGCGATTATGGTTTTTATTTTTAGATCAATATATACAGGACTGTGTAAAAAGCAATTTCCCATGGCAATTATGGGGAAATTCCAGCATAAATACAATGAAATACTGCGTTTGCACTGCAGGTTAAATAAGATAACATAAGGTAATGGCACAGTGGTGGGGAAGACAGAAGCCTTAGCTCTCTGATGCAAAAAGAATGAATGCTCTAACTATTATGGTTTTTAATTTAAATCGATATATACAGACAATGATCTCCTCCGGCCATTATGGGTGACGTACAGCTCACAAGGTAAAGTAACAGAAGGTTATGACATGATGACAGTTAAGACAGGAGCCTTAGCTTTCTGCTGCCGCTGCTGCAAAAAAGAATGCTCTATGTAGTATAGTTATTATTTTAGATTTATCTAAACAGGATAATACAAGCAACAAGATCCATTTTCAAAGGGTTAAGCAGCAGCAGGCAGCTGTTTGCAGAGGAAAGCCTGCACTTTCCCATATGAACTTTACAAGGTGATAATATATCAGTGTTATATTACGGTTCTGCTGCCCCCAAGTGGCCAAAAAATGTTTTTATCAAATGAATGTGGTAATAATCAAATCATGCATGTCTCCATTAAAATGAGTTCATTTCTGAATTACTGTTAACACTATTTTTCAGTGTCACCTCACATATCCTGCAGGCTGGCAAACATGAAAACATCTGGCCTCACCCTGGCTTGAGGCAAGATGCTGAGGCAAAGTCAATGTGACCTTTTCACTCCATTAAAGAAAGTAACTATTAGACTACTTCCAAATTACTCACATACTGAGGTTAATGTGCATTACAGCAACATATGGACACCCTTACAAAATATCTAAAGAGTGTAATTATTTTAGGCCACATTTAGACCAACAGTAGCACTGGGTCATATCAAACGGCATCTATTTGTCCTACTGAGGATATAGTGGGGGCTGCCACTGCAGAAAGTTCTGGCAAAACCTGAGACTGGCTCAGTTTTTGCTGCAATGCCATGTCATCTACTGACAGCACATTGGCACATTAAATCTGTAAACTACTTTGAAACATGAACACTGGTTTTGATTCAATCCACCTGTATTTATGGGTAGCCTATTTTGTATTTGCTAATTTTCCAAATGATTTTCAATCATTAGAGGTTTGACTGGAGATTATTTAATTGCATCATCTTGTTGCAAACCCTTCTTCTATAACCGTTTAATGGCAGCCAAGAGAAGAATCAGTGCCACCAGCTGTTTACCCCAACTCATAAGTAGTGGATGGAAGGGAACTCAATTAGCATTTTCTTTAGACAAAAATGATAAATGTATGTGCATATAGGTGTCAGTGACTCTGAGGTCAGACAGCGAGGTTGGCAAAATGCACAGATCCGCTTAGCTCTGACACTAGGACATCCATTATCTCCCCTCTATCTTTCCAGCAGGTTCTGATTGTTAGTCCGCACCGACCGCCGGTCTCACCAGTTAAAATGTGAAAGTCAGTGCAGCTAATTAACGTTGTTTCTGTAAGAAACTTAATGACAGGTCAAAATGAAACCTTTCTGCTATCAAGTTAAAGTGTTCCCTGCAGCATATGTAAAACTCAGCCAAAGAAATTTTGTTAGGGATGAAGTGCCATTCTGTTAATGTCACTGTACAATAAAACTGTAAATAATAACAATAACAATATACTGTAAATTCACATCTCCGTATTGTCAGGCTAAATGAGGATTCATGATATATATCTCAGTATTTCCTAAGAAAAGGGCTACATGTTAAGTTGCAAGTCAAAGCCACATTTGAGATGTCAAAAGCACTTTTATAAAACAACAGACTGTGATCAAAATAAGACAGGGACATAGCACTGCAGCTACAGAAGTTGAAGGTTTGCAGCACAGGCCACGAAACTATAACATGAGTATAAAAGTATCAAGTAGGTCTAAATACATTGTAGTTTGAAATAATTAAAAATCTTTGGGGGGGGGGGGGGGGTTAAAAAGTGTGGTTTAAATCTTTTTATTTATTTAGGCTATTCATCTTATTTATGCAGGCAGCATCAACAGAGAGGCCGAGGGAGGGAAGGAGTGAGAAGACACTATGTCCTCGTTATATACATCATGTTTATGAAACGTCTGTGTTCCTGCATACAGGCAGTGTCTCAATGTCACAAATTAGACTACAACTACTGAGAATGAACAACGACATGCCATTATCCACCTCACACACAAACTAGCAAGCAAACGCTCCCTGACACAATCCGTGGAGGTACTGTGTCCCACACATGCAGCGCAGCGCTGTACTGCTCATGTGCTACTGCGGTCATTTCATTTATCTCACAGACTGATTTTGTGTAGCACATGCAACATATGGACCGATGTCGCACTGTAGACTGATTAAGAGACAGATTAAACGGAGTAGCTGCTCTGTGCCAAATTTCACATGGATTGACCAAGTCAGTGAGGAGAAAAACATGGAACAGACACACCCACAGACATTGTTTTCGTCATTATATAGTAAGATATCATGCATTGTCGTGATATCGCCCAGTCCTATTCTCAGCTATCTCAGGAGTTGTGTTCTCTCAATTAATCTATAAAAAAATCAAATATAAGGAGCAGATGAGAAATGGGCACATAACCAATAGTAAAGTGCTTGGATCATACACACTATTTATTAGGGTGTGCTCAGTGTTTTGAAATTCAGACAAATTAAATGTGATTGCTTTAAGACTGACAATGCAAATGAAAGATTTAATATAAAGTTTCCATCCACCCAAATTTATTGATAGCAATCATATCAACTCTATTGATGTGAATTCATAGTCTATTAACTGGTTTACATTAGAATTACTTGATTCAATTGGTTGGAAAGTTTGTATGTAAATGAAAGACATAAACCTGACAGAATTGACAAAATTACTCATTTGAGTGTTGGCAAAATTTTAGAAATTTAGAAATTTCTTAAATGCAGTCAGTTTACTGATATGAAATTACCACTTTTGGATACCATTGGCTTGATGGTTTTATATTAGCAGTTCTGGGAAAATGGTGAATCGCTGAAGAAAAAGTGTTGTGAAAAAGTGTTGTAACAAGCAGCTCTTAAGGCAGTTCAACTCCATAACCGCTGGATGTACCCTCCATCAGTATCCAGTCTCCTGTTGCTTCAGGACAGGAGTGAGCCAAAAGCAAAAAAAAGAATTCCTCATCCACTCATGCAGACTTGAGTCAATGACCTGAGTAGACTGTCGATAAAGCTGGGGAGGGGGAGAGAGATAACGCTAACAGCCACCGACTCTGAACAGTGACAGAGGCTATCACTGTCAGAGACTGCACACTGACCCACACCATCCATCACATACAGAAGAGAAGAAGAGAGGAGAGGATGAAAGGGCAGCAGAGGACGGGAGAGAGGAGTTAAAACGTTGGAACGAAGAACAAAGTAGCACATGAGACAAAATTTGAGAAGAGATCACATGAGAGGATGAGGGAGAGAAGGAGAGCTGGATCAAGTAGGATATATCCTAAAGGAAAAAAGGAAAAAGTAGGAATGGATTGAGGAGAAGAGAGAACAAGTAAGACAAAGGACAGTGGAGATTTAAGAAGACAGGAGAAGAGAAAAAGAGAGGAAACAGGATGAGGTATTTGTGAGGAGAAATTAAAGAACAGAAGTTGATGAAGAAGTAGAGAAATAAGAGGAGAAAGCAGGAGTAGATGAAAAAAAGAAATGAGAGTGGCCAGGTCTTTGGTGGAATCCAGTTGACAGAGGACAGGAAAAATGAAGATCTCTCAAATTGTACAAGCTTGTTTTTTTCTTCTCTGTTTCTTTGTCCACCATTAGCTCCACATGAAGGAGCATAACAGCAAATTAACAAGTGCTCAAGTAGACAAAATATGCCGAGCTCAGTATCCAGCTGCAATGTCCTCTAAGTGGAGAAAAACAACATTGTAGATGTAATGAGGTGGAACATGGTGGGGTCACAAATAAATGCTTCACTTCAGCAGAGCTGTTGTACAACACAGCTGACAACGGCAGATTGGACAGTCAGCACTTCAGGGCCACATGTTTTCCTTTTTGGGGAGACAAAAAGTTTACCAAGACGTTTATCTAAAGGAAGACAAATTGCCACCAGATGTGTTCTGGATATATGGACCTCCGTTAGGAGAAATCCTGAGCTTTTTATGACAGCAACAGTGACAGCTCAGCCCTTGCAAACATCTGTTTTGGGAGAATGTGACTGCAAGAGAAGCACAACGAACAAGGCCTCCATTAAATATTACAGTAGATCAGCACTACTAATCAACACTCCAAGCATTAAAAAGTTGAAAGTTTATCACTCCAACATCAGTCTTGAACATTGGATAGTCACTTTCAACAGATAATATCCAGTTATGGCCTCACAACACACAGCAACCATGTGGCGTTTTCTTTACTCTCAATTGGAACTGCAGACTAGATACTTGGATTTGATTTTGACTTGACTGCTACGGGTCTTGCCTTAATCCTCCCCTACACCAATTTATTTTTTACGCAATTTGACTGTTGCAGACACATTTAAAACCATTATGAGTTTTGCGTGAGTTGTGGAGCGATCCTGTGATCTCGATCGTTTGGTGCACGGTGGTCATCTATGTCGGAGCTGTATTAAGTCAGTCTTTTTCTTGACTTGCTGATAAAATCAAAGATGATTAATATTATATTAAGTTTTCAGTCTGGCCTCATGCAAATTACCCTGATATTCTTACCCAAACCCTAACCCTTATCATTCTCTATCGTGCTTAAACCAAACAAACCCAGTCAACGAAGGCAATGAGCACTAGCCAGTCAGACAGAGAGTAGGGTGGGTCATGCCTTCGTTATCTTAGGAAAAAAACAATTGAGTGGGCCTAACCTTATTTGCAAGCTATAGCTAGCTATTGGAATGTCTATATTAGCCTATGAGGCTATCATATTATTATAAGTGAAGTCAGCAATCTTCAGCTGAAACTTGCGGTTAGCTTGTAGGCTAATTACAGACATTCCAGTAGCTAATGTTAGCTCACAGGTAGCCCCATTTTGGACTGTGGGTATCTACTGTAGCTAGCTGTACTGAGGGCTTCAGCAATTTCTGTCAGGTTTTTGACCTTTTTTTTTGTTTTCCTTTTTTGAGGTTAGTAGTCTGTATAGAAGACTACACAGAGTCTTGTAGTGTAGGCTGTGGTAGGCATAACATGAGACTTGACTTTAAACAGACACTGACAAACTTGAAAACTAGAATTGAAACAGACCCAGACAAACCTGAGATGGGACTTGAACATTACTGACTTGAGACTTGGCTTGTACTTCAGTGAGGATTTGAGACATCCTCTGGCAGATTCAACTTAAACTTGTCTTAAGAGATTGACACTTTAATTTGACTTGCACTTAGGGACTTATACTAAACTTGAAATGTACTTTAGCAAATATTGAAATGGACTTGGACTAGTATGAACTAAAATGGAGAATGTTACCTTTTACATTTGGTCCAGGTCCATTACAATGTATTTGTAATAAAGATTGTGTAGCTTCCAGCCCTCCAAGGAAATAGCACTAGTAACAAAAAGTCATATGGCAGCAGCTTACTCTTTGCCTACTTGTTTATTTTTCTTTTCTGCTTGAAAATTCATAAGTGTTACCAGCTCTTTCAGGGAAGGCAAAACAGGCTTTCCCGCAGGTGAAATTACACCGTAATGAATTCTCGTCTCAAACATCTGTTGATAAAAATTCAGATAAAAATGTTCCAAAATTGTGCGAGAAAAAAAATAGGTCAGAAGTGGTTTACCTTCATGTTTAATTAAATTCCAGTATCAGGCTGATGCATCAGCAAAACAAATAAAAAACTGTACAAAATCAACATGAGGAACAACAGCAGCAGCAGAAACCGACCCCACATCTGGAGAAGTGTGCCGTTCAGTGGGGAGAGTAGTAATAACCCTGATTAGTTCCAGTGTTGATAGCTGCTTACGGAGCTTCCAGGGGAGAGTTGAATAGAGATGGAAATCAGGGCTCAGCTACAGATGATTATCTAGCCACTTCAGATCAAAGATCCTTCGGTCTCATCACAAAGGATAAAGAAAAGATCATTTCACCCTGCACTATAAAACTACCTGTGTGTGTTTTATCGAGATCCTCTGGAAAAAAGCGACAGGACTGTTAAAACAAACCAATATCAAACAGAGGCAACATGCACCTGTATTTGTGCAGACTGATGCACATATGGTTATAATTTTATATGTGGCAACACAAACTCAACCACTGAGATGATTTAAAAGCTTCTGAAAATGGTTATTAGAGTATGCATGGATCTATGAATATTTAATGAATTCATCAATTAAGTGCCAGGAGTTTTTTAAAAAAGTGTAAGAAATTACAGCATAATGTGTTAACAAGAACTCATATTTTCAGCCAGAAAAAGGGTCACGACACCACTGCGAAAGCTGTGGAGGAAGCAGAGTGAACCATCTGTGATTTCTCAGGCAAGGTGTCTATGTACAGTATGTGCGTGGGGGGGAAATGCCATGAACATGCCTACATGCATGTGACTAATTTCTGTGGCATATCTTCAACAGCATGTCAGAGTGAAAGAGCTGGCATGCTATTGAAGAGAAGTTGGGCTTGTTTTGAAATTTAAGTCAATGATAAAATCAAAGTGTACACTGATTGTGAAGCTTCTGAATATAGCACACCTCTCTCCTGAAAGGGTAGCTCTTTGTCAGCAGCAGTTTTTCATATTTTACATTTCACAAGTGGGACTGGCATCTTAAACAAAAGGCTGCAATTAAGATTATTCTTCTAATTTCCAGGGCTACAGGTCTGTCATTATTTTCAATCACAAGCAGCACAGATATTTAAATTTGTGTGATTTGCTCCAGCATAAGTGCTGAGACACACTGCCTGTACTGTAACTCATGACTGGTGTGATGATAAAGATGCAGCACACGGTTGGTATCATCTGATCCCACTGTATTTCACAAAGTCTCAGTACAAACAGAAGCCTGTGAGCATAATACAACCCCTCCTTCAGGTGCGACCACTGAACATACTGTTAAAGGTATTTTTGAGTTTCAGATTAAACTACTAGCAAGTAAAACTTATATTAAAGTCATTAGTTTGAGATAGAGCCAACATTGTATCTATATTATCATTTTTGAGAGTATGTTCAAGAATTTCTATGTGTAGCTACATTTGGAAATGTGTTAAACAATTTTTAAAAAGTGTGCTTCTTTTGATAGAAAATCATAAGGCTCAGGCCATCATTATATGGAAAACATGCTCTGCGGGTAAAGCTGCTTTGGTGAAAATTAAGACTTCCAGTGACTTTGCCAGACAAATCTGCCACTGAAGGTGTTAAATACTCTTTGATCTTTGCCTCTTTCATACGGTCACATGGTTTATAATCCACTGGCTGCTGGGTCTTTTCGTCATTGGAGGATTCCAGAGGAACAGACTGAGGTGTGAAGGTGTTTCCTCTGCTTCTCTCACACACTTGCTAACATGAAGATAAAAATAGCAAACAGGCAAGAGAACCCTGCTAATTGAAGACCTTGACTCACAGTGATGCAGCTCTGATCCTAACATACTGTTACTGCTACTACACAAGCTTTCCAACCAAAGCCAGGCACCTTACTAAGATTTTTGCCAATAATCAGAAGTAATATTGGATTATTATTTCATGCCTTAGACAAGAAAATGTAGCAAATTTAAATATTTTATGTATAATCAGTCAAGTGGCACCAAATCCATCATATCAGAGGTGGAGCTGAAGCTACAATGCATTTGACTTTTAACAAAAGACTGAAATGATTGTAAATGTTCTGACTACTGCCACAGTAACAAAAGGAAATGTGTTCTCGACTTGTAAAGAGAATTACTCTTTTTCCAAGAACGCTATTTTTGTCCAGAGACACTGAAAGTCACCTGGAGGCTCCTCCCTGGCCTGAGAGCAAGTATATTTTCAGAACTACTTTAATGTTTAAAGAGAGTAAGGCCTAAAACCAGAAAATAATCCACTCAGAGTCCAACTTCATCTAAAGGTGAGACCTATCCAAGATATGTAATTACAGAATGGACAGAACACTACAATACACAGCATCACACAAAGATATTAATAAAAAATACAATAGAGTTAGAGAGCCATTATTCACTT
This sequence comes from Epinephelus cyanopodus, assembly GCA_026686955.1. Taxonomy (NCBI): domain Eukaryota; kingdom Metazoa; phylum Chordata; class Actinopteri; order Perciformes; family Serranidae; genus Epinephelus; species Epinephelus cyanopodus. Next base: position 7,885,154 of record CM048919.1, read on the forward strand.
TCAAGCCAGAGTTCTGAAGTCGAATTTATCCAAGTTACTCAGATGTTGACTCTTCTGTAGGTAATTTCAGGAAACAGCATACCTGTATAGCTTTTTACCCATTTCAATTCAAATCTGAGTTCAAACAAAGAAAAGAAGAGTCTTTGACCTTAAACCGTACTGATGCCTACAGACTAGAGCCATAAAGACTCATAAGGTAGAGGGAGACAACCTCAGGATGGCCTTATAAATAAATGTCAGGCAGTGAATTGATCTCTGCATATAAAGAGATGACCATCCAACCACAGCATACAAATCACTGTGATGTGTCGTAAATTTGCTACCAGTGTCAAATCCCCGGGCACTGTGTAAAAAAAGAGTAGTTGAGGAAAGAAAAAGCAGTACTTGTAACTGAAATAAAGAATTTCAAGCCTATCCACATGCATTTTAAAACAGACAGCTGTTAATCAAAATGCTTAAGAACTTTAAGGAAGCAACATCAAGTGGTTTGCCTCAAGATGCTGCAATCTGCCTGTTATGCAGGAGCCTGTTCCTGTTTCCCAAGAACAACATTTACTGTCTTTAGTCAGGATTCAAGGACGGCTTCACAGCTGGGACTGAACTAGAATATAACCACAGCTAAGTGACTCTAATTATAAAGGCTGAGCAGTGCATTATGGTGTCATTTGTATGACGATCAATGTTAATATTCATAATAAATTACAGAGGACCAAGTACAGATCCATGTGGTGCACCTCCAGCCCAGTATACCAAGAAATTATGTTCCGTGCCGATGCAGGAAGTACATCTTCGATCCAGACTGTATCTAGATATGATTTAGCCTGACTACATTTAAACCTGGGATTAATATGGGGTGTACAGTGTCCTGACTGAGAACCAGTTGAGATCCAATCATGCTGTCCTGCTCAAACAACTGAACAGTTGTTGCTGTTCCACCATTTGTTTAGCTATTGCTTCATACATGGCTCAGCTGAAACATGAATTTCCAAGTTTAGCTTGTATACTTTTGTCAGACCAAACTTGGTCTCTTCTTGACTCTGTCCACAAGTGTCTTGAATATCCATAAGCTTTCTTACTGCAGTACCCTGTCTGTAAACCAAACCTCTCCCAAGGGAGACAAATAAATGAACTTTGACTTTGACTTTTGACTCACTGCTTTCTTACTATTAACTTAGCTCACTAGCTGCCTATTGGCTGGTTTGGAACTGTCAATTACAAATTTCCGTCCACATAGTTTTTGTATGTGGACTGAAAACACACTTGTGTTCAACATGGTCACAATACTTCTCTGACCACCTCCAGAGGCAATGTGGTTGATCCAATCACAGTCCATCCTTAGTGCACTTTGGGTGTATCTACACTAGTACTTCCATGTGGTCAAGCACTATCCGATTGCATTCTGATCACAAAAATGCATTTTAATGCAATGTGTATAGGGGTCTAATGGTGTGGAGTAGGGATTTAACGATTACTGGTATTACAGTAAATCTCTGTTAATTTTTACACGGTAAGAATTTCCATTTATGTTTAAATTAATTGCATTATCGCGGTGGATTATCAGGATATGTAATAACAGCCTCACTCAAGTCTCGCGATGCAGGCGCTGCATGAATGCGTAGCATGTGTAAACACAAGGAATGAAAACATGGCGGGAGGTGGTGATAGCGGCACTCAGGACATTTTCCCCCCAACTAAACGCACAAAATCTGAGGTCGGGTGTACTTTGGGTTTCTGAAGAATGCCAGGGGACAGCTGGTGGAGGACAACTATCCTGTGTGCAGAACATGCAGAAAGAGAGTTGCTGCGAAGGGTAGCAACACTACAAATCTGCTGGCTCATCTCTGTGACCATCATCCACAGCTTTACAGCCAATGCAAGTTGTGCCACGCAAACGTCAGTTATTGTGTGAGGGACTTCGGTTTTATTAAGATTGTCATAGTAACTCTCGACGTATACGGGACATTTGAGCCGTATCTGTCCTCCTAAACAGTGACTAGGTTTTCCGTTTTTGATTAACGTTAAGACACTTAGGAGCTAATAGCTGAGTCGCTAATAGCCGCATTAGCATCTATGTTGCTAAGTGTTTCAAAACGAAACACAGCTGAACACACTGAGCGGAGCCAACAGAATATAAACCGATGTAACTTAACTCTAATTGAAATCAACTATGATTGAATCACTGTGATTATGGTTATTGTATGGCAAGCTAGAATCGATATAGACGGCCAGTTATGCTTTCTCGACATGAGCTCGAGGAAACAACATAAAACGTTGTCGGGTTAACCTTTGACCGAGAGCCCATTATAAGGTTAATTAAATTCACTGCTTGACAGTCTTGACCTAATACACACACAAGAACATGCACTTCTTTTCTCATACAGGAAATCCTCTCACTCACATGCACACTTCTAATGTGTGAATTATTCTGTGTAATGATGACCATTGCCCTAAGGGTTTTTTGGTTTCTCCTGCACATTTGTGATATCTATTCTATATATTGTATGTTTTTTGTTCTACTCTTGCATTGTTTTGTCTTATATATGTTTTTCCTCTCATGCTAATAAATAAAAAATATAAAAATTGTTTACATATTTTGCTGACTGTTAAGATGCACCAGACAAGTAAGCTTTGTTCCTGTAATCTGTTTACATATTTTGTAATTTAAAACACATTTTTCTGTTGATGAGCCAATCCCTTGCCCTGTGTGAAAGTTTCATTTTAATATAAGATTTGGCTGTTAACATTTTAGTATGATAAGGAAGTTACAAGATTTAGCGAAGTTATTTCAATGTATCTATTTTTTGGACATTTTACAGCGCTTAAAAAAATATTGTGGTATTATCGTTTACCGTGATAATTTGGTCACTATAATCAAGATATCAAATTTTCCATATCCTTACATCCCTAGTGTGGAGATAGTAACATTGGCATTTTTATTAACTGTAACCTTTCATTAGTTAGTTAGTTTCCTGACCTTAGCCATATTCTATTCACCATAACCCAGACCATGACCATACCCTATCAACAACATTGTTGCCAAACTATTTTGCTGCTTGTTCTGATCAAAAACGATTTTAAGCCGTCTTAGTTTGAAATGGTCAACAGTGTCAAATACATAATGACCAGCACTGCACAAAACAGTTTTCTAACCAGAGGCTTATCATACCACTCACTAGCTTTAAATCTCTGGTAATTACGCTTCACTGTTTTCTCCTCATGAACAGCACACTCACTGGGTCTCGACAATAAGAAATGAGTCATCAGTCCTTTCAAGGGATGGTTCAATTCTTGCAGGACCAATACAATCATTTGATTTTTGTACATTTGTGCAAGATAACTGTTTTGTAATTTTTATAGTGCACTTATTTTCAAACACATACATTCACAAAGCATGTGAAAATCTAAAGGTTTGATTTGGGATGAGAGAAAAGTTAGCCACCTGCACACTGATGCTGGAGGATACCTCGTATCTGATCTAGTGTTCAGCCTACACAGGATTTGTATTTTAATGCTCATAAATACCTTTGTCAACCAGCCAGTATAAAGCTCAGTTTATGCTTGGCTGCTCTCTCGACAGTTGTCTCCAAACAAAAGGCACCATGTAGTACCTCACCCAGCTTTTATACCTTAGCAACAGGAATGATTAAGTGATCACACAGTTACTTCCGCAGTTCCGACTGCTGTCATTTCACTCATGAATGAGCAGGAGAATAAATAGAGGTAGAATATATAATTTTACCTGTTTAGAATTCATGTTTTCTGACTTACAAGTGCCAAGTTTCACCCTGACAACAATCTATCCAATCGCACTGCATGACAATCTTTGACGTAACATTACAAAATTGTGTGCCTTCACAACAACTGTGCCCACTGACACAATTTAAAAAAGAAATGCTTAATTTCTGGTGTTTCTCTGGTGTGCTTGTGCCCACAGTCGGCAAGATGATTTTGTTTGTCTATCCCTTTCAGAACAATTACAAATTACTGCTACAGAAATGATTCTTACAACCATTTTCTGGTCTTTAGCCACTGTGGTTGAAATTTGGTTGGGTGGAGGAACAAAAAGTACTTAGTTAGATGTATTGAAATATGGTTTGAGTAGGGATGCATGATATTGGATTTTTTGCATATGCTGATATATCACAACTTATTTGGCCAATAACTCCGAAATACCAAAATATCCACTTTTTTCCCCACATGATTTTATTGATCAATCCTTTATTTACACCCGTCATTTGAACATATAAATAGGTTAAACGGGCACGACTAGGGATGCATGATATGTGATTTTTATCCAATTGCCGATATATAACAACTCATTTGGTGTATAGGCCACATATCCATTTTCTCCCCGCACCTAAGTTTAGTCATCATCAAGTCTCTTCTGTAGTGGAATTAATGTCATATTATGCATGAACACTCTTATCGTGATGGCCCACCAGCAGAGGGAGACATGAAATACAATAATTTTCAATATTTATAACATTCACTGTGCAAAATAAGAAAAAGCATGTTGTACAATTCATTTTCATCCAATAGTTCATTTTAAAGCTGATATTGGCTGATACAATAAAAGACAATATCGTCAGATACTGATACATGACGTGCCGATATTATCGTGCATTCCTAGGTTCAGGTTACAATACCTTATTAAAACTACACCAATCCATATTTCTTGAGAAATGATGTCAAATGACAATGTGCAATGTGAAAGATGTCAGTCATAGTGGTGAACTCACAGAAAATATTACTTGGTATTGCTGTTTAGGTACTTGGTTAACTAATGATCACAACCAGGTTAAAAGAATACCACATGAACTGTTGGTAGGACACTGTTTTCTATGTCAAAGGTGAACACTTTTATCCATCCACCACAACAACCATACGTCATTCTACTTCTACATTTGTTCGTGACCATCAAAAGTTAAGATTCACAAAGCCACTACAGTCGTGGTTAAATACGAACATAGGTTGCATTTAGACAGTTCAACAAAGGACATCGCCCCTTAAAAATGGAAGCAACAAGAGAAAACAACTGATAGAAACTGACATTTCTTACTTGGTTAGTGGGTAGGGTATTTGTTGGTGAAGTACTCACTGACTGAACTTTATTACTGAGAGCAGAGGTCAACCAATAGTGGATTTTTAAAGGCCAATATAATAACAATAGTTTGGAGAAGGAAAAAAGCCAACAGCTGATTAATCAGCCGATATCCAACCCTTCACAAAAAAACATCAGGAATGGACAATTTTTGGCTCTATTAGAAACTGGATAACTGTTGAACTGAACATCTAAGGCAAAGTAAAAACTATCTAAATAAATCAATCTGCTTTTTCGAGCAATTAATTTTCCTTGAAGTCAACTTGAGATTCTCAAGTACACCATGACATCACCTTCACTCTGTGTATGGAGCCTCCATGAGAGGTGCAATATTTCTGTTATTTGCATTTGAAATACAAATTTCTATTACCCTTGAGGATTTTGTAATTGGTATACGCCAGGGCTGAAAAAAAATCAAATAAAATTTGTGACAACTTTAGAGTGGGGTGTCTTTATTTTCAGAATACTCAAAATACTTTCTTAATGATTCATAAAACATAGAAAAACAAGACTATGTCAAAACCTAGCATGTGGCTGGACAGTGTATGAATTGCTAGAGTGCTTCCAATTTGAAACAGGAAGTGTCTGCAGTCTCTTTCACGTTTACAATACGTGTTAAAATGAAGCCCAATACAGTTAGACACAGTAACACAGCAGAAGGTAGCTGCTTTCTCTGGAGCTGTACCCAGTGTTCATTTAAAACAACCCTCCTCTCTTCAGCTTCGCTTGGTGATGTCTTTCCATGTGTGACTGGTCGAGGCTGCGCAGCCATCGGCCACTATGGGAGGCAAGTTCCATCGATGATTGTTCATGTATAACATACTACTGGCCAAACCAATAAGCCGGCCAACCTTTAATTCAAAGTAAAAATTCCCTCCACTAACTAGACGACTGGCCTAGCTATTAGGTGCTACATTTCGTCACAGGTACTTTGCATGTCAGTTTCAACACCTACATCAACTCATATTGGCATCAGACACAAATTCCATCCTCCAAATGAATAATCATACACAGCAATCACAACTAAACAGCAATCCAGAACTGAGCATGAGGGCTGAGGTGTGAATGTAGCCACTGAGGCTCTTTGTGGTAGAGCTTTGTGGCTGTTACATGGTTGTCAGCCTAAGTTCCTGTCTCACTCTGCACATTGGCCAAGCCTCATTAAGCACCTTTCCCAAGCTCCTTGTTTAGTCCCTAATTAGGAAAGCATGATCTGGTCAACCTCCAAGCGAAGATCTTCTCCCCACAGTGCTGTCGAGAAGCCATTAAGAACTTTCAGGACATGGAATATTGGCATGTTTCACCTTTAAAATGCCTATGTTGTGAGTGTGTGTGACTAGCCTGTCTGTGCTGACTGATTGCTGTGTATTTACTCCAAAGCATGGTGGGTGTCACACACAAAGCGATCTGTGAAGCTCCAAGGCAGCAGAATAGCACTGCCTGTCTATGTCACTCAGCCCTGTGTCTACAGTCCCTCTCTATCTCGCCTTTAATCCATCTTCTATCATCCCGCTGACTGTCTCCTCATCACCCATCTATTCATCTCCCCTCTTTCAATGACTCCCTCTGTTTCCCCCCCTCACTGTCTCCTCTTCCTCCCTCTGATGTCACAAATTCAGATATGAGGTTCTCTGATAGCACCCAGCCTTGGACACTGCAGCCTTGTTTGGAGGGGGAGCGATCAGAGGGATGAGAGGATGGAGGGAAGGGCGAGTGAGTTGACGGCGCGGGTATTTTCCGAAGCAGCAGGAGGATGTAAGACGCAGAAACAAAGGAGGACATCTAGGTTAAAAAAACATGCATGAATGCCTCTGAAAAGGCCTGTGTTGTGTTGCCGGCTTGCCTCATCCCTGTGACTCCGAGCCAGCCGTGCCTGTCAGGGCACTACTGTTGAGTCTATTTATGTTAGCTGCTCTCTTTCTTGGGGATAAAACAGTTGACTGCTAATATTCATACCTGGGGGTGAAAGGGGGTTCTCTTACTCTGAACCTGGCGCCTTCCCAGAAATGCATGCGCTGTCATAAGAGCAGACATGTCCTGTACACTTGACTCTCCTCAGTGTGTTGTGGAAGGTCTTAGTGGCACTGGGACAAAAATGCACTTTTCTTACAACAAAACATCATGAAACCACCAGAAATATTCGTGAGCAGGTCAGAGGGGTCCATTAATTTTTTATGGTTTCATGTCTTGGGTAAATTGCACGGGAGGTTGATTTGGGACTAGCATCTGCAAGGCTTCCAAATTTTAATATCAATGAGAGGACAAACATACATTTTAACTACGGCAACCCTGACACTCTGGGGAACGCACATAGGTGGAGATTTTTGGGGGGATGCAGGGGCCATGCGCCCCTTCATATTTATAAAAACATGAAAGCAACAAAGGACTTTTATTTTGACAGAATTCAAAACACTTCCATCTCAAACTGATGCAGGAAAGGCACAAATTGGGTTGTAAAAATTCACCAGAATGTGGACAATTACGTGTTGATCACTCTAAATTTTATAGGGGAGAACCCCCAACCTCATCTGCTTTATATGTGTCTCCCCCAATGTTGAGGAAAAATCCACACCCTTGGGAATACAAGCTTTTTTGCAGGCATCAGAAGCTGCAGTGACGTGGTTCAAAGGTAGCACTGCAGGTTTTCCTCTGATGGAAATTGAGTTTTTACATACACCCCTAAGTGAAAGATACATTAGTAAAGGAGAAAAAAGGGTTGGATTTAGCAGGAATCACACAGAGTGACCATTAGTATCAGCATGGCAAGGGCACTTTTAATCACTATCTCTGAATGTATATGCACTGTTGGGCTGCTTTAAAGAGCTGCTAACCCCAAAATGCCTTAAAATAGTTTAAACTTTATTTCTGAGGCTTCTACACAATTTTAATTTCAACTATTAATTTGAGTCTGAAAGCATTGCCATCATTCTTCAAAATTACACACTACATCAGTCAACTATGACATCTTAAGTTCCTGCCTTGGTGGTAAACATGCAGGTATAAACCTTCCTATATCAAAGTATTCATGCATCAAAACAGTAACGGCAATTAAAAACTTCTGCACATTCTATGTCAAAAGCTGAATTCGCCACCTTGCTTTTAAAGACCATCCCCTCACCTGTTGAAATACACCCTTTTTCGTGAAAAAACACAGTATGACTCTGCATTTTCAGCTCTGTCCCTTTGTAATAAAGCCCACATTACGCTGCTATAAATCAACAGGGATCACTTCAGCACATAAGCTAATAGAAATTTAACCTGACTTATCCAAGGGACGGGCTTATGTGTTTTTATAGCGCCCCCAATAGTATGCTCTGGTAACTTGAAAATGGCTGAAGTTGAATGAAATTAGGATATTTTGTCATACTGTCAACCAAACAAGGAACGCACACACATACACAGAAGTAAAAAAAAATCTCTCCACGTCTTACCTAAAATCAACCAAAATACTGTTTTGAAAGTTCCTCAAAAACAGCAGTTTACCCTGTCTGTCTTAGTTTCATCATTTTGTGTATGCAGCATGCCATAAATTGGACATTAGTGAGTCTTACTGCAGCACAAGGAGAGCTGAGGGAGGCTCCTTGCACCAGAAGGGGACAGTGAATGACAACCCATTTTGTGGCGAATAAGACTGCTGGCCATCAGTGAGTGATACCAGGCTGACTGAAAGTGCGCCACAGCAATAGGCTCAAAGCATTCATCTGCCTACTCCACTGCAAAGAAATCAGCTATGTGCCTCTGGTTTCTCCCTGAAGCATCAGTGGGCATCATTTGCCTTATCATCATGTATTACCAAGACATGACTTGAGCACATTCCTCATGTGTTTCAGAAGGTAAAAAAATCCATGCAAGATTTCTCTAAAGATGGCTGGTAATTATATCCAGCTTTAAAGTTTGTGTAAGGTGACAAATAAATACCATATGGACAAAAGGGGAAAACGAAAGGTGTCAAAGGATACTAAGGGTTTATTTCCTATTTTCACTCTAGCTTTGTCTCTCTTCACACTTACTACTCATTACTCAGCCTGTTATTTAACTGTTAAATACTAAGATAGCTAAGAATAAGATCTATACTTTAGTTTATTAAAATATGACTAACTCCGACAAGTCATGCACCAGGTTTGGTCGGATGCGCAACGCTTTCTGTCGGATGGAGAACCTAAACGTCAAACCCAACTCAAAATAACGTGCATTTTAATGCAGCCTTGCCCACTGGCAACACTGCTTTGAAAACTGGGCATTCTACGAGTTGCATATCAGGTGGTGTTTTCCAAAATCACATCGGCTACGAAGGCTCAAAGACATGAGGTGTTGGCTGAAATTAAAACTTCAGATATGGGTCTGAAGGAACCGATTTCAAAAGTTAAAATACATGTGTTTACGGGGATACATCCCGCGTGGTGTGTTTCATATGTGCCGATTTACAGAGTTGCGCTTTAATGATATAAAAATGTCTGAAATGATGTCCGAGTCGGTGTTTGACCTTTGCGCGCGAGCATAAACTCATTAAATAGCATGTTTTTGAACGAAGTTAGGCGACACCGTATCCCCAGAGTAACATGCCTCCTTCCATCCTCACGGGCGGACTGAGGAGCCCAGACGGTGACTGTCCACCAGCGGTGCGACTCTCTGACAACATACCGGTTGGGTGTGTGAGACAAAAAATCCAGTGCTACTCCCCAACCTGGCTTAACGCAGACCACATTACAGAAGGGATCACAACAACAAGAATAAATCGACGGAATATATAGTAATTTATCAGTGCCTTTTTCTGTCTCATTTTGCCCCAAACCGCCCAAGAACAGTGACAAAACCGACACGCATCTCACCAAAACAAAACGCAGAGGCACCACAAAACAAACTGTGTTGATGGCATGTGTGTGTACAGTAAACTTGAAGGTGAGCAGCGATGTCAGCAAGAGGTCAATAAGAGTGAATGTGATTCATTTACAAAATGGGAATTTACCTTGAGTAAGTTAGCAGTCCCTTTGATGCATACTGTCAGTGGTCAGAGCTCGGTGCGTTCACTGTGCAATCACCAATTCCAAAAGCCTGGGGTAAGTCCGAGGATAAGTCCACCACACGCCTTGTTATAAACGGAAATTTCGTCTTGACACAGAGCAAATTAGATGTAACGTCAATTGGGATAAAGAAGAGGTGAAAACTCAGAGAGGAGTTCCGTTAGTTCCGACTGTGCCTCCAGTGCGTAAAATGGGTTCAGAAAATCCCGAGTGTATTCACCGACAGCTCTTTTCATACATTGTTCCAAAATGAAACGTCCTCCGCTCCTCTTTAATTTATAAAGGGAAACTCCTTTTTTTTCCAAAATAGTTTGTTATTCCAGAAATTCCGACATTCGTCTCAAAAAAAAAGTTATTCTCCAGATCTCCGTCTTCAGGTTACACAGTCTTCCAGGTGAATGTGAAGGTTTAACGGAGCGGCAAATCAAAGAGGGCTCGCGCGCGTCTCGGGAACCGCCGTCCCCAGCTCGCGGCTCTGGAGCGTCCTTGTCTGTCTGTGTGTCCGCGCGCAGCAACAGCCGGATTCCTTATTTGGAAGCCCGGGGCTCGCGCTACTGTCAAGAGAGTCAGGTTATACCAATATGACTTCCAGCTAAATCTTTCAAAATAAAAAGACTTAATTGGGGAGAAACGCTGCAACGCTCACCTCTATAGCAGCAGCAGGAGAGAATAAAATCACTTTCACATTAAATATCAATCACATTTAAACGAAAACACAGTTTAAAAAAACGCTTTTAAATGACGAAAAAAAATCCCTTTAAGTGCAAAAAAGTCACTGTTTTCCTGTTCGTTTGTTTTGTTTGTTTGTTTGTTTTTATCATTTTTAGTATTGTTTATTATGATTATTTATTTTTATTAAAAAAGACTGTCAATCTCTGCATTTATGTATGTTTCCTTGTAAATGCAACTTAACCTATGGTAACAAACTGTACTGTGCACCATGAATATCCATAAGGGCATCTGTTAATAAAAACAAATCTTTAAAAAAAAAAAAAAAAAAAAAAAAAAGACTGTCGATCTCTGAAAATTAAGCATTGCTTAGATATGTATAAGTAAGGATGGAGTCAAAAATAAATAAATAAATAAATAAATAAAAATGAAGTAAATAAAATGTTGTGTTGTGTATATTTTTCCAGGAGGCCTGCCATATGTATGCATGACCACCAAAACCTGCAGAGCATACACACAGGCGTACTGTGTATGAGATATGGTATAAAAGTTTAAAATGTCACACCTGCTCTTACATATATATATATATATATATATATATATATATATATATATATATATATATATACAGTATATGTATGTATGTATGTATGTATGTATTTTTTTTTATTTTTTTTTTTTTAAATGTTGTATTTTACGCATTGTGTAAATGTCACTGCTTTCATGGCACAGCCTTTGTTTTTGTTTTACATTACAGTAGCAATAAAAAAAAAAAAAAAAAGAAACAGCATTCAATAAACAGAGGCTTCCCCCTGGGAATGCTTTTACTTTGAAGGCAAAATCGCCCAATTTCCTGCCAGATTCTGCCTTTTACTGTGTTGAAAGCTGAGGGGGTTCCTCTCAATAGAAAATTCACCCATCAGCCCCCTCTTCTGGAGTCAAACAGCGTCAATTGGATGTCAGGTCTGTGGCACCACCTACATTTACCACACAAAGAGGAAATGTTAAGAATAAATAGCCACAACACAGGGTATATAAAAGGCATTCAGGGGATGTAGCTAATTCTGTGATGCACCACTGGTCTGTGTGGGAGAGACAGCATCAGCCAATTTCTCCACCGTGCCAAACTCATTCCTCACCTACAGGGAGATTCAGTCAAACAGGGTGTGCAGGGCTGTAGCTAAGACACCTGAGGACATGTATGTGACTTTACGGGTTATAACAACCCACAAATTGCATAGTATTACATATGGTGAGGTTGGAAGGCTGATGGTTATATTTTTAGACTATCTCAAATAATTTAATTATATTTTAATAAAGGGATTTCCTTAGGATAAAATCCTTGCAGCATGAAGAAAGCTTTTGAAAAATCCTATAGAGAGATTACATTTACAGAAAGTATAACTGAATTTCAAATAAAATTCATATTGTATAAACAATTAAAATATTTAGAAAATATACAAGTTTTACATAGTTGCCAATCAAAAACACCTTTGGGAAACGAGGTGGTGCTGAAGGGGTTTGAATTTTTGACCTCAGTGTTTCTAGAAGTCCTGGCTGCAGCATCAGCTCAGGGGCCCACAGGCAAATTTGAGACCCCGCAGTTCCTCCAACATTATGTGCATTTTGTGTGCATCCAGTTGCCTTTAAGTATCAACAACACACAGCAGACACATGGACGCTGCAGTATATTTCGCCCAGAGACCCAGAAACAAACTGACTCCAGTACTGGAGAGTGAACTGGCCCCAGGTTTGCTGTGTCTCAGTTTGTGGTTATTTTTATCAAACTAAAAGTATGCATTCTGCAGCCTTTGTATATAGTAATACTGATCATTTAGGTGATTCTCAATTTTAAAAAAAGGGTATTAAAATTAGATCTTGACACAGCATCCCACTGCAAGACAGGGTCTCAAATTTGGATAAAAATCAAGAAACCACATTTGGGCCCTCAGCAATAGGTGTTTTTTTAATTATTAACACTTATAATGTGTCTCAGTGGCAACAAAGGACCCCTGGGGCCCCTTGGGGGAAGTGCTGCAGTAATTATTCAAAGACATCTTGCCTCGAGGTAGTTGTATACTTTGACCATTTGGTAATCCAGCCCTGGGGATGTGAAGCATTTCAAATATAAATGTAAAACTAAAAAAAAAAAAAGACAGACATTCCTTTTTTGCCACTGTTACAGTATAATGCTCTAAAATATCAGTTATTGTGGTCATAATGACGGCTATTGGTATTGTCAAAAATATCAATTTAGATATCAACTTTGGATATTTACCAGAGATGCAATACTTGTTTTCTGCTGTATTGATACACCAGCTGCACTTCTCTATATGCATATTACTGTTAATATGTACTACAGTCATTCTGCTGTTCTCCAATACGAACCATGAAAAGAAAACTTGTCATTTATCTTCCAATAAGAATTTTAAACTGTATGCCTTTAATGCCATTTATTCCATGGTATCGAAAAAGGTATTGAATATCAATAATTTTTCAAAGTACTGTATCAAAGTTAGAAATTCCAGTTTTCGTGACAACACTAATGGCTGTGCCAATAAAAGGGAAATGTAGTCGTGTGTCTCTGCAAGGTAATGTTTTGACCTACATCACAACATTTCCGAGAGATGTGACTCATGCAGTTTTAGGACCCTGAGCAGAATCCGAACCAAGGCCCTGGTTGAAATGCACATTGACGACAGTAAGTCACTCAAACTGCAAATTATCACCACAAAGTGTTTTTGCACTTCAATTAAAGTACTGAAAGAAATAAATTATAGCCTGATAAAATGTCAATATGCAGCTCAGCTCTGTTTTCTTCTAATGAAATCACATCAGTCTGTTGCCCAACCTGTTCCTGATATAAAAATATTCAAAAAAGGAATAGAGAAATAAGTGAATTGTGGAAAGAAGTGAACAGAGGTCTTCACATGTGCACTGTTTATGTTTAGTCAGGCATCCAGTCGTGATGGTACTGGCTGCCCTAATTAGCATATCCCTAAGGTCAGCTATGAGATTGACCAAGTAATAACCTTCTCAATCATTGGTCATTATTCCTTAAGTGTGTATATTTGGTGAATATAAGCAGATGGTAGTTAGCTAGAGAATCAAAACATTGACAGAGAAAGAGAAGAAGACCCTGACCCACAAACCAAAAAGCATTAGTCTGACAATAAATTTGTTCTTTAAAAGAAAAAAAGAAGGAAAAAAAAGGTAAAATCTGATGCAGCAGAACCGGACATACGCATTTCACTGTCTTTTTACACAACTACTATGAGTTAGACTCCAGGCTATGTTAGCCGCTACTACCATAGCCTGGAGTCTCTAGCCTCCAGCAGAGATGAGGAGCTACAAAGGTCCAGTGAGCTCAGTTCAGTCTTTGTCCGCTTCCCCAATTTTTTTTTTCATATTCAAAACTATAGTTTGACAACCCATTCTCACTCCCAACTCGCCAAATACTGCCGTTTCAGCGTCAGACGTCAGAAATGCCACACACTCTGGTGGTGGCTATATCTGACGCCACTGGCATCTACCATAGTGTGGTGAGGGACAAAGTCCTCATAGGGTGGGCAGGACGGGAGGTGGATGGGACAAACACACTCTGGATTTTCACCCAAGAGCCCACTGTCAAAAGTAAAACAAAACGTCAGTGGAGTTATTTTATGAACAACTTAGTGTGCTAGTGTATGTAGCCTGCTACACTGGCAATGTATGTCACACAACGTATGTCACGTGATATGATGTTACATTAGTAAGAACTGTACTTATTTTAAGCCAAACCATGATGTTTTTCTTTACACCTAACCATGTGCTTTTGTTTCACAAACAAACAAACGTAAAGTGGGCTTTACCAAAGTCACACATTTATTTTGAAAAAGACTATATGCATGTAACAATCAGAGACTGTACATTTCCTGTAAAAAAAACAAAACAAAAAAAAAAAACATCCAAAATCAACGCAGGACGCTACCAAGCGCAACATATTTTGATGTTACACTTGTTACACTTACAAAGCAGCTGTACTTGTCGAATTGGAATGAGAACGTTTAGAGTTTAAAGATGCTGACTCGAGTGACATCACTTCAGGACATATATTAATCTTCACACAACTATCTCTGAAGACACAACAGCTTTTATATGATGTTTTTTTTTTTCTTTTGTTGCTTATGCAGAAGCACTGCTCAAGACGTATAAACAGGTTTTGAGGTGTAAGATTGATGGAGTTTTTCTGAATTATAAGAGTTTTCACCAGTGCTTAAAACGTCACTGCATGTTTTTAACATAAACCTGCAGCTGAGCTCATTGTATCTCCACCACGCTCAGGAGTGCTCTCTTTAAGTCTTTTTTACTTTAATCCCTCCTCTGTATACCTTGTTTCCCTGAAGCGTCTTCTCCAAAAACTTTTCTTCGACACTTCTTGGATGCCATATAGCTTTCGCCATACTCCTAGCTGCTGCTCCTAACAATGGTCTCTTCACCTGCCTTTTTTTTTTTAAATCCTCATTTCAAACTGTCAGCACACATAGTATCAGAGGAAAACATCAGAAGCTCACACAAACAGATGATTCACTGGAAAATAAAACAAAACAGACAATAGAAACCAAAGAAAAAGTATCGTAAAATAAATTCATCTCTCCTCTTAAACACATCACTTCCAGTGCACCTGCACAGCGAAGCCACCACAGACACCCAACACCAAAACTCTGGTGTACTGAGAAACACAGAGAGCTTTCCCTGGCAGTGACAGGCTATCTCTGCATTGTGTGAACTTGTTTGGCAGCAGTGTGAATGTAACAGACGTTCAGTTATATGTAAAAGTCTCACACACCAGCTTTATATCCACTGCTGTTACAGCTGTCCTCACTGTGCATCAGAAGATCTTCTGTATCTTAACACTACTTACTTACTTGTTTTTACTTGAAATGTTATCTTGATATTTATTGGAATAATATATTATTTAATTCATGAACCATCCTTCAGTTTATAAAAATGTTTCCAGTATGGATCTGAGACTCTGGATCTCTCCTCCCCCTCTCCTTTTCTGAACTGCTCTTATTGATAAAAATCACTTATTCTGCATTGTCCTACTGTATACACTAGAAATCAACTAGCTTGAAAATTGTTTTCTTGAAGTGAGATAAATATATGAATGAAATGTTAAAAAAAAAAAAGAAGACTTGCTGCTTGTATAAACTTCTATCACTCAGACCACCCTCAGGGGCATCAGCTGCTGACCACGGGCTGGAGCTGTCATGTCATTTCGGAATAGATGGAATGTAAATATTGTGCAGCGATTTGAATCTCACCTTGAACAAAAATGCGACTACCATCTTAAGAGACAGTCATCAGTATTACATCACACATTGCTATGTGGCCCGGAGGTGTAAATGGAAATACCACGTCATTGTGTTCTGCTCTCCAGCAGGAAGATTCCTGCTGGCCCTACACTGAAGGCTGAGTGTTGGACGGTGGTTAATCTCAGCACAGACAAGGTTCAAAGACAGAGTTTCCTGTCAGTGTGCAGAAACAAATGTTATCAATGTAAATCAAAAGCAGTTTTCAAGATCCCAAATTTTTATTATTTTTTCTCCAAGTACATAATCATTCAGGATAAACCTCTTTTTTGCGCATTTTCAATCTGGGAATGAAAAAACCTGAGTGTAAACGCCCCAAATTCAGAAAATGAAGTAATATCACAAACAAGTTTTTCTGCATGGGGGAGGTGGGAAAGTTGGTGTATTGATAAATGTCAAATGCGACCAAGTGCAATGGAAACAGATTCATATAATAAATGATGACATACAGTCATTGCATTTCGTCATTACAGAAGCCACTGTAAGCTCTCTCCGTCATCTCTGGATGGGTCTCAACATGCTTATGTCAGCACATCTCTTCCAAGAGCACAAAGCTGTAATATTAATCTTTCAGAACTCTATATTTCCATTGTCCAGTGCACTCCCTGTTATCATGCATTGTTTGTTTTGAGGTTTGACTGGCACTCTTTCAATTGCCCTCTTCTGCAGTGGCACCAGACTAGAGAATTAGCACCACCCACTGCATCATCTTGATGAACCAACTCCCAGTATTTGCATAGAAGTAGTGGATGGAAAAGCACATCATTTCGCATTTTCTTTTGCTGATTTTCAGTTAAAATTTGCATTGCATTTAGATATAAACTCATCTATTGGCAAGATCACAATGGATTAAGATTGGCTCCTCCAATAGACCTTTTTCACAGCACACATTCAGACCTACCATAGCATGAAAAGCACAGATGGAAGCACGAAGAGGCCAAACACAGGCCGTGATTTTTTCTCCCCTTAAATTAATTGTTTTTAATGTGGATGCGTTGCAGGTGTGCTGAAACACCAGAGCAACACAGTCACGACATGCACGTGTTCCTATTTTTCAGGGCGCGACAGTTGCGCCCTGAGATTAATAGAGTTCAGTTTTTGGAACACAGCAGCGCACACCGCATGTCATGTGATGTGGAACAATCAATCACAGCCGACAGACATCTTTCAGTCTGTGATTAAATATAGAGAAGATGTCGAACATTGTAGTGCAGGGCTTTCAGAGCTTTACTTCTGTCCCATAGAGAATAGGACTACACACTAATAGGCCTGGAAGAAGATCAGCTCTGCACTCAGAATTTAAGGTAAATACACTATGAAACAGTACTTGTTAAGGTTGCTTAGCAACTTCAGACGCAACCTGCTGCCATGCTCTTGAAAGCTGGAACAAAAGAGGCATAAAAGTAGCACCCTTACGTTTTCCGGGTGGTTAAAGGTGCAGCATGTGTATGGCTCCTGACACTGACAATGGCTCTCTTGTTAAAAATCCCAGGAAGCATGTCTGATGAGCCAGCAGGTACAATACCAAACCTTGGCACTTGCTTACAGCCTTCATTTGGAAGTTATGTTTTTTTCCTAGCATTTAAAAATGAACCGAAACCAATAGCAGCCTCGGAAGTTGTGAAATCAAAAGCGTATTAAAAATACAGTATAATCAGGTGCACTGGTTCCAACACTGGGGCTCATCCTCTGAGTTAAATGAATATCCACAGTTTCTGTCATAAGGGTAACTTTGGTTATTCCAGCCTGGACCTTTTCTTCTCATGCTTTTGTGTTAAAGTTATTAACAGCAACAACAGTTTTTGAAATTGGGCCAGTATTAATCAAGACACCAGCTGCAATACAACACCTTGGACAATGGAGCATTGTCAATTTATGTCCACTTAAAGTGCTTGTTTAAAAAAACAGTAACTTAAGCATGTATAAAGCCAACATATTTTCACATCTAACTGGATACATTAAAGGTTTATTTCAGCCAAACCATAGTG
Organism: Epinephelus cyanopodus; assembly: GCA_026686955.1. NCBI lineage: Eukaryota > Metazoa > Chordata > Actinopteri > Perciformes > Serranidae > Epinephelus > Epinephelus cyanopodus. The sequence goes on from CM048919.1 coordinate 7,903,287, forward strand.
AGAAATACTTTGACATTCATGATCCTCAGAGGATTTATCCTACTTACTTTGGTGATCCCTTGACTGTTCCTCTAGCACCACCTGCAGGTTGACATTTTTGGTTCAAGGTGAAACCTCTCGACAACTATTGGATGGGTTGTCATGGAATTTGATGCAGACATTAATGTTCCCCACAGAATGAACTGCAACCGACCACCAAGACATTCCTGGTCTGAGTCTCAGCTGTACGTTGTCTTTCATGCTAATTAGCAAATGTTAGCATGCTTTCATGTTAAACCTAGATGTCAGACATGTTAAACATTACAGTTCGTGCCCACTGCTGCACCCTAACCCTGAACCTTCATGGACAAACCACAGCAATAGTTTGCATCTTCCTCCTCAGTCTCACGCTCTTTCTCTTCAAGATGTAGATAATATGTAACCAAGCACTAGCTTTCCTCCACACACATACATAAACACACTTTCAGTTTTGCCACTGGGCATGGGCACACAGCTGGGAAACCCTTATGATGTGAAAGCCAGAGAGATCTGAGAGGTTTCTACAGGCAAGAGCACAAACAAATACATCTTCCCTCCTTAACTGCCATTGTCTCCACTTCAATCAAACGCAAACAGGCATGTACAAGTGCACACAAGGACACATACACACAGAAATCCATCTCAAGACCACTTAGCAAACAGCGTTGTCAGTGGTAGGTATGAGCAAGCTGTTTCACGTATGAATATTTCATGTTGGGGTTGAACTGGATGACTGAAGTGTTGGTGCCTCCAAATCTTTCCTTTAAAAATTGTGATGTCTGATTATGTTTGCAAACACATCTGAGGTAATGTTCTTTTCAAGCTGCAGAATATACCACAATGTATCCTGAAATGCTTGCCAACATCCCCTCTTTTTTGCTGCACCCATGAAGCAATCAAATTCCTGGCAGAATCAAAGTCTTATGCAGCCTTGTCATGAATTGCATTTACGGGAGGCTGAGAGTGCATTTTCTGAGGCTCTTTGTGTTGGAATTATGTTCAGCCAGAGTCCAAGAGCACGGGGAGAGCGCAGGGATGAGTATGAGGGGAAAGCAGCTGTGTTAGCAGCTGAACTAATAAAAGAGCATTTAAAAAGAAACACCCCGTCTCCTAATGCCTCACACTGACACGGAGGAATTAACGATTGCTACGTTTCCAGGAATTCATTAATGCTTGGCATGAATGAGTATTGCTATTCAACATCATTTAAAGTAGTACAAAAGCTGGGATGTAAATCACTCCTGTCTATCTATTTTTGCAGAGAAAATTACGTTGTAATTTTGGGCACATTGGCTTTAATTGCCAGCATGCTTCATGATGTGACATGATTTTATGACCTCATTGTGGTGTCGCCGTAGTGTTTTGCTTCTGTGGATAGATGTGGACCAACATTTCGTAGGCTGTGTTCACAATGCGGTTGAAAGAGTCTCAGTTTTTATTTGGTTTTGTGGTTTTATGAACAAGTATGGATTGCCACCAAGGCATCCCAGGCCCCAGGGGTCCCAAAAGCCCCAGGTTCACTGGGGGTCAATAGGCTGTACATAACGTCATTAATACTAAATTGGTTTAGGGAGTTGGACTCCTGAAGTACAATATCAACAACAATAAAGCGTAAAACAAAAGGTGTGTGTTTTGGGGTGAGGGTCAATAATGGCTCAATGAAGATGACCCCTTTCAGGATGGAGTGGCCATACGTATGAGCTGCAGAAAACCTCTGTTCAACCAACATAGTTATGTGACTCTGCATTTGGATAGAAGACTGGGAGGGGGCGTGGATCATATCAGACATCTCATTAAATTGGACTAATGTGGTATTATCTAAAGTAATACTTATTAGCAATGAAATTGTTGAGCATTTATAGCATCAAATTGAATTAATGGCATGTAACTCATAATGAAATCTATTTTCACATCCTCACACTGTACTCTCCATCTTTCTCTCTCTTTCTCTCTCTCTCTTATTTTTTATATCTTACTAAAAGTTTTAAGGGATTGTGCAAATTTTGTGTACACCAGCATCTAGACATACCTACATATATATATTTCAAAATGCTACTTAAAGCAGCTAATTTACGTTTTCATTGATTATAGCGCCCCCTTTGGTTGAAGCGGCATGACACCCACAACCTGGTGTCGTAAAATTCCGAATGCAGCCGGTTGGGTGTGTTGTTGGGTTCAAATAAATATGCAGATGTTCAAGGGGGGTGATACGAACTAGGGACAAATGGTAATATGGTCAATATTAAACAAATAAATATTTAATATATACATAAATAAATAATAACATAATCAATAAATACATATGTCTATAGAATAAATCCTGAAATAACTATATGAGGAAATGAATATATAAATAAATGAGGGATGCACGATATGTCGACAAGACAATGGTATAGGCTGATACTGGTTTGAAAAATGAAATATTGGAAATGGCCAGCGTGTCGATTTCTGCTGATATGACAAACCCTTTTTTCTAAATGACAAATTCAACATGTACAAACATGAGGTTAATAACACAGCGTAGGTAACTAAACAACATTGCACAAAGATATACAAGTATGACACAAGTATGTATGAAGAATATAAATGACAAAAATTAAAACAGACACATTATTTTATGCAGGGCTTTTAAATATGAAAGGAAATATTCTTTATAAATGCACGTAAATCAGACAATGAAATGATAGTGCTTTGTGGAGTGGCGCCTGAGGAACCACATTCAGATCAACGCGGGGAAAACCAAAGAGCTGGTGGTTGATTTCCGCAGGCGCAGACTCCTCCCCTCAACACCGGTGAACATCCAGGAAAAGGACATTGAGATGGTGACATCTTATAAGTACCTGGGTGTTCATCTTAACAATAAACTGGACTGGACTAATCACATAACAGTACTGTACAGGAAAGGCCAAAGCACACTGTACCTGCTGAGGCTCAGGTCTTTTGGAGTGCAGGGGCGCTCCTGAAGACCTTCTCTGACACCGTGGTGGCATCAGCCATCTTTTACGGAGTGGTCTGCTGGGGCAGCAGCGTCTCGGCTGCAGATAGGAAGAGACTGGACAAGCTGATCAAGAAAGCCAGCTCTGTCCTGGGATGCTCTCTGGACTCTGTGCAGGTGGTGGGAGAAAGGAGGATGATCTCTGAGGACTAACGACTCCCATCCCCTGCAGGAGGAGATAAAAGCTCTGGAGAGCTCCTTCAGCGATAGACTGAGTCACCCAAAGTGTATGAAGGAACGCTATTGCAGGTCCTTCCTGCCTGCTGCTGTCAGACTACATAACCAGCACTGCTCACATTAAACTGCACCATGGAAACTTTAGGGATACCATAATAAGCATTATTGGCCCCCTTGTTGTTGTGTTTTTGCACATACAATATTCACTTTGCACTAAATATGTTCACCTAGTTTTTTAAGTTTTTAAATTGAACATGAATAAAAATACATATGAAAATAAAAATGAACCAGGGAACAAGCATACAGATTAAGAGGTATGTTTTGTCAAAGGATTCAAGGAAGAAAATTGCATAATTTTTCATAATCGGTATCGGTTTTCAGCCAAGTGAGTTATTGCATATCGGATATCGGCAAAAAAAATTCAATATCATGCATCCCTAAAATAAATGCACATAAATATATAGATGGATCTATACATCCCAATACATAAATAAACCTTTTTTAAAGGACATTTTTACAATAACTACTTTTATTTATTTCAGGGGACTTTTATGTTGTAATGTCAGATTTATTTCACAGTCCTTTTTATTTCCATCTGTTTAAATAACCATTCAGTACTTGGTAGAGTGTGAGCGGACGCTAAAGCCCTGTAAGAAGTCCAATACGGCTCAGTTCAGTTTGGTACAACATTTTCTCTGTTGCCACTATGAAAAGTTGTGGACAGTACCAATGGAACCATTCCTAAAACCCTGTTTCCACCGAGCAATACGGTACACTTTTTTTCTGTTCCCACTGCGAAAAGTTGTGGATGGTACCAATGGAACAGTTCTGTCCCCCCAAGGTGGAGCTGTGAACACTGCCTGTTGATTGGTTAGTAGCGGACGGTCACTCTGCTCACGGCTGAGATGTGGCCTATTTTCAGGCTTATGTTACTGCTATTCATACCGTGGAGAGTTAACATACTTTAGTAAACTGTAACTATAACATGAGAGGATGTTCTGCTGCCTCTTGCAGCAGCTGTAGTCAGAGAAAAGAAACAACTTAATTCACTGGGTCGACTGCCGGCAATTTGTTGTTATGTTACTCAATGCATGAGCTCACTAAATGAATCCATCAACACACTGTGACAACTTTGACCATTACTTTAGTTTTTATATATGACATATGCTTTTAGTAATGAGTGGATCTTCAAGCATTTATATTAATTTTGACCAGGTTATGTGAACTACATATATTCTAATCCTCAATCCCCTTGAAAGAGACTCTCACTGCAGCCTGTTTTAATTTGTTCTGATAATGTCGGCATACAATCCTGTTCTGTGGACAATAAACCAGGTGCAGACTTCCCTTTGTGTCACCAGCGATGAGGAAATACAGCAAGTGCTGGACGGAGCAGTGTGAGTCAAAAACCCTGCCCATATTTAAGAGTAGGCCCTACTGTCTGCAGTGGAAACACTAAACAGACATAGGGTCTAGGTACCATGTCTGAAGGGTTACTTCTGGTTCCAAAGTGTGGGGCCAACTGTAAGTCACGAGTCTTTAACAGATGAATTTTGACTCAAATACGAGGTAAAATGTTTTTTTGTTTTTCAGTATTTTGACAATATTTGTTTTTTAAAGTAAGGAAATGAACACACATAAGTAAAAACTACAGGTTCTAAGCTTCATTTTGATGTATAAGGGTTAGGGTTTCTTTCTAGGGTTTGAAAGAAATCCAGCTGCCACAACAGGCTTTTGTCTCACTACTCACACAGTGCACACGCCGCCTCCTCCTTGATGCACAAATTTCCCTGAGTGAAAGCTGCGAACAGTCAGCTCTCAGCCACCCTGCTGTGCGCTGATCTGTGGAGGCGACAACAGAATATAGCGATCACTTTTTTTTTAAAATAATGTGTGGTATAAGAAACGACTCACTCATGAAATCAAAGTCATATGTTGCAAACAAAATGTGCATTTTTAACTTGTGGCCATCCAGGTCAAACAAAGCTTTTTAATAATGAGTATTTTAGGGTAGAATAAATATCTTTTTTTTCCTTTGCATTATTTGTGCTTGCCCAGATGCAATATTGACACGTGGAGCCCGTTTTTATCCATTGTTATCAGAACTTTATGATCAGAACTGAGCATGAAAAGCTGAAGTGGATCTCCCTGCATCCAGTAGAGAAATGCAGATGGGTGATGGATGAAAGGAAAATCATGAATAAATGAGTGGTTAAGCCTTACCCAGATGCTTCCACAGAGATCATGGATTCCCACTAAAAGGTTTGATGAGTGAAGGTAACAGCATATGAGTCCCATCATTTTCACATTGTCACCAGATCGTCCCTCTAGTTGAGTTCAGTGCACTCAGAGAATTTATGACAAGGAGCACTGAAGCTGCTGTGGACACTTGTGGTGGAACTAAACCTTACAAAGACTCTTCATGTTGGTTTGTCCTTGTATTTGTCTTCAGTTTGTAGGCAGGTGAAGAAAACCTTAAGCTTAGCTCTATCCAGCAACTCCAAAGCTCAGTCACATGTTGTATCTTGTTCATTACACATAAAGAGAAATGTAAAAAAAAAAAAAAAAAAAAAAAAAGTTTAAGAAAAAAAGTGAATTGTAATTTTTGGTGCCGTTATTCAAACATATTTCAACAACCACTTTGGTTGCACTTCCTGCCAGCTATTCAGAAGTACTAAACCATTAACATGTAAGTTTGGGCAAATAAAACACTCAAAGTGATTGTAATTGATATTAATGATAGTGTGGAAACACTGGGACATTATGAAAGGGGTCTAAGTGATCAGCTGCTTCTGCAGCTCTCCTTGGCTTTACAGAGCTTTATAGCGAGTTTCAGCTCATGGTTCAGCTGTCCAACCCACAACTTCACTGTTTATAGTTCCATCTCACTGCTCTCATAGTGTTGTTTTCAGTCGCAGCAGGCAGCTCTTTGAGAGAAAAAGCCCTAAAAACTTACTGTACACTACCTGCAGCAGCAGCAAACAGCAGACAGACACAGAGATGCTGGTGAACAGTTAGCAGCAGTCAGACACAGAGATGCTGGTGAACAGTTAGCAGCAGTCAGAGTATGAACAGGGGTAGGCAACCTGCGGCTCCGGAGCCACATGCTGCTCTTTAGCCTCTCTCCGGTGGCTCCCTGTGGTTTTAAAAAAGTAAAATCATATGGAAATGAATAGCATTTACTTTTTAAAAACATTTTAAATTTTATTTACCATTTTTGGCACCATAAACATTGGTCAATCCATGTGAAATTTGGCACAGTGGTAGAGGGCCATGGGAGGATGCATGAATGAAGCAATATTACACCAGTTGGCCAAAGGGCGGCGCTATAGCAAACCAATTGAAATTGCAAACTTTGAATGGGTATATTTCATGCCCCATATGTAGTAGAGACATTAAACTTTGCACAGAGATGCCTCTCCTCATGAGGAACACATTTGCCTCAAGAACCCATAACTTCAGGTTGTATAGATTTTCCACCATTTTGAATTTTTGAAAAACACTTAAAATCAATCTCTCCTAGGAAGTTTGACTGATCTGCATGAAACTCAGTGAACATGATCTAGGGACCAATATCTAAAGTTCCCTCTTGGCAAAAGCTGGAAAACTTACTAAAACTGAGCTTCTATAAGGCAATGAATATTGCGGGGGGCTTGGCTCATCACATAAAGGTGTGTAACATCTCAAGGGTTTCACCGATCACCATGCAACTTTGTAGGCATACGACCACACATAATCTGAGGGGACCCCTCCATTATTGACCCCATCAAACAAAATGGGGGCGCTAGAGAGCTAATTTCTTATCTAGGCCTAACCGCCATATCGATTTTTACTAAACTTGGTAGATATGTAGAACAGGACGCCTCAAGGTGACTGGAGAAATTTAACTCTAATTGGCAACAGAAAAATGCTTAAAAACTGCTAAAATACGACCGATTGTTGTGGCTCCCCCTGTGGCCCAATGTTTGTTTTTTCTTCTAATTTTTGGTATGACTAAGTCATGGTATGGTATGCTGTACTCAATGGGTATGGACTAGTTATTATTATATTAAAAAGGTTTTTAAGCACCTTTCCCTCTAAATGTTGCTGAGGTCATGTCAAAATGAACCTTAGTAATGGTGGCTAGTCTTGAGTCGCCCTAGGCTAGCTATGGACTCCAAATCCAAAAATGCTGAAGTCTCGGAGGAAAATGATTATGTTTTCTGATGCTGGTGGAGATAGCTGAGAGAGAAGACATCATCATGCAAGTTGTAACATACATCTAGTGAAGCCATTCTTACTGCAGATCTGCCTGTCATGACCGCCACTACCTTTGTCTGTGACTGAAAGAGTGAGAACACACAGATGGCATGGCCATAGTTCTCCAATCTTTTACAAGACATACCTGGCAAGCCATGTCTGTGTATTGCAAACAAAATGAAATTTACAAGTGTCCATGAGACAATTTTTCTCATTAATAGTTTAATTGACAATAATGGCTAAGACACAGAGGTCTCCTGCAGTGGTTCTATCGACGGGCGAAATCTGACACTTAACAAAAAAAATTCAAAACACATACCAGGTATCTACAGTGGGACTGCTGTTAAACCTCAGTTTAAGTTTCGGGAAAGATTGTTACAACTGTTATAGTCAAGATTACTATTGTGTGTCACATTATGTGACAAGACATGGATTGAGGTCTCCAGCATTAAAGCAACACATTGTAGTTTTTGAGCCCTCAAAATACATATCAAGATCCTTGTGATGATACATCAACTCACAATAGGTTGGATGACACCTCCATCATTGCTTGAGAGTGTCTGTTTCACTTGTACTGGCACTATGCAGATTCAGGATTCGGGTAGGAAGCCAGACACAAAAAAGACTACAAAATTTGGATGCTTTATGGCATATGCCATATCCCCCTCCTCTCTTTAGAGTAGCATAGCCGAACCGAGGTGAACGAAGTTAGACATGGTTGTCATGGCTGAAGCGACAAAGAAAAGGAAGAAGGTGAAGGTGTTGTCCGAGGACACAAAGAAAAGAAACGGGAGAGTGATAAAACAAGGGCTCGACCAAGCATTAATATTGGCCCGGCTTTCACACGCTGCCGAGAGCTGAGAGAGGAGGAGTGATGCCCGACCGATGGTGACCTGGCACTGTTACTGCTGTTACCCTCTACTTAGGAGACTCACTGTCTGCAGGTCGGCTGCCTCAGGTACATTTTAAGATAAAGTGTTAGCCTACATACAGACAGCTTTCATTTTAGTTTGTCTTAAACACTTTGCTGTTAGCACTGCAAGTGCGATGTGCTTGTGTCGACCATGATCATAAATCATAATAGCGGTGAATGAGAGACTGCGGACAGAGCAGATTGAAATATTCTACATGCTGATCACATGTATTGATAAAGTATTGCCTTGGCTGGCAGAGTTTTTATTGCACTTACTTACAGTAACAAGTGTAGCTGTCGTCAACTAGAGTAATCTTGACGTTATATTTCCTTCATCTGCACCGTGGCCTTTCTGCTGTTGTCTGAATTCACTCTGTGGAGTTTGTGTGTGTGTGTGTGTGTGTGTGTGTGTGTGTGTGTGCGCGCTTGCAGGCTGTGAGGAGGAGGTCAGCCCTGACATGCAGAGAGCAACTCATTTCTGAGTTTCGAAAAGGAATGAATAAATAAAGCAATGGGGCTAATCATGTATGCACAAAATGCTATAAGGCTACTTTACCTGTTCTAAAGACGTGATGATCACGCATTACATGGCCAGCTCCAGGAAATTCACTGATATCATTGGCTTGTCAACAAATGCATGCAGACAATACCGTTTTTGTCTGTAGGGGGACCCCTTGAGGTAATAGTGCAATCTTCCATTGTGTTGCTTTAAGGCTGTTCTTGTTCCATCTTTTTGAAGAGGTAAGAATATTTTCACAGGGCTCCATGCTGCTTTCTGTTGCTTACTAACCTGTTTATTAGCCTGTCTGTACCAGTTTATGTGTGGGAAAAGGCGACACATGGTTTGGGTTTACATGATTTATGTACCTGGACCCATATGTCCCTCTTTAACACTAAAAACTAGAATTGTGTTTTAAATGTTGTGCTGCAAAATCAGTCCACTATGAATGTAATTCCAAAGAACACTGGGTGAGGACTGAACACAGTCTTAGCTGTGGAGTTAAGGAAACTCTCTAATGGACTGGCAACTCTTTCTTGGTAACAATATATCATTATATTACTAAGACATCTGTGGAGTTGTTGTGAGGTGCAGTGTTAGCTTCTGACAGAGCAAGACTAGCAGTTCATCTACCTCCAGCTCCGGTGCTAGGCTCCAACAGGCTAAACACATCCCGGAGCTATCGCTGTACTGAACGTGCACAGCTGAAATTGATATTGATTTTCTTTTGTGACCAGGATTTTACAGCAAACAAGCATATTTCCTTTGAATGCCGCTAGAAGCTTCACGCTTCCATGTTCAATTCTGGTTGTTTTTTTTAATACAAAAAAAACCCTGAACACGTTGAGCTTCTCTTCTCTATTTGGTAATGTGGACGAGCAGGTTGTGCTGCAGGGCTCTGGAGACTGCAGAGCCCTGTCATCTGCATTGCACACCATTATCAGACATGACTAATTCAGCACGTGGCCAAAAGACTCTAAATGTGTAATTAAATATTTAATAAGGCCACAGACTATCCACCCACCTCACACTAGCCGTTTTCTGTGCAGCATTTATGCAGAGCACTGAAAGCTTGGGGCTCCTACCTTACCTGAACACATCTTAGTTCTCACGACTTGGTCTTGTCATCTCTCAGATGTGCCCCTGGTCAAGTGTCATGTGGGATTTAGTAAATGCAGGTGAACTTTATACAGAGAAATGCCACCGTGTAAGCCATGCTGGCCCATCATCCTCTGGTTACACATGTAATCTTCCTGATTTTTCTGTTTGGCCTAAATTGTTTGTTTTGTGTGAACTCAGGTTGCTATCTAATCTCTAGATGCAGCCCCATGTCATTTGAATTTGTACAGCTCATGCCGGATAACACTGTCAGGGACATTAAACCCCAATTTGAGTGTGACCTTTTTAGCTGCTTTTATCTAAAAGACTCAGGGAAAGGCAGCCTCTCTCATTGTGAGGATTTCTTCACGAGTCTGCTCAGTAGCTATTCATAAATTAGCTTTTGTCCCTGCCTAATATATGCCAAATTGTCCAAACCTTGCACGAGCCTAATAACCTTTTAAATTTGGATGCAGCTACATTCCCCATGTCTTTAATCACACATCACACAGTGCTATTTTTAAAAAGCCGACTTTTGTATAAGGCTTATTTTAAGTGATGCATTGATCCTTGGTGCCTGGATCCATTCAGGCCTTGTCGAGCCCAGTGTGCTGAGCTGGGATCTGGCCCTGGTCCACTTCCACTGTGGCTAGGGTGTTAACAGTGCGGGGGAGGCTGGGAGCATCCAAGCCAGAGAAATCATCGCTGCTCACATCACATCCCCCAGCCATGTTTCTGCTGAGGGAGGAAGAAAGGGGAGCCAGAGATGTGAATATGTGTCAGCTTATGGAGCATACAGTGAATAATGCGATTGTATGTGTGTGTGGAAAGACTGCGACCCCGCGTATCTCCTCATGCACTGAATGAGGGCAGGCCTATACATAGATACAACTGCAGGGATGTGTTGGCTGTCGCCTCTTGGTGCTACCATCCCTGTAAAGGTTAATAATTCCATCAACATGATAGCATCGACCAAGATGAAAGCAGAATATATTTGCAATGTTGTCATTTAAAGTTTGTGTGTGAAATGGGAAAATGGGGGAAGAATTGGTCAGAAGCTACTTCCCTCTACATTATCTGGTCTGATATTAAGGTTTTCAGGCAGTGTTTGTGCTACACCTACGCTAAATGCGCATGGCATATAATCCACCTCTGAATGTATTAAAAAGCTAAAAGTCTGGAGCCCAAGTGGCCACAATAGATGCTGCTATTTTCATTTCATCTGATAATATAGAAGCAGTATGTAAATATGTTTAGAGCTTTACAGATAGGGAACAGAAAATATTTAGTGTCTAAGAGGGTGTTTCGTTTAGTTTACTCGGATCCCCATTAGCTACAGCAATGCAGCAGTAATTCTCCCTGGGGTCCACAAAACAGACTTTACAATTAGATAGAAATAATGCAACCAGTACAACTGGCATCATAGCTCATAATATTACAGAATAAACAGGACAAGACTTAAACAAAAACACACACACACACACACACACACACACACATTCAGTGATTACAAATTCAGTGCATAACGTGTGCCATGGTTTTGGGGCACCACGAGCACAGGCAGCATCTTTTCTCCTTGGTAAAATCTGAAACATTTATTTGTAAAGCTTAGGAACTGTGCATGGTTTTTATCTTCATTACAAAATATAACATTAGTTTGTCTGTCAAGCAACCACCTCATCACCCGAAGAGAATGAATTAGCAAAAATAACACCAACCAAATAAAATCAATACCAAAGAAAACTAACATTGCAAAAAAAGAAAAATCAATATTTTGGGTATGGGACATTTGGATTCTAAACACATATGCACAGAAAGGCCACACACACACACACACACACACACACACACACACACACACACACACACACACACACACACACACACACACACAGACAAGACAAGCCCCTGACAATTCAATAACCAAAATAACTCAAAAGTCAGTCACATTCAGTGTCCCCAGCAGGTTGCAAAACATAATACAGTTTGTTTCCAACCTAACTGCCAGAGGAAAATGTTGTTTCTGCAAACCACAGATATATAACATTTGCACGTTATTATGTAGCTGATACACTGTGGTTAACATGTAGGTTTTGACACAAAAACACTTGGTTAAGATCGGGAAAAGACTTAAGACTTTAAGACTTGGCTTAAAATTTCCAATTTGGTGGCCACAATCCTGACACTTTAAAGGTCACAATCATGGATGACAATCAGCAACATCTTGTTAAAAAACAGCCACTGTTCAAGCCACAATTTCAGGAAGAAAATCAGTGATGTCTTGGTAAAAACAGCTGCTTTTCAGGCCACAATCCCAGAAGGAAAAGCAGCTCTGTCTCGGAAAAAACAACTGCTTTTCGTATGTAAAAGGCTGCTGGAAAAGCAGTTATGGATCACTACAAAATACCCATGTTTGGTGGCTAAAAAAGCCACTGGGAACACAGCAATGACTCAATACATCACAGCCATTTTTTAAAAATTGGTCTTAAACAGCTTGCCAGCTATACCTTGGCAGGTGTGTCACCTTGTTGGCATGTCATTCACCACCTCCCGGCCTCCCATGCAAAGCAAAGCAAAGCAAAGCAACTGTCCCCTACTCCCCTGCAGTTATTCTCGTTTAGTGCTGTTTATTAAGTTACCACTGTTAGCTGCTAGCTCATGTTGAGAACCACAACCTGAAAAACCCATACAAATAGGCACAGAGCCCTTTGAAAGCTATTTGCTCATTAAATTCTGTCGTTTTATTGTGTTCAAGCAGAAATGTTGGTCTGATGGTGTCACAAGAACAAAGGACAGGGGTTGAGCACCTTAAAATGAATACTGCACTGAGCATAAATATTAAAAGCAAATTCAATGCAAATCCAGCCATTGAGATACATGGACTGAAGCACTGGTCAGAGATAAAGTTTTGTCCCGCTGGTGGTGCTAGATGAAAGGTCAAAAATTAGCTGCTGGGACCTCTGTGCAACGTGAACACTTCCTTTTTTTTGGAAAATTACATGGCCCTGGTTTGCCCTGTGGTACTTAAAAAAAATCAGACAAAATCAGGTGAAATAATGAATGTCTTGAAGGTTTTAACACAGGGCCCCTCTTAATGCAGGGTCTCAGGATTAGGTAATAATCCTATCTGCTGTTAGCCTGTCTCTCAGTGCTTTCTGACTTCTACCCATATGTAGCTCTCAGCCCTGAGCCCACTGGTTCCAACTATGTAAATCTCAAAAACTGATTTACAAATGACACAGTTTTATTAAGAGTAAAGTAAATAAACATAAAATAGATTAATTAAGAGGTAAATGAGTTTTGGGGGCTATTTTAAAGGGGAACTAACATTTTTTTTCAAGGCCCTATTTTCCGATCTACTTTTGTCTAAATGAGTGAGAGGATGTTCAATATTTGACATTTCTCCAGTATGAATCTCGGGCTGACCTGCCTGCAGCCCGAGAGCGTGCGCTATATTAAATAATAGGGCACTCAGACAGCATCAAACAATGTCAAAATATGTTCACTAAAAGTGCATTTTTTTCACACAGATAGGCTCGGATTGTTAGTAAAATTATCCAACAACATAATGGAAAGAAGAAATGAACGTCTGTGTTTACCTTTAGCTGGATTAAGACATATTCCTCTGCCTGTTGCAATGTTAGTGTATGTCCTACTGAAGTAACACTGCTCCCTCTCTCTCCTCGTCTGCTCTTCAGTTTCAATGAGCTCTGCATCCGTGTACGTCTGTGTACACCGTGTTCAAATAAATATGGGCGGTCATCAAATTCAAATGGCTCATTCAGATCCAGTTAGTCAAAATCGGGTAAAAATTCAGACATGTTTGTTGTGGCAAGTCAAAACACTCACTCAGAGAGTGAAAGTCTCTGAAATCTCATGTCTTGCAAGATTTGAGTTGTAGCAGGAAGTTACCGCTGGAGTGACCTTACAAAGGCGAGGAGTTACTCTGTTTGGAGTAGTCATGGCTGAATTTTTACCCGGGCCAAACAAACAGGCCTTTATTTCTCATTCCCTCTGTATTGGCTCCACAATCGCCTAATCTGATATAGTGACTGTCGGAACGGACAAAAATGTTGTGTAGTGTGAACTCGGCATAATGAATACTTTAACTTTCACAAACAACTGATGAACTGCCAAAGTACTGACAATTTATGATAATATTACAGAGTCAAATTTTAGGGCAAGACATGTATCTGCATTATTTTGTGAAATCAGAACCTGAAAGCACAAGTGTCTGACACCAGTTGTTAGTGCTGGTTTGATAAGAAGTTTTACTGTTTAGTCACAAGATAGTTTGGACTGATACTGCCACCATCACATTGGCCACTTTCTGCATTCTGCCATCCATCACCATGCCTGCCGGGTCACATTAGGTGGGCTGTTTATGTCCTTGAGAGCTTTGCCTCTTTTGATTATTACCGCTACATTTTTTTCATCAGCATCTGCTTCAAGTCTGGATACTGCAACACCACTTTTGAATAGATGATCATTTTCCAAGGTGCTTTGAAGGTCTCCTGGGGTGGAAGGGAATTCGCTCTCATTTCAAGGTGCCTGCTCTCCGCCACAAGACCCAGGATTATATGGATGGTTCTGCTTGTGCATGCCACCGAGCTACTCCTATGTATTAAATTGTGCACATACTGTGCATGATACAGATGGTGTCTACACAAAGCACAAGGGCTGACAAATTAAAGACATGTCAGCATGCTCCTATTCACCTTTGATTTAACATCTGTAATGCCACACGTTATCCACCACTCAGAACTGAGATCACACTATATATATTAGACCATATTTGAACAAATGTTGTACTGTGTGCATGTAAGAAAAAAGATAACACTGTAATGTTAACACAGCTCACCTGTAGCCAGATATTGCCTGTGCTCTAAAACAAACACACTACTGAGCTAAGGTTTCATGTTGAGGTTTCAGGCTTAACGGTTATGATAAGTTCAGGTGGCTTGAAAGCAAAGGCATGTCTACAATATGTACTAACAGAGTAATGTGGGAAATGGAGAACAGGTGAAAAGGTAAACGGGTGGGTGGGAAAAGTCAGGTGATGGGGAATGACAGACCACACATAAACATCAACTATTTCCACTTTCCCCACAATGGCCCTCCAGGCTGTTTTCTAAGTAATGCTCTTAGAGGAGAGTGAAAGCTGTCTTTCTGAAAGGATCTGTGTGTTCCCCAGGTGCTTGTATTCAGCACGAACGGGGTGACCACCAGTGACGTGGCCGCTGCAGTTAGCTGACCCGAGGGGTGGTTGGTTTCATGTCTGGGCTGTCTATGGTGACTCAGAGGGTCAGTACTGACAGCAGAGCATAACTGGCTGTCAAAACTTTGATCTTAACAAGCAATTCACAGAGTTCTACAAAGTTACAGTGAGCTTAATGTTACTGCTTCTGTGTTTGAGAGAGCTTTGCCTAGAAACGCTAGCTTTTCCTTGTTAGCAGTTTGTTAGATATCTTCTCTGTGTTAGCCCATTGTTAGCCTTAGCTTTGAGGCTAACACCTTTTTATATATTAGCACACTTTAGATAACATTAAAGCACAAAGCCATGGGGGTCAAACACCATTTTTGTTTTAAATACCATTTTCTAGGGAAACATGGCCTAGTACTATCTTTGGTCTTGTTTCTTTTGTTTCTTAGGGATTAGGCACAACAGTGGTTAATAAGGGTTTGGTTTTGTTCATTATATTGCCCTTATGTTCATTCTGAAGTCATTCAACATCAGTACTTTTGCTCTCCATTCCAATCCTAATGTTGTACCCTCAGAGCCCTAGATTAGGGCGTTACAGGTCAGCAGATGACTGAGAGCCATGCTGCCTTTAGATGGAACATGGGAAGATGCGTTTACAACGTGCTAAGTGTTAAAGTGGTTAGTTGTGAGTACATCGCTGATAGACAACAGCGTCTTGAAGCCACCTAGGCTAACACTCGCACACTGTTAAGCAGGTAATGTAATGCAGAAAATGCACGGGCATAATTACAGAGGTGAAAGATGAGGCTGTTGGGAATATCAACATTTTCTGAAGGCATTTGGTGGACATAAAGGGAATGACAACCAAGGGGCCTG
The DNA here is from genome assembly GCA_026686955.1 of Epinephelus cyanopodus. Classification (NCBI taxonomy): domain Eukaryota; kingdom Metazoa; phylum Chordata; class Actinopteri; order Perciformes; family Serranidae; genus Epinephelus; species Epinephelus cyanopodus. The sequence continues at coordinate 7,919,305 of CM048919.1, forward strand.
AGAAAGGGCAGTTTGGTTGAAGGGAGGGACAGAGAGGTACAATGGGCAAGAAGAAAGCAACTGATGCAAACCTTGTGACAGTAACATTAAAGCTGGTAGCACAACACCAACACAGATTGTATTTAAAAAATAAATAAATAAACAAACAAAAAAAAAACAAACGCAGCCAACGTGTCGTCACCCATTGTTTTGTGGCCTTCAGTTTTGAGGCCTTGAATTTGGCACTTTGGTCTTTGCCTCCTTGGTTTTTTGGAAGTGAAAATATTTGGAGGAGGGGGTGGAGCTGTGGAGGAGCGATGGATGGATCTGACTGAGAGCCCAAAGACATTAATGGAAAACAGCCAGTCAGTCAGAGTAGCCATGTCCTTAATTATGTTTAATTGTAAGCCTTAATGAAATGGAAACAGATGAGCTGTATAAAAACTCAGCCTCTGTTCAGTTTTTATGAGGGTGGAAATTAGCCATAGAGACCAAAACTGTTTTTTGTACCAGGCTGTAAAAATGTTTATTTCTGCTGTGTATTTATAGAGATTGACTCTGTTTTAGAGCCAGCCTCAAGTGGCCATTAGATGAACTGCAGTTTTTGGTACTTCCATGCTGACCTAGTTTTTCAGCCCCAGACACTGCTGCTTTAACCTCTCTAACTCAGCCAGGTCGCCGACATCCTCACTCCCCTCCTCCTCTGTTAAATGATACCTCCCAGGCACAATACGTCATCAAACCATGTGATGTTTGTATTGCAGGATTCAGGAAGCTCTCGACTTTTCAAAAATAATATTGTTTTTCGTTTATTCATTTTGTATTTCGCACCAGAGCGGTGACAAGGCATGTCATGCCGTTTTTCGACAGGAAAAGTTAAAGGATTACTCATGATCTACTGTGGAGCTGTCAGCAGGGACTTAGCTCTTTTATAAAAGGTGAGATCTCACTCCTACCACTATTTTTGGCTGAGATATACCGCCTAGAAAGTGGGATCATAACTTGTTTTATATGACTTTATTTGGTGATATTTTATGTTTCTGTGTCAAAAACAACATCTGTTATCATAATCACGCCTGATTTCAATCATTACAATGTCCGAAGCTGGCTGAATGTTGTTTGATCACTGATAGTTCTGTTGAGTGAGCGACTTGTCTTTTGGAGCTCCGCCTGGATCTCTGCATGGGAAAAACACTGTCGAATGGTCATACTTTGAGCAATCTTCTTCAAACTTGAAACAAATGTTCATTGATAGTGTGCCTACAGCCCCACAGTGTCATTTACCTGCTCAGATGAAGCCACAGACAATTACTCATCCTTATTTTATTTTAGGCAAAATCTTCAGAGGCCCATTACTCTGTCTCTGTATCACCTAGAGTGTTTCTGACACTTTCACAAGAAACTCCAGGGAGTTTTGTTTCTGGCAAGACCTCATGCATGCATGTAGTCAGAGTGGTTCAGAAGCTACAGTCATTTTAATTTGGGTATGTCATTTTAGGCATTTTTGCTACAAAATGGGGGTGGAGTCATAAAGCACAGTTACAGGAAGGCAATCCACCTTGCAAAGAATTCATCCCTTCATTTGCAGTGTTGACCAGAGCCATGGCTAGCTTTGGCTGAGTTGCACACTCTTTATACCTATTTAATTTCCTCCTATGGATGGATAGATGTTTGAACATTTGGCTATGGAGTTTTCCTGGCCTTTGATTCATCATGCTGAATTATTTTTGTGACATTTCAGGTGGGTGTACAAAGTTGCAATTCATTCTTAATTATGCTTCCCTAATAGATACAATGCAGGTTACTCATTTTGACATCAAAAATCTTCACAGAACAGTCATTCTCATTGAGGATTCTTTTATCTCTTGCAATGAAAGTAGCTTTTTATTGTGGGTCGTTCTCTTGTCAAAAAAATACAATTTCATAATCATTTTGGCATAGAAATGGCCACATTTAAAGACAGAAAATGTAGGCACAAAATATCACCATTGGCATCAAAAAATAATAAAAAAAAAGCTGTTCTAACCCCAACTGCTCTGTTGGCTTAGAAAATCAGAGCTAAACAGACAGAGGATTTCAGATTCTGAGGCACTTGCTGTTACCTTTCAGTTTTCAATCTCAGCAGAAGGCAGCTGAAGACAAATAAAGTAAGTATTAGGTGAGCTGTAGAAAGCCCATTTTCCTGGATCTGGTGTGGATAGAGAGCACTCAGAGGTCAGAATTAACTGCAGAGTGAAACGTGTTTACTTCTTCATATGCTGAGTTTGTCAGTCAGCTGACTCCTGGCTGTGCCCCATTTGATATTTTCCTCCCTGCAGAGGAGGAGTAGACTCAAACATGAACCTACTTGAAATCACCGCCCAGCAGTCAGGGTCAGGGCCTTGGAAACCAAACATGTCACAGTTGTCAGATTGGGCCACTGAATATCTTTGGGATGGCACACCAACACCAAAAGCCATGACACTGTTGTTCCACATCAATCCTGTTTTTGTGTGTTACATGTCTGTATATGTATCTGTATATACATGTGTTAGCTAATTCATTATTCTTCAACTAGGCTAGATGTCTAATTCCTCAGAAACAGAAACATACAGCTTTACAGTAAATTGAAGGAGTACATTGATTGTAAGGAACAAAACATTTACTAGGAACAAGCCACCTTATTGACAAAATACCTATGAAAGTCAATCCTCTGAATGCCTGAGGTCTCCAGTTTGTGGCTTTACTATGGGGACTGCCATCATTATACATGAATACAATTGGGCTCATTGAATCCACACGAGTCTCGGCTTTCCAGTCACATCCAATTTTTGCAATTCCAAGACTGTTCAGGAAGCCCATATGCAGAAATATTCAAACACACCATCTTCAGAATAGGTGGAAAACACATTTATACTGACTGCATGTAAAAACTTTTTGCCAAAACACTGCATGGGATTGGCATGACATGAACATGTCTGTAAAGGGGAAACTTGTGGGTAACTTTAGAATCTATTTTCGTTCGGAAATTTTGATTTGAGAGGTCAAGAGATCGCTGTAATAATAGCCATGCCACTTTTTCCCTCACCAAAGTTTTGCCTAACTTTGGAGGCTTATTTAGCTCCCCTCCTGAAAAGCTAGCATAAAATTGTTTATGTCACTGGATGCCTTAGGCTGACTAGTTTTACATACCAGTAGCCTGTCTTTGTGCCTCCATACCAACAAAATAGCACCTCACAATTGATGTTATGTCCTTAACATACAGTTACATAACTAATTTAAACATATGGAGGTCAGTTTTAGGCAAGTAAAGTTGTGTATGTAAGTAGGTTTAGGAAAAGAAACTGAACATGTGTCTCTACATAAAAGTCCTGAGGGTTAAGTCTGTGATTTTGTGGCCTATCCACCACCACAAACTTCTTCCTTACAAAACCATGTGGGACTGCTTCCTTGTTTACTCCCATCAGCGCACTGGTCATATGATTGCAGACTTTTGAAATACATGGAATATGTACAAGTAGGTGCAATACTTTTCATAGGAAAATGTACACACAGTTTATAAGAACAGCCTGCCCAATTTCCGGAGCGCTGGACTGTCTGTGACTGACGTTACATAAGAGCAAGTTGGAGTCACAATACTATGCACTTAGTTTAAATGTTTTTGTCAGAGGATAACTAATAATAGTTAATGCTGATGCAAAACAAATAATGTTGCAATTACATTTGCGAGGCGAACATGAAGTATATTGTGAATACATACTTACGCCATCACCCAGAGACAAACATGAACAAGAGGAGCAGCGATCAGAATGTAAACCAGCTGAACAACATGCTGCGGCATTAATCCAATTAAAACACCTCTGTGGTGAAAGAAATAACTCTCTGCTCCGTTTGTTTTACCTTTACTCTTAGAGTGCAAGAAACTAATAGGAATTTGAACATCTACATTTCCATGATAAGTGGGAAAACTACTGCTGACGATGTTATTTGATAGAAAGCTCAAGAACAGCTGTTCTCACAGCTCTAACAATGGTTCATTAGGTTGTACTATGGGGGTGTTTTATTTAGTTGGCTTCCTTGTGTTTTTGGCAGGTGTGTTATTAGTGCATGTTCTCCCCTCAAATTTCACTTGCTGCATTGAATGCATTTTAATTTAATGAGACATTTTTATTTGTTCACAGCATTTTAACTGTTTAAACAGGGAAAAACAAAAAGATTTTTTTGTTTTTATTTGGCATGACATTATCTTAAGTGTGAGGATTAAGAACCCTGGATTATTAAAATCTCTAAAGGACAGATATAGATTTTTCAATTTTAATGCAAATTTACAAGCAGTTTTTTTCATTGAGAGGGTTATTGGTCACTGTAATCATTTCTCCTGTTCCATTCAGAATGGGTTTGGTTAGCACAGAGACTAGAGGAAGGAAACTTGTAGTTTATCTTAATTGTAAGTGGAAAAAGACGGCACTCCTTACACCTTCAAAGTCGTCAAACACATATCTTCTAAGGTACTGCAGCAAGCTGTCCAGCACACATAAGATGTACAAACATGTTTTTACAAAGTCTGGGCCTCTGTTAGTACAGAAATAGCTCCAAGGTATTAATATGTTTTTAAAACCACTGTCTCATTTTCTGTCCAGCTTGTGTTAAATAAGCAAGAAACAGCTGCAGGCAGGCATAATTCATGTTTGCCCGTGCTGGACTAGCAATTTCCTCCTGGTTCTAGTCTGTGCGCAAAGTGAGTGCTCCCAGATCTGTCACAGTCCATGTAAGCAGGCTATGGACTACAGACTTAGCAGAGACTAAGCAGAAAGTTAACTGAAGCCAAATACAGGCTTACAGACAGCGACATAGTGGCAGTGCAAACAGGCAAAAAAGACTGGGAAAGTAGGCAGGATGCCAATACACGTGTACAAGTACCAGGCAGGATACAGGCAGAAATAGCACAATGGCAGCTATCTGGCAAAGGACGAATGCAGACTGGAAAATATTTTGTGGGTTAATTATGAGTGCAAACAGTTGAGACTGGAAAGGTAACTGAAAAGACTGGTGACAGATGAAGCTGGGCATACACTGCACGATTTAGGCTGTTTCTCACTTGATTTTTGAGTAGCGTGACTCATTTTAAAGTTGAAGGCAGGAGTGAAAAACCGTCCATCGACTTCTCCTAACTGACCATAAGAAAGGTTGGCCATCATCATTACCTTTCTTCCTCACTGCACCTATGTGATGTGGCAGAACATCTGAAAACATCCACATGACACAAGGCGTCATGTGGATGAAACATACAGAGGCCAGGTTGGTCAAGCTGTGGCAATAGCATAACTGCCCCTTTTATGTTTCCTCTCAACTCGTTAAATATGTACAGTGTTCAACAGACATTTTGTTGCAGCTGGTCACCTGTTTGAAGATAAAAGTATGACATCGCCTAATTCTACAAATACATTTATTAACAAAGATATATACAGTAAACTATGCCCCTCACTTTGCCCTCCACCCCTTTTCTCCTACTGTAGTCACTGAGGCTCTTCAAGCCATTGAGCAACTGGAGAGGACAATTTTAGCTAGCTAATTTTGGACGGAAAAAACTCATTTTGGGGTAAGAAAGTAATTTTTTTCCGCTTCATTTCTTTTGTAATAGCATTGCCTCCTGTGTACATAAACTCATCAAACTTAAATCAATCATGATAATGTTTAGTTGTTGGTCTGTAAAGCAAGTGAGTTCATGCCTACAACAGTCTGGGTTAGTTGTAACAACTTCAGTATGGGTCAAGAAACAAGACAAATCAACTCACACAAACCATCAACAACCCACTGAATGCATTTTGTTAAGTTTTATAGCTGTGTATAAATGCTGGCGTAAGACACACCGAGAGACAGATGTTCAAGTTTTGAAGCTGGAGCATATTTGCAGAATTTGTTTAGCTTTAATATTATATTCAAATATTGGTGTAGCACATGCACACACACACACACACACACACACACACACACACACACACACACACACACACACCAATTATGTAAGTGTTAAATACAAAGTTTTCAGTATCTTAAGTTCTTTTCATACCCTCTTTTCATAATGTTACATTTCGCCCCATGTTCCGTTACAACAGGGTGGTGAACCCTGCGCAGAGCTAGTTTCGAGCAGCGCAACCGGAAGCTAAAAGCTCGGCAGCTGAAACCAGGTCTACTGTCAGCACAGGCGGAGCGCAGCCCATGTAAGCCGAAGTTTGGCTGACCGGCAGACAGTGCGCACACGTCACCAAAACCTCACAAGCAGGTTTCCAGAATGTCAGGCACATTAACAATGCAATAAATAGCCACAAAAACTACTATTCAATGCAGCTATCTGCAATCAGCACATAAATGTATCTCTATATCGACTGTCCCGTCACATCTGATGTCAGATCAAAGGGGATTGGCACCGTTTGGCATGTTTAGCACGCGTAATGGAAACCCAGCCTGAGTTGATTAACACAGCTGCAAACTGAAAAGAAACAGAGTGAGACTGCGAGAGAGAAAGAGAGAGTGCGCGTGCACGAGAGAAACACTGATTTACAATTGTGGTGACCTCCTCCCAGGCTACCTTTGCATCATCAGCCCGTGGAGGTCTGCTCGCAGTTCCGTATATTCGGACACTGCGAGCTTGGACCTCCCGGACCAAAACATCAGTTTCCACCTGGGAGAAGTTTGAGTAAACTCTCATTACACCTTCGCGCTGTGCATTTAACAGCGAGGAGAGGGGCTCATTTGATTGGTGTCATGTGTGTAAAACCCACTCCACGCCTCTCTCTTTAAAAGATAGAGTGGGCTGACTGTGGCTTCTCTTATAAATTGGGCTCCAGATATCACCACCCACCACTGAAGTGACTGATCAAATCACTGCTAGTCCAAGGTTTCCGGTTGAATGCTTTATTAACGTCAAGGTGGCTTGACAGGGTGTACAGACACATACAACGTCTAACTAGTTCTGTCTGTGTGGTTTCTGAAAGGGGAGGAATAAAGAAAAAAAACATAATGTCAGAAAAAACATGCATATAACTACTAAACCTGGGTATAATAGGTGGCGAAATGACAAAAGGGCTGTCTGGCTTATGCTACCGCTACCTAGCACTGCCACAAGATGGAGCCCTGAGACCACAAGAATGTACAGATTGGACATTGTTGCATCAAAACATCAAACTGTGAAAACAACAAACATAAACCTGCTACGCTGCTCACTCTAACTAACAAAGCATACATCAGCTTTGGACAATAAACAAGCATACAACATATAGATGCTAGGAACAGCCGAATGATTACAACAACACGGGTAGAAACGAACGTGTCAGACACTGCGGCACCCTAATTGGTCCCAATTAGCCGGATCACGCATAGCAGACATGACAGGTAACAATGGTTTCTACATATAAGGAACGTATCTTAAACTATATCAATAACATTCAGATTACTTACACTTCAATGGACGCACACAACAGTCGAAAAGGATAACTGTAACACCCATTCGGAACTTAATTAGTGTAACTACTTGAAGTCTGCAAACTCCTCCGTCGTCTCCGTGAACTGCAGCGGGTAGAATAGTTCAAGTGCTACTGGCCTTTTCAACACTCTTCCCTCTTTCTGACTTGTGCAGGTAGGAGGGACAGAGGTGGGCGCCAGCACGCATGGTGTGCCAAACTTGCAAAATCCGCCTGGTCACACCCAGTTGGCGAAGCGCACCCCCGCCTCGCTTGGTCTGTGAAACTAGAGGCCCTTGTGTTTGAGACTAAACCATGGATTTTCTTTCTGACACATGTAGCCTAACTAGCTTGTCACATTTTTAATGCACTGGCTTAAAAGAGATTCAAGTTACAGACAGAAATGTGAAAAATGTTACAACCATCCCCAGTCTCCCCTATGTATATATAACTATGTACTTTTTTTCAGTTTATTTATGTACTCAGGTCTCTTGAAAATGAGATCTCCATCTCAGCAGGACTTACCTGATTAAATTAAGGTTTATATAAATACCAACGCTTGGTTAGTGGCCCTACACATCACACTATGATGCTTAAGGTACCCCTCCAGTGTGTTTTATATGCTTCAAGATGGCATGCCAGTTTATGCTTGTTACATGCAAAGTGTTATCAAAATAATTTAAATTTCTTACAGAAAATGTATAGTTTCTGCTCTTTGATCACATAAAGTCTTGTTTCAAAATAAATGTCCAGTGCAGGTTTACTTAATTTCTACGTTTACTTTGTAAATTTTATTCAACAAAAGTATGTGGGTAGGGTTAGCAAAAAGCAATCATGGATAGGCTGTTCTATTTTTTAAATGTAGAATTTAAGTACTCAGGTTGTGTTCAGACCGTACAGTGTGAGCACATAAATCATGAGTTTTGGCTTTAGATCTCAGACGACTGATTTGCACATTAGGAGTTGGAATTAAACAACAACATTTCTAAAATTGTACAGTGTATGCCCAGCTTAAGTGAGATATGGCAGGGTCTGGATAGTGCCTTATCTATATAGACCCCTGGGAGAGACATAATGATAGATATTAAAGCAATAAGACAAAACAGTAGAATAAAGTCAATAACAGAGAGTTGCTAAGTCACATGCCAACTGTTCAGCTAATCTGATGATCATTTGGGAAGCTCTCACACATCCACTTAGCTTGTAGAGGATGTTGCATCAGAGCTGCCTCCTCAGACTCGTCTGCACCTGGTCTCTGGCTTAGTTATGTAGCCTCTCTTTCCCCTACTGTACCTTGATCCTGGTATGTCACCCTCTCCTGTCATTGTTGTGATCATCATCATCTCATGGTCTACCTTTCAGACTCACTGGGCAAAAGGTCCATGATGGCTCTTCTTGGCCTTTCCTCTCTTTTTTACTCATACAGGTATTAGGTATAAAGATCAGGTACTTTGCAATTCAAATTATATCTGTGCTGAAAAGTACCTCATATATCAAAAATCAGGATTTTTTTATTGTACTATGGTCCCTCTAATATTAGGCCTTTTCTGTATTATCTAGAACAAACCATATGGAGAAGGTGATAGCATGTTTTGTGTATTCCAAAATGCAGTTAGAGCTTAGATCGGGCCCAAAGAATTCGTCCTGACTCAGCCCGAGCCTGTGCACGTTATTTCTGGATTGGCCTGGCCCGTCCAATTAACTGTAATTTATGGCCCGAGCCCGACATTTTTCAATAAGTTGGCTGCTATAATTAACGCTAAGGACACACCGAGCACGGTTGTGCCGTGGAAGTCCTGCAAGTGGACTCGCAGGTGCTTGACTGTCCACACAGGCAGCGCATTTCTCCTGCACTCTCGGCGCCAGATAAACATCGACTCCACTTGTCTGTTCCCGTCAGTACTCGTTCTTTTCACTTCAACAGGTCATTTTAAACATGGGTAAGTCCATATTTTCATCGTTTTTTATGACGTAATAAGACAATTTGTCATTGCATGTCCATGTATTGAGCGTGTTGGGTAAACACTGAATGAATAGGGCAGCACGGAAAGCTGCTGTCCCTCCCACTTATCTCTTAGAATCTAAGCTCTAATCCCAATGGTGTTGGATTTAGTTGAGGTTGCCAGCCACACTGCTGCAAAGTCCTCTGGTGGTGTGATTTACATCACTCCAACCACTGTTTGGCATCGTCCATTGTTTTCTTCATACTGTGTCTTAACAGCAAACAAGCATCTGGGAGTACATACTTCCTTATTAATCATACTCACAACAATACTATCGTGGATAACTTATGAATATAAACTCTTTATTATGCACTCACTGAAGTTAATAGTTCTATTAATTATGCACCTATTGCAACATCCAGATATCAATCATTATTTCAACATTAAAGAATCCTGATGCGTTCTTTTCACTCTAGTATGTTATTATTTTCTTTAGCAAAGGATCATGGAAATCTCATTTCCTCAAAATGGCATACTAAGACAAACATGAGTTATTTGAACTTAAACATTTGAGCAGAGTGATTCAGAGTTAGCTGCTTTATTCACTCGCGATGAGACTTCAGCTTACTAGTGGTGTTGAGAACACAACATAAGGACATATTTCCTTTTCATATTGATTTTTAATGCAACCACTATTGTCAAAAACAGGAAAAAGGATTGGAAACCCGAATGGTTGAGTTCTAAAAAAAATGACAGATCTGAGTTTATTTGGCTTTTTCAAAAGTTTTGCTACTTAGATTGACTTTTTCTGAACACAGTGTTCCACAAAGCTCCCTGTAACCCATCAGTTTTCTGAAAGTGAGTGACAAAAGTCTCAACATCGGCCAGGCCAAAGGTGGCCAGGTCAGTGATGTCTTCAGGCCAGCTGCTTAGGTCAAACATGATGGCAGCAGCCTCCCACTTCATCCAAGAACTGCTCCAGATGCTGACCTGGGACTGTCTGAAATACTGAATTACTCTCACAATGGCTTCACAAGAGTGATAATAAAACACTTACACACTGAGCCTGATACAAACTTCAATTGCCAAAATGTATGAAATGCTCCTTTAACCTTTAACCTAAGTCAGGCTATGGCGTTGGTTATGGTTTGTTAACTTATTTCATAAACATTGTTTATTGGCCCTGAAGGGCTAATCAATCTGAAGCTGATGTTGTTCGAAGAATGTTTCTCTTCATTAATATGTTCTCTGCTGAAACTCAGAACTCACTTCAGGGAACTCAGATACGAGTAGAGTCTCCTGTATAGTGTTCCTTGGTTTAGTTTCTGTGGTTGCCATGGTCACACTGCTAGGGTTGGATTTGCTGCCATGATCTTTACATTGAAAACAATAAAGGCTGCGGTGGCACCCTGGGTGTCTGAAAGCTTACGTGGTTCTGCTGCTCAGCTTTGGAAACCTGTGTCATAATGCTTTCTAACAAACAGTTGATGTGCAGTCCTTGTTTTATGACTGCTGCAACCAAGGATAAAAACGTTAAACTCTCTTGAAGGACCCATTTCTATGCAGATGAGCTTTTGTTCCTTCTAGATTCTTCCACTTAGTGCCAGACTGGAAGTTACTGACCTCTTCAGTGTGACCCATTCAAGTATAAAAGTTGACTACTTGCTTCTTTTATTCACCTGTTACCAAGGAGTGAGACTGAGGCAGCTACATACAGTAATTTGAAAGGACGTCCACATACTTGTCGATATATAGTGGAACCACACCAATCTGACTTTGTCTACCCTTATGTAAGTCTGACCAGAATGACTTACAATGTTAACAGGTCTCTGCAGACATTATACAGCAAGAGTTGTAGGAGTCTCATCCAATTGCATCTATGTTGCATGAAGATCCTGGCAGAGTGGAGTATTTGTTTTTTGGCAGGAGATCAGTGAGCACATTTGGAAACTAATCATTAAATCTTACACTGATTGAGTAGATACTCAAGTGGTAACAGCTATGTGAACACCTTCACTGTACCTGCTTACCTAAATGGTCTAGAGTTCTAATCAGAGTCAGAATTAACCTGTTTGACCCTGTTATCTTGGGTCATGAAAACACCTGAGTCAGATTTTTGTATCTTCATACAGTGGCCTAAATATGTATTTAAAAAAACAAACACCATGGTATACACACATATAGTGCAGGCATCGGAAAGAGGTAGGCAGTGGCTCTGACTGATTATAAATTTCCTGTTATGTCCAAGGCAACAATAGTGATGTTTTTGCAGATCACCATAGTACAATATATAGAAAGTAAGACATGACATTTATAACATCAAAACAAATCACAATTAGGAGAAAAAAATGAACACAGCATTGTATCGCAGTATTTTTTTTGTGGTGATTGTGATTGTATCGATACACGGATGCCAAGTATCAATCTTTTATTATATACATTACTCATTTTTGCAAATACAACTTTAATACAACTAGGATAATAAAACTAACTGCTTTTTTGTCCACTGGGTGGTGCAGAGGTTTTTTTCCCAGAGAGGTCAGCAGAGGTCTCAGTCAGCAGCATTTGGCTTTTTAACACGGACGGAAAGGAAGACTTGGATATGACACGTGATTTGCAAGCAGCGTCATATGATAATAAAATACTCAGGGAATACGATGAACATTAGAACTCATCTCACACTTCGCCATCCAGAGATAGCGTTAGCCACTGATGGCTGAGCTAACATTAAACACTGGACACAATTAGCTTGACAAAACTACCAACCAACTCTGAGAGAGCGAAGAAAGTAACACAGTCAGTCTGATCACGAAGGCTTTTGTTACATGCTAAAAACACTGGAACCCAGGTATGTGACTCAGTCCTGATGTTTTTCACCCTCAAAACTGTATCCAAGTTCTACAGAAAAGTGAAGCATAAAGGTGAGGAAACTTTGAGTACAGCAAAAAGGATGGCATTAACTTGTGATGCCTGGACCTCATGGTCAGTGGATTCATTTGTGACTATAACAGCACATTATCTCACAGAGAACTGGTGACTGCTGTCTCACGTTCTTCAAACTAGAGCAGTACACAAAAGTCACACTGGAGCAAACACTGCAGACCTCCTGCAAAATGCAACACAAGATTGGCGGACTGTGGTCGTAACAGACAACGCTTCTAACATGGGTGTTGCCATTCAATTAGCAGGATACCTGCATGTGAAGTGTTTCATTCACACACTTAATCTGGCCTTGCAGAGGGCATTAAATCTGCCAGCAGTTCAGTTTGTCAGGTGTATGCAGCATTTCTGACAGGTTTTATGACGGTGTTGGTCAGTCTATCTACTTTGCATCACATTTTGCTGCAATAAAAATGATTAAAGTCAGATGAACAGACAACTGACAACTGACAACTTTGTCAACGTCAGTTTCACCTCATAAGATAAAGTTTTCCTTGGGGAAATAATGTGCAGTTGGAAAAAAGGTAATGAATTGCATTACATCTCAATATATTGTACCCCACTACTCAACATACTGCAATATTCTGATAATAATGTACCGTGACTAAGTATCATGACTATATTGTATTGCGAGTCCTCCGGAGATTCCCATCCCTAATCACAATTGATTATTCTGAAAAACATATTTTTTATTTTGTGATAATAATAAAAGATATACTTTAATCACATTAAACTGTTCTCAAGAGAACAAAATATCTGAGTTTGAATTATTCTGAAATTTTGATTATAACCTCATTTGACATGTGTGGACTAGATTTTAAAGTCTGATCTGGATTCATTGTAAATATTCCACAAGGTTGCGCCATATCACTCTGCTTTGACAGTGACATCACTATTTTGGATTCAACAAACACTTACAAATAAACATTAAAAAACAAAGCAGGCTACAATGAATTTTGCTCAGGGGAGGAGCAAAGTAGGAGCACACAATAATATTAAAATTTAAAAAAAAAAGAAAAAAAAAGAACGGTTCCCAGCTGCGACTCGGTTCCCATCGTTCATGTTAACGAACTGTTTAATAGAATCGGTTCGTTCGTGAACGTCACAACACAAGTGTAAGTATTTCTAATATATTGAGTTGAGAGACCCACAGTTAATACTTTTTATATTTTTTTCACCCCACCCACTCCACTCCTCCCTTCATCCCTAAGCCTATTGACATACGCCTTTCAGTCAACATTTCCACCTCAAAAGAAACTGACAAACAGGGAAGACCAGGTCTGTAACAGGGAGGCAGGATGGTGTTCAACAATTTTAACCACCTGAGTTGCTCCCTTTATAACAGGCACTCTTTTGCACACCTGCTGCTTCTGCAGAGGTGCCCATTTCAGGAATAGCTGCTCAACCCAACTACACCTGCACACTGACTACCAAATCACCTCTGTAGCCCCATTAAGGTAATATTCTAGCCAGTGCTCTACAAAACCATCCAGATAGAGTTTGTTTACTTTGCCATCAATGGTTTTACACATGGATCATCCATTCCTAGAGGACATTGCTGACATTTCTAATATCTGCCACAACCTTCAGTCTGCTCTCTCTAAACCATACACCATCAACACCCTACTAGCAAAAGAGGATGATCTGCCCATTTTAAAATCCTTCTTTGCCATTTTTCTGCATTCACCCAATATGCATTGCCACTCAGAGGCATTCCAGGAAACAAGGCTAATAATAGACTTGTTTTCCCCTCAGGGTTCACAAATTTAAGCATCGACAGCATCATACCTAGTGCTCATTTCTTTATGCAATATGCAACCATTGACAATGCCATCACTGGTTGTCAGGCCACGTGGCTTGAATCCCTAAAGCAGACATCACTATTGCTTTTAAAATCTTACCCGTCCACCCAGACTTCTGGTGATTATGGTCAGTGGCCTGAGACAGTTTACTTCCCTTTAGAAGCCTTACATTGGATGCTTAAAATACAAACTCCCTTACGTTCTTCATTTTTTTTCTGGGATTTTAATTCTCACTTTCATGCCTCAGGATTACCACTCTTAGTAAAGTGTTGAAATGTTCCTCTCTCCAAAAAGGAAATGTCAGGGCCTTGACCTTCCAACCAAAGCAGCAGCAGCCCCTTCTCTTCATGATAAAGTTGTTCTGGATAACGCATCAAAAATAGAAATGTGTCTGGGTATTGCATTTCTTTCTTCTATAATGACCACATTACTCAACCTGAAGACATCCAACTTTACACTGAGGCACACCAAGTTTTCTCCTTCCATAGGTTTGGCCCTTAGAGTTGCTCTTCTAAGACTTGTTCTTTCCTCATTCTGCGCTCCATGAGTTGTACATTGTTGTCATAGCTCATAATCCTTGGGGACAAGAATGCTCCATACTCATTCACTCCCATAACACGGTAGTATTAGGAGTCCTGAAAAATGTTGGTCTTGCCAAAATATTTAAATAGCTCACCAGCTGGAAAACTTGTCCAATGCCTTTGCAAGAAGCCATTCTCAGCAGCCTCTCCGATGCACTCTCTCACTCTACCTTAATGGCTGGAATTGTTTCGAAGCACTTCACACAGCAAACCAGCTGACCTTTCCCTGTCTAGATGTTATGTCTATCTGCAGTTTTATGACCCAAGCTCATTACATTCTGAAAACCCACTGCTCTACTTTCAGACCTGTTTGTCAGCAACCAGCTTTTTCATCAAACTACTGTAGTTACTACCAGCCATGTCTGTCTCCCACATCCTATTTAAAGGCTAGCAAAACAGGAACCTACTCACAGCAAAACGCTTGCCACTCACTTTGACCCTCTTAGTCTCTGCATTCATTTTTTATGTTAAGGCTTCTGATCCCCCTTGGTTTACTTAAGTCCAGGATCCATGTTCTCACTGGCTTTTTTTCAGCTCCCTGTGGTGCTTTTAATTTGCCCCAACTTCATTTACCTATAACCCTTCTTTTCATCCCAGTCCATCTGACATTACCATTCATACTTCTGACTCTCATATTCGCACTGTGGAGAAGTACTATAAACCAGCTGGGAGCTTCATTCCCTATCTACATTTTTCATCTAGACTCCTACCTTGGCGTATACGTGCTGTTGACCAGATAAATCATTTCCAGGTATCGAATACACTCGAATACAGTTTCATAAGAATTCTGCTTGTGAATCAAATGTTATGGTCCTTGCAATTACCACATCTTAACTAAATTGAACTACTGTGGAGGGATGGGTGCTATATATAACTCTCCACTACAGGGAACATAGATTAATATATAGCCTGCCGTATATTAGCATAATTCTCCTCCATCGTTGTTGTTCGGCACTTGTATAAACCATTTCATGGCATCTTTTGGTTGCTAGGAGACAACAAAGTTTTTCCACTTCAACTTGTGATCCAGTCATGACTGCATGAAAACAGAATATGAAATGCTCATTTTTAGTTCTCCTGAACTGAAAAACACACTGTGAGAAATGGTGAAATTAGTTCGTCAAAGGGAACAACCTACCACTGGACAACAAGGTGCTAAAACTAATTTACCATTCCCAGCAGTATGTATTTTAGTTGAGGTTTCATCGTGCTGTAGCAGCTCGACCAGAGGGCTAAGTGGAAGAACAGTGTCATTTCCTTGGAACTGAAAGATGCTTTGAAACAGACTATATATAAGATGTGATGGTTGGTCTTTGTGATAGGCTATTTGTCCTGCCCCTCTACCACTGTGGAACTGCTGGGTAACTTGTTGTTGTCTTCTATTTGTTGTTGTTCTTCCATGCTGGCAGGTGTTCTTCCTTTGGCATTTAACAACAGGCTTGAACACTTGCAGGCGTATATGCTGAAGATTACATCACTTGTAGCAATGGTTTTGGGGAGAAATGAGCACTGTCATGTTTTCAAAATTTTGGGTGTTGACTTGGTATTGACGTATTGGTTATTGTGACATTCCTATTCTGTCTGTCTGTCCATCCATCCATCCATCCATCCATCCATTCAGCCAGCCAGCCATCTGCCACATATGTTGAGTGTGTGTGTGTGTGTGTGTATGTGTGTGTGTGTGTGTGTGTGTGTGTGTGGCCTTTCTGTGCATATGTGTCCAGAATCCAAATGTCCCACACCCAAAATATTGATTTTTCTTTTTTTGCAATGTTAGTTTTCTTTGGTATTGATTTTACTTGGTTGGTGTTATTTTTGCTAATTCATTCTCTTCGGGTGATGAGGTGGTTGTGAAGAAACAGATCATGCACAGTTCGTAAGCTTTACAAATGAATTCATGTTTCAGATTTTACCAAGGAGAAAAGATGCTGCCTGTGCTCATGGTGCCCCCAAACCATGGCACACGTTATGCACTGAATTTGTAATCCATCTGTAGGCTGTAATGTTACTACTGTAATTGATCTCTTTCCAACTGCAATGTTTACAAAATCAGTCTGAAGCCTGTGCTGTGGGCTTGTGGGATTCTCGTGTCACTGGGGCCTGTTCACTAGCACAAACATGAAGCTGTTTAAATGCAGAGACTGTATTTGTGAGATCTTTGTGACTGCATTAAACATTATGTAATCAATACTTTTTAATAGGTACTGATACCAAATGAGTGGAGTATTGAGCTGTGTATCGAGGTATGGATTACTGTGGTATTGATCTGGGCAGCTGTATCTGACAGGAGGCACTGCTCTAACAGCGGGAAACCTTCTCCAACCTCTCTGGGGTCTTGAAGCTCACTACTTTTTTCTGATCCGGCATGTTCTGAAGTGTTTTTCTTCTTCCTTCTGTTCCCATCCTCTTCCTTCATTTTTATGCACTCCCACTAATCTGCAGGATTAACTTATTCTGCATCTACCTGTATTCTTTGATTATTGCCGAAAGCCTCAGTACTGAAAACTGGCTGGGATTATCTCCCAGTGGAGTGTTTGATGTTCCCCTCTTAATGAGGCTGGCAGCCGAAAGCTGCCACGCTTAAAACCTTCCCTTTTATGTTGATGTAATGTTGCAGCCATCTTAAAAGCAGTTATTACAGAACCATCGCATTCATTCAGGCATGTCCACTCCTGCATCAGTTTAGGGTCACACCCGGGTCAAATGGTGTTTATGCTCAGCCGCATCACAAATAGTTTTGATAGCTTAAGGCACTGCTGAATATCACAGAGGCGTTTTGAATTGCAAACATCACGTCAATGCAAGAAAACATATCCACACACACAAACTGCAACATCACATACAGGAAATGCTTAGTGGATGATACACAGAGCTTAGTTTGTTGACTGATTAGAATGTGCGTGTGTGTAGTGTAGTGTACATGACTTAAATGATCAAAACTCGTAAACCTTGCACTAATTTGTCATTCTGTGGAAACATGAAGAATCAATTCTGATTACAGTAAAATCATGAACCCTCTGTCAAACCTGCTTGTCAGTCTGTACATTTTTAAGTATATTTCTCCTCTTTTTAAGTAAGTATCCAAAAGACAAAATTAGGACATTTCAAAAAATACAGGCAGTGGACAGAAAACTACAGAGTGGGTCTTAAGTGATGATTGAGAGGCTTGTTCTGTATGAGTCTTTTTTTTTTTCATTTTTAAGAAATTCCCACATAGTATATCTTTAATTGAAATAAATCGCATAACTACTCCAACCTTTCAAATTTATGGTAAGGCAAACTCCGCAAGAGGCCTGTCTGTGTTGGAGTATAATTCTACCTTTTTCAGCACAAAACAGCAGAAAAAAAGTTAGCATGTAGCTAGTGAACATGATGCAGCTTTAAAGGGTGAACATGGACACTGGATCTCTGGGAGTGTCCTGCGATGTCTGGCACCAGTGCTGGATCCATTTAGTCCAGTGGGTTGTGAGGTGGGTTAATGATAAGTGCCACAGATGCTTATTCAGATTGGGATCTGGGGAATTTGGAGGCCAGGTTGACACTTTGAGGTCTTGTCTGGCCTGGTCACATTCCATGGGCCATTCCTGAGCGATGTTTGCAGTGTGGCATGGTTCACTGGAACATGTCAAGTGGTAGCCACATGAATGCCAGAACCAAAGGTTTCCCAACAGAACAATGCATTGTACAACATTTTCAGAAAAAAATAACAGGCTGGAATATTAAGAGTCTCTGTTGCAATAAACTGGATTTTCTAAAAAGAAAAATAGCAAGTTTGCGCATTGAGTCCTTGTTGAGCAAGAGTGACGATTTTCTCTTGACCAATCAACAGCCTGCAGTGTTTCTAACTCCACTTTTTAATATCGGATCAGTGTGCTAGGTACCTCAACAGAGGTGTGACTAAAAATGGGACAGAGCGGAATGGTTCTATTGGTACCATCCACTTCTGACAATGGAAATGCAAGAACAATCGAATGAATACTAAAGTGAACTGAACCAGACTGCATAGTGAAAGCAGGGCTGAATATCTCCTGCAAATCTTAATTTCTTTTTAAATATATTTTTATTTTCTCTGGGGTCATGGCTTAATGAGTGTTCTTGAATGAGGTATTTGGGAATAATTAGGGGGTACACTGCTGCTACATTTGGTATGGTGCATTTAAATGATCTGCCATCATCATTATTGCATGTACGTTTTATAAAATGATACTATTTACTGAAAATTAGCAGCTCCAGATCATCAGACAGCCTGATGGCTTCCTCCATCCTGAAACCACTCCAATCCAATCCAATCCAAGCCAGCCCAGCTGCTCTGGAAGGACCAATAAGCCACGGTTCACTAACTGACCCTCCAAAGGACCAGTCATGCAAGGCCGAGTGTGTGAACGGCATGAAATAAGTTAGCTGGAAGAATATTAAACATGCAAGCAGAGATCACTCACACGTTCTCGTCCCTCAAAGTTTCCACTTCATTTCCCCCTCCTCTTTTCTTTACAAACATGTGAAATAAAGCTTGAATGTGAAATGTTGTTTTATGACTTAGAAAATGAAAAATTGTTCTGGTGGAACCACAGTGATGCAGGGCAGCACTCTTTTCTTTCCTTTCCAGAAACTTTTTAATGTGTTTCTATAAATGCTTCTCTCATCAAATTCTAATGCCAAGTCGAGCACTCATCAAATCAGCAACTTTGATTACTTAAATGAGAATAAATTATGGCGGCAAGATTCTTCTGGTCGATTCATATGTCAGGGCTTAATACAGCTGGCTAACCTTGTGGAAAAAAGATCATCCAAAACAAGTGAAAACAAAACAAAAAAAGCAGTGGAAGGCAGAGTTCCTCTTCACGAACTGTGTCTTATTTTGGAGCAGTGATCGATTCTGTCATGTCTGAGTCGACCGCCGATAAAAGTGTCTGCTAATTTATCACCTTTTGCGATGCTGAAAATCAAAACACATGTTGTAAGAAAAAAAGAGTGGCTCAGCCCTCTTCATAAAGCCCAGGAGTGACAGGAAATCCATTTCTGTCGCATGCAATTACCAGCATGCTGATTCGGGGAAAACACTCCTGCTTTATATTTCATCAAGGCCATAGAGGAGCTGAGGTGGCGCTCAATACTGGCCTCCAGAGCAGCACACACACACACGCGCACGCACATACACTAGATAACTACTAAATGTATGAACATGTGTAGAAATGCTTTACAAGGCTAAAAGTTAAAATGTACATCCAAGAGAAGTCAAGTCACTTTCATTTATGATGTGAAGGGACAAAAAAAGAAGCAAAGAGAAGAAAACTAAAATCTGTAATTTGTATAATGGCACAGAAAAAAGAACACACACAGTCAAAGACATGGAAACATGTGTGCAGCTGTGTTTCGGCAGGTGGTATAGCAGGTTGTCCACAAGTCATAAGATCAGTGATTTGATCCCCTCGTTCGGTCCACATGTCGAGGTATCCTTGGGCAGAATTTAGTGTATAAAGTCCTTTGAATGGTTGTAAAACTAGAAAAGCACAATACAAGTGCTGGTCCATTTACGCGTTTGTTCATACATCTTCCTACAAAAAGTAATGCACCAAACATTGGACGTATCTTACATAATCATGAGTCAGTAATTGGTGTATCTCCCACGCATTTTGGAAGGCTGTAATCATGTAACCAGTGCGCTGATGGGAGTAAAGAAGGAGGGGTCCCTGTAAGGACCCAGGTTGAGGTGGTGGATAGGTCACAAAACACAGGACTTTCAACCCGGGGACTGGTGTTCAGAACAGTATGAAAACTGATTGAACTTCAAGTCATTTTAAGGTACGTCCTCATCATGTGGTCTTTAATAACCTAAACCTGAACTCTAACTTTACTGTAGGTACGTGACCTTAAGATAAGTATGGAACGGCATTTATGTGGTGCTAATTCTTAGCATATCGTAAGAACCGTCCTGTTTGTATTTTTGTAGGATATCATACGAACTGTTGTCTGAGGATACATGTGCTCAGCTTGTCAGGCTTGTCAGTCTTGACATATTCTGTGCATAAACTAGCTCCATATATCGTCATATGATCATGACATTGGACTCCATCAATATAGGCCTAAAATGCCAAAGAAAATAAAAAATCAGTATTTAATTGAATAGTTTCTTATAGTTCATTTACAGTTTTTGTTGTTTATGTACAGTAAGCATTTTGTATAGATTGGTACTATCTATTTTCCAAAAAGGAAACTTTAATTTCATGTGAGTTCTTCTTTGAACAGTGCCAATTTGAATCACTTGTAAGGACCTGTTCTCTGCCCAGCAAACTGTCCATATGCCCCCCCACCCCACAGGCCCCAGGGCAAACACACTCCCTGCACTGTCTCTATTTACACCCCTGAGGAAAGTTCATCAAAGATCTAAGTGGCAAATGACTCAAGCTACTGATGTCATAAAAAATAGTTTTTGATGTCACACAAACTCTAAGTTTGATGTGCAGACTCAAAACAGGGCATCACCCATGTATCCCAGTGACAGATGTATTTGTGTGTTTCTTATTGTGTTTATTGGTGTATCCAGGCTGAAAATACATATTTTTTCTAACTTACCAGCTAGGAGCCCAAATCATCGTTTTATGGCTAGATACCCCATTACTGTTAGTTATATTATGTGACCTCTGTTTTTAAAATTACTTACCATAACCTTGTTTTCATATTTACATTAGTACCTGTGTACATGTGAGTGCATGTGTGTGTGTGTGTGTACTTTTTTTACCAACTTGTAAAGTGTACAGAGACTCTCAGAGTGATGTGCACTTCAAATAAACTGAGGTCGAAGTTGTGACAATGTTTATGCCTCCTTCTGTGCCAGGTGACTTGAAAAAGAGATTTGAACCTCAGTAACACTTTAACCTGGCTAAATCAAGGGTATTTTCATTTTCTATTGCATCAGTCTTGGAGTGCCAGTAATCCAGTTCAAGCCATGTTTAGAATGTGCTGAGACTTGGAAAATGCTCCATGCAACTTGATAGAGCTCAAACTAAATGTGTGTGTGTGTGTGTGTGTGTGTGTGTGTGTGTGTGTGTGTGTGTGTGTGTTACTGTAATTAAGGGTTGACAGTTTGTTCAGTGACCATTTTAGACCTGTTAATAAAAGCATTTCCTCTTCTATGTCAACTATTCAAGTCTGCGACTAGAAAGACACCAACAAATCTTAGAAAACTTACTTTAATGTTGAGCCATGAGGCCAAAACTTAGTTTACAAAAGTAATGGCATTACACAAAAATATTAAATATATGAAAAAAATTGTAAGATAATGAGGTGTAAACAGTAAATAAATAGATCATAAGTAAAGATTGTTTTAACACTGACACAACTCATCCCAGAACCCAACCCATCTTACTCTAAAGCCTCCCACTGACTGTGAGATTTTTGCAACGCAAGCTACACGGTGTGACGTGGATCTAATGACCTTGAATATGACATCAGTTGTGATGTATGCAGACTGTACAATAACAGCACCTACTGAGTTGCAGGCTACAAGGTACGATGCAATAGCTAACACTACTGAGTGTGTAACAATGCTGCACGGGGTATGACTTCCCCAACTGTGAAGCACGTCATAGAGGCTCACATCATTAAATAACAAAGTTTTCAGGGCACTATATACTACTGTGTGTGTGTGTGTGTGTGTGTGTGTGTGTGTGTGTGTGTGTGTGTGTGTGTGCTAGCTGCAAGGTTGCTCACCTGGCAGCTGCAACTCCACCACTATTTCCCTCCATGTTTTGTCCTTCTTTACGTGTCCATGGTAAGAGCTAGAGGACACATCATACAGGCAAGGCTTCTGTTGCCACAACAGCAGTCACACAGTGAGATGGTCGTCCTAAAGTTCATCCTTGAACCTCTTCTCATTGTTTGATGTAGGACCACTGTTTTAGAGCCATGACCAAAGATATCACCACATTCTTTTCCTGTTGGTCGTCTTTTGTCTGGGACAGTCCAGAATTGCACAGTGTATACCTGGCTTAAAGTGCAATGTCACTTAACCCTACTCTCCCCTTTTGGCTAAAAACATATCTGCAAATAATGTGTTCTACTTGTCACCTCAACTTGAGGGTGGCAAATCCTTGGATCACTTTTTCGTGTTTGACTCTCTCAAGCAAGTCCAACTCAAGGTTCTGGAGTCTGCAGTGTGGTGCTCCTGTGCCAGGTATGGAGCTGATGCTAATCACTCAAAGACGTTACACAGCTTCAACTGCTCACTGGCATGGTAAATCATCCTCCACATGCTCCCCCTTGGCAAGATCATCATGGCCATGGCCCCCAGTTCCACTGCTACGCCAACGACATCCAACTGTACATCTCCACCAAAGCCATCACCAACACCACCCACTCCACACTTGCCAACTGTTTCAATGAAATAAAATCATGGATGCAAACAAACTATCTCCAACTGAACAGTGACAAATCGGATATAATCGTCAGTGACCCCACATCCCGCACCAAAGCCACCAACAACCTCTGCCTCACCTTTGATAACTGCACTCTGTCTCCCTCACCTCACAAATGCAAACCAGGAATCATCTTCGACAGCCAGCTAAGGTCTGGCCACCACATCAGTCACATCACCAGGACTGCCTTCTTCCACCTCAAGAACATCGCCCATCTCCGCCCCTCACTCACCTTCTCTGCTGCAGAAACCCTCATCCATGCATTGATCACATCCAGACTGGACTATTGCAATAGCATCCTCTATGGCTCATCATTCAAACTCCTCAATGAACTTCAGTACATCCAGAACTCCGCTGCCTGCCTGCTCACCCACACCTGACCACATCAACCCCGTCCTCCAAAACCTACACTAGCTCCCCATCACACATCCCATACAGTTCAAAATCCTCCCCCTCACACACAAAGCACTCAACAACCAGGCCCCCTCGTACCTCATACACCTACTCCACCACCACACCGCCTCCCTCGACCTCCACTCATCCGAAGGAAATCTCCTTTCACTACCTGCACGGACCAAGCACCGAACCTGGGGGGACAGGGCCATCTCCATCGCTGCCCCCTCCCTCAGGGACTCACTCCCCAAACCCATCCCTATCTGCACACACTTCCCAACATTGAAGACCATGCTCAAAACTCACCTTTTTAAATTAGCTTTTAATGTATAGGTTTGTGTGTTTTATACTGTTTTAATGCTGTTTTTGAGTTTTATTTTATTCTGACTTAGCTCTATTTTATGATTTTTAAAAACTGTACAGTGTCTTTGAGCATTTGTTAAAGTGCTTACAAATAAATTTATTATTATGGATGAAGCAGAGTCCAGTAGGTTGGACACTGTGAGCATGTCTTAAACAGCACCAACCTCTCTCTTGTGCCTCGGACAGTTATTGGCAACTATCACTTCCTCTGACTTTAGGTCAGTATGGTAATGCAGTGCCAATTCTGATGAATGTGGCTCAAACAAGGAGTGGTCTCACATTAGACTGCATGCCTTAGATCATTAAGCAATTCTTCATACCCACCAGAAACGTCTCAAGTTAAGAGTTCATTATCTCCAGGCAAGGAAATAACAATTTCCGTTGACTCAACAACAAAACCGGCCGTTCACTTTGTCTTCCACCTCTGTCCAGAAGGCAGTTCTGGGACTGCTATCTGGTTAGCCTTACATATGGCCTTTGTTCTGTTATTAACACCTGTAGCAGTGGCATTATGTGTTTCCCTTTCAGGAGAATGACATACTAAGTTTGGCTTTCAATCCCATTGCCATAGGTATATTGATTGTAGAGAGGTATTCAATAATGGCAAGGAAAATGGAAAGCATTACACTCACTGAAGGAAGTTGGCATACCCAATGTGTGTTTGACCACTGCACAAGTTCACTTGGCTGCAATCCCAACTTCCTTTGAGTGTCTACAAACTTGTGGTAGTTCACAGTGAGACGCCAAAAAAAAAAAAATGGACATTTTCCAGCATGCTGAAAAACTTTGGCCTTAGAAATTGCTCTGTATGTGTGACATAAGACAAGATTCAACTCATGTGCATAACAGTTCACATATATGATTCAGGGTGCTTCTTTTGAAAATGGGCTTGCACAACCAAAACTGCACCACTCACAACTTCTGCCCATTGTAAGTCTGTACCAAACATTTTAACTAATCCATACCTTTCTCTACCAGCTGATTCTCTATTACTTTGATTAGTGTTGTAGCATCAAAAATTGTCATCACTGTACAGTAAGTGCTGGGAACCTCTCCTTCACTGTACCCTCCACAGAGACATACCTCACAGAGTGCCAAGTGCTCTGTCTTTCTGGCATTAGTCTTTGATTCTCTCATCTCACTGACAATAGTTGCAGTTGCCTCTTGTGAACAACATTCTATCATCTCACTCTGACTGGCAGACAAGAGATATGTGGCAAATGGACCGCATTTATAGAGCACTTTTCACTTCTAAGCGAACACTCAAAGCGCTTTGCATCACAAGCACCACTCACACACACATTTACACACTGGTGGCTCAGGCTACCATGCAGGGTGCCTCCTGCTCATCAGATAAACATTCGCACACACTCACGCAGATGGTATCAGGACCAAATTATGGCCAGTATCTGCCTGTGGACACTTTGATATGTCGAAACAAGGTATCGAACCACCAACCTTCACAAGTGGTAGATGACCACTCTACCTCCTGAGTCGCAGCCATCCCCGCATCTTTGCTGTTTGATGGGGGTGTACACCTCTCGGAAAGGATCAAACTGCCTCAAAAGTGGCAGGAGGTATTCCTTGCTTCCCCCACCATGCTGGTCATTGCCTCAACACTTTGCAAGTGCTCCCCTCTTCTGCTAATTTCAGTGAAACTCGCCGTCTCTATCCAACATTGCCTTGTGATAGACTTGCTTTGTAGCTGTTCCAACAAACTACGCAGTCCTTGTGTGACTAGGTGGTTCCATGTTTTTGGAACATGCTCAGTGCCTTTCTCCAAATTTTGACTACACCATTCATAAAATTTACCTCCTGTCTGAGATTTTTAGGAAATACCTGGCAAGTGAAGCAGAGAGCAACATTTCCCTAGAGGAGTATTCCAGACATTTAAAATTCTGGATCCAGTTTTGTCAAAAGGCCCTTTTTATTTTGCATGACAAACTGATCTTGTCGGTACTGAGACAGTTTTAACAGTTTGTCCTTATCCTCTGAAACATCCTGAGACCCTGCTGTTTTAGCTTGGTGGCCAGTATGCCGCTGTCTCTCTTCTCACTCTATTTGTCTCTCTGGTCTGCAATTTTTTCGCAGCTTAACAGTTACTGTTTTGCTTCTACAACAATCCTGACTTCACTATCGCTTGCTCTCTCCATCCCCCTCTCTCCCTATTTGCACTGACACACAAACATATTGTACTCAAAAAGACAATAACATATAATCTGATAATACATACAGCAAACATTTCAGTATTTGTGATGTAAATACATATAAGAGGAGGTTGGGGAGAATCCACATTTGATGACATTATATCAACACACTGTTTAGATATGTAAAATCATTGTGGAGTCCACTGTAATTACTGTGGGCAAAACAGAAGCTGCCTTGGCATGTTAATGATGTGGTTTTGACTAGTGGTCTACTTTCTCATCCAGTTCTTTCTTTCTCTCTTTCTGTGCTAACCCCATCCTGCTCTCTCTCCTTTTCTTCCTCTCATCCACCTCTCTCGATTCAGTTCAGTTCAATTCAGTACAATTCAGTTTGATTTGATTCAATTCAACATGCTTTGTTGGTGTGACATTTTAAGGGTTGCCAACACACAAGTACAATTAAAAGGCAGGAAATAAAATTTGCAATGGATTACACAAATGACAATAGTATACAAAGCAAAATAGGTAATTAAATTACTGGGCAAAATAGAAAAATACATATACAGTACATATATAGATATACATACATATATCATATGTCTCACACATGTTTACCCATAAACACATTTCATGTGTTTGTGTATGAAGTAGAGGAATACATAAATTAATACATAAAAAAGCAGACTGTGACCTGTAAGGAGATGAACTCTGACTTTTATGTGTCGTTATTGATGTCGCTGTTGTTGTCAGATTATCTGTCTCATGTACAGTAATTCTTAGGTGTGCAATTTAAAAACTCATGCAGAGATCATGTGACACAGTTCACATGACATACTAGTATAACCCACCTAAAAACAGAAAGAAACACTTGACAGAAATTGCAAATAAAAATTAGGTAAATATAAATTATGAGTGACTCATACATCTAGTAACAAGAAAGACATTCAATCCCAGGTAAAAAGAAGGAGCGCACTGTGGCACAAACTGGACCATTCATAAATTTGGAGCACTGTTGGAATGTACTGTACTGTTTGGTTATCCAGAGCACTGCACTCTTAAAGTGGCAGAGCACACTCCTAGCACTCTGTCTGGGGAGACAGAGCAGCAGAGCACAGAGCGGAGTGAATATGTGATTAACTTAACTGTTGGTTAATTCATATAGAAATATAAAGCTCTGTTTCTTTGACCGACAGAGCTCTCATTTTAGTGTAGGGTGTTGGACTGAATTTAGGAATGCATCATGTCAGGTCACTCACTCTCCTGGACCATAACTGTTCCTTGAATAAGTAAACACAGACCAGCAGGACCAGACTGGCCGACCCGTATGCTCTCACTCAGTGGATGGATGATTTGATAGGATTGATGAAGGTGGGATGGCGGCTTTGTGGTTGATTATTATGCCAGTCTTACAAAGGAGGACGACACAGTTTCCTCCTGTCTGTTTTGCTGTCAAAGCTAATGTTAGCTAATGCGCTAAAAAGTTAGCTATATGGAAAACTCCAGTGTTCCTCTCAATACCACCCCAATTTCTGATTAGGCGGACATGATAAACCACACATAACTTATTGCTTTCATAACTTTATTAATCCCTACAACAGTAAATACTTTTTCCCCAGGCTGAAATGAAATGTGTGCTGCACATGCAAACATTTTTTGACAATCACCCAAATGAAGTCCTTTAATCTTATCACATAGTTGTCTTCATTTTTGTTGATGGGCAGCGGCGGCTGGTATACGATAAAATTTTAGTTTTGAGCCATGACTCCTCTTCTGGCACCCAAAAACACACCAGGACGACATTTTAAGACTCCTAGCCTACAGACCTGTGGTGGTGGTTTTTGCCTCTAGCTAACAAACTGACATCATTGTGATGTCAGCCCTAAAACAATCTATAAAAAGCTAGAAGGGAGTAATGATGATGGTACGCAACACAATGATGACAAAAACTTACTGTCATGAAAGTAACCAACTGAAGCTTTAAAGCAAACTGGATATTAAACCTGTTTCAGCCCTTTATTTTTCCCCTTTCTCTCACAGACAAGTTTGCAAAAAAACATTAGATCTTTAGCAGCACTGTAATGGGGTGCTGAGATGAAATTTTAGGTGTGCTTGAGCACTGCTAAAAACAGAAAATAAAATTGTCAATGTCTCCCAGCCTGTTGACTGAAGTCTGTGAGAGCTCCATGGGATGTCTCAGGTTGAGAAGTGTCATAAAACATCAGCTCTTCAAAGAGCCAAATCCCTGGTTTGATGTCAGGTGGTCCTGTGGCCATATCACTCTGCCAGCCCTGAATAACAGACTTATAGAAAGGTCTGAGTCCAGTCAGGTCTGCTTTAAGAGAAGAGAAGACAAGAAAGGAAAGTAGAAGAAGAGAAGAAACAAGGATGGGATAAAAATACAAGAAAATAATCGAGTTGGTCTATTTCTTTATGTTATTTATTACTTATTAGCCTCTTTGGTGGAATCTGCCAATACTTGAGGTAACACAGTCTCTTATGTATTTGAGAGTCACTTGTTGTCTTCTTTCTCATGTTTGAATTATGATGTTTGATCTATACATCAGGACTACTTGTGTTACTGATATCAATTACAAAGATGTCTTCCTCCTCTCCTGTATAATGGAACTAGAATGGTACCAAAACAAAAAGAAGAAAAGAAAAACTCAATAGTCATGTCTTCTTTCTTGAAATCATTACCAGGTTACTCAAGATAATACACCAACCTTGATGTGAGCAGTTTCATACAGGTACTATTTTCTTTGAGCCAAACTACACCTGCTAACAGTATCACAACACGGATGAAATGTGCATAATCATGGACAAGAGGCTTGTGCTTGTGACAGCACGAGATGTAACATTAATAGTGTACTCCTCAGCTGAGCTGTGATGTTAGCTAGCTCAGTGGTGCTAGGTGAGTTAGCAGAAGTATCACATTGGAAAACACATCACTTTTGGATGGAAACATAGCTACTGTTTGGTGGGTGTAGTTCAGTAGAAAGATGCATGCCATCTGGCAACCATGTACCAAAAAATCAGGTTGTTGACTTTTTATATTTAGCCAGTTTCTTTGAAGGTTTGTTGATTTGACGGTGTGTTGGACATGAATGTCTTTATGTTTCAATAAACTACCAATTTCACTCACAGAAAATATAAATTCTATGTTTAAGTGCTGATAATGTGCAAAGAAAAATTAGCTTAAGGCCTTTTTTTCTCTTCATCCAGAGATGGTGAACAGTGCTACCACTATATATGATGGCTAGTCTGTTATTGTGTTACTAATACTGATGCCAAACAAACAAACAAACAAACAAAAACACTATGAATCACATACAAGCAGCTAGATCTTTAGATTCTGTCTTAAAGATGATAAATAGATGCATCTCGGTAGCCTGGAGCCAGACTGCACAAGCTGTAGTCACAGCGGTGCTAATTAATGGCTTCTGCAGCCAAGTCGCCCTGTGAGAGTCATTTCCTAACACCACTGTTTGCAAGGGTTAAAAAATGGATGCTGGATGACACAGTGGAGGAAAATGTCTCACCTCCAAATAACTGTCAACTTGGTTCATACAGCGAGCTCTAACAGTATCAGACAATATATTAACAGGTTAGACAAGTGCAGGGTGCACATCACATGCTCGGAGGACAGCTTAGAGGAGATTTCAACACTTTAAAAGATTCATTGGGAGTGGCCTCAGGCGAGCATCATAGTCTGGTGTCAATGAGTCTTCACCATTAGAACTCCATAAGAAACTGTAGTAAATCCCGACAGGCTAACCATGCATTTGTAAACATACAGTCTTCATTAAAGTTTAATGGAGTGATATGTTCTGACTCCCATCTGATGATAGTGGAACAACCTATTGCAGCTTGTATATTTAATTAAAATGTGCGTAAGGTTATTACCCTGCCACCCTCAGTATTTTACTGTGTGGGTCGTTAAAGACTGAGCAGTATCAAGGTTCATTTCTAACTTCACCATTAAAAGGCTGCATGCAAACAGCTTGCAACACGGTAAATAAATAAAGTGATAATAAATATGAAAACGTACTATTAAGATTATTTTAATTTCATTTATTAACTGAATTAAAGAACTGTTTTTGGAAGTAGTAGCTTGTGCAGAACTGTGCAAAATTGTCTAAGCGATGTGCAGTTTTTTAAATTTTTTTATTTTTATTTTAAATTAGAACTTAATAATGAATTAGAATTTTAATGTAATTTAATTTATTTGGTTTTTAACTTATAATATCATTTGGTCTTACTATGTTTATGTCATGCACCGATAAACCAAAGATCATTCCTTGTATGTGAAAACCTACTTGGCATTACACCAGATTCTGATTCTGATTTTGATTCTAAATATTACTCGTAAACCTGACATGATATAAGTGACATGACAGATGGGCCAACCCGGTCTCACTTCAAAGTTGTCAAAAACTGGCACTTGGTCAGTGACTTCCAGCATCAGACAACACAAATAAAGCTGTCCTTTCACATTGGAATGATACACGGCCGGTGCAGCATCAGGTGGAAACGTGGTGGGACAAAAACAAAACTTAATATGGGGGAAGTCCAGTTAGGGTGGATGGGAGTTGTGGTGTATAGGTCCAGCGAGCACCAACTTTCACCCATGAAGCCAGTGTTGGCTTCCTGTAAGAAAATTCAATTCACGTTAGTGGGGTGCTGACGTGGTGCATTTATACACCACTCAGGTAACTGCATGTCAACTTAAACCTGAATTTTCTTGGCCACTTGGGCACAGTGCAAACAAGTTGTGAACCAACTGACATGATGTCACCTTCTCAATTGATATGATGAACTTTTTTAGCAAAAAGTTGTTTATATACTACACTGTAAAAAATAATGGACATAGCTATGGTGATGCCAGTCATTTGTTTGTGGATTTCCATTTTGAAGCCTTGAGTTTGGCATTTTGGCCGTGGTCATCTTAATTTTTTTGAAGCCAGAAGTGACCACAAGGGCAAGAAATGGAGCCTGTCACTCAGAGCTGCCCTTAATTACAACTAACTTTAATTCTAAATAAGAAGTAAATGGGTGAATTAAATAAAAAATCACCCACTGTATAGTTGTCCTGAACGAGGAAATATACTATCTAGACCAAAACTATTTTTGTACCAGGTTGTAAACATGTTTATTTATTTATTCCTGCTTAACACGGAGGTCTATGTGGACTGACTCACTCTTGAAGCCGGCCTCAAGTGGCCATTGGTGGAACTGCGTTTTTTGCACTTCGTGTTGGCTTCATATTTTAACTCTAGGTTAGTACTTGTTATTTACACATCCACCAATTATGAAACAATGCAATCATTCATTTGGTGTTTGTGTCCACTTGATGAATAAGGATCCAATATTCATTCTCTTTTAGCTCTGATTTTGGTCTTTAATAACTCCTGAGGTAAATAACTGCTCAGCAACTTAGTCTCTAACTCTGTCTGTCTGGTGCCTGAGCAAGTATTGTACAGTGAAACTCACTATAAAGCTCTGTATGAAGGAGAGGGAGCTGCAGATTCAGGTAATAATTCTCTTTGGTCCATCACTACAAGCCATCGAGAGGATTCCTGGTTACCTTCATGGTTACCTGGCCAGTGTCAGGCCAGTGTTAAAAATGCTACATAAAATGTTAAAATCGAAGTGAAAACAAGACATAGCTACAGTCACAGTGATGGTTGCACGCATGTGCGCCTCAACATGTTCGGCCACTGTGTGTAATGCGTGCGGCTGAGCAGTGTGGAGAAAACCTAGACAGCACAGGTAAAAGAGAGTAGACGAAGAGAAAAACTGTTCCCACATTAAAAGGGGAAAAGCCCTGGAGGAAAAAAAACAATTAAATGCTGCAAAATTACAGATATGTTTACAAGCAATTGACATGATTAGTATTTAAAAGAACATTCTACCTTCTACTTACTTCTGTTTATCCCTAAAAACAGGACACAGTACCTGGAGCAACACAAAATGAGCCATTCTGCCTAATGAGTAATTTAACGTGTTACTTTTTATATATATTGATGCTTATACTTACTCAGGTAGAAATTTGAATGCACAACTTTTATTTTTTTACAGAGTATTTCTACACTCTATTATTATTATTATTATAGTAGAATATCTGAGCACTTCTTCTACCAATGAAGCTCAGCTTAGTTCACTTAGTAACACTTTCTTAATACTCATTTACAGTTCTCTCTCTTTCACCACAATACAACTTCTTTTGCATCCTCAGACAGCTCCGCTCAAAAAGGCTGGAGGGAGAGGGAGAGAGGACAGCCAGAGGGGCAGCACAATGTGGCACAAAACACGGATAGCAACAGGATAATCGCTACAAACACAATACACAACCAATTTAAAGGTGGCCACGCCCAATGACCACCACACACCACCTCACTGCAAACCATGGCGTTACACCGCATGCAACCATCCCTGGTGCAGCCACTACAGAGAGATAAAAAATAAAAAATATTTAAAAAGAAACACAACAGCATTGACAAACAATAAAATCAAATGGATAATAATCAACGCTTGACTGGAATTAACAGACAAAGACAAATGAATGAGCTGGAGCCGCAACTGTGAATTTAACTGGGAAGGGCTGTGTTACATCAGCTTCCCTAAGTTGTACATTTCTTATTTGACTTCCTATACAACACTTGAAAACCAAATCACTGCATGCCTCATCTGCATCTCAGTGTGAGCCTCAAACAAGAGGTGAAAGATGAAGAGGCCTTTTCTAAGCTAAGCACCTCCCACTGACAACCCGATATCTTTATAGAAGTTCTCCTCACTACAAACCAAACAAGATAGACTGATGTAATAACAAGTTTTTCAGCCTGTCGTGTTTAAATGAAGAGACTCTGAATTGCCTGCTGGAGGGAAGTAGTTGGCATTCTGTATTTAGAACATGCGAGAGGTCAGCAGAAATGTTAGCAGGTCTGAGCGTGCTCTCTTTGTGGGCTGCTTGAAAGAAGCGTGCCGCAGGTTGGCCAATAATCTACTGCAAATTTGGACTTAAGTTTTAAGTTTCACAGATAGGCAGCTGAGCCAGACTGAACTACAGTGCAACATGACACTGAATCACTGATTTGTCCCAAAAGATCTAAAGTAAGTAAATGCGCTGCTGTATCTTCTTACAGATATACTCTATGTGAAGAATCCATGATAGGCTGGCATCTATCATGACACCCAGATATCTGTATGAAGATACATGTTTCATTTCTACATAGTGGATTTTTATTGGAGACAACTGAGATTCAAGAGAAAAGCCAAAAACTGTTTGTCTTGTTAGGATTGATAGTACAAGCATTTTTATCACACCATACAATTAGTAAGTCACCACTACACTGGTACAGTAGTTCAGTGAGAGCTAGAATAACCTTGCAAATAAAATAAAACAATATTCTGGCACAGATTTTTTTCCGTCACCATCTGAATGCATGTAAGTTCCTATCGAAAAAAAGGCAAAAATACAGTTTGTGCTTCTGTAATTGTATGGCTTTGTTCAGTGGCATTACGGCTCAAAAGGTTTGCTCATATAATGTATCCCCCCAGCTGAGAATCTGTATCACTCATAGAGAATATTGTCAGGTAAATCCTACGAACCTATTTGCTCTCTGAACATTCTCTCGCAGGATTTAGCAAGAATGCTGATACCATTTCTGAAGAAGTTGATCAGTCAAAGGGCCTCACTTTTTACAGACAATTTCAATCAAAGACTCTGAACATGACCACCTTTGGAGCAGATCTGGTCTGCGGCAAAGTTACCATGGTGATCCAGCCAGGTTAAAAGAGAGAGATCTTTGTGACATTGAAAAGTCTTCAGGCTCAACATACCTCATTAACCCACTAATTGGAAGGTCTGGAACCAGGCTAATGCAATATAACTCAAAGGCAGCACATGATACTGGTATCATACCAACAACATACTTGTCTGGATTAAGGTAGAGACAAAAGTTTTTTAACTACTTAATGATGTAATTATATCAATAAATAAAGTCTGTTGCAAACATTTGACGCATTATAAGAGGAGATGCACAAGTGTGATTAGTAGGATTAAAATGGTTGCATTCCATTCAGGGGCTCAGTCCCAGGGCTTTGGTTACTGTCTGCTGGTTGGTGACTTACTGTGATACCTCAATGGATCAGACCTTTCATTACAGTTATTAATTACACCTGTGTTTTTCCAACTGTGCAAGCAAAAATGAGGTTTTGATCCAAATGTGCTGCAAAATTTAAGCAAATTTTCAGAGAATCTGCAAAAGAAGTTATGAGCATAACAGGATTTTGTTCATTGAGATAAATATGTTAAATAAACTTCAAACAAACCTTAAATGATGAAAAAACAATGTTGGAAACATGATGGAAATAAGACTCATGTTATTCATATGTTAAAGGACCAGTGTGTAAGATTTAGGAGGATTTAGTGTCCATCTGGCGTTGAGTACTGCAGATTGCAACCAGATGAAACTTCCCCCAGTTTAATTTCCTGAAGTTTTCATTGTTCAGGAATTTTTTTACTGGGAGCTAAATAATTTGTAGAGATCTCTTCCTTTCCAAAACAAACAGACCAGGTAATTAAAAATGAATGAAGCAGTATTTAATCTAACACCTGCTAATGTCTGTTCAACTTTTTTTTTCTCTGATAACTTAAGATCCAGGGCCTGTATTCACAAAAATTCTCAGAGTCCTCTCAGAGAGCTTTTAACTTAGCCTAAAAAATTCCTAGCAAGGAATCTTAGCTTAAGAGTGATTCAGGAAGTTTCTGAGAGCAATTCTGAGCAAGGAGGGGACAGAAACGTTTATCTATGGTATGATTGGTTGTTACAAAAAGAAAAAAAAAAGCGCTCCTAGTAATGAATGGACAGTGAAAACAACCGATCATAGAACTTAGACTGTATTAAGAAATGTGTAATCGTGAAAATAATTTTATGTCATGATGATAAAACTCTTTGATAGTAATGCTGGACGCAGACTTAGCTGTCAGCAATTACTGTGATTGCTGGCCTCCTTGTAAAAAGTGGTTTGATTTGGCAGAATGACCAAAACAATGAACGAAATGGAGAAAAACAGAACGAGAAAGCCAAACTGGACAGAAGAGCAGTGCCTGCTGTTGGCGCAGCTCGTGGAGGAGAACTAGGGAGTTTTAAGAGGGAAATTCGGTCCTGGGATCACAGCACAAGGAAAGAGGCAGACTTGGGAGCGCATTGCCGACAAATCAATGCATCATTCCCTCTCCTTTTACACACAAGCGATGAGTGTGAGAAGCGCTGGTACGTGCTGCAATCCAAAGCGAGCGTTATTGCGTTACTACGCTGGGTGGGAAAAGTAAGCTCATCCCTGATGAGGTCAACCACAAACATTCTGCACGATCAAGCCGGTAGCTCTTAGTAAATCACTGTCATTCAATATACGGAGAATATCTCTCCTTCCTCTCTGTCTTTCCACCATCTTCTCTGTTTAAGACACTCTTAGGCTTCTTAAAAGTCCTCCTCCCTCCTCTTAACAGTTTTTCACCTTAGGAGCTCTCTTAAGGCATAAGATGCTTTGTGAATAACTTTTATCTTACCAAGACAAAATTCTAAGAAAAATCTTAGAATTCCTCGAATTCTAAGATTTTTCTCAGAATGACCTCACTAAGAGCTACTTTTAGTTTTAGGATTATTTGTGAATATGGGCCCAGACCTTCAGGAGGTTTTTAGCAAGAGACAAATAAACAGCAGAGATCTCTTTCCCTCTACAGCAAATGGACCAGGTGATTTAAACCGATACAAAAAAAAGAAGAAGAAGAAAAAAAAGAATAAAGCAGCTTCATGTTAAAAAATGTTGTTGCAGAGGGGCGGCTAATTATGTTGGCTAGCACAAAAGTGTGAATGGCCCATTCTAGAGCCAGTGATTGGTTTGTCCATTTTGTGGTACTGTAGAAACATGGCAATGCAACATGGTGGACTCTTTGAGCAAGGACACGCTCCCTATGTAGTTATAAATGGCTTATCCTAAGGTAACAAAAACACAGTGATTCTTAATTTCAGATAATTTAACACTTTGGAAAACATACTTATTATGTTAAATTCCATTTTCCAATATATCCAATATATTCCCCTAAATCCTACACACAGGACCTTTAGTATAAGGAGGGTTACAGTTTCCCAATGCCCCGCCTCCACACAGATCTAATGTTTTCATTTGCTCCAATTCTTCTGCAGGAGTTTCATTGGATGCTTAATGTGGGTCAAGAACTTTGTCACATATTGCTTTTATCAATCCACCCAAATTTCCACCTCCAACAAATGTAAAAACTTTTTTGCAATGTTTTTAGTTTTTTTTTTCTTTCAAAATTTCCTTTCCAGTCATGTTTCTAATGCAAAAATCAAAAACGTGCATAAAAACAACTGGCTGTATTGAAAGACATCTGAAATGTCTCCTGTCAAAAAGCTCTGCAGAGGCAGCACAGCCCCATAATTTAACTGTATTGGAAGCAGCTGTGTTCATTTTAATTTACACTATTAACGCTATTGTTTATGACATCCCCATCAACCTCAGTAGTATTTTGTGTTTAGTGCTAATTAGCAGATGTTAGTAAAACACGCAACAAAGAACAAAGACAGGGGATCCTGGGCATCAGGAAATGAAAGGAGAGTGAGAGTGAGAGGATCAGGGGATCCCTGGGAAGAGAGTTAAAGGATCTTGCAGGTCTGATTTATACACTGCTGAGTCCAGTCCACTCTACTGCATCTCTAACAATATCTCAGTTCCACCCTCAGACTTCCTAAAACAAAAGGGAAAACACAGCCACCCAGAGAAGACAAAAACAATAGCGCCACCCTGGGGCCATTACAGTGCTCATTCTCCAGTTGGTGCCATTAAACCATTGCTAAAGAAGAGGGTGCAATGCAAAGATTGATGTCAAACTCAAACCAATGTGGAAAACATGATGAAAATAAGACAGTTATGTTTGTTGAAAGTATTCATTTGACAAAGGCTACACTCTGCTCATTGTTGCACACAAAATTGATATTTTCATTTGTCACAATTTTTCGTCTCTTCATTGGAGTGGAGGTTGGTTTAAGACACATGCTTCATGTAGCGTACATCATGTTTACTTTGCTGAGTCTATTTCTGTTGTACTTTGTCTCATTTTGCTGTTATTGATACAAAAAATGAACACATAATTAAACTGTTTTGCAAATGATGATATCTGCATTTAGCCTGAAACACCCTCAGAGGTGCCTCAGCATATAGACTCTTACAGTGTGTTCACACCCAGTGCAACAACTGGCAAATATTCGCCCTTAGCAGCTGTGCTAACAGTTGTGCTAGCTAACTGGGAAAGTCAGCTAATGCCTAACTTGGTTCAATGTAAAATATAAGTGAAAGCTGGAATCAAGAGAATACAATTAACATGGAGGCTCCGTGTGCCACACCACCGCACCATAAAGCAAAACATCCCATCAAGATGACATTTTTCAACTACTGTTTGTGTCATTAGCATCCAGTGGATTTTTAAAAAAAAAAAAAAAAAAAGCGTGTAATCACACTGAACAAAACACTTGCTTTGTGTTTGGTCTAAATGTCCCATTAGACTTGTTGGACATTCAGTGCAACTTCAACTGTTGAGGAAAGATTGTCCTCATTGTTGATTTTTATATTTTTCATTGAGAGATGATATGAACCACCTTTTCAGAAACAGAAACTACTGTATCCAGCGCCACAACCTCTACACCTTTACTTTTCACATAGGTGCCATAAATACTACTGCCTGCACTGGCACTGAACATTAGTTAGTGGACATAAATTGTGTCCTGCAGAACTGTCCGACTGGGCTAGTACTTTGTAATTTCTTTAAAGAATGCTGACACCATTAAGAAACTGGACAGGAGGAAATTAGATGACATTAATTAAAAGAATTTTAAAAATGCAAAGGTTTTAGTCTGCAGTGATAGGGGTGCCAGCAGTGACACTGTGATTTACCTGATCATACAGCTTAAGGGTTCCCTGTGTGTGTGTGTGTGTGTGTGTGTGTGTGTGTGTGTGTGTGTGTGTGTGTGAGAGAGAGAGAGAAATGACCAACACTTGGGGGTCTGGCCATCCTGTAGAGATAGCTTGGAGCAGACAGAGCCAGGATAAGAGCAGTACTAACTGTGTTCCTGTAGGTGTGTGATAATGGATGAGGTCCAGGGAAAGGAGAAGCTAGGATATCTTGCTAGGGCACAAGGTGACATGGAAAAAAAGTATGTGTGTGTGTGTGTGTGCGTGTGTGTGTGTGTTTTTGTGTGCACATGGGAGTAAAATGTGCTTGTGGGAGATACAGTGGAAAATGTGTTTCTGTCTGTGTGTCTTAATGTGAAGGTGCTGGTGCTTTGAATTGTTTTAAATAGGGAACTCTGCCTTTATTAATAGTTAACCAGCTCCTCCTTTTTCAACTTTTGTTAAATGTACAAAAATGAAAACTTTATGAGCATTTCACGCATGAGGAGCTTGCTAATAATAAATAAGTTAAATGTGAACGTCATGTCGCCTGCTGTTTTACTTCTGTCTGAGAGAAGAAACTTCTGAATTAAACAGAGAGAGCAAAGTAAAGCTGACTCTTGTCATGTCAAGCCTTTCTCTTCTTCTATCATCTACTGATGGTAATGCTGCTCTGAGTCTGCTGGGCATGTACAAAAGCAACTGCCTGCTGACACTTTTGCCATGAAGTTGTAATGACAGGGTGAAGCAAGGTGAAGATGATGATATGTCAAAAGCAAACCATTTTGGAAAAGGTAACCCTTAATAATTTCTTTTTGTAGTCCCTCGAATTATAGCCCTTTTTTCTTTTGGTGGGAATAAATTCAATGCATCTATTTTCAAATGCATCTAAGTCTTATTTTCCACTGTCAAGTTAAGTTAATAACATTGAGCATCTCGTTACAATGCAATGTTCTGCCAGGAAACCCCACCCAAACACTCATATCAACAGCATTCCTGGGTGGCAGATGCCCCTCCAGCAGGACAATGCACCATTCTCACACTGCAAAAAATTGTTCAGGAATGGCCTAAGGAAAGTGACAAATAGCTCAAGGCGTCAGCCAGACCTTCAAATTCCCCAGATCCCATTTTGATCATGCATCGGTAGGACATGCTGGTACCCTAGTCTGATCCACAGTGGGGCTCTCTTGAATCTGTCTTGGCTTTGATGTGGCAAGGCATGAGCACAAGATCTGTAGGAGTGTCCTCTGGCATCTGAAACCAGGGTGTTGGCAGCAGACCCTTTGAGCCCTGCGCTAGATGGGTACCGCTACCCTCTATGGATACTTAGTAAAACTATACATTCACTGTCCTGTGTGTCCTTGTGTCCTTCTTCATTCTGTCCATCTCTGTCTCTTTCTGGGTTGTTCAGGATGTGGTGGCTGGCCTGAATGATGCACTGCTAGTGTGCTTCAATGCTCCCTTGATCAATGCTAATGCAATGCCGCCCAGCACAGTGTGCTTAAGGTCAGAGGGCATCAGTCCAAAAACTCACAAGGGGAACTTGGAGGCCAGATCAACGCCTTGAGCTCTTTGTTACGTTCCTTGCACCATTCCTGAGCAGTTTTTGTGGTGTGGTATGTTGCATTGTCCTGCTGGAGGGCCAGGACCCAAGTTTTCTTGGCACAACATTAGATTATAATGAGATGATCAATGTTTTTCACTTTATCTCTCAGTAGCTTTATTGTTGTGGCTGGTCAATGTATGTATGTCCTTTTGTTGTGTGTGTTTGTGTGTGTGTGTGTGTGTGTGTGTGTGTGTGCTGTAGTGATAGGAACTATTCACACAAACACTGTACATAGTGACATCCGTGGATTATCTCCAGCACTACAACGTTTATCCATCTCCATTGTGGGTGAATAAAAAATTTCAGTGAGAGATGTCTCAACACCAGGACAAATAAATGTAAACGACTGTAAAAGAGTGGATGTTTTTACTCTGCTCACTGGAACATCACAGGGCTGTATGCAATGACTCCCTGGAGCCTTAATCATGGGGCAGCGCCACTGAGCTCTATATTTAGGCCAAAACCTGCTGCTTAAATGTGCATTTCCTGCCTGTGGTGTGGTTTAAAGTTTAAATGGAAAATTGACTTATGTAGCCCTGTTCTAGTAATCCAACCACTCAAGGTGCTTTTACACAACAGAGCCACATTCATCCATCCTCACACTGGTGTGTGTGTGATGCTACCACACAAGGTGCCACCTGCTACTCAGTCAAACATTCATACAATCTCCATCAGGAGCAATTTGGGGTTGAGCATCTTGCCCAAGGTTACTTCAACAGGTGGACTGGAGGAGCTAGGAATCGAACCACCAATTTTCTGATAAGTAGACGACCTGCTCTACCGCTAAGCCACAGCCTGGTCTGCATTTGGCATTGCTGGTTCAGACACTATAGCTCTTCGGGATCCCAGTGACTGTAAGCACAGCTAGCTTGTCAGAGTGATATTTTCATCTTCAGATCAATACTGAAACATTGATACTCACGATACTACGTTTCATTTTGAAGATTGATCCTAGCGTCAGTAGGATCAATACAAAAACAGGGATTAGTTTCTCTCTTCTGTGTCTTACCTAATTATATTTAAAGAGTAAAACTGTGCAAAAAACATTCTGTTATTATGAACACATGTAGTGCATGTGCTGTTTGCTTCTCCACTACTTTTGCGTTGTCTACATTTAAACAACATGGTTTTATGAAAGAGGGAAAAACCATGAGAAAGAGAACTTGCGGCTGCAACTAAAACGGAGGGAAATGCCTCAGCACCCAAGCCTCTGACACAGAGACAGAGTTCACTGGGTGCTGGGAGCTTACTGAGTCTGTTCAGAGAGGCTTAGACAAGGAAAATCCCAGTATATTGTAGTGAAATTAATATTTGAGTCAAATCAGATCTTCAGCGTGGGTTTAGTGTCACATTTTTTACAAGTGTAATTGGTCATCATTGGCTGTTACTATAGTAGGCCTACTGATTATTGGCTGCATAAATAATGACACACTGCTTTACACTACATGAAAGTATATAAGCCTCTTTTAATAATAGAGTATTGTATCGTTATTGTTGATTCTGGCACTATATTACTTGGTATTGCATCGAAAAACAAATTTTGTGCTATTGCCCATCCCTAGAGCCTGAGTCTCTGCCTTCCAGTACAGTTATGCCAACCTGTTCATCACGGTGGCAGCCTGTTTCGTACTGTATATTCTGCCTTCACTCCCTGATGAAACTGATGCTTTGTTTCTACATAACTTTGTCTCTAATAGGATGTGTCTGTGCAAGCATTGGTCCTCTTTATGCATCTCCATACTTCCATGTGTCTAGGCTGCTATAATTGTTGAGTTTCTCTAATGAGTAACGCTCTGTGCCTATGTCACCATCTTAACCTTTAGGGGCTGTAGCCACCAAAGCATTTTTTTTTTGCATTAACTGACCCTTTAAAGTAGAAAGCAAAAACAGCGAATCATGTGTACGGTTTGATAAATTACCTGAAAATAACATTATGGGCTCTATTA
Source organism: Epinephelus cyanopodus (assembly GCA_026686955.1). NCBI lineage: Eukaryota > Metazoa > Chordata > Actinopteri > Perciformes > Serranidae > Epinephelus > Epinephelus cyanopodus. The sequence continues at coordinate 7,960,828 of CM048919.1, forward strand.
TCGTGAACCCCGCGGCGCAGCACAGATTGCTATCAACTGTGCCCTGCCCAGTGGGTGCCAAATGGACTTATTGTAATATTCATACACAAGCTTTTTAAGCACACTGGTGGATATGGGGTGCATTTGGATATGGGGTGGAATAAGAAAGCATACATTATCATACATTATAGAAGGGCGTTTTAAAGGCTGACAATCATGGCCCGTATTTTGGTCAGACTTGTTAAAAAAGCAGATGACACCTGCAGTCATCCCATTTTTTCTGTGTTTTGGATAGAAACACTGGTGAAGGACTGGCAGGAAAGGGTTTACCTCATTGGCAATGAGAGAGTTTTTACATGATCCACCCACGGTTCTCCATGGAACAGTGTGAACTTTTTTCACTGTGTCAGTAACACATTTGTTGATTTGCAGTAGAGACTCCAATAATCACTCAAGATGACATGTTCAATGCCTACTGTACACTGCAGGACTTTAGAAAGACTTATAAAAGACTGACGTATGACACCCTCTAACATTTAAAGACAATGTTAAAGGGGAAGTTCCGTTTTTTACAGCCTTATTTCTGGCATTAAATATGATTGTTTACTCACCCGGATAAGTTTGGTGTCATTTGGAGTCCTTTGGAAGATAATGAGCTCTGCGAGAGCTGCATATATCCATATAGTGGGAATGATCGGGGCATCGACAATGAGGCTCTAATTAACACATTATCTACTGCGAAAGTCGTTCATTTCACCAATACGTTTTTATGAATTGCTAGAGTTGCTTATCATCATCATCCGGGTCATTTATATTGACCTACTAACCTCTGACCTGGATGATATCATCAAGTTGCGCGCGCAGCTGCACACCTGCAGCACGGCTCTGTTTAAAGCCGGAATTTGCTACTGTTACTATTTTGAAACATGATGGACGTCCTTACCATTTTGAGCCAGAGTATACGGATGAGGAGCTCTTTAAAAGGAGGATGCGGAGGCAGAGAGAAGCTGGTCCGAGAACAACAAACCGCTGCACGTCCGAGAACAGATGCTAACTGGTGGTGTTCTTGTGGACAATGTTCCACTATGCCAACAGAGGAGGAATGCCTTTGTTGCTCCGAGTGGGATTTGAGGTTAGGAGATACACGTCTTGATGTCTCCAGAAATGACTGTCTCACAACAGAGGATTTCACTTCTATGATCAACCGGGCTGTTTTTTTCGTGTCCCGAAAGTAAACTGGAAGACCCAGCCAAAGCCTGCAGGACCGAACAGGCAACTTTCGATTGAGTTAGAAGCCGACACACATGCATAAATTGTTTATTTTCTTTAATTTGTTTGCTTGATAAGTAAACAACTATGAGAATTTACATTTTCTTTAGTTTCTTCTCATCGCTTGTGTAGAACGGGCCACACACTGCACAAAAAGCAGAGGCACTTCTTATGCAAAACGTGAATTTATTATTACATAGTGCTCAGTGACAAAATGTGAGAAACAGAAAGGTGAACGTTTCAGTGGTAAAGAGGATTGTCTTTACGAATTGCCTCTGATTTTTTTATTTTCTTTGCAGAGGTTAGTAGGTCAGTATAAATGACCCAGATGATGATGATAAGCAACTCTAGCAATTCATAAAAACATATTTGTGAAATGAACGAGTTTCGCGGCAGATAATGTGTTATTAGAGCCTCATTGTCGGTGCCCCAATCATTCCCACTAGGAGTGGCCAAAGATTCGTGATGAGACGAGCTGAAACAGGCAACTACTTGCAATGCGTTGTTCAGCAACATTCAAAAAACCCTGGCAGTTCACACCAATGCAACTTGATGAGATGGTGTATCATCACTATGCAACAACTCTCAGTACTTCCGTTCTGATTTACAGCTTTTCAGGCTTATTTTGTGGCTGATAATAATATATGATATTATGATAGTGAAATACTGGCTACATCTGCATTTGTAGCAGTGATGAAATAGTGAAAAACAAAAACAAACAAGCATCAGATGAACTGTATTCATAATCAATATGCCCCAATAATATAGATAACCAGCGCCAATTAATCAGTCAATGAGAATGTGTGTGGGGGCAGGGGGCGTAAGCACATACAGCGAGCAGCAGCAGCGACCCACAGTCCGACACTGGCACACCATAAGGACTTTAATAGAGGGCTCAGCAGGGACGGAGCACCTGCCACAACATGCCAACTGTCCATGGTCTACTTTGACTTGACCATTAGACTTCACTACAAGCCAGCTCACTGTACAAACAGGTGAGGTGCCTTACAATTTAAATCCTGGTGGTTTGACCAGCTGAGTTGCAGGTCACACTGCTGCAACTTTTCTCTGCAATGTTCTAAAACAGTTTCATGTTGTCGCAAATTTTTGGACTGAACTGGACTTGACAGGCAGAAGTTGACACGACATCCCAAAACGTCAACAACCAATGCACCCAGGGTACCTTGCACGTCATAGCTTGATGTGGGGAGTCCATGACCAAACGTTGATAACTGACGAGTTCGGAGACAGAATGTGTTGGACATTCATGGTTCCAAGTGGTTGAATCCTGATGACTTTGGTGCTCCCCTGCCTTTTCCTGTAGTGCCATTATAAAAGTTCATTCTCACTGCCGTGATGCGGAAATGCGGGACGGATTTGTGGAATATTCATGCAGCACTTTTCCACTTTTAAACTGTTGAATAGATAGCTATGACATTTGTTGCAGATACTCATGGTACCCAGAGGATGAGTTCATGATATTGGCATTTTTGTTTTTCAGTTCATCTATTGCCAACAACAGATCAAAATTTGCATTTGTCAGGTGAAATAACTAATCAGTCTACTGAAAGGATTTGCACAACATTTTGTACAAACATTTATGGCTCCCATTATGTATCCTAGTGATCTGAAAGGTTGGCATTTTTGGCTGACAAGTAATAGTTGGCTTGCCATAAAATTTGGTTCAGTCATGGTCCCCCTGGGATGCATCCTAATAATACTGGTGATTCCCGCAAGGTCAAAAATTTTAATTTATCCATGCAAATGTCTATCATTGGTCTGAACTGGGCCTTAGTTTTTAGTCACACATTATAAGGTTTTGCAAAGATTGATGATCTTACAGAGTCACTACTTTCAAGACTAGATTCTTTTTACCATTATTTCCCATCCTGCTCCAAATGGAAAATAACCAAACTCCCTTTAAAAAGTATGACATAACAACAATTCCTTACATGTCCACAAAAACACATAACTCCCGAGACACATTAAAAAAGGCCATATGTCATATGGCAACAGTATTCTTGTCAAGTCAGGATCAGTATCATTTATATAGATATACAGTATTTGTGAAGAAAGTTTTTAGTTTTGTTGCCTAAACTTGTAACCAGCCTCTGTTTGTTAGCTGTGTCATGCTAGTGGGAGGAGAGAGCAGGAATTATAGGTGAACCATCTCAAAAATTATGATTTCTCACTGAGATAAGTGCTAGTTTGTGGATCAGACACACACAGAAGTAAACATCAACACTTCAAAACTCCCCCAGTTTCTCCTCAATTTCCACAGTACAAGAGAACCAAGACAGTCTCCTCCATGTTTACTGCCTGAGGTTTGCTGCTTCCTGTTTGGTGCTGAAGAGAGTGCAGCTATTTGCTATTGACAATGTTCACGTCACTGATCGTCACCATTTGCATGACTTTTTTTTTCTTTGCAAGACTAAAAATTTACAATAATATTAAATGTTTGATTTTGTTGGAATATTAAGATGAGACAAAAAAGACTGACTTAACCAACATACACCAAACAATTGAGAAGTGTGCATGAACTGGGGTTAAACACTTATGACTTTATTCACTGAAAATATGTCTGTGACAATGAAATCACTCAAAGTCATTTGGTGTAAGGCAACATTAGGTGCACATAACCAAAGAGGTCATTTTGCAACATTATATTTTGCAACAAAATCTGGTGCTGGTTGCACAAAATCTAACCAGTGTATCTGCCGTGTGTAATTGTGCACAACATCACATAGACTACAGAAAAAATACCTGCTGTCTTCAGACGGCTGTACAGAGAGTCACCAGAATAAAGGAAAGAATCAAATCAGTGCCTGTGTAATCACGTCTACTGGTTGAAAAACGTATAATTAAAGTGTAAAGACAAACGACACAAATAAACAAGGTATGTGTTTGTGTGGTTTCACAGAGGTTTATATGGGTAAGCCTTCACCAAATAAAGTGACAGGCAGCAAGCTGCGTGAGACACATTCATTCTTGGCACAAAGACTGCAGCACGCCACTGGATTGGCATCGCCTCTCCTCCCACTGGGGCACACGGCGGGTCACCAAGATACCAAACCAACACAGTCGAGGTAATAACTTCTGTGTGCAAGGAAAATACCAGTTCACCTGTGCTACACCACACCAACATAAAAAGAGAGCCCTAACATAACAGAGCAGTTAGCAGGAGCGATCTGGTTAAAAACATCATGAGATTTCAATATTGAAATGTGCAGCACACTTGTAGGCACACTGTCTATAGGCACACTGTCTATATATACATACCTTCACATACACACACACACTCAGAGTGGATCCCATAATTAGGAATGTAGAGACAGCTTTGAACAAAAAAAGTGCTTATATGAGCAGCATGAGTCCAGTGTAATCCAGGCATATCTGAGATGATTTTCACACAGTTGATCTGCATGATCTCACGTCTCAGCTTCCCAACACATCTCAGTTTAACTCCAGTTTAAATCACAAGGTGTGATGACTGATTATTTTGTGACCCAGATGATTCCACTGTGTACTTCATGATCAACAATGTGGTGGATGAACTGACTTTTGTGTTGATAACTTTTAAGTTCTAAAATCTTGTCTAATCATCACTCGATGTAGATCAGAGTTCTTTAACATGTTTTTTCTGACCAAGGACCCCTTAGCTCAAAGAGAGATGGAGTAGGGACCCCTCCTATACTTTATAAAAGTGAGTTACACTTAAGATAATTCTCTGATTATTTCAAGTCTTTTGTTTGCACTTGTCTGTAGCTTATAAGTCAGCAGCAGTCGTAGCATGGCTAGGTGCATCAATCCACCCTCTGCACAGTTTCCACTGTGGCTCACAATAATGTCTGTAGCCTACCCTTGACATAATACTACTAATTATAGTTCACCTGTTGTTACCATGGATGTAGTAGAACTGGAAACAGTTTAGTGGCACATAGCGAGTGGGATTACTAGTAATGTGTTACATTAAAGGGACATTGTGTAACATTTTCAGTTGTTTATTGGCAAAAATTGATATCTGCATTCATAAATATGTCATCACTGGTGTACTATTACCTCCATCAATAATCTGACTTATTCTCGTAAAAGGAGAATTTCAGATTTGTTTGTACATTGTGCGGGTAAGTCGTCTGTAGGGTTCCATTACGGTTCGCCATCTTGAGAATACATCCGCCAGCAAGGGACACACAGCACCGCCTTTGGCATTTTCGTTGAGAGCCAGGCCAGCACTGCGTGACTGAGGAGCCGAAGGAGAGGAGCAAGAGGCGCTTCGCTACTACCCTGGCAAATTTGAAACAAAGTCCCACTCTTTGAGCATAATGCAGGATCATGCATATGCAGCATCATGGGAGACGGAATCCTTGTCACTAAGCACAAAAGGGAATAGAAAAGGCAGCGTGACCGGCGAATTAAAAAAACGAAGGCCCACATCGGGTTAGCCTTTCCCAGGTAGAGAGAGCTGCTGAGCGAGGATGGTAATACAATCACAGGCCAGCGCCGCTGTTGGCTGTTAGCCCGTGTTAGCGGCCAGTCGCTAACAGCCTCATCCCTCTCCTCGCATCACTGCACCGCCGTTAGCCACCGTTCGTGCTGGCCTGTGATTGCATTACCTTTCTCCTTCAGCAGCTCTCTCTCTGCCTGGGAAAGGCAACCCCAATGCTGACCCTTGTTTTTTTAATTTGCCCGTCACGCTGCCTTTTATGCTCAAAGAGTGGGACTTTGTTATCGCGTGTGTCTGTGTAGGAGCCTGAATTAATACTCCATGAAGTATCAGATGACATGGTTTCATCAGTGTTATCATAGCTTTTTGGTGCACAGCGGCTACAGTTGTTGCAATACGTGTTTGAAACAGTGAGGCGCCAGAGTGCGCCATCTGTTTGAATGCAATATGTGATTTCAACGTTAGATGGGAAAATTCCTACACACTGTGTTATTTTTCCAGTGACTAGCGTGAGAAGTCAGTAATGAAATTACAGTCACTCCAAAACCAAACAACTTGTTACAATGCTACGTTTGTTATCACATCACCTCTACGGACTCATTTTAGTTTAATTGTCATGCTGCGCACGCATGTCTTTAAGCAGCAAGCTAGCTGGAAATGCTTACCATAGCGGCTGGAAATATTCCCATTACTTTGGTTTTTGTTGAGAGGAAAGACGCTAAGAACACTGTTGCTGCAGGTAGTCGGGCTACATCTCTTTCCACTGCAAAAAACACATCCCCAAACCTCCTGTCTGAAACACCTGGGCTACTACAAACGACAACACAAAAACGTGAAGCTCCAGGAAATACACCGCACCAAAGGTGTGCCCTCCTTGGCCATGGAGGTTGGCTGTAGCCCTACACAGGCTAAACAACCAAAACTAGATTTTAACCGTGGCCCACTGCAGGCTACAAAGTAGTACTGAAGCTTGTGAATGGATATGTTGCGGATGAAATGTTGCTCCATGAGTGACTCTCCGTCTTTTGGGCAACAGAAGCCCCCCAGGTAGATGGAAGCTATCTAGCCTTAGCTACACTTAACATCGATAACCCTGACATTCACACAGAGGCTCACATCTGCATTTTTGGGGGGGATGGAAAAATACCAGTTTTATGGGGTGTAATAGAAAAGTCACATAACGAGTAGTGTAACTAATTACTGTTGGCAGGGAGTAATAAGTAAAGTAATATTATTACTTTTGAAAAGGATAACAAGTAGTGAGTAACATATTACATTTGTAGAGTAACAAGCGCAACACTGCATATAGTCAAAGCCAAAATGGTTCAACTGCCACAAATAAAATTACGTGGATGATCAAGGCATTATCGGCACTATTTCTGCACCGTGCGGCCCATAAAACAAGCTCACTAGAGACTTACGGCGGCCGAGCTCAACCAAGTGCAACCTAATGGCTAACCTTAACTGGCCGAATAGTTTAGCACTCAACTAACTTAAAAAGGGATAAAATTATTTAATTGTGCACCTTTTCTAGACTTCCCAAATGTTATCAGAACAAATAGATCATATCCTGATACCCAGGATGATTGGTTCTGTCTCTTTACTCAAATAAAAAGACTGGAAGTGGGTGTGGTTTATACAAGACATTACATTAAATTGGGCAAGTATTGTCTTTTCTAATTGAATATTCTATTGCAATGAAATTGCTGTGCCTTCAAAGCAACAGGTTGTTTTAATATTGGCATATTTCCACATCCTCATACTATACTTTTCATCTCCCTCTTGCTGTATCTCTCATTTCTTTTTTTTTTTCACTGAACTAGGTTTAATGAACTGTCTGAACCCTACCAATGTGGAATGCAGAGCAAATATGATTCCCAAATGCCATGTAAGTCAATATTAAATAAATAAATAAACATACATGTACATACACCAATATGCTTATGAAATAAATAAGCATGGCTATGAAATAAACAGGAAATAAATCTATAAATAAATGTAAATGTAAATTTACTGATGAATCAATATAGTTCAATAAATAAACAAATAGTTTGTTTCTTTTTTTTTTTTTTGAAGAACAGTCGTTTTCAATAATTTCAAGGGACTTTTATTTCCAAATGCAACATTTATTTCCAGCTCTTTTTATTTGCATGTGTTTAAACAACCACAAAATACCTTATACCAACTCTATGAAACCTATGGCTGATACACGACAGCATGTTAAATCCTAAACAGATTAATGCTGACTGAAATATGAGTTGCTGTTTTTCCAATATTTTGACAGTAGCATAAGAGCCTCTATTTATTTCAACATTTCAACTGGGATTTGTGAAGTGGCACATACAGGTAAAAAACTACAGGTTCTAAGCTTCATTTTGATATGTTTGCGGTGGTTTGAAATAAATCCAGCTGCCACACCGGGCTTTTGTTCCGCTACTCATGCACATTACGCCTCCTCCTCTTGATAGCCGGTAATGGTCAGCTCTCAGCCTGCTGCCCGCTGTGTGCTGCCTCGGTGGGAACCACTACAGAATATAGTGATCACTGTTCAATAATGTGTAGTAAATAAATTGACTAGTTAGTGAAATCATAGTCCTATGACAGGATGTGCTGTTTATCTTGTTGCCATCCACAATAATATGAATTAATATCCTTAAATTTGTTGCCACTGTATATTTTTTGCAGTTATACTTTATTCAGATTCAGGTACATCACTAGTAGCATCACTGAAGTGTTGTTTTTCAGCTTTGTTGAGCAAGATTCTCACTATTCTGGCGACCACTTGTGTGTGTATGCTTTCAATGCTATTTTTAACTTGTATCAAAGCCTGACATCGATCAGCCGATGGAGCCAGAAGAGACCATGATGCAGCAGCATAAGAGCCTCCTTCATTATCATCTGTGGCACATGTGTCAGGTGGAACATAGAACAAAGTGTTAGGGCCCTTATTCTTGAAGGCCTCTCCCTGATCTACTGTGGCTTGTACCTCATTTGTACTGTGACTTTATTTGTATGTCACTTTGGACAAAATTATCTATCAGATGAGTGAATGTGAAAATAACTGTAGAAATAAGCAAATAAGAAAGAAAATAATACATAAAGAAATAACAGAAAAAAATCATACCCAATATTTATTTATTTGTCTTTTTGTTATTTATCATGCATATTTATTCAATTAGTTTATTTACATCACAGTTTTGGTCCTGATACTCATGACAGAGATCTACAACAGTGAAGAAGGCAGCCACATAAATCATCACTCAGGTGTTGGTAGCTCTAATCTTTGTGTTGCTGCCCTGTTGGCCTCCTGTGCTGTGGCTACGAGCTCTTTCAGTTTTAAAGCATCTTTCACTGTAAAGAAAGGAAGTGTCAGTGATGGTGAGTCATGAGTACACAAACACTTGCTTTATTATGCGAAAGAGCATTGCCTATTCAGTCATAGCCCCCTGAGTTCTTTATTGTTTGAGCAAAGTTTGAATGCATCCACATCCCCCACATTTACACCTGCTATTAAAGGAAAATGAATCTTCTACACCATGCTGTTTTAACAAAATTAAACAAAAGATTATTCACCTGTTTTTCTGCATTTTTTCTACTTGTTACGCTTTAGACTGTGTTTTGCTCTTTGCCAATGTAGCAGAGTGGGATTTTCTGCCCGCTAATTGTCACTGGGCTGTATTCAGTGAGCCACCAGTGTCCTGATTACAGAGCAGCACTGCTGGGCACTGTATCTGGCTGAGTGAGTGCTGCTCGGATGTCAGTATCCTACCTGGATTCCATGTTGGTTGCGTGGTGCTTAGTTTCAAGCTGCATTTCTTTGTGGTTGGTTTTCCAAGCCACTGGAAACGGGACTGGCCCATCCTCTGGTGAATATATCCCAGTTACGTCCACTGAGCCTTTGCTTAATGCAGCTTTACTGTTTGTGGAGCAAGCGAGCCGTGGTCTGGTGCCTTCATCCAGCTTTTTTCAAAGGATTGGACCGGACCATATTGTATATTTACACACTTACTGTAGGCCTACCGGTTTATATAGTTATCTTAAAATATATATGTACTCTTAGAAAGTGCACCCTCTCTATAACTTTCAGATGTGTACATTGATGTCACATAGACAACAGTTTCTCTTACAGTTTGTTTAATGTTTTATGTAATGCTGTCATCTCTAGTGAACTGGTTTACATATATTTTCTAACATAAGTCCTTATCCTGTACAGCTTTCCTGTACTTGTAATAGAGATAACTTTTGAGTGTTCAGACATTTTATGAGCGGATGAGTTACATTTATGAACGCTTGGGCTCAGCCTTGAGCAAGGTATCGTGTCTTGCAGTCTCGGGGGGTCTCGCTCTGCCCCTGGTCAAGGGCCACTGCAGCACCTTACTCTTTTCACATCTGAGCTCATGCTGGAGAACTCTGTCCCTAGCTCGATCTCTTGTACTCTTCTCACACTCTAAGAGTACTAACTTAACTCCAGTGCACATGCATGTTTATAAAATTAAATGTAAAAATCCTTTATGTCTCTCAATCAATTTACGATCAACTTCAAGGTCCTTTTTAGAAGATTCTTGACATCAGTCACTGCATCTCCCAAAATGGTGGTGAGGTCACATAAGAAATTAAAGATCAAAAGATCTCCTAACTTTTTTTTAACATGGCCACAATGTGCTCCTCACACAGCGTGAAGACATGCAGAGACCTGGAGGCCGTTTCCGCAACCAATCCTGTCCTCCAATTCTGTTGTGGAATTCATTTTAATTCAATTAAGAGACTCAAAACACAGCACTGGACATTTGAAGGTTTACTCTTAAGAAAGCCAAAGAACTGGTGTGTCATGACAATTTATAGTGTCTGACAAACAAGCAGTATCTGTCCTACAAGCTTTGCAATAAGGTGTTTCCCGTTATTCCGCTGATCAGTTCTGGGAGCAATTGCTTCTCCTCACCTACCAAAATTTGCCATGTCAGGTCATCTACATATAGCTGCCTCTCTGGCATGTTTATATCCCTGTGCAGTACTGTCCCATCCTCCCCTCCCTGGTGGTTTTTGTCTCTGCAAGGATTTTCCTGGGGTGTACCCACATCTGCATGTGTTGCATGGGCGTAGGTTTGCGTATGGACCTATGGACATGTCCATACCAATATTTTGAGAGAGCAGATTTGTCCCTACCAATAAATTGAACCAACTGTTTGTCTGTTATTCACACAACCATTCAGATTTATGTGACACTTACCGCGTGTATTGCCAGGACAGGACTCTGTTGAATTTGGTGCAATTTGGATGCGCACACACAATTTGAAGAAAAAAAAAAAAAACACCGATCGCTCAGCTCTACAGAGGTGCAGCGGGATATGTTTGATATATACACCTGCGCGTGCGGGGTGGGGCTTCTGGGCTGTGATTGGCTGAGTTGGACAAAATCACCCGCCCGCCTAGTTAAACTGCCCCAGAGGATAGAACGAGTGCTACGTTTGTGGCTCGTACGTTATGCTAACATTTCATTGGCTAAAAGGGACACGCTCACACACAGGGCAGTTCAATTTCAGACCGAGGCGGCGACGGTTGGAGGAGACCAGCAAGTAATCATGAAGTCTAAATCCATAATTCACTGCACAACAAACACAGTACCTGTGCATAACAAGTATGTTTTCTACTTTGTAACGTAGATATGACGATGCCACCGAAAAGAGCAAGGGAGGTGGACACACACAATCTAGGCTGTGTGTTTGGTTTGTTTGCACCTCCAAACCATAGGATAATGTATGATGGGGTTGACTCGTAGCACATGACGTCACTGTGGGGAAAAAAAAAAGTTGTGTCCCTACCAATGTTGAGAACAAACCTACGCCCTTGATGTGTTGGTCTCTACATGGTATTGTAATGTAGCTGGTTCAATTCCACAGCTTTGCCCATGATCCCCTCAGAAAAATGTCCATTGGGACATTGGGAATGTTAGTGGTTTCCCCATGAGAACAGCCTACAATCAGCATGTGTTTTGTTTCTCTGTCTTTCTTTCCCTGGGTTGCTGTTTGGTTGTATTGAGATTTCTTTCCAGTTTGTTAGTTTGTTTAATTGCATTATTCATTTCTTTGCCTGATTTATTTCCTTTGTGCTTCTGGTCTGTTATGTATTATTATTATTACCACTGACTGACTGTGTGTGTGTGTGTGTGTGTGTGTGTGTGTGTGTGTGCAGTGACCATATTTTAAAGACTGCTTCAGAAATACATCTATATGTCTATATTTTTGTATTCCTGTCTCCTGTGGCGTTTTAACCTGTATGACCTTGTTGAGTCTTTAAGTTTTAATAATTTCCCAGGGTTGAAATTCCCCTCTGTGGTGTTGTTGACAATACTGTAAACTGTAAACAGTATCAGCCGCTCATCTTGCCATACTTGAAACTGTGAGTAGGATTTTATACAAATCAAGCGATCTCCGTCACTTTGCCAGACTAACACTTTTCCTCCCACACTGTTTCTTTTAAAATTCATCAACTGATTATTTATTCAAAATCTTAGAAAAGCTCAATGTACAATAATAACCAATATAACACAACACACAGCAAACAACAGCCCAAAAGCAATAAAAGCAAAATGACAACAGGACAAAACCAGGAAGCAAAAAACCTGTCCCACTCCCACCCCAGGGCTAACAACCTCAAATTGGAACAGCACCAGGTAAGGTGGCTACATCAGCTCCATCAATTTTTGTATTTTTTCCTCCCACACTATGGCACTCAGCACTCCTTATGGCTCTAATGCAATTAAGAAACCTCTGAAATCAAACTGCTGAGAAAACTGAGTACAGTGACGAATGGAAAAGGAAAACAAATATCAATATGACTACTGCAAAGGGACAGAATGTTTCCCATCAGACTTGAGACTCCCATTGGGTTATCTTCAAGAACTATGTGGGGGGTTACTATTATAACATTGAGGCAGCTTTTCACAATGTATCTTGATTCAATTAGTTTAGGGTTAGTGGTTTAATTTAGGCAAAAAAAATCTTGGTGAGGTTTAAGAAAAGATTGTGGTTGATGCTAGCCACATGAGTTGGCTCACTGATGTGACAGTTACAACTCAGTGTTTACTTTTAGTTACACAGGACAGGAACACACCTGTGCTTGTTGGGCCAATCCACCTCCCCTCCCACCTGCTCTAAGCAGACTTTTGCTCTTTTTATACTATGTCTGTTGCTCTGAAAATCTAATAATTATGTTCTATCTCTTCACATCCACTTCTGTAGTGGTAGTTGAGTGTGCACCAGAGAGCTATTTTCGTTTTGACATGATAACGATACAGCATGTTTCAGAGTTCACATTTCATTGGATAACTAGAATAATAGAAACTAGTCCATACCCCACTGAGTACAGCATACCATACCATGACTTAGTCATACCAAAAATTAAAAAAAAAAAATTTGGCCACAGGGGGAGCCACAGTGATCGGTCGCATTTTAGCCATTTTTAAGCATTTAGTTAGAATTAAATTTCTCCAGTCACCTTGAGGCGTCCTGTTCTACATATCTACCAGGTTTAGTAAAAATCTATATGGCTGGTACTGTGGGTTTCCATTGGAGTTGGCTGAAAGCGCGGTGTGTCTCATACAGACGTTAAAGGTTGCCAAACAGCATATTTGAATACCCTGGGAGTGACATCAAACTCCCTTAAGAAAAACCTCTTAATATATGCAAACAACTGGTTTTCATAACAATTTTGATAATGGAAGTGCTGCTGAAAGATCACTAAGTCCATCAGTCCAGAATTGTTTGTTGAACTCAAAGCTCTCATGATGTCCCAACTGACAGCCAGGACTCCACCAGCTAAGACTTCCCTCACTCTGTCCTCCTGTTTTAAATGCCACTTGCAAACGCTTCACAGGGTGACTTAGAAATCCATATCCCACTTCACGTCCTTGTTCGCAGTCCATTCGTCTTGCCAGGATTCCTGTGTTTTGTGTATTGATTTGCTGCCTGCTGTTATGCTTCGGACCAGAGGAGACCTTGAGAGGAGAGGAGGCCGGTAATGGAGTCATATCCCCCTTGTTATCCCCGTTGTCTGACAGGAAGCAGCTGACCTCCATCCCCTCCCAAAAACGAGATGACAGGGCTTTCTATTTGCATACCGTGCAAATTTCAACCCATTTGCCAAAATAAATCTTACGTATCGTACGTAAACCATGGATACGCTACAATTGTATGTTATTATGTAGCTGATACATTGAGAATCTGTTGTAACGATGGTGTGGCTAACGTGGTTAGGTTAAGTTAGCGATGGGTCAATAAATAAAGAGCTGCTTTTCATGGCGCTACCCTATTACATGACTGTTTTGGTACAAACATTTATGTGTGGCAGGGAGGCCTCAGAGATTTACTCACCAAACGTAAAATCTTTCTGCATTTTCCTAGCGCGAGTTAATTTCAGACTCTGCATGTAGAAATTTTCTTCTGGTGACTGGACTAGGAAATTTACTGTGCAGTGAGGGATGTGTGCTTTGTTCTTGGTTTCCCTCCTGTCACTCTCAATTGACAACTGCCTAGACAACTGGCAAGTTGTCATGTGAATGATATGAAAAGAGCAGATGGGGAAGCATCGTCATATAGTGTATCAGACAGAAAAGACACAGGGACAGCTAGACAAAATGATGGGGAAATTCACTGTCTACATGAGAACTTTGAATCATATCTCCATGGTGTTACTCAGCATGGTGGTGCATGATTATATGAAACAATCTTTAAAGACAACATTGAATTATCACCCAGACTGGATGTAAAGTTATTTAAATGAGACAAAAGACCTGTGTCCCAAGGTGACTCGATGCAACCTGTGTCCTCAACCCCTCCCATCCCTGTGTGTCACGCCATCTGTTCACTTAAAGGGGCACTCCACCAATTTTACAGGTCAAATGCAGTTTATCAGTCTGCTGGTAATGCGTGGTAATACTCAGCCTGTGAGAACAGTTCTATAACATCTTCTGTGACTCTGGAGGAGTTTTGTCAAGTCCAAAGTGATAAGTGGCATCAGTTATCTCAATATGAGGCTGGGCACTGTAAATGTGGAGTTTGACAAATGTTGGCATTTACCAGACAGGGAGGTTCTGATGAAGATATGCAACAGCAGAAAGGCTGTGCACACCTGAATGCAAAAATCGCTGCTTGACGATCAATCATGAGCATTTTAGCCAAACTTGGCACGCATGTGTTGGTCAGACAGCACTGTGGGTGTGTTTGATTTTAGTCACTTAGCATGCTCACTGGGTGATGCATTAAATCAGTGATTGATTAGGTAGATGTAACCTTTTGTACTTTTGCCTAAGTACAATAATGCTAACTTTAACCGATAATGACATCATCTGCGATTTGTTCCTCCTGTCATGCTGTGACTCCCTTTCTCAATTGAGTGCATACGCTGCACACTGGCATGTTAATCAGTGTTACCATGAAATGAAACATGGCATGTTGTTATCTTAATGAGCAAGTATGTTATTTGACAGCCACAAAACTTAACATCTCTTATTCTTTCTTTTCAATACTACAACACATTACAATAAAGCACAATAAAAGAGATTGCTGAGCAGGAAAGATACTGATGGCAGTGTATTACTGTCAGCTCCCAAGGCTAACATAGAGCTTGATAAATGTAACTCCGCTAATGGAGGTGAAACAATAACTTCAAGATGCCAAGCCTCTGACACACAATAATTGAATGCACATATATTTATACCACTGTTATAGCAGCAATTACACTGCTATTGGAAAAATGATGGCAAATCAACAATGAAGTGAATTTCCAACCTGTGCTCTCCTCAACAGTCTATCTCTAATTTCTCGAATGTTTGTAGTACTAATAAATGCATGTAAGGGAAAACATGAGATGCAGTTAACACTTACCATGCCACAATATATCAAGTAGCCAGCCACTGCCAGTGATCATATTCACTAATCTTTCAAGACCCACAGAATCATTTGTTCTATGAATATCTAAGCAGTATATACATCAAAATAAAGAACAGACCTTCTGTTTTTACACATGCACGCACGCACGCACGCACACGCACATTTTTATTATTTTTTTTATCAACACTTGAATTTATCATTTTCACAGTTACATTTTTAGTTTTTTTTTCATTTCCCTATGTTAATTTAAATTGTTTACATGTGAATAATATTAATGATGATAATAATACTAATCTGTTTGAGGTATAGCAGAACACATTGTCACATTCAGTGTCAATTCTGGTCCTCTTGTCCGTGTGTTGCTGTCACCGTCATGGAGATCCCGTTTTGTCCCACCAAACTCATTTGCTTTTTCATCCAAATCACATTCAGAAAGTTTATCATGACAGGAATTGTTGGAGTCCATCAACATCTCCACGGCTTGCACAACCTTAAACTTTTTCGTCAATGCCGGCAGGTTTGTGCTGTTTACAAGCTGCTACATTTCCTCTGTAAACATTATCTTCTTCCGGTTTCCAGTGGATTTTCTTCTTTGTGTTTTTTGGACATGGCAGTGCTGTTCTATTTTATAAGATGTGTAAGAGCACCCCCCATCTTATGACAGTGAAGACAAGGATTGCGGAATATCTCATCAAAGGTGGGAAAGCATTCTGTCATAAATGATGGAAAATCTCTGCAATTGTGAGGATATTAATAAAAGCTCCAAAATAGCAAGCAAGTGGATTTTGAGTTACAAGTATTTTGTCATACATACTAATCTGAAGACGATTATGAATTGCCACTAGTGATGGGCGGAGCAGTTCTTTTCAGAGTTCCTTCAAGTTGATAAATGCCTATGAATTTAACCTATTCAGTTTCAATACTTTCTGTCTTCTCTTCACTGCATTACCAGTCATCACGTATAAGTCGACATTAATAAAGATAGAATATTAATTTTAATGCATTGATTCAGCATCCAACATGTATCTATTTAGGCTGTGTAAACTCAATAGGATGTTACAGAAATGTCACTTGTCAACCGTCTGGCACAAGTAGCAGCCTGGAGCTGCATTCATGTGGTCTCGGAAAAATCTGATTTTTGGTTATCAATGTGTTTAAGTGCTCTGAGCAATAAATTACAACACATCTTTATAGTGTCCATGATGTCACCACATTACAACTTAAAGCCAACACATGGGAACGAATGAACCATTGGCCTTTGCTGGCGAAGGTCTAGACTGGATTCTGATGTAATCGGTCAATGCTTGTTCATTCAGTCGTCCCACTTTGAGAGAAGGGTTCATTGGGTCTCGTTCAGTGAGTTATGCTGTCAGACTGCCTGCTCTTGAGGTTGACTTAGTCACTTCTGGTTCACTTGGTGCAGCAGGCAGCATGAGCAGTACCCTACAATAACAGCAAGTAGGTTAGTGGGAAATGTTAGGGATTCATGAGCGCTCGGTCTTTCGACATGCTGACCTGGTATATTCTGGAGTCTAAAAAGAGTTGCTCAAACAGATTTTGCATTAATTTTTGCCCACCACTACTTTCCATGCTCAAGTTTAAAATTTCCTTTCCTGATTTTTCTGTTCCTCAAAGCAAGCCTTAAATGGCCTAATGCCTGGTTCATGCTACACAACATTTTTGTCCATTCTGACAATCACTATATCAGTCATAAAAACTTGCTGTGACCTGGCTGACATGACATGACAGACCAGTCAGCCTTAGTCATCTTTCACGACGTGTGTGATGTCATTGAATTATTCTTGGCCTGTTTTTATTATTATTAATTTTATTTCAGTCACTGTGTCTGTTCATGTGCCAACCAAAATGTACATTATGTGACGTTGTTGACATACAGTTGTCTACGGCAACAGATCGCTCTGTGTTTCAATTGGTCAAAGTGAAAGCTGTGACGGGAGAAGTTCATTCATTCATTCATTCATCTTCTAACCGCTTCATCCTCTTGAGGGTCGCGGGGGGCTGGAGCCTATCCCAGCTGACATCGGGCCACCCTGGACAGGTCGCCAGACTATTGCAGGGCTGACACATAGAGACAAACAACCATTCACACCGACGGACAATTTAGAGTTATCAATTAACCTAGTCCCCAACCTGCATGTCTTTGGACTGTGGGAGGAAGCTGCAGTGTCCAGAGAGAACCCACGCTGACACGGGGAGAACATGCAAACGCCACACAGAAGTGCTCCCACACCTGGGATTGAACCAGCAACCCTCTTGCTGTGAGGCGACAGCACTAACCACGAACCAAGCTGCCAAACGGGAGAAGTTGTGGAAGACAAAAAGAAAACATGGTAGACTTTCTGTCAGGACGTCCTGAGGTGTCCCAGATGTGGTGTTGATTGTGGCTTAGCCCAAACCTAGGGGGCACAATTTACAACAGTGGAATTTACAGCCAATGGAAAAAAAAAAAAGCAACCTGTAAAACCGACATCCATTTTACATCGAACTGTCCTCCAACTGTCTTCTTCATTCTAAAACCAGCACAACAAATACTGAGGATTGCTAAATTTCACTCCTGCCACCTAAAAAGAGGCAAATATTGTTTGATGTTCTTATTTTGAAGTTAAAAAGCAGCATAGCTTGGGTAGGAATTTGGTGTAAACAGCATTACTAGAAAACCTGAAGCCTGTTTTTGTGATACTTTGCTGGAGTAGAGTCCACAGAATGAATGTTTAGCTGACAAATCTGCCTCATTTGAATCCATGCCACCATAATCTGGGCTGCTCTAATTACAAATCAAGGATCCCCAACAATTCCAAGTAAATGTGGTCTTTAATACTGTGAATTGAATAACCATAGCCAACAGAAGAACATTTACTCAATATATTAGATTTGTTTAGGGAATAACATCGTAGGATAAACAACCCAGCCCAGTTGCCAAAGAAAATATTGGCATCATAGTTTTCTGTAAACCACAAATGGGTAAATTTGCACTTTTCATGCTTATCATATCAATACTGTGATAATAAGTGATGTAGTATATGAGCTGACTTTGTTTTCAGGAGGTATGGGGTAAAGATCTTATGGTCGCTGTTGAAGCTCCAGAGAGCCTGTGAAAAGATGGGAGAAACTTCAAGAAGAGCAGTCATCACTTCAACTCTTCACTGATCTGGGCTTTATGGCAGATTGGCCAAATGGATGACCCATTGAACCCGACGTCTTGGGAGGACCTGCTGAGAATAATGGCAGAAAAATCTCTGCTCAAATTCAGGTGTACTAAGCCTGCTGCATCATAGCCAAGAAGACTTGGGGCAGAGTCCTTTATAGGTCCATGTTTGAAAACCTGCACCCTCACATAACCATAAAGCTCAGTACCAGAACTGACCCATTACCCATTACGTCTGTGTCAAAGCTGCAGTGGCCACACCCGTTGATCAAAGTCCCTGGACCCGACTCACACCTGTGATTAAACACACACAGGCCACAGTCACTCACATTAAGCTGGGGTCTCTGTTCTTGAATAACACATCCAGCGGGAGAAATGTCTCTTTTACTGGCTGCCTTTGAAGCTGAGATGGTGAAAACATTCTGTGCAATCACTGCAAGGTTAGGAAACATTTTAGCATGCTCCTTCCACCACCATAAAACCTCAAAAAGATCCTCCTTAAGTGTCTTGAACTCGATGTAAGCTACCATGGGGTCAACAGGATTCTGACTTCGGGGTCTGAATACTTTCTAAATGTACTGCTCTACGTATAGATTGGACCAAAGCTGTGGAGCTTGCATTGCTCTCCCCCACAATGCCAGACTGAATCTCTAATACTGGGTGGATTGCCATCAAATTTTGTCCGGTCAGTAGCTGTTCCCAGATGATGAATCCTGATGAATTTTGTGATCCCACTCTGTTTTTTTAGTGCTGCGCTGAGGGTGACAGTTTTGTTTTTTAGTGAAATGTTAAACAGTTATTACACACATTAGGCTTAATGTCCAAAGCAAGATAAATTGTAATCACTTTGGTGGTCCCTGCACTTTTGATGTTGCACGATCGGTGTCCAAATTTAATTTGTCCAATAGTTTAGTTTATGAATAAACACCTCAAAACTAATGACACGAGACTCAGCTGTGTTTTGTGCTAATTTGCAAATATTAGCATGCTAAAATGCTAATTAATCACTAATTTAACATTTAACGGCTAATTTAACATCAGGTCAAGAGGCAAGGATTGAAAATTTGCCTTTTGGCTGATACTGGCACATTTACAGTGATGTTGATCAATGTGCATTGTCCCTGAGAATAAATAAGTATTAATCTCAGATGGTGAACATGTGCCCACTTAACATCGGGATGAGAAGGATTTCCTTTTCTGAAGGGTTCCATTCCAGCTGCATTAAATATAAACTGTACATGTATGTCACATAGGGACACTTTCATTTTTATGATACATACAAACTGACTGTGCCTGTATTCACACCACATTGCATGCAGCACCGTGACAGCTATCATTAAGTAGAGTAGAAAATGTGTTAGGTCCGTTTTGTAGGGTGGGAGGGACAGCGAGCACACCCTTCATTCACACGATAATTCGCGTCTTTATTAGGCTGACTGAGTGGCTCACTTGGTTTACATTTCCCGTCTTTGCTTTTGCTCTGATTCTCCAGGTGTCTCCAGGATGATTACTGTGTGAGTGATTTCTCCACTCGCTACCATCTGGGTGGGAGGACTGGAGTACATAGCCATCTCTTTACCCGGCCGTCTGCAGCACGCAGAATCACACAGCAGACCATGCATGTGCTGCTGTAACACAGGCATGGAAAGCAGCTTAGAGTCACGTACTGTAAATAACTAACAGCATGTTAAATACAGAGCGTTGGCATGCTATCAGCCTGTACAAGACACAACTGTAATCTACTCAGTTTTAAAGCATGTCTGCATGCGAGGACATTTTCTGTCCATATTTTATCTTATTTCTTATGTATACATGTATGTATTATAAAAGACAGTGAACATGGTGCCTGTTCCATTCAAGCTGCCTAAGTATATATATTTCAAAACAATCTATTGTAACTGAGTTCAGCCATAACTATGGCTGGGCGATATCATGTATAATAAAGATGGACAACATGGCAACTCCCCAAAAGTGAAGCCAAAACATCTCGATCGCTCCCTGGTGGCTGGCTGCAGTAAAGGTCAAATTCTGTTTTCCCAAATGTGGTTTCTGTCATTTGTAGTAGCTCTTATCACACTGATGTATGTTTACGTGTTCACTAGGTTAAAGCTGTTATTATTTGATGTTATTAAAAGGAGGTTGTATGTCATGATGAAAGCTGTGTGAGCCAATTGGTGAGCCTGTGATCGATGGCGCTGCTTGTAGTTGGTTGGATGACGGGAAATTGATTCAACGGAGATCTGCACTGCACAGACTCTGGCTCCAAATTACATCACCAGTGCAAGATGGCAGTGGCAGGGATATTTTGGCTTCATTTTGTGCAGTGTGAGGAGGTGGAGACATGTTGTCCATCTTTACATACAGTCATTGAGTGATATGAGGAAATCAAATATCTTGATATTTTCAGCATCACTTGCAGCCTGTAAAACCTGGAAAAACAAACAAAATATTACAAGATCTATATAAATTCAAAATAATATCTAATCGTAAGTTACAGAATCAATATAATACTGATGTATTGCCCAGCCCTAGTTATAACATCACAATGGGCCCTGTTCACAAACAGTGTGTATACATAAATTGGTGCTTCAACCTTGTACAAATCTGGGATTCATCACTTAAAAAGGCTTTATAGACAACAATATTTAAAACTGTGAATTTACGAATGCATGCACTTATATGATGCCCTTTCATCCTCATCAATTACTGTCATAATTGCAATATTTGACTACAAAAAGTGTGTAAAGAGTGTCCCACTCTTAGCTCACAGTGGAGTATATCAGAATGTTCTTCTTGAAATGTAGGTGTAGTTTTTTAATTTCTTATCGATCCGCCAATTTTTAGTGCCATTAAATTAAATTAAATTATTATTGTTGTTGTTTTTGTTGTTGTTGTTGTTGTTGTTGTCATTATTCATAGTAATCCAGGGTCTGTAAAAGATTTTGATCTACTTCCATGCAGGTGTTTAGATATCTAGCTTTGCTGGAAGATGTTGCAGTCATTGCCTCTGGGAGAAAGCGCATCAGAGATAGAAGTAACATGTTTGAAGAGAGTGACGAATGGTTTATCAGCTGTTTCTGACTGCAGAGACGTTCTCAGACGCTCACTGATGGTCCGACACTGGTGTGTCAGGGCCCTAATATGTGCATAAAAACAACTTCACTGCTTTCTCCATGATGCACCTCCAGGCAAATGTATTTCCTTATACAGGGAAATGGGGCCGTGGCAGTATGCTGATTGTAGATAGTAGGCATTTCAGAACATACACACAGTAGTAAAAACATTAGGCAGTGTGCACACGTCATAAATCCAATGGTAATTTTGTGTGCACACTTCTTTTATGTGCAGGGTAGGAATATTTTTGCGTATATGTTAGTAAATGAGGTTCAGTGTGCTTTGGTACCTCTTCATTTCTCAGACAAAAGTGTGTGTTTCTGCTGCGGTGGCTGTGGCCCAGGAGGTTTCCCACTAATCACAGGGTTGGGGGTTCAATCCCTGGCACACACTGAACTGTTCTTGGGCATAACATTGAAATCAAAGTTAGCAGGTTGTGCAGTAGAGAGTTGTAAGTTTGTAATATGGAGTGATTTATTAAATATTGTGTAAAAATATACATTTGTGTATTACTTTTTTTTTTTTACTAACTTCTTCCTGTAAACATATGAGTGTTTGTGTGTGAGCTCTGCTGCTGCACATTTAGCACAGCCCATAGTACACATCCAACACAGGTGTTGTAGTATTTCTAATATGGTGATGGGGTGGGGGGCACTGCTCTTTCACCTTCTCCACCCAGGGTCATTCTGTCATTCCAGGAATTAAATCAGCAAGTCACAAGTCTGCTTCTCCCTTAAAAGAAAAAGAAAATGCAGAAAATATCAGCCACAGTCAGCTTCAAAGTATCTGATTAGTACCGTAGTGACATATAAAAGTAACGTATTTTATGTGAATATACAGGAACAACAGTCCTGCTGGGAATACTGCTGCTTGCTTGTGTTTGCCCTTAAATCAGCCAATTTCACAAGGATGAACAATAATGCAGCAGAGTGAAGTCAATGGCACAGTTAACCTGAGGGATTGTGTTTTATTATAGACACAATGGGCTGAAGAACTATAGATCAGACAAAGTGAGCTGTGTATGTTTCTATGTGTGCGTGGTGACACTGAGGAGGCCTGACAGACTTGTCTTCTGTCAGCAGATGGAGGCATGCATAATTCAATCTGGAGGCAGTTTCATGCTGTTTCTCTTCCTGTCTCATCACTGTTCCAAGAGATAGACAAAGCAGGATTGGGCTAGAAGCAGGGGCTACAAGTCGTCTCCCCTCACTGGCCCAGCAGTGGTCTGCTAGCCTCCCGCTATGCAGCTTGAGCAGCTGTCCCCACGCCCTGTTGCACTCAACCCCACCATCATGGAGCACTTTGAGAGGTTGGATCATCTCAAAACAGCCTGCTCTCATCATCAGGTCACCAAATGCCAACCCTTTGTCACACCCCTCAGTGTTTGATGTCAATGCCAAAGGCATCCTTTAGCCATTGCTGAGAGCAAGATTGTATATAGAGTGAGAGGGTCTGTGCAGGGTGGGCTGTGTGTTGAGGTGGATGGGTCAAATAGCACAGACTCTCACCCAGGAGACCAAAAGTGTTGTTCTAACGTTATGTTGCATAATTTACATACGGTCGTTGTACACGGACCTCACTCGCAACATCTTTAAGTCATGATATGTTATTATTACATACACACTAATTTTAAGATGATGAGTTGGCTTTGTGAGGAAGTCCAGCATTCCAGCCTGTTCTCATCCCAACTTGTATACCGCCACATTTTCAGTGGACCAAAACATCAAAATATGACCACAAGGTAGCCTCCTGTATTGGTTTTGGACATTTATGGACAGTGTCTCATTGTCTAATCCATTGTGTCTTTTCGAAATATATTCATGTTTTCACAGGAAATTACATTCTTATTCATCTTTTTTAATAAAAAAAAAAAACACAGGGTACGTAAAACATTTTGTTTTTATGTTAATTTAACAAAAGCACATGGTTAGCTTTAGGAAAACAAATTATGGTGTGGCTTAAAATATGTGGAGTACAAAATGTCATGTCATGTGACATGCATTACTACTGTAGCATGCTACACATGCTAACACTCTATGTTGTTATTAAAATAATTCCACTGACCTTTGATTTTACACAGGTAATGAACAGTGGGCTCTGAGGTGAAGGTCTGGTGTCCACCCGCTCTGTATGGACTTTCTCGCTCCTTATTCTATAGGGATGGGGGGAAATAATCAATACAACATGGTATTATGATATTTTTGTGTGGCAATACAGCATATTGCAACGTATTTAAAATTGTAATAATATTGTATCATGGCTAAAGTATCATGATAATATCCTATCATGATTCAAAACCCTATTATATTACAGTAGTTGCTGACAAAGGCAGAAATAGCTGTCGCTCGGTGCGTATCATAGCGTCACAAAAGGATGTCTTGGTGTATGTGCTGCTGACATCCACGAACAAAGCGGTGGTATCTGACAAGTTTGGCTGTGTCCGTCTGTATCAGAAATAGCTGCCACCCAGAGTGTATCATGCCACTGCGAAAGATACCTCTGTATATACGTAGGTGTGTGACGCTGAAATCATTGACAAAGCAGCAGTGTTTGATGAGTTAGAAGTGAAAACCATCTGAGCATCCATATCAACAGGACAGAGGTAGTAAGCATTGTATTAAGACTTACAAAATCCATCTTTTAAGAGAATCAGGTACATTTTCAGGAAACTACAGCTGTGTATTGCTCAAAGGCTTTGGTGAATAAAATAAATGAAAACAAGTAAAAATGAAGTTAGAAAGACCATAATTTGTGCTGTGCTCAGTTTGTATCTGAACAGTTGTTTCTTAAAAACCTTTCCTTCAGTCCTCCTTGGAGCTCCTTGGACATCCTGTGCAGTATTAAAGTGTGTTAATGTCTGCAGCATCTGTCTGCTTAAATGTCCGTCTGTTCCCGTCTGTGCTGCCACTCCCCACCACTGCTCCTCTCCACACATACACTTTGTGTTTGGCATATGCTGGCACGATTCTCCACACTGTTCTCCTTGCCACATAAAATAATTGTGCAATTTGTGTGAGCGTTGCACCACCCCTGCTGACTTTTTAGCCTTGAACGATTTGAATGCCAATGTCACATGTTTGTTTGCTTGTCTTTTCAGGCTGATTGAACTGTGTAATTATTTTATATTTGATGTTCTTACTTCAAGGTACTGTGAGGCTGTATGTCAGGGGAAGTTTACAATTACTCAGTCTTGATCCTATAGAAACATGCAGTGCTGAATGCACTCCTAATTACGATCCTAATAAATCAGTACATCTGAAAGCATACATGCTTTCTCCACAAAACACACACAAACGCACACACACACACACACACACACACACACACACACACACACACACACACACACACACATTTCTTCCCCTATAAAAATGGGGTTATATGGAACATTTGCTCAGGAGAAAGTATAAATTCAAATGAGGTTTTTTGGGATATCCAGAGTAACACGGACAGTGTCTCCAGAAAGAGAGAAGCTGAATTTTTAAATGTAATTTTTCGTTTATAATGCCAAGAAATAAATTATTTGCTCTAAGTTAAAATGTATTAACTTGAGCACTTATTCTGAACCTTTATGACTGTAATTCATCACTGTACAGAGAGAAGAAGAAAAGGAGAGTGGTTTGGGGGAAAATAGCTCAGATAAGATGGGTTCGTGGTGAGTTCTAAAATCGGCCAGAGACTGCACAGACAGGCCTAGCATTAAGTTGGAGCTGCATTTCTGTTCACCTTATAGTCCATTATTAAATATCCTTTTTGCTGTGTTTTAGTCTCCATCACCTCCTGAGAAAAAAAAGTATCTAGCTGGAAGCAAGAGAGCGGTGACACTGGTGGTGCCTCCAAGGGGTGGCACTGTCTAAGCTAGGAATCTACTGGTACCAACCACAGTAGCATAGTTGTCCTGCCATGGCCAGGTCCCAAAAGAGTCCCTTGAATGTAAATGGGTTCAATCTGTACCCTTGGGTCTCCCGTAAACTTGAGGAGGCTTGTTCCTGACAGTCAACTTCAAATTAAAGCTGTATATTGTCTTTTTAAGCATAAGGACAACTGGCCTGTTTGAAGAAAAATGAATTCCTAACATGTCGAGATACACAACATATTACATATTGATTGTTGTGGAACTCAAAATGTTAACAGTATTAGTCAAAGCACATCAGATAATTAGTAAATGTAACTATAAGAAGATATATCAGTAGGCGATTCCTTCACCCTCAAATTGACATAGTTTTCAATTAGCCCATAAACTAAATCAGCACAGTAGAATTCCTGAAATTCAGTTATGGCTTCTGGTTTTGGTGTGCCACCCCAAGACTTAAAGTGGCCTCATCTTGCAACCCGTATAAAAGAATTCTGGGGGTGTCACTGGGTGAGACTGAACCAACACGAGGGCCCTAAAATTATAGTGAACTAACAACACATTCTCACTCTGACCTTGTCAAATATCGACATTTAGCTATGGACTTTCCATGTCAAGATACAACATGCAAGGTACCCTGGTTGCATTGGTTGTTTACATTCTGGGATGCAATGTTAGTTCTGCCTGTTACAAGTTACATTGTCTGTTTGTTTTTTTTGTTTCCACAGGAAATCCACAGTTTGCATACAGTCTCTCAAAATAAACACACATCAGTACAACATTGCAAATTGACTTTTTTCTCCCTTCTACAACCAATACGTGTTCATGTTCAGCCATTCTATGAACCAACACCCCACGAATGACTTTACGTACTTAACGTAAACTTACAAACTTAACATACGGAACTTCTGAGGGTTAGG
The DNA here is from genome assembly GCA_026686955.1 of Epinephelus cyanopodus. Classification (NCBI taxonomy): domain Eukaryota; kingdom Metazoa; phylum Chordata; class Actinopteri; order Perciformes; family Serranidae; genus Epinephelus; species Epinephelus cyanopodus. The sequence continues at coordinate 7,987,460 of CM048919.1, forward strand.
ATACTAAAGGTTAGGTTTAGGCAAGTAAAATTACTGTTGTTAGGTTTAGGAAAACAGTGACGGTAAAGTACCTTAAAATGACTCAGTTTTGATGCGCCGACTAGCTCACTTGGTAAAGCCAGTGCCCCATGTACAAAGGCTACATCCTTGCTGCACAGCTGCAGGTTTGATTCAAACCTAGAACCCTTTGCTGCATGTTACTTCTTTGACATTAAATACAAACATATGACCCATTGTTAATTTTAAAATTTTGATCATTGCAGGTTTACAGACCATGTGCCCTTGTCTTCAATGGACAGTTAGAAAGGTAATAGAATACAGGGCACATATCAAGTGGGAACGGAGCAGACAATGTCTTGGTTAGAACATGTTATGAAACCTGGCCAACTGAGGTAAATTTCTGTTATTATCTCTACATTCTGTCTATATGTTATTTAACACATTTCAGCTCAGAAAATAAAATTCTATATTAATTTACATCTTAATTACTCCTCCAAGGAGCATGAAATATTCCTTTGCACTGTGTAGACATCCAGCAGTGCAACAAGGGTTACGGGGCCGTACAGTAATGACAAAAAGATGCAAAACTCAAAATAACAGAGCCTCTGTCATGCCTTTAATGTGTCCCAAAATCTCAGAATTAAAGTCACAGGTCAAAGTGTTTTAAAGCAGAGGCGGGCAGCTTGTTTCACACAGTGACAGTTTGAAGATTGAGTAAAGAGAGAAGAATCGTCCATCATCACAGACACATACAGTATAACACTGACTGGCTGAGATCCAAAGGATGTCATTAACAGCTCGATTACTAGATATATCAGTCTCACTGTGGACAGGACAGCTGGCCAAAGTCTCTGTAGTTTTTCTTGCCATATGCACCACACTGATCAGACAGCGGGAGGGTGTGAAGGTCACTTTGGTGTCAGCGAGGCAGATGTCTCTGTGGACACGATGCCCCTGGAGAGATCCCAGTTTATGGTTAAAAGAGCTGCAGCAGGCAGAGCAAGAGCAGGGTTCAACTGCACAACACAGAGCAGTGCGGTGCTGAGGGGAATTTTAATACCAGGGTTAAACCAGACAGGAGCAAACATGAGGCTTCCACTTAAACCTTTCACAACAAAACCTGCACATGTGTTAAAGGAAATAAATGTGAAAGAGAATCAGTATAAATAGGAAAAAAAATGTAATATTTTCTTTACTTTTACTCATAATCTGTCCCCTTATCAAGCATTTATGAGCATTTGTAATCCAAAAGATTGGATCGGGGCTCGATACCAGCCTTTTTAAAAGCATCAGATCGGATCTGACTGAAGAGGAAACACGCCCGATACCGTGTTATTTTTATTGTGGCGGCGGCTCCCCGTTCACAGCAGTCAGCATGTGCCGTACTGTTTTCTGGCCTGTAATAATGGTCCCCTCTATTACTGACAGTTGATACGATTGATTATGTGTGGTCATATGCCTACAAAGTTGCGTGGTGATCGGTGAAACCCTTGAGGCGTTACCCCGGATTTCCACTGGATGCGTGTCCGTTGCGGTACGGCAGCGCTGGTTATCCACTGCGTGCTCCGCTGTCCGTCAATACCCATCGGCTGCGTTTGCTGTGCGGAGCAGTGCAGCTCCACCGGAAGACATCTCGGTGCACTGCCATGATGAATATCTCCTCGTCCACGGTGTCAACGGGGTGAAATGACGTCTAAAAACCTCTGACCTGTTGACTTCAGGCCTGCCTCTGCCCATTATGTAGTTTTCAAGGTGTAGTGCAGGGAAATATGATCCGCTGTGAACACTGTGTATCTTATTTTGAAAAATAACCGGATGTTTAATTGTGTTTCTCTGCACGACTTCCTGCCCCGCACGATCTGCTCTGTGCGGAATTGCTGCGTTGTGCTCCGGCGTCCGGCAAAAATAGAAGTGCTGCGTATCTGTTGCGGAGGCCTCCGGACTGCCGGAGCTGAGACGGAGCCGGAACGCAGCACAGCCGGAGCCGGTGGAAACACACACATTGACTAGAATTGAATCTAATCGGCTCCGTTGCCGTGCCGGAGCAGAGACGCAACCAACACGCATCTGGTGGAAATTGGGGGTTACACACCTTTATGTGATGAGCCACGCCCTCCGCAATATTCATTGCCTTATAGAAGCTCAGTTTTAGTAAGTTTTCCAACTTTTGCCAAGAGGGAACTTTAGATATTGGTCCCTAGATCATGTTCACCGAGTTTCATGCAGATCGGTCAAACTTCCTAGGACGAATTTTTCAAAAAAATCAAAATGACGGAAAATCTATAAACTGGAAGTTATGGGTTCTTGAGGCAAATTTGTTCCTCATGAGGAGAGACATCTCTGTGCAAAGTTTCATGTCTGTACGACATACGGGACATGAGACATGCCCATTCAAAGTTTGCAATTTCAATCGGTTGCTATAGCGCCCCCCTTTGGCCAATTGATGTAAAATTGCTTCATTCACATCCTCCCATGACCCTCTACCACTGTGCCAAATTTCACATGGATTGACCAAGTCAGTGAGAACAACGTAGAACAGACACACACCCGCAGACAGTTTTCGTCATTACATAGTAAGATATATATATTTATATGTACATATATAAAACCCACACAGACCAGCAGGCCTGTGTTCTCTCCCTGCATGCTTCAGCCCATTCCCCCATACTACCTTATGCCAACATGTTTACTTCAACCAAATTGTCTGAGCTGATAGGATGCTACACCTCCAAAGCACTCTCAAACACTCCCAGTTGGGCGTATCCTGAGCAGCACCTGGCATTTTCAGCTGGTAAAATGTGCTTTGGTGGACATAGCCCCATAGTGTTATTGTCCTATTTCAGTCACTTGCCAACGCACAGTGGACACGCAGTGTTTCTTTGTTAAACAGACCAGACAGAGACTGCATCACATTATAATAATGAACATGTCCACAGCCTCAAATGTTAGTCTAACAGAAAACAGACCAAGATAACTTTGCTGCTTCAGCTTCCAGACTGTGGTTGGGAACCATGGGGGAGACTTCACGTTGCCTTAATAATATTTAAACGGGAGAATTACACTATAAAAGTTAACTCCTTGTACAACTATTACAAATAAGGAAATTAGCTAAAGAAACTAAAACTGCTTTTGCACCAGGCTGTAAACATGTATTTCTGCTGTGAAGGTGGACATTTTAACATGGAGGTCTATGGGGACTGAGTCTGTTTTGGAGCCAGCCTCAAGTGGAAGTTTTTGGCTTTATTTTTGTGCCCCAAAGGTTGCCACTTGTTTTTGAAGCAGAGGGTCAGAGGAGATGGGGTAGACTGACTAACCACCGGTCAGTGTAGCATGGACAGTGATGTAGAGCTGGTAGTCAGAGCTAGCCAGCCAGGAGAAAGTGTGTAATTCAGTTCTAACTCCTGTGCTGGGTATATACAGAATGGTTGTATTTACTGGCAAGTTTTTACAATGTGCTTTGAACATTTTTTACAATCATGTCTCACATCTCTGTGCTGCATGGCTTATGTGTTTAGTGTGTATTATTTTTATCACTCTCATGTTATTGCTCTTAAATTTTTATTAAGATAAGTATCAAAACCACGCTGTCTTAATGCTGCTCCTCATGGCTTTTGTTATTGCTTCATAAAGCTTTGCATGGTTAATTATACTAAATCATGGATGTAATTATGTATCAGAGTTCTCTCTCTCTCTCATGGAGCACTATCTGCAGTAGAGAGTGGTGATTTTGTTGTTCTTGTTGTTGCTATGGCATCTTACTGTCTTATGTCAATACTACATACTGCACGGCTGTATTGATTTTTCACTTGTCACTTCAGAACACACTTTGCTGAAGGACTACAGTTGAAAAGTTAGCCAGAAGGCTAACACTGGCACATTTACAGAAATGTTGAAAAATAAATAAATGAAATACTGCTGCTACTACTACTAATAATAATAATATGAATAATGTTCCTTGTTAAAAGTCTCCGTAAAGTGACCCCCTGACCTCCCTCAGGTGAGGAGGATGAATCAAGCGCTGCTGTCTAGGAAGGAGCCAACACCCTCAGGTGCAACCACTTTCTTCTAATTAGAAGATATGTATGTTGCTTCCACCCTTTGTTTGTTCTTTTACAGAATGCGCACGCGGTTTTTGACGTGCAAGTTTGTTTCTTTAACACTGTGTTCCACCTTGTAACTAAACACTTTTATTTAATTTGTTGTTAATGTTTGTTCTTTGTCATAGCAGAGCTCAAACCACACACCTGGGGTCACTGAAAGAATTGAAAGAAATCTGCTTTTAAAATAAACCATCTCTGCATTGACTCAACACCTGCTTGCTGCATCTCCTTCATGTGTATATATGCATTAAATCAACATCCAGTGCCTCTTCAAACAAAATGGTCCCTCGAGCCAGCAAATCCACAGGAACCTGATGTGTTCATGGCTGCCTCCAACCAGCAGTCTGGAGCAGCCATACAGACGGACCAGTTGAGAACACAGTCAAAATAGATGCCATCAGGATGTTACAGCAACGATAACGATAACCACCAGCCTACCTAAAAGATTACGTTACCTTATCAGTAGACATTCAACATGGACAGCAAACTTCGTGCCAAACTTAGGAGAGCTCACAAAGTGTCTCCAGCTATTCTTGCTCCGCCTATACTGGATGCCACAGCCACATCTCCTATGGTTCTAGGAGAAGCAGAGTCTCCTCAAAAGCCACCTGAGAAGCCCTTGACCCCCTTCATGCTGCTTTATTTGAAGAGAAATTAAAATTAACAGAGTCAGAGGGAATAAGGAAACAACAAGACGTAGAGATGGAAGCGGAAAAGTCCAACTAGAAGTTAGATGATCAGGCACGTGAGGCCACAAGAGAACAAAGGTTTTTGATGAGTCAGCTTTCGAGAGCAGTGAGGCTGAGACGGGCAGAGAAGGAACCTGAGGAGGCCAAATTAGTCTCAAGCCTTTTAAGACAACCATGGTCTCATTCTGAAGTCATCTAATACTAGTGCTTGGTCAGTGACCTTTGGTGTCAGACACAGATGAACAAAGCTGTTCTTTCATGTTGACATGATACATGGCCAGTCACTGTTATTGTTCAACGGCACCTGGCGGCGTTAGGGGGAAATGTGTCAGGATAACAATGCAAGAGCCCAACAACCTCTGACTTTCACTCGGCAGGCTGGTGTTCGTGCGTTTATTTTGAAAGAGACTGTACATTTCCTGTGAAAATGGAAGCGTATTTTGAAAAGACATAATGCATGTAACAGGCTGAAGTTGACACGGCATCGCAGAACGTCAACAACCACACATACCCTGTAACCACATATGCTAAACCCCCTGCTCTGAATAACCTTCTCTGCTGTTATTGGACCCTGCTGCCTGCTTTTGCTTTCTTGCTCATGTCATCTCAGTCAACAGCCTAACATGTATTCCAAATAAAGGAACTGTAAATAAATTAACAGTGAATAAATTAACAGTAATGACATGTTGTCAAGTGATCATGACTACACATTCTCTTTATCACTGAGACATCATTGTGTGGACCAGAATAAGCAGGATCTTTGTTTTCTTGATATTGTGATGTGGCATATCATCATGTTATATTGTCATCTTAGAGGGATTGTGATTATTAAAAGCCAATCAATATGCATACATTTTTACTAAATAAAGAAATCAGGGAGATGTTCAGAAGGTTTCTTCTTGCTTTTGTGTAAACATTTACTGAATTTTCATAACCATATGTCTTTCCCATCACAATTAACACAGTGATGCAAATGACTGTTTTGGAAATATGTCGCATTAACAAAACAATCTCATATGTTAACTTGCTAATGTCTGTTTTAGCGTTAACACTAAAGACACACAATATAAAATGTATGGGGGTTTTTTATTATTCAAATTATTAAAAGACAATTCAAGCTGTTTGAAAATGACAGCCAATAAAAAAAATCTTGATTTAATAAGAATTCACCTTGACTTCTGCTTATGTCTGCTCCATGGAGTAAACTGTCTTCCAGTCCCTGACAGAAAAAATACATGAATTTCAAATGTCATGGCATAACATGTGTTTTTTACATGTGACCCCATGCACATGTGATTTTTCACATGTGGAATTTAGCATGTGAAAACATTGCATGTGAAATATGTGCTATGAACATGAAAATGAGGTTTTGGAACACCTTTATGGTGTTTTTTGAAACCTATGGCATTACATGTGAAACCCATAGAAATTCCCATGTGAAACCAAAAGATATAGCCATGTGAAACCCATGTTGTGCTGCATGTGCCTATAGGATTACATGTGGAACCCATAAGTATCCCATGTAAACCCACAGTTTCCTGTAAAACTCATGTAAAATCTTGCTTACAGAAATACACTTGTATGTACCTCCAAGTGGGTGTCTGCAGAATATAAAAGGTCTCAGTGGTACTGACATTTTCTGTAAAGCTTTTGACCCAACAAAACACAAATCCAAGCAGAATGGACGGGGCCAGCAATGTAGTGCAAGAGGAAAAAAGTCTTAACCAAGTGCATTTCCTCAGCATCACTGAGGACTCAAACTTAAAACCTTTGACACCAAGCCGTGAACTTGCTGAGCGGTCTGTTGGATGTATGAAAAAAGGAGGCTTGCTCTCCGGTCACATGGATGAAAAAAATGGTGTGCCCTGTTTTGCTATGGTTTTCAGATTGAACAGCACGTTCCCTTGAAATGGTGTGAAACAGGGATTTGATGTATGTTTTTTCTGATTTGTTGGGTGTGTCAGAGGTGTCACCCAATCAGTGGCAACATGTGTATAAACCAAATTCTGGTAGCCAAAATCTATACCTGCTGTACAAACATTTTTTTTCTTTCACACTTGCTTTGGCAATGCATTTTCCAAAGGGCAGTGTGCCTGTGAAACACAACGGGCTGTGTTCAGCCCCAACACACTACCATTACGTTTTGTCGGGGCTGAACACAGCCCAAGTTTACAAAGTCTTAAGATATATAAATAAATAAATAAATAAGCTCTCTGAATTTATATTTCGTATGGTGAAAATGATGGACAGGTGTTCTTTATAGAAGCAAACAACATAAAATACAAATATATCTTACAACACGTGATACATTTCATTAAAATGGGTATTTATGTGTCATCTGTATTGGAATTTGATATATGATTGATTTTTAATCTAAAATGAAGCAGGGTTGATAGTCCAAATTTTGGCTAAGGCGCAAAGGAAATATAGCAAAAACCACACATAAAAGGTCACTTTGTATATAATAAAAATAGTTAGTGATCTTCCAATTAATTGTTGTATGTTCCATTTGGTGTGTCAAAAACAGACGAGGGCTGAGGGTTTGAGGGACACAAAAAGTCTTCTTGCTTACTGCTTCACTTGTTTGTATGCATTTCATGAAATCTTATCAAAATATGTTGAAATATTGGTCACAGATCTGAGATCTAAGCTATATTTCAGGGTTAAATACATTCACACCTATCATTTATTTTCAGTTATCCTTTTGAATCACCACACAGGATCTCGTGTAGATTGAAGTCCCATCATTTCCTTAGCCTCAACTACAAATCCCAGAGATCCTTGCCTGGGCCTAATCTGGTCATATGACCAGGCAGCAGGAGCAGGTGGTTCATGGTCACATGATGTTGTTAGCCGAAACTGAGGAGCAGCAGCATCTGAGCTGAATCACAGCCCACATCACTCCCTACACTGCAAGGTAAAGCTGGAGGAATCCCTCCTTTATTCCCTGTGTTTTTCTGCCTTTAGTGACGGATGCAGCAGCCTCACACTGAGACAGAGGAGGAAGAAGAGGAGGAGGAGAGGGAGGATAGAGGGAGGAGATGGGAGGCAGGGATGAGGGGGATGGGAGGCCATCAGGGATGCCTCTCCGTTGCTTTCTTTAAACAAGGAAGCACAGATGTTTGTGGTGTGTAAATCTATCTGCTGTAAACATATTGAGCCTGAGGTTGTGCGTGAGGAGTGTGTGTCTTTGGAACAATGCCATATTGCTGGAGATATGCAGAAATCTGATGGAGAAAGGATGGATATATCCAACCAGTTCTTCTTTTGACATTAAAGCTATCTGTTGTTCTTCTGGCAGGGAGCCAAATATGGATGGATGATTCATGTTCTCTGTTGTGCTCTTATTTTCCTCTCCATTCCACTCAAGTCTCAGGAAAAAGGGTTTAAGGCCTGTCATGAAAACTGCCATTGGTTGGCAATATATTATCCCAGAGGAAATTGCAATAAAAAATATCATTCTGATTACAAGACCATTATATGCCAATGATATATTGAAAATATAATAGCGTGATTACACAAGTACACCCTTTCAAAGGGCAATGAACTTTCAATTCTGATTAAAATTATGGCAATAGAATTGGAAAAAACAAAATATTCTCACTCCCAGCTCGTCACATATCGCCACCTGTTCAACAGACTTTTGACAGCTGCATATTACACTTCTAATGTCAGTAAAACACTTTGTATTTACATTTTTTCCTCGTGAAACAAAAAGTTTGGGCAACCAAAGCCCATGGTTAGGTTTAGGCAACAAATGCACATGTGATTAAGGTTAGGCGACAAAAGTACGTAGTTAGATTAAGGGAACCAAAGCCTACAGTTAGGTTTAACAATTGCACGTGGTTAGGTTAAAGTAATAAAAAACAAAACTGCTTAGGTGCTGCGCCCAAGTCTTAAAATGGTCAGGAAAACCCTGCTCTGCTGTATATTGGTGACATTCTTATATAAACATCATGCGTGTAAACAAAACGGCAATATTGTACGATATATAGACATGGCCTCAATAATTTAAGCTGACCCCGATAAGTCAGTAATGTAATTTTCCTTGACAAGTCTAATTGACCCTTTGCTAAGTCCTGCCCCGGGGCCCCAACTGGCCAATCATAATGTAGCATCGGGCTGGCTCAGACCAGGATTCGACAACAACACACCCGTGCTCAATTGACTCTAATGCAATCGTTTTAGATTTCCTTCATTTTCAGGCTGGTTTTGTGGATTTGGAGCTAAATGTTGTGCCTGGCGCACATCGTGTATTAATGATACTTGTTACCTGGAGAGGTTGGAAGGAGATTTACGTTTCTTCTCTGTTTCAAAACCAAAATCAAACCCTGAAAAGTGTTGGGTTAGCTAGCTAGCTACTGAAGATATAGCCTACTGAATGTATACACATGCTGCTTTTGCTTTTTAATGATTACAACAGTGAAAAAAAGACCGACCCTCCTGTACAGGAACCAGTGAAGGGAAGCAGGGAACTTTTGGTGATATTCAACCAGTTATGTCATCACATTGTGCACAGATGAACGTTGTTTCATCAGGCGGCAGAAGTCCAGGTGCTGGCAGCGGCACAGGGGCGAAGCCAAACACTGTTCATCTGCACACACTGTGATGCCACATAGCTGGTTCAATATCGGTGAAGTTTCCCTTTATATTCACTGTCTTCTGTGGCGATCAGCAGTGATGTGGTGGTTCACTTTCACACTGTGATCTGTAGCCTATAGTTCGGCTTTAGCTTCTTACTATCTTTGTCTTTTTAACCTGTTGTTGCTGCTGAGTCAGTTTGACATCCTGGATATATCCTTCAAACACAGACTGTAGACCCATGTGCATCATTTTTAAGATACTTGAACAATGAAATCCAAACATGATTCACTAAAATACACCTTAGGAAGATGGAATGGGATGCATGCTTGGCCCGCCGTTTACTGATACTAAAAAGAAATATCAGCGAAAGAAACTTAGAACACTGTGAAAAACTTTCTACAGTCATATACAGTCAATATTCCTGGGAGGAAAATAGGTTGGTATGTTTTGCATATTGACATTACATGCATAACCCTAACCCTAACAACTCAAGGAAAACAACCAATATATCTAAGGGGGAATTAACTGTTGTACACATTATGTATGATAAATTATCAAAATTAGGGAAAAGAATTATTTCCATTTTTACTTGTATACAACCCATTCTTATTTCCAGGTCGTACATTACCGACACTTTGTGGGGCCCCTCGGCATCTTATAGCAACACACAGAGCATCCTTTAGCTACTCTCTGTGACACACACATGAAACACATTGTAACACATGGTTAATGTTGTAAAAGTTAGGTTTACGCAAAAATGCACGTTTTACATTCTTTGTTAAAATAAGTACATTTTTACATAAAAGAGGGAAGGCAGTGTAAGACGACCATACATAAATTGTGTAAACTTAATTTCAAACAACACTGACGTTTTGGTTTCACATGGGACATAAATTGATCACAGTCTACGCAAATATCCTTGCTCTTTATACTCAAGAGGCAACCTCCGGTGCTTAGAAGTTAAGTCAACACAGAAGTCTGCAGTACTGTGTGGATGGCTACTTGAGGCCGGCTCCAGAAGCCAGTAAATCCCCATAGACCCCCATGTTAAATGCCCAGTTTTACAGCAGAAATGAACATGTCAACTTCTCAGTCAGATCCACAACTCGCTCCTCCACAGGACCAGCCTTTCACCCAAATATGGCCACTTCTGGCTCCAAAAAAAATCCCCAAGATGGCAACAGTCGAAATGGCAAACCTGATGCTTCAAAATGGGAGTTTACAAACCAATAGGTGACATTACAGTAGCTATGCCCAGTATTTTTACAGTCTATAGTCATTGGTGAAGTATTATTATGGATGGATGGAGTATGGAGTTAGTGGAGAACCTGGTATGTCTCATAGAGAATGCATTTGACTCTCTGGAAATAAGAACTGGCCGAAATATACAAGGGACTGGTAAAACTCTGATCTAATGGCCAAATGGACCAGTGAGGTAAAATGTTGTGTGGACACTGATTGATACAGCAGCAAACCAGTATTTGCTATGTAAAGATATAGCAGGGTAATGGTGTGCCGAGCAGAGGATGATGTCACACTTGTTTTGGTAGTTGGGTTGGTCGCGCATGCATGGGAGTCCCTCCCTTCATGTCCCACTGGCTAGCTAATTGCTGCTGCTTTGCACTGCGCTCATACAGCAGTTACTGCTGTTAATGCTGTTCCAACTGGCAATGGCCAGATGGTGGTGCAGAAGCATAACGTCCACCCTCCAGTTCTGTAACTATTCACCCTCCAGTGAATAGTTTCGTACATCGTACATCAACGTGATTTGATCGGTCTTGAAAAACTTATTATGTTGAACCAACTTAATATTTATCCAGAAGTTGGATTAATATTTAGAGGTCAAACTATTTCATTTAAGATATTCTAGATTATTTATTTCAATTCCATCCCACTCAAAAATGTCAAAAATGCTGCTAGTTTTGACCAGCTTCTTCAAATAAGCGTCAGCTGATTAAAACACTAATGTAACAAACATATTTTTTTATGCTTTAAACTTTACTTTAGGCATTTGTATGTGAGGCTTTCCTTTGTGTGTGTCAGAGGGGAAATGTCAGTACATACTGTAGCCCTGCTGCTTATTGTAATTAATTTTACTGTTCATCAGCCTTCAATATCTTTCAAAGCTCTGAATACAGCACAGTTATTGGTGGGCCAATGCTTTCTGGGTACTGCCACTGCAGAGGATTAATTTCATTCATATATGTTTTTATGTTAGCTGAGTTCACCAAATCAGATAGATACTTTGATATCATTATCATCAAAGAAAAAAAATCAAGGACTTCTTGTCAAAGTTGTCTGGAAAGTTCTAAAGTTTGTTCTTTATGACTGCTCTCTCCAAGGTGAGGAATTAACATACTGATGAACTGATGAGAAAATACAGCACAATACCACAGTTAATGTTAAAGGAGGTATGTGGACAAAATACTACTATCATTATTATTAGCAGTAGTTGTTTTATGGTTATGAATAATAATTATAATAATACTTTCATTTCTATCACACTTTTTTAAACCAGAGTGGCAAAGTGATTCATAAAATACAATACCACCCATACAATATATGAAAAACAAACACTGAAAAGAACATCATACACATAAAATACTATAAAACAGTTTTTTAATTTTTGAAACGGGCAACACTCAATAAACAAAATAATATTAATAACAAAATAAGAAAAATAAGGAATCATCTGTTTTGATACTGAGGTTGAGTGTGTTTCACAGCATTGGGGCTAAAATAGTAAAAGCATGATCCCCCGCTGTTTTAAGCCTGGAGACCGTAGTTACACATGTATCCTAATATAAGATTATTTTAATAGGAATTAGGCTCACTTCCTTGAATGCTGTAGGGACATACTATGAAATAGAATTACCAGAATACAGCAAAAAGCAGGAGGACAAAACAAACAACAACACAGGAAATGGAATAAATGAGTGTGTTCTGAATATAAACTAAGATCTAAACAAAAGAACCTGTAGTGTGTGTACATGAATGATCGTGTGTTGCAAATAGGACTCACCTTATCAAAAGATGCATTTACATATTACATAACTTATAAAAGTTCGTAAGGCATATGAGTGTTTGCTTGACTTTATTAATATATTCTGAACTCGCTCCATATTTTTTGGCATGCTTGAAATGAATTCTTACTCTGTGGTGTGTTAGCCAGAGTATATGTAACAGGATGTTGAATGGTGGGTGTTCTCTGCATGACTCATTGCTCATCTATCCGATCTGGACAACAGATTGCTCTCTTACCACTCTCACTTTTCTTTCATCTTCCTGCTTGTTATTCAAGTTGCTATGTTGATTATCCGCTGTTTGTCATGATTATTCAGTGATGAGTCAGTATACCACAGTATTATACCAGACCAACCATGAATTCTCGAGAGTGGGTCTCATATGGGGACACCACATATGCAGAGTGGGTCATGGGGGAATTTACAAAACTGACACTGTGTTGACACTGTAGAGGTTTTTTGTTTGACATTATTTTTTATGATGTTTAAAAGGAGACATTTAAAAACCATTAACACGGGTATTATAATGTGCAGAGAAAATATATCACAGCTTAACCTTAGAGTTCTCCTCATGTTCTAGAAATCATTCTGTACTCAGGGTTGAGAAGATTCGGTAGATATAATGGGGTCAGTGCAAGCGGCCCGCCAGGACTGAACAATAAAGCCAGTGCCAAAAACTGTGGTTCCTTGAATGACCCCCTCGAGTCTGGCTCTAAGAGCATGTCAGTTGTCATACTGTACCCACCTATTTAAATGTTATTAAGGCTTAAAGTTGTGCATAACTAAGGGCATGGTGAGTGCTGTCTGTTGATAAGTCTCTACCATCTCGACAACACTGGTTAGGTAACATGGCATAACCCTAGATTCACTGTAGCCATAGCTGTCAAAACATTGTGTTTTTAGTTCATAAAAGTTAATTGTAACTGTCACCTAAAATGTACTGTTAAGCATTTGGTTGTTCTCATAGAAATAAGATGAAAGTAGAGCCAGCATTCCAATTCAAATCAACATAGCAAGATGGTCAGCACAGCGGCCATTTTTATGTGTCTCACAGTATGGGCTACAAAAATAGTGTGACAGGGACAAACTCAGTGCTCCAAAACAATAACTGCATCAGGCTTGGACCAAAATAATCTATGCTCCAGGCAGTAAGGTCTTAGTTTCTTCTTTTGTAGTACAAAATGCCACTACACTTAGAGTGCCTCCACCCGACTGAGTGTAACTGTTTTTAAGGAGAATTACGCTTTTTGCTCGCTGTTTTTACGTTGTTATGCGCCTCTTGTTTCTATGCTTTAGGCGCATGGCATCTTTGCTGGTACTTTCTGTAAACTGCAGTTCAGAGCAGAAAACTGCCCCTTGTTTTCGTCCAGTATGGATGATTTTAGAGGCGGGCCTTCAGTGGTGGTCACGACAACAAGTCTACAGCTGGTTAATAACAATGGTAGGTAGCATTTGCTGGATACCCGGAGCTATGGGACTTTACAAACTACTTGAAACAACCATCATTGAGGCGAAGCTCCTGAACTAACTGGTGTGTGATCCACCCTCTTTTTTAGGGTCTCATGTGCCCACACAGGTCTCCGTTTCCCTGTGCCCAACAAACTATTTGCTGACAGCCTCTAACCCTCAACCAGACCTCCAGCAATTACCCTCTGTCTGTCCATTTTAGGAAGTAGATACTAATTACTATAAAATAAATAAATAAATGGTAGATTGATTACACAGGAAGGTTAGGGTAAGGAGGTAATGGGATGGTTGCCTGGCAATGAACAGGTGCACAAGCTTTTTTTTTTTTTTTTAAATACTGGCATTGAATTAAAAAAAAAAAAAAAAAAAAAAAAAGCAGCAACTTCAAAAATGCTTTCTGTGTGATCAGGGCCTATGTATACCATGAAAGGGGTTGCTTGTTGTGATAAATGTGACAAATTATGTCCTGTCAGCACTAGGGAGCACCGGAGCATCTTACAGTTCATGCTCTTGGTTTTACAGCCACAACTTTACTATTTTGGCTTAGTCTCAAGGCTCTCATCAACTTTGATCCTAGCAGCAGCTGTCTTCAGTTGCCTACATCATTGAAAATATGTCAATGTTGTGTTCATAGCTACCATTACAAAAGCCTATTATAACGTATAAAGGTACAATAGAGTCACAGACCAAAACTGAAAATAAACACAAAGAAGTTATGTAAAGAGCTGTAACTATGATTACATTTTCGCTATTTGCATTTTGGAAAGAACCAGTCAGAAAACTATAGCCAGTAAAGCCTGTATCATACTATAACTGAAAAAAGTGCAAGCATGACCACCCTAGTGGGACATTTATGGACACAATTTCAACTACAAACTTGGAAATGCCCCTTGCTTGGCTTTCAGTTTGTATTGCTTTGCTCAAACCATGGAATAAACCCTTAAACCTCAGCAGCAGACAGTAGCAGTAGCTTATACTGTGGTTTGTCAACCTTCTATGACCCCTGAGCCCCTTTTTACGGTCACCAATTCCTCCTGACCACAGCAATTACGGAGCATTTCTTGTTGTCACATCATTTTGAGTCCAGAACATTTGAGGTAAACTGAGGTGACAGTTTATACGGTTGGTCTGGTTCAAAGTGTGTAGTATTGAAATCTCCGCAGAGACACTCGGCTGTGTCAGCATGACATGAGCCCCACAGCCTCCATCACGTTTGTGAATAATGTTTACGTATGGCTCCCATTCAGAACTGCCATCTGCTGTGGTGTTTGTACAAATACATGATCATCCTTTGGCAGAGCATCACAGTCACACTGTGGCGATAATTTGCTTTTGCTTGGTATTGTGTGATTATTCCAGCAGTCATAACACTAAGAACTACTCTGCTTTCCACCAGCCATCATAGAGGTAACAGTAAACATTCTCCCACGGCCAGTGTATACATCCCTACAATATGTACTTTCCTCCCGGGCAACACTCAATAAACATGTCACATTGCTCTGACCTGTAACTGTCATTCACCCAAGTTTGTGAGAATGTCTGAAACACTGTATGTGAGAGGAGAAAAAGAGTCACTGACTTTTTCTGAGTTCTGAATAGTTTGTTTAACACTTTTCGGTCAAAACTAATTAAATAACTGAAGCTATTTTATGCACTGGGAACTATAATGAAAATTGAGTTTGTTCCCATGGGGATAACTTAGTCATTATCACATCTTCGAAGTCTGAGTGTCTTAAGTAGAGGCATCTTCATGACAACCATGCAAAGCTAAGTGATGTACTGCTGTGGAAGGGTCATTTACATGTACGCTAACTGAGATATGACGTGCAAGGTGTGTTGGTTGTTGACATTCATGGACACCATGACAACTTCAGCCTGTTACATGCACTGTCTGATTAAAAAAATACATTTCCATTTTCACAGAAAATGTACAGTTTGCATACAGTCTTTCTAAATAAATGCTGGTGTGAAACGACTGCCCAAGCTCCAGTATTTGATGACTTCGGAGTGAGGCTGAGTTGGACAAACATAGGAGCTGGTGGTCATCTGTTGCCTCAATCAGTTTATTTATGTTATTTTGTGGCTTTTGCATTTAAAGTGTTAGTTCAGATTCATCAGAGTCATTATGAATGAATGAATTTATTTCGGTCTTACATCTCAAAATATACATAATTCATTCACACTAATTAGTACATATTGACCGAAAAGGTGTAGGCTGAAGTTGAAGCTTATTTAGTCCACCCTCTTTACACACACACACACACATACTCAAAAAACAAACAAACAAACAAACAAAACGGCTCACAATGCAGCCAACAAAAGGCTGATAACACTAACTTCCTGATAAAGGCAGCAGTAGACCAGTGGCTCCCATGCTCTAAAATTACTGTTCTTGTCAATGGAGTCTGGTGGATTAATGACAACATAGATGGGGAACTATAGCCGGTAATGGCTATAAACCCCTGTTGTTTTCAGCAAGATTAAGTGGTGAACAGAGTTGGGTATAACGCGTTACAAAGTACCGTGTTACAAAGCGACACATTAGAGTACTTTGATTACTTTCTGCAGTAACAGAACGTGTAACAGTAACGTGTTAGTTTGCTGTTTGAGTAATCAAATACTTGAGTATATTTTTAAACAAGCCATCAGTTACTTCTTTACTTTTAGAACGCTGGTCCATCAGCTCCGAAATAGCAACGGCTGTCGTTTGGTTCTGATAACAGAGATAACGTTAAACCTATCAGTCCGAAAGAAGTCATGAAGCATGTGGCTCGCTACGTGGTCGGAGAAATGCTGCCGTTGTCTATGGTGGAGTCTAAAACATTCTGCAGGATCGTCAGTAAAATCCCCACAACTCAATAGATGGAGGAGGACACGCTGACAGACGGGTCAGAGTCAGGACTTGCATTATGCCTGGTACACACCACACAACTTTTCTGCCCATTCTGAAAGTCACTCTGTCACATCGCATGATTGTGGAATCATAAAATCGTGCCGTGACTTATTCTTGTCCTATTTTTATTATTTTTACTATTATTTCAGTCACTGTTTCTGTTCACGTGCCAGCCGAAATGTTGCTGTTGTCACCTAAAAAGCGTCAGGAAATGGCAGGAGCTACATTTGAAGTACCGTACTCAAACAGTCAAGCTACTGTATCTTCCACAACCAAGTTCCTGCAAATGTTTCACAATAACAGCCTATTTAGAAAATGGAGGGATTCTCTAAGAGGCTTTTAATTTGAAACAAATTCATGAAGTGTTGAGTTTGAAATGATGGTGCGATATGTTGACTTTATCAAGCTAACAGGAGTGGATAAAAAGTGAAAATATAAAGATGCAGAGGGATTAATAAATATGGACCGTCTATAATGTAGTCTGTTTCACATGAAGCTGGAAGCCTCTGCAGTTGTGATGAGTAAAAGCCCCGCCGCTATTTGTTAATGTTATTACTTTATGTCCGACCGTGAGGATGTAGCATTGTTTGCTAGCTTGATGCGAATGACAGTAAGGTTAACTCAGCGGGTTGACAAAGTGCCTCTGCTGTTTCACCCCATCATTTCCCCCTTTTACTGTGTGGTTACATACCTAGAGGAAATATTAAAAATGCTGGGGTGTTGTTGTCATACAGTGTCTACGGCAGCGGATCGTTCTGTGTTTCTACTGGTCAAAGTGACGGCTGTGATGGGAGAATTGGATCTAAGTGAAGGGCAAGTGGTCCATAACTTAACTTTAATTTTGGAGACAAAAAATGTCTATATAATGGAAATATAGAATACTCAAAGATACTTTAAAATTACTTGAGTTACTTTACAAAAAAGTAATGCAGTAAAGTAATATGATTACTTACCCAACTCTGGTGAATATATTCTCAATACAGTGTCCTCTCAAAGTAATATTATTTTTTTTAGGTGGCCAAAATACATTTGCTGCTGCCCCCCTTCCACAGCAGTATATTGCTTAGCTTCCATGTTGGTTCTCTTGTCTGCTTTTCCAAACTGGTGGCCTGCCGATCGACATCTAACTATAGGTAAAACATTGACTATAGATATATAGGTACTATAGTACCTCATACAACCCCGCCTTCAAAAGATCTGAACTATCTCTAAAACTGTAGGTCTTGGTCTCAGAATCTTAAGGCTTGTCTAGACAGGATGCCTTTCGGCCATGTTTTTTAGTCATCTCTCTCATGTGCATGTGACAGACAATTGACAGATATTCTACTATTGTAATTGAGACAGCTGTCATCACAGGCTGCATAACAGCTGGCATTCCACGCATGTAATACCTTTAGCTGCAACTTGAAACAAATGTTCCCATTTTATTTTCCACACTTAAGTGATTGTGTGTTGGGCTCTGAGCACTGCCAAAATGCAGGTGACCTACACTCAATACTGTGCCTGAACGCATCCTGTGTGACATAGATGGAGCACGAAAGCTGCTGCTGCCACGCAGTCTGTGTGGACAATTGTGCTATTCACAAGGGAGTGTGAGATTGAATGCAAGATGGGCAGGTGGATTGATGCCACATTACCAATAGTGCAGGCACTGTGCCACACTGTGATGGCGGAGAGGAAGCTGAGAATGATGGTGAAGCTATTCAGTTGACCAGTCAATACATTACAACCATCAACAATGGTGATGAGCTGTGGCCAGTGAGTGAAAGGCTGAGGTTACAAGTGGTCGAAAATGGCTTCTTTCACCATGAATGGAGCCACTTGAGGAAGTTCAGGTATTTATAAAGGATGTCCAAGGATGCTCACCTGCTGCCACAGGCACCTAGACCCAAATAAGCTGTGTAAAATTGATATATGAAAAAGCACATCATTTTACCCTTCTGTTATGTTGTGGGTCAGTTTCAGTGTTGGGGAGTAACTACACTGAACAAAAATATAAATGCAACACTTTTGTTTTTGCTCCCATTTTTCATGAGCTGAACTCAAAGATCTAAAACATTTTCTATACACACAAAAGACCATTTCTCACAAATATTGTTCACAAATCTGTCTAAATCTGTGTTAGTGAGCACTTCT
The DNA here is from genome assembly GCA_026686955.1 of Epinephelus cyanopodus. Classification (NCBI taxonomy): domain Eukaryota; kingdom Metazoa; phylum Chordata; class Actinopteri; order Perciformes; family Serranidae; genus Epinephelus; species Epinephelus cyanopodus. The sequence goes on from CM048919.1 coordinate 8,006,352, forward strand.
CCTTTGCCCAGATAATCCATCCCACCTCACAGGTGTGGCATATCAAGATGCTGATTAGACAGCATGTTTATTGCACAGGTGTGCCTTAGGCTGGCCACAGTAAAAGGCCACTCTGAAATGTGCAGTTTTGCTTTATTGGGGGGGTCAGAAAACCAGTCAGTATCTGGTGTGACCACCATTTGCCTCACGCAGTGCAACACATCTCCTTCACATAGAGTTGATCAGGTTGTTGATTGTGGCCTGTGGAATGTTGGTCCACTCCTCTTCAATGGCTGTGCGAAGTTGCTGTATATCAGCAGGAACTGGAACACGCTGTCGTATACGCTGATCCAGAGCATCCCAAACATGCTCAATGGGTGACATGTCCGGTGAGTATGCTGGTCATGCAAGAACTGGGATGTTTTCAGCTTCCTGGAATTGTGTACAGATCCTTGCAACATGGGGCCGTGCATTATCATGCTGCAACATGAGGTGATGGTCGTGGATGAATGGCACAACAATGGGCCTCAGGATCTCGTCACGGTATCTCTGTGCATTCAAAATGCCATCAATAAAATGCACCTGTGTTCGTTGTCCATAACATACGCCTGCCCATACCGTAACCCCACTGACACCATGGGCCACTCGATCCACAACGTTGACATCAACAAACTGCTCACCCACACGACGCCACACACGCTGTCTGCCATCTGCCCTGAACAGTGAAAACTGGGATTGATCCGTGAAGAGAACACCTCTCCAACGTGCCAGACGCCATCGAATGTGAGCATTTGCCCACTCAAGTCGGTTATGACGACGAACTGCAGTCAGGTTGAGACTCCGATGAGGACGACAACCGATTGTTGCTGCAGCTGTCCGGGTGGCTGGTCTCAGACAATCTTGGAGGGGAACATGCTGGATGTGGAGGTCCTAGGCTGGTGTGATTACACATGGTCTGCGGTTGTGAGGCCGGTTGGATGTACTGCCAAATTGTCTGAAACGCCTTTGGAGATGGCTTATGGTAGAGAAATGAACATTAAATTCATGGGCAACAGCTCTGGTGGACATTCCTGCAGTCAGCATGCCAATTGCATGCTCCCTCAAAACGTGCAACATCTGTGGCATTGTGCTGTGTGATAAAACTGCACATTTCAGAGTGGCCTTTTATGGTGGCCAGCCTAAGGTACACCTGTGCAATAAACATGCTGTCTAATCAGCATCTTGATATGCCACACCTGTGAGGTGGGATGGATTATCTCAGCAAAGGAGAAGTGCTCACTAACACAGATTTAGACAGATTTGTGAACAATATTTGAGGGAAATGGTCTTTTGTGTGTATAGAAAATGTTTTAGATCTTTGAGTTCAGCTCATGAAAAATGGGAGCAAAACCTAAAGTGTTGCGTTTATATTTTGTTCAGTGTAGTTATGTGGGTTATTTAATTAAATTACAAAATACATGTAACTGTTGCTTATCTGCTACAGATACTGAGAAATATATGTAATTAAATTAGTTACTGATCACATGTTGGTGATTACAGAGGGGTTACATCTGTTCTTTTCAGTAAAGAGCTTATACGTAGAATAAAACATTAATTCTGTTGTTTTAATTAATTCTGTTTTTACCATTTAGAAATGCCTCTGTCATATTTCCGGACAACACAGGTCAGTAAAACCGTTGGGACAAATTTGAGTGAACCACCATCGGTGAATGGCCTAAAAGGAGCTATTTCCACATGCAGTCAGGCTCCATTCATTGGCTGTGCACACTCGAGTTCTTTTAAGGGAATTTTTTTGCCTTTATTACAGGAGAGCTGGAGAGAGAAAGGAAAGGATGAGAGAGAATGGGAATGACATGCAGCAAAGAGCTGCAGGCTGGAATAGAACCTGAGCTGCTGCAAAGGGCTCAGCCTACATGGGACACAAGCTCTACTGGTTAAGCTAGAGGTCATCCTTGAAGCATTGTTTTTGATCATTTCTCATGTTTGAATTTGTACCATCTCTCATCTGCCAATCAAAGCCATGTGCATTGCTCTAATCAGCTGAATCTGCCAAGCCTGGGACCTGCTGACCATGCCAAGGCTGGTGGCAATGTCTTCAGACAAGAACGCCTTTTAGTACTGGAAATTTAACATTATATATTAAATGTATGTTTTAGGGACTTTTCAGCTTTATTGTCTAGTTTCAGACATTCATTTAAAAGGAAATCAAATGTAATAAGATACATTACAAAGTAATTAATATTGTTGCATCATTTATTACATTTTTAACAAGGTATGTAGTAATCTTTCAATTGCTAACCGTTAATTTGTGAACTGCTGAATATATTTTTGGCCGGTTATGCATGTCAGTCTATAGGTTACTTTTGCTACTTTTCAGTTAACTGCACTGTGCACCAGCTCTGGGTCTGGTGGAAGCTGTAGGTAGTGGCACCGTTTAACTGGCAATTACTGCTGGTATTGCCAGTCAGACCCAACTTTGCTGCATTAACATGGTGGCCATCGTCCGGTCTCCTCCCAGGTTGCTCTGGTGAGTTAGCCACTCAATTTAGCATTGTTAACTTACACTTTTTAGCACTGTTAGCAGTGTTTGTATGGCTGGCGCTAACAAGGGGTTTTGCTGTTCAAAATTTGGCTGGTTATTCACCAGGGCCACCTGGGGGAGGCCAGAGGCTGGCCACCATGTCTCTGAAGCAACGCCCTCCTGCCACTGGGATGGCATTGTCAGCAGTAATGACCAAATGAGCTAGCTTCCACCTGGCCTAGGTGGAGTGAAGTGCCGAGCCTGGACTGGCTAACTAGCAGAGACCAGAGGGTGCGCTGCATGTACTATGTTTCAATATATTAAAACGCTCTTTGAAACTTAGTGCGAAAGCCTACTGAGTTAATGAGGCACAGGGGTAAAATGGAAGGGCTCTTGTATTTCATGTCATTTGACATTTTATATTTCCTTAAAAATTAACCAGTTAAATTAACTGACACTGACATTCCTGAAAAGTAATCTTGACCCATTTCACTTTTTAGTTGTCTGAAAAAAGTAGGCCTGCCTTATTAGGGTCATAATCTTCGGTGTGAAATGACACACTGATGTGTTGTGGAATGTCTGTACTGGATTTGTATACAACAACTTGATCCAGATGCTTGTTTCAAAGATATCAATAAAAATGCGTCTTTGCTGGTATGATCAGCCCGTTCTCATTCCAAAGCCATCAAATCGCCGCTTTGTCAGTGATTTCAGCTTCAGACACTGACAACAAAAGCCACCTTTTGCAGTGGTATGATATGTCACTGGGTGGTGTCAGTGTGTAAACATGGTCCGACAGAACCTCTGGAGGTGTTATGAGACAGTGTGATACGGTAACGACCGGCGTCAGTTCATAACACGTTTAGATGGCACCTGTTTGTGGGGGTATGATATGCTGACAGTAACAAAGTAATATATGGAGCAAGTCCGTATAGGGTTGGCCGGAGGGGTGGTGGATGGGTCCAACAAAACCGAGACTTTCACCCGGGAGGCCAGTGTTTCCTTCTCTTATGACAGTAGAACCAAACCATGATGTTTATTTCTAAACCTAACCACGTGGAAGAATATCTAGCTCGTAATGTATAGACATAAAAGGCGACTGCAAAGTGCCAATATGTGCCGCCTGCGGAATGAAAACAGGTTGGTATTATTGTTGTTTGTTGTAGTACTTCTGATTTAGCCTGGAAATCCAGACCCAAGTCTAGAAAGATTTAGGGTCTGGCTATGAGTAATGCAAATGGCCCAACTCGAGGGGCAGCACCAAGCATGCATGGATAACACTACAACCAATCAGAACAATACATGGGGGGTGTATCCAGAGCGCTACCAGTGGAGCTAACTGGTAGATTAGACTCTTGCCGTATCCGGGCGGCAAAACAGCAAAAACGTCCTTCTTGCAAAGGAAAGTTTTGAGCGCTGTCTTCTGTTCCTCTTTTAGAGAAAAAGCCAAGTCTAACTCGTTCATTTTAGCGGCCAAAGCCATTTCAAATAACAGGTGTTCATCCGTAGCCATCTTGTAATGTTTACTGACAGATTCCAGACTTCGTCGACGCAGCGCTGTTGTCATCTGTTTAGCTCGCCTCTGGCCCGCCTATATTAGATACACCGATGTGATTGGTGCAGCTCAGCTCCAAGGGCATGGGTAATGAGCATCATTACTGATTGCCAGAGTGACTCGCTGAGCAAATTGAAATTGTGCTCTCGCGAGAACTCTGGACTTCCAGGGTACTTCTGATTGGCCCTTGAGTGTCAAAATGAGCTGTCCCTTAATTTAGATTGCAGCATCAGCTTTTTGCCAAGACAGATTCTAAAACACTGAGGACAGAAACATGCTCCTACACATAGACAATCATTTAAGCAAGGTCATTCAGAGCTTTAGGGTGTTTCCTTCATACTTGCTTGTTATATAATGTACAACTTATACATTGTGATTTTTATGGAACATGCCTCGCTGTAAATTGCCCATTCGTGAGTGTATTTAAACAATCTGGTTGACTTTGACACATGACATAATTGATATATGATTGGAGTAAAATAGCTATATAAGGTAAGGACCTTTGACATGCAGGCATGCAGTTTAGTAAAACAGCCAATCAAAGACAAATAGCAACTGATATTTGATAGATACATTAGAAACAAACACTAAGAAAGGAGGAGAAGCAGATTTTTAGTGTGAGGGAGATTATATTTGATAATATTACACAAGAAACATTCAAATTTAATGAACTGTCATGATTTATGAATTGAATGAATTTACTGAGCACAATTCATGCTTACTGGAGCATGGACCAATTTTGGACTCTCCATGTGCTTTATTCTGAGACCTGAATATGGACATGGCACACTAATATCTCATTCACAGACTGCCATGAAAATTCTAGAGCAAAGTCACAATAGCTATGAGATAAATCCTTCTCCCATGGCCTTTTTTCTTGTATCACCAGGATGTTGTTTGTTATGTACAACATTGTAATACTGTGGGGTTTAATAAGTATTGCTGCCTCTAGCAGGGCTTTACACCTTTAGTCTTGTTATGACACAAAATATGCTATGGGAATGCATTTTTCCTTCAACATTTTCCTCCTGCCTATCAGAAAATTACGTCAAAAATGAGTATTGTAGCTCACCTAATAGCTTAAGTAAGTGACTGGAATGCTGGATGACAACTGAGACCCTTTAGTAAGGACATAGAGTAAAGGGAAGAAGCCTTTTTCTGGATTTAATTTGTGGATTCGGGGAGACAAGAGGCCTTGCCGTCAGAGATAACAAGGCCAGGCTCTGTGATGTGTGAATAATGGCCGGACAGAGGTTTGGACATCATTAGAATAATCAGTCCTGATGTGGTTGGAGATGCACGGCAATACAGGGGAGGCCTACTGATGGCTGATAGTGCACTAATTAAGATGCTGCTGGTGAACTCTTTTTTGACAATGCGGATGTTCTGTGATCCAACCTCTGCCTGGGCATTTTGTTTGAATATGCCTCTGCTCAGTGTGCTCTACTAATATGTCCATTAGATTTCATTTATCTTTAGTTCTTTATTCATTAGACTAACATTTTTCCTGTGTGGATTGTGCTCTATTGTGGTGGTGCTGTGTTCCACAGTTTTGCCTGAGTAACTTTGTCGGATTATTTTTTTCTATTTTGCTGATGCAAAACAGTTGAGCTTTTGGGAACAGTTTAGCTGCAGCTCATTGCTGCTGGAGAGCATTGAGCATGTTTGAGGTTTTATCGTATTCCGCTACTCATCTTGCTGTCTGCCGGATTGGAAACCCCATTGATCATATCAGATTGGTTAAGTAATTGATTGTTACTGGTTATTAACCTCCCAGAACTTTGGACCTGCTTGCCAGCCACGGAGAACAGCCTGTAATCAGTCACAAATGGCAGCCGCTAATGAAATTAGTTCCTGGTTCTGCCTCACAACTTTGTTTGTTCCACAAAGTATTGGCAAGGGCATAGAGATGCCATGGTTTACTCTCCCCAGAGAATGGAGTGATAGAACAACAGAATGCAGATAATGAGCTGCTGTGTCTGTGTTGTCTCTTTGTAATTACTCATGTGTCTGACCAAAATATAAAGATGAGGACATGAAAACTTCTACTTGCAACAGTTTGTATAATGTCCACAGTGTCACTGCAGACACAAGGCCGGAGCAGTGTGTGTGCTTTTATGCAAATTTGGCACAGTTTGTCTCTATGTTCTGATGCATGTCATGTACCATATCATCATTTTAAAAGTGGTCATTACAGTGGCATAATTTACAGGGGGGGCATGTCCCCAGCTTTTTTTCAGAAGGCAGTATTGGACCCCTCTACTTTTATAGGCCAAACACTAATGTTACATCACAAAAAAACAGGAGAAACTGCAAACACTAGGTCATCAACTAAGGGTTGATACCTAAAGAAAATATCTGCAAACTAAAGAATTTAAAAAATCAGTATCAAGTCTTTTAAATGGTTACAGTATCTATTATAGAGGAGCTACACACATTTTGAAATCTTGAGCTCCAGGGTTTAATGGAATTAAGTTTTACTTTTGATATATCTCCAAAAGTATAAAAACTGTTTATATATGCATACTTGCATATTAATGTGAAGGAAAAAAAAAAAAAATTTTACTCCTCACTCCTACACGTTTTCCGTTACTGCAGCACTTTAATTGATTTTGTGGAAAGTGTTTAAATCAATGTGATGGCCTGAACTGTGCCAACATACTGTCATATATGTCCTTAAATGTTTAGTGCAGGGATACTCAGCTTGCTTGACTTAGGGGCCACTTTTGCAAATAACAGGAGGTCAGGGGCCAGTCACAGCATATGTCAAATGTATATGGGCATTTCTAGGATCAAGGACATTCAAGGCTTTGCCCAGACATCTGTTGTTTGGTAAACAATCTATTTTGATGCTTTTTTATGCAGCCTGGAATCTTATTTACATTAAAAGTACGAAACAACAACAATAAAACAAACAAAAGATTATTTTTTTATTGTGAATTAGAAAATGGTTGGTGGATGGGGGACACCTGACACCCTGTGGTGGGCCAGACAAGTTAAGTATCACTGGTCCAGTGTGTAGGATTTAGTGGCATCTAGTGGTGAGGTTACAGATTGCAACCAAGTGAAACTTCCCCCATGTGCCAAGTGTGTAAGATAACTATGGTGGCCAACGTGAAAATGCAAATGGCCTGATCTAGAGCCAGTGTTTGGTCTGTCCTTTCTGGGCTACTGTAGAAACAACAAGGCATTTCTTAAATTCTAAAGCTTTATTGTAGTGTGGGTATAGTACTTAAGCCCCTACAAGGAACTTTCATTTTGTGTTGATTTTGGCGACCCTGTGGACAAAAGCGGTAGTGTTTTGCGCGTGTGTTTGTTTTGGGGATGAATGAAACAACAAAACTACTCGTCCCCGCTGGTGTGGGGTGAATCTGTGCAACCTGCGGCCTCTGTGTGTGGCTCCCCGGACAGCTAACGCCATGGACCCGCCGGCTCCTGCCAGGATTGGGCTGGTAAATGCTAGATCGCTAGTGAACAAAACGTTTATCCTGAAGGATTTCCTGACTTCCCAAGGGCTGGAATTTTCTCTGTGTGACTGAGATGTGGTTGACTGTTGGTGAGTCCACTGCTTTCACAGAACTTTTACCCGATGACTGCTGCTATTTTAACTCCCCGCGGACGTCGTGTCGAGGAGGAGGAATAGCGACTATTTATAAGAGTCACTATAAATGTAAGCAGCTAGGTAAGATGACGTGTGCTGGGTGAGTGCTGTAAATCGTTTCGTCCTGGAAGCGACCTGGGGTAGACCCGGAGACAGTTTCCGGAGACTTCTGCATTCTAAAAGTTCCTTGTAGTGGCTTTAAACTTGGGTATAGGCTTCGATTACATCTTTCTCCACAATTCTGGGGACTGATTTTAAACCAAGTGTTTTGCCAAGGCTATTCTTTTATTTCTTAAATGCACTTTGCGGCATTATAGGGATGCCGGTGTTTGTGGAGGTGGACGATGCTGTGGTAGACAGCAGTGGTCATGCTGGCGTCAAGATGCTGCAGGTTTTGAGCTCTGTGCCATCAGAAAATGTGGCACCTCTGAGCTTTTTTCACTGGAAGGAGGGATAATGGAGTGCTCACAACCAGGGTCTGTGTGGTTCTCACTTGAGAATGTTGCATTTTAAGCAGAAATGTTTTACAACTGCATAAGTAGAATCCAGTACTTCTATGACTTCAGCACTATATGAAATAACAAACACAGAAAGTACAATATAAACAGCCACACACAATGGGTCACTAGTAAGCTAGCTGGGGGCTAACAATGGGTGACTAGCGGGCATAACTGATTAGTAAGCAAGCCAAGACAGTAAAGATTTCACAAAGGTTTTAACAGTAATGTACGGCTAAAAGTGAACTGAGATGCAAGCAGAGTACAAGGCTAACACGATAGCTAATGCAGCAATACTCACTGTCAGCCTCCAGAAGGGACATAAAGCCCTGGCTGAGGCGATGCCCCCCTTTTCTTCTAATGCTCGCCAATCTGTGTCCATAGATGGCATCCATGGTGTCAAACCACCACCAGCTCTTCCTGCTTGCGGTGGTTCCAGCTCTTGTGGTTCTTAATTCTTCTATAGTCATTTTTGAGTTTTTTACATTTTGTCTGTCATTGTTGGGCCGACTGGTGGAAGCCATGGTTAGCCATTCATTGACATACGAACACCTTCTCGATCCTAATAGGGCCGTCCAGTTCCCGCTGTATTTCCTCTTCTCTGATAATGTAGAGGAACGTCTGCGGTCGATGACCGACCAAGAAACGTTGTCGCGTGTCGACATTTCGAGATAACAGAAGACAGGCTGCAGTGTTTAAAACAATCTGCCGCAGTTGATGTGATTTTGAAAAATATCGGCCTTCCGCTTTTGCATTGAGTCTTTTGTCCAGCAAAAGTGATGATTCTCTGTTGACCAATCAACGCACTGCAGTGTTTTGGCACCAGATCTGTGTGCTAGGTGCCCCAACAGAAGGGGTACCAAATATGGGGATTATAAGGAGCAGTTTCATTTGCACCATACACAATTTTTCACAGTGGAAATGGAAAATAACTGTACTGAACTGAACAGTACCATACTGTACTGCTCGGTGGAAACGGGGCTGTAGTTCAAGGTGACTATACACTTGAGAAAACATAGTAATGAATATCATAATTCATTTTTTGCCACATATTTTCCCCTAAATTCTACACAATGGACCTTTAAGTACAAGTCACTTTCTTTAAAAAAAAGTCTGCGAAATTCCTCCCTTTATATTGAAAAGCCATAGGCTCTATAGTTTCATAATATATCCATATTCATATTACTTTGAGGTGTATATCAGAGCACTATTAATGACAATTTAAACTAATTTTTCTAGGACCATCCATTTCATGAAGACATATCAGAATTCTGAGAAAACGATATTGCTGTTTGTTGTCCTACACTGGGTAGGGTTATCTGAAGAACTTATGCCCTTTAAAGGATTTGTGCCTGTACTATCTGCCCTCCTCATTGGTAGAACTCTCCAAGTGTGTAAGACTTTACGGGAAACATACTTTTGTACTGATAACCTGCATTGGAAAAAAAAAAATGTCAGGCCCCACTCACATATTTAGGAATGTGCAGCATCTGCAGACAATGTAACTAATATTATGATAATATAATAAGTGTTATGAAATGCACTAGCTGGCAGCAGTTTATAACGCAGGCAGGCAGAAGTGGTGGATGGGTCAAACAAACTTTTGACTGGGAGCCCACTTTTCATTTCCCATGTCAAACCAAAAATCAGTGGAGATGTTTTAATAACAACGTAGTGTTTGTTGGGGACCCTGGGGCATTTGTCCATTTTGCCCAGGTCTTCCCCAGATGAGATGAGAAGTAGTATTTTCATCTCTGTGTGTCCAGCTCAGACTTAAGACAGACAGGGACATGATATGCCTAGCATAGCAGAAAAACTGTACAAACTTTACAATTTACACATTGTTTTTTATTTAAAGGTACTCTATTATATTGTATGTGGTCTGTTTTTGTTCTCAGGCATCCTTAGTGGATATGTGCACTTACTATGAACTTTGAACATGAGCTGCAGAACTGACCTTAGTCAGTGCAGCCAATGGCTAAAGGCTACTACTGAATTTATGATTAAAGATAGAGGATAAGGTTTGTTCAGACTGACATAAAACCTCAATCCCCTTATTTGTTTGAGTGAGGGTAGTGCACTGGTATAGCAGGTGTGCTGATGCAGAAGGCGTCTGTAAAATTATGCAGGGTTGTTCAGCAAAAGAGTTGAACCTGGCTCAACTATGGATGCAATGAAATTCAAGATTGGCCAGTTAAAGAAGAACATTGCATTTTACTGCTGGAAGGATTGTCTTTTCATAAAAGTAGGCTGTCTATGCAGTAGAAAGATGCAGAGACTTTTGAAATTGATGCTACATGACCAGAGAAAAAAGGCTGTGGCATTCACTGTTGCTCAAGAGGGAGAAAACCTACAATTACCAGAACGCCCTGCACGGCACCTGACTAATAAACACTCCTGCTGGTAGGTGACTGAATACAAGCTTGGCTGTTTTTCTACAGGACACAATATGGTGGCCAGCCTGTAATGAACAATCTTGCATTACAGTCAAACAGTGAGCTAAAATATGTTTCTGAAAACTAGAAACAGGGAATGCAGCAACGGAATCTTGGTCTACATTTGATCAACTCTGCCTAGTGTTATCATTTGTTCTAAGTTTTTTTCATCCTCCATTCCATCCTCCATACAGGAAATAGTATGGTGCCCACCTCATGTTCACAAATTCTGGTAGTACAGCTAAAAAGTGCAGTAAAATGTGTTCATAAGACATTTTAGGTGAGAAATATACAATACATCAACAAAATCTAGGTTTATATCTAATCAGCACTGCCTAGTTTACTATTTGATCTGAGTTAAGTCCGAGTTTGAGGTGTGTGTGTGTGTGTGTGTGTGTGTGTGTGTGTGTGTGTGTGTGTGTGTGTGTGTGTGTGTGTATTGGCGGGCTTATGAAAACATGGATGTTTGAGCAACAACCATAGAGTCCAAGAGGGAATAGCTGCAGCTGGAGCAGTTATGTGACTTGCCCACCATACCTATGTATCAGCTACCTTTACTTCTTGGTCCAGAAGCGTAAATGTTGAAGAAAGTTAGCGTTTAGCTAGATAGCTAAGAGGCGTTAGGTTAAAAGACAGGTGGTTAAGGTTAGGTTTGGGTTAAAATGCAGCACTCTCATGAGTGCTACAAGGGGCATATGCAGAGAAGGACCAGGTAAGTAAAATCACTTCTAGAATATTCCTTGTGTTTGAATTAGGATCAAGGATTGGATTCAGGCTGGTTGGATTCAGAGTCAAAATTAAAAGAGTAAAAGTATAGCATTTGCAACAAACATACCAACGAAAGGAATATGAACTTTGGGGCACAGATGCAGGGGTAGGTTTAGGTTAAATGCGGCACTTCAATGAGTGCGACAAGGGGCATGGGCACACAAGGACCAGGTGAATAAAATTACTTTTAGAAAAGTCTTTATAAAGAAGGGTAAATCATCTCCAAAACTCACATGCAAGGTAGTTCGATGTCAGAGGCAACAGATCAACATGGATCTGTACAAGGAAACAACAAGGAGCAGTAAATAACACATTTCATTTGCTCTATTACCAATATTATTTCCTCTTTTTTTATTTATTATCACAGTTTTGACAGATGTAGTGCTCTGTGCACTCAGTACATGCCTCATGGGACCAGTGCAGATAAAAGACACACTGCAGCCACACTTCCCCAGGCCAGGATGAGCTTAATGTCTCCCCACACGGAAGACATTCCTCATCCTTGTCCCTGGAAACTGTGGGTGCATTGGTTTGATGAGAGTAGAGCCTTTTCTTTGAAGCTCTGGGTTACGTCTTGTAGCCTGTAGAAATGTTCGTTGTTACTGTAGCGGGATGAAAGAAACATCTGTTAGTTTTGTCCAAACAATGACTCCTTATTGTTATACCTGACTTGTTTCTACACTGAAAAAAAGCCAACATAACGGGTATATTTCTTTTAACATGATAGGGGTGAAATAGTTACATGTCAGAGCAAGGACCCTCAACATGCAGGCATGCAATTTAGCAAATCTACCAATCAAAGAGAAATAGCAATTAATGATAATAATAATAAAAAAAGATTGCTTAAGTGAATTTACTCGTCAAAGTCCAAATCAACTTTACCTGTTGAACACAATGACAGTTCAGTGTATACAAAAGATTTTTTTGTGGGGTAAGTGCTTTATGTGCTAATATAGTTAGGCAAGTCAGACTTATATGGGCTGAGAGAAAATTCCCGCATTACTTCCATAAAGCGTTAATTCATAATTGCTTTCCCCTACACAAACACTGTCCAAGTGAAAGAAAAGACCAGGCGATGAAGCCATCAGATGAGGTACTCATCAGTGCCAGATACTTAGCTTATCCAGCAAAACAATGTTTTTAGAACATGAAGTCTTCCAACCCATATGACCAGAGGTTGTTTGTTCCTACCCTCTAAATACCATCCACAGGAGCATTTACTGTATCAGTGCACTTACTGGTGGATGACGGAGTAGCTCTGTAGCTTGTGACCGTTAAAATAGTTGTAGTTTTAAACATGTGGTTGATGTTATTAAACGGTTGCAGCTGCAGCAAAACTATGTGATGTATCTCAAGATGTGTGTCATATAACAGACCACAACAAACTACTTTTTATCGTTAAAACAACTCAAAATTGACTTTTGGTGTCACAAAGGACATGGACACTGGTCTTTCAGATGGTGTGTTTGTCTGACCCATTCACCTGAGCAGCTTTGTAGCTCTTTATACTTTATCACCTGACTTCCTCCTCCTTTACTCCTGTCTTACCATGTCAAATATGAATTTTAATTGCTGCATGTACAAACAAACTATTACACTACTACTGTGGTATTTTGGCGGAGGACGGTCTCTTTTAGAGGGTTGTTACAAAGCGACGGCTACTTACCTACCAATTCATGCAGGTTAATGGATGGGAACTAACAGTTAGCTACAGTCAGTCAGTTGGATGGCAAACAACACATGCTTTTACAAAAACAACTTTTCAGTTTCATATTTGAAGCTTTCCAGCTTTGACATGCCTCCGTAGAGAGCCCTGTGGTTCAAGGTCCAACGCAACACCTGTGTCTGCCCTTTGTACCTTCACTTCTTTTCAGTGCACTCCAACAAGCAAAAGCTACACCAATACATGTCCATGTTTGTCCTTGCCATCAATTGCTTTCTTTTTTTTTTTACTTTAATCGTTCCTCTGAACTCTGAATTTCTTTTTTTTATCTGAAGCATCTACTCAAGAAACCTATTGTGATAGCCTCTTACAATTTTCCTCCACAGCTTCCGCCATACTCTTAGCTGCTCCAACATGGTCTCTCCCCGCTTCCTGTACCCTTTAGCTCTGGCTGGTTGATGTAAAATGCCTCAGGCTTGCAGGAAAGTTGCCGCAGACACCAGACACCACAACTCTGGTCAACCTAGAAATACAGAGAACTCGTTTGGCAAGTGCAAGTGTTTGATTGTAATGTCCTTTCATTTATATGTATGAGTCTTGCACTCCAGCTTTAATTGTCGACTCTAAATTGCCTGTTGGTGAACGTAAATAGTTGCCTGTCTGTTTATGTGTGAGCCCTGTGATTGTCTGGCAAACTGTCCACAGTGACCCCGCCATTTGCCTAATGTCAGCTGGGACTGGCTCCAGCCCCCTGCAGCCCTGCAAAGGATAAGCTGTTACAAATAATGGATGGATGGATGGATGGATGGATGGATGGACCATGATGACGATGACCTCAACTGTAAAACAATACTTATTCTAACCCTCACCATGATCTTTTTCTGCTGTCACATTAACAGTGATTTGTAACAGACAAATGATGTCATCCTGCTGATAAGGGTGTCAGATCAGAAAATGTGTTTCCCAAAATGCTGGATTGTTCTGTTAAAGCTCACAAATACTGCTAAATAGCATAAAGCCCAATACAGCTGGTCTGCATAGCTGCTTTTATGCAATTTAATTTCTTCAAAGTTCCCTTTCGTGCATGTGCACTCTCCACCATTCTGTCCACCTACCTGTGTACATTTACCATGCTCTGCGGAGCCAATTTGATTGCAATATAATCAATCGTGTTTGCTTTCAAAGTACTCCACAGATTAGCCTGAGCTTATCAGTCAGCCAAAGCAGCACAATTGTTTCGCAAAGCATGACCAGATGACTGCTTGGCATTGTGTTTGGAAATGCCTCTGATTATCTTGTCATAACCAGAGAGTGAAATCCATTCATTCAAGAGTCAGCTTTTGTTGAGGCCTGACTGAGACGCATCTTATCATCTAGTACCAACGATCCAGCCTCATGACACGTAAAATCTGAATATTAAGGAATATAAGAGAAAGTGATGGTCCAGCATTACCAGTATGTGTTAGGCTGATAAAATGAAATCCAACAGTGGCTTTGGAGTGCCTTGCATGTGGTGATTTAGGGATTCAAGAGGGTTTTAATGCTGGAGTGTGTGTGTCTGTGCACGCTGAGGTCTGTTCCCACAACTGGGATTGTGTAGCCATGGTGACGGCTGTGAGGGACTGTGAGAAAGCAATCTCCAGGAAGTCATAGCCGCAGGATGAAGCATATGTGGCATGAGGATGGCACCAGAAGGCCGCATCGTGGATGTCCATTTGGCCATCTGTTGTGGTCCTGCAGCCAGGGCCAGGAAGCCCCCCAGAAACCACACAGGAAGAACGGCATTTTGAAATGCCAGGGCTCGGGACAGCTCTCGTTTCCCCCGGGAGCTCCTCGGCACATCCCAGACACTGAGCTTCAGACGCTCTCGGTGGGACTTCCAGAAAACATCCTCGACTGGAGCGATGACTCCGTGCGGTGCATTTGTTGGTGTGCAGCATGAGACTGCTAGAGTGGAAGCAGCATGGCTCACTCATCGGCCAAAGATCATTACTCTTCCTTATCTCGGGCCAAGTCCTCGGGCTGCTCCACTCCGCTCCAAACAGGGAGCCCATTACCAGACTGCTCACTGGAGGCCTGTCCACACGGCCTGAGGAGACCTATTGGCATTCCACTGCTGGTTAGGGACAATATCTGTACTTCCGTTAGCCCTAATACTGCAAATGAAATAAAATGCTCAGTGTGCTGTCTGACAGAGCTGCTAACATGATTGTAGACTGTGAAGTCTTCCTATTTTATTTCAACAGTCATGTTATTGTTTATCAATTACGTACCACGTGTGATGTTAAATTCATTAAGAAAACTTTTCTCACATGCCTCAACAGTGAATGACGAATCCAGAAACTGAAACAAGTCTTGTTGAATTGAAGTTACAGGGGTCCATGTTTAACAATAGCAAAACTACATCAAAATATTGATTTACACACTCATACAATTCTTAGATTATAATTCAAGTCTAATTTACCCAGTCCTATGCTCAGTTTTTTTCCCCAATCAGACAGCCCTTTTCAATGAGAAACTGAACTAAAAGTAAAACTGTCTATGCCCTCTTCAAAGCCAAATTCCATTGACAAAAACAGTAATTTTACCTTGCTGAACATGGGAGTTGCTGGTATACCACTGCCTCCATTAGTAATTTGTTTGTGTTATTGTGTGACTTAGGTGAATCTGAACTAACCTGTTAGGACACCAAAGTCACTCAGTAACACAAACAAACTTTACTGATTCAGGCAGCTGTTCACAACAAGGTAAAATTGCCATTTTTGTCAATGGAGTCTGGCTATAAAGAGAAAACAGACAAGTTTCACTTTAACTTCAGTTCCCCTTCAGAAAAGGCTGTCTGTTTGGGAAGAAATGAGCACAACTGGATAAATGAGACTTGGATTACAGTGCAGGAGTTGTGGGAGAGTTTGTAAACAGATATTCTTGATGTTTTTGCTGCTGTTAAAGTAGTCGCCTGTGACTTACATTTGTTAAGAATTTTCTGTTTTTGGATTCTTCGTTCACTGGAGGCATGCAAAAAAACAAAAAAACAAACAAACAAACAAACACAAATTCAACATAACATGTAGCCAACACCATCCAACTTTTTCTTCTTGATCAAACTCAACCTCCCTCCTACAATTGTCGACTATCTTCTAAAGGGATACTACATATACATAGTTGCATGCCAGACTGGGTTTACTAGTCATGGGGTAACTTAGCCTGTGAAACCAGCTAATGTATATAATTCAGGTTACTAATAACTTTGCAATGTCTGCTTATGACTTAATAAAGGTATAAACATTTAAACAGAGAAACACATTTGCTCAAATCTGTTAAAGAAAAGACTTTCATTTATTCAAGACACTAAATTTTTGCTAGATTCAGTTTTCCAGGGTGCTAATGGCACAGCTCTGAAAGCATGCCCTTTAAGGAAGAGCAGACTTGTCCAGCAGCAGTTGTTGTAACATGGCTTCACATCCTGTGTGTGACGTGTTTGTGTTTTTGTTGAAGCAAGAATATGTTCTTGTGACACATGAGTATGTTTTTATGCTGCAGCCTTAACTATAATCCAACATACGCCTTCTGGTTGTTTTCTTATTTGCTGTTTTTCATTCAGGGGCCGCCGTTCTAAAAATACAATCAGCTGCGATAGCTGTTGAATACCCTGACTTGAGGTATTACTGTAGGTATCCTGGTGCGTGTTACACAACCCTGAGGTAACATAATAGCTGCTCCTTTCAAAGGTCAGATTAAAACAAGGCCAGACACAGTCTACTGCACGCTCTGCTGTCCTTTAGAGAAAGGCCACAAACCAGATTGAGAGAGAGAGGGTGAGAGGCTGGAGAAAGAAGGGAGCGGAACAGTTTTTATGCGCAGATTAGTGTGAGGAGTTTGTGGAATAATGAACAGTCTCCCCTTAGGACCATCACCTGCTCCTCACCGCATTCGTATGCATGCAAGGCAGCGACGTGCGGCAGAAAACTCTCATCCTGCCATTGACAATCCAATCAAATAAGTGCAGAGAGGACAACCTTTTTGGTCCTTTCAAACAAATGAAAGCAGTGTACCGTTTTAGCCCCCTGACTCAAGGTCACCTTTCACTAAAGCGTTTCTGTCTCGCTGTGGGACATGTGGGCTCCCCGTCTTCACAGTGTTATTGATAATCGTCTGGCTGGACTGTATGTGTTGTGCCCGGACACCTGCCTCACTAATAAAGATACAGCTGGTTCCTCTCAGACACAACAACAGCTTATGGATTCTTCCAATGATCTGACCTAAAGCTGAATGGATTTTTCCTACCAGCAATGATGACACTGTAGCCACTGCATTAATTGCTGCGATCTGGGAGCATGACGACATTGCTAAAAAGAAGTCTGACAGGCTAAGAAACACATGCAGTCAGACATGTTGGTAACAAATCCCCATATTATCCAAAGTTATTTGGAGGAGAGAACAAAGGCAAACAATAAAATGATGACTGTCCTTTGCAAAAAAAACCATCGTAGTTTACTGACAATATGGTTTAGCTATGGTCTATTTTAGTTTCTCAAGTTGTGCATATACGCGCAGAGTTTTTGTGTAAAATGAGAGATCATTACTCTCTGTGAGGGTGTGGTCACCTGTGGTCTTAGAAAAGTAATTTAGATTATCTGGCTAAATATTAACAACTGATAGTATGGTTTTAATGCTTGTGTTTAATTTACAGTGAAAGTGTTCATACTTTGGGAAGCATAATGGTTTTCAAAACTGAGTGCTCCGCAATTAAGCATTTCACCCCTATAACATTTTTCAAAGATATTTTTGGGGCATTTTTAGCCTTGATTTGACAGGACAGACAAGCCTGAAGGGGGGGGGGAGAGAGAGAGGGAGTGACATGCAGCAAAGGGCTACAGGCTGGAGTCGAACCCAGGCCGCTGCAGCAACAGCCTTATACATGGGGCGCCTGCTCTACCACTAAGCCACCAACGCCCCTTACTGTGAAAACACTGACAAACTCATGATAGACAGTTTAGAACACAAGGACCAAAACTAAGTATTCATCCTTGGTGCCTACATTAGCCACAATGCAACATGATTAGGCTGTTTTCATGCACTGTTAATGTGTATACCTTTAAAAAAGTATTATCCCAAACTCATATATAACCCACGTAAATGTAAAAGTAAAATAAAGAGCAAGTCAGCATAATGGGTCATTGAAATACACAACTCTCCCCTAGGAAACTGGTGTTCATGTCCCAACTTTGAGGTATTTTACATTACATCATCATGTTAAGTTTATAACTTTTTGTCACGTATTTAACTTAAAGCTTTTTACTTAGTGTGAGATTATGTAGGTTTGGTGTAGGAAAAGAAACATGGTTGGGCATTATCACATTGCATACGTAACTTAAAAGTTACTTAGTTAAGTACTTTCCTAAACTAGCCTATGTAACTTTATGTTCAGTATGCACTGTGAAAATTCCCATGTTTCTTTTCCCAGACCCAATCTACATAACTCCTCTTTCCTAAATCAAACCTTAGTAACTTCACATCCGGTATGTAACTTTTTGCTAAGTAGCTAAGTAATGTGACCATGCCCAACCATGCCCAAGCCACAGATTGGTGTGTGTTATGCCAGTAGTCGCTGATGTAGCCCAGAGCCTGTAG
Source organism: Epinephelus cyanopodus (assembly GCA_026686955.1). NCBI lineage: Eukaryota > Metazoa > Chordata > Actinopteri > Perciformes > Serranidae > Epinephelus > Epinephelus cyanopodus. The sequence continues at coordinate 8,025,002 of CM048919.1, forward strand.
CCTTTGTCAGACATGAGAAGCTACAGAGGTCTGAGAAGATATTTTTTTCAAATTCCACACCTTCAAATTTTTTGTCATTTTTCAAACCTGTAGTCTTTAGCCCCAACTGACACTGACCCAGGTGGCATCACTTGAGGTGATTTCTCAGACTGCCTCTTACTTACTTACTCCTCTTTACCCCCTATGGGACATAAGGCTTCAATGAACTCTCTCCATTGTATTCAGTCCTTGGCAGCATGTTGCGCCTCTCCCCATGACACATTCATCTGTTCCAGCTCTTGTGTCACAGTTCTGTGTCAGGTGGTTTTGGGTCTCCCGGGTTTTCTTTTGCCTGGTGGTGTCCATCTTTAGGCAACTTTTGTGATCCGATCCTGCTCTATTCTCAACACATCCTAGCCATCTCAGGCATCTGTGTGTAACTTCCTTCCAGCTACCTGTTTTCTTGTACAGTTCATGGTTGGAGATTTTATTAGGCCAAAAGATCTCGCATATCCGTCTGAGACATCCATTGTGAAAAACTTCCAGTCTCCTCATGTCTGTTTTGACCACTCGCCAGCTCTCTACACCATACAGCAGAACAGACTTGACATTGCTGTTATACAATAGCATCTTTGTTTTAAGGCTGTATTGCTTGGACCTCCAGATGGAACAGAATATGGAAAAGACTGCCTCTAGGGTCACAAAACACTTTGACAAATATATGCAGTAACACTGCTCATCTATAACTGACCTTACTTTATGTAAATGTCCCACATTTCACCTATTGCTGATTGTAGTTATCCTGACAAAAATGTGTGATACGGATGAAGGATAATTCTTTCTCAAAGGCAAAGGTAAACTAAATTATATTGTTGTAAAGCTGCAAAGCACTTAAGCCAGTTCCACAGAAAATGTGCAAGTGTACAATTCGCACAAGGTAGTATACATAACCAGGATTAGACATGCACAAACCAACTTTCCCTCCATTCTCTACCCTTTTTACAGTGGAACTGCTGTCACCATAACTTTAACCTCTGCTAGAATCCCATTGAACTTGTGCTGTGGCAACCAATATACTCAGAGCTCAATTCAGTTAAGCTTCGGTGGTAAGACCTGGTGGGAAATCAGGGCAGTGGAGGATAGCACCAACATTACTTGCACAGCTTCCTGGGAAAATACAGCAGCTCTTTCCATTGGAAACAATTGCTTTTTGCTTCCCATCTCCTACCAACAATCAGTGGTAGTTTTAAACCTAACCACTGATGTGGCAGACCAGAAAATGGTCATATGAATCATTTTTTGTAACTTTCATTTGTAATAGTTTTAAAGGGCACCGACAGACAATGTTGTCCTGCCACATGAATGGTTTGTTGGAAGGCAGTAGGTTGGACCAAGTTTCCTGAGATGACATTTTAGTGATTTTTTTTTTATCCGAAATTCTTAACTTAAAAAAACAAAAACAAAAAAACAACTCAGTTTTTGTTTTTTAGCACTTACTGCTTTTGTTTTTTCCAAAGACCAGACTATATGACAAACCATGAGCTATGCAATGTTTCATGATTGCCCTTCCAGCCTCATACAGTCATGCAGTGCAGATTTATCTCTGCAACCATTTTTTTCTACATTTACTTATATTTCATTACTTCCGCTGTTGCTTTGAGTGAAAGTTTCAGACGTCTTCCAGTATACCCAAGGAAGAAGGCTGTTTTCTTAAATAAGTTGATACATTTTGACGCTTTGAATTCTTTAAAATGGTATTTCTTTAATCTCTAACTGTTCCAACCAACTCTGTGCCTCAACAGCCTCTAGCAATCATAGGACTGTCAGACAAATTGAATATTGTCTTTTTTTTTCTATCATCACCTTTCTCTTTTTGAACATGGAAAGATTTCTTATTTTTCTAAAAACAGTTTTGGATCTTGGAGAGCCAGGATAAAGGTAATTTTTAGAGTTGTTTTATTTTTATCATGTTCCAATAGATGCAGGTGGCTTGACACTGTCTGGGGCTGGGTTCAGTCTTATGGCAGGTAGCAGGCTGAGAGATGAGTGATGCACTTCTGCACAAAGTCTGAGTTTGGTAGTAAAAGTGGACATTGCATTGATCTTTTTGTCTATGGGGATTTTATCCATTATTTTATGAGTGTTTGCCTGTGGAGTTTTAGTTCTGCAAACATTTAGTCCAGGCAAAGCTGCTGTGGAAATAGAAATTGTTTTGATGCTTGAGCTAAATCTTAGTGGGTGAAGCCAAAGAGCAGTTTTCTTGCTAGACAAGTTAGAATTCCAAACAAATAGTGCAGAAAAAAAAATCACATAAAGGTTTCTGTAAGGAGGTTTTGGAGCATGAAGTTTGGATTTATAGCTCACCACTGTCTTTGTCAGTTACTGTGCCCACAAAATCCCGATGTGGTCAAAGAGGAGGAAGCCAGAGATGAGACAAGCACTATGCCTGATACTGCTAGTCATCTGTCAATCATACAAACATATCTATTTGTTGTTACTGATTCTAACAGTATATTGTATGTTGGCATGGATATGGTACTGCTACACCCGATATGCTACAGACAAAACCTTACTCTTAGCTCTTTATATGGGTCAAGTTCCAAAAACAGGGGATCCGTAATTTCCCATTACGCAAGTTGTTAGTATGTCATTAGACCCTTCCCTTCTGGTAAATGTCCACCACTTTCAAATAACTCCTCAAACTTGACAGAGCGTCTCAATGGCAACAGCAGTATTTTCAGCCATGATGAGTAAACTGATCTTCATCTGATATATTGGTGGAGTGGCCCTTTGAGTTGTTATATAAAGTGTGCTACAACAAGTCAGGAAACACAGGCTGTCATTTAATTATTATCTAAACAAATTTCACGTTTGAAGTTGGAAATATACAGTTACAGTTTATTTCACATACTGATCCTTATGTAAGCATAATTATGCCCATTTGACATTAGCTGTTAAGAAACAGACAGGGCTCACTGTGTGGGATCAAGCTGAACTCATATTGACATTGCAAGAAGTGCGAACATGTCAGTAACCAGTCATTATAGTGATGCTTTTGTGTTCTATTTATTCATGTTGTATTTCCTATTTCTTCTTTTCTAGTGTTATATTCATCTGTCATCAAAGGTAAGCTAAAGTTTCATATGGATACATGCTATTTGTAGGTAAATCAACACCTGATCAGGCAGTATAGGCATCACGTACATGCATTACTTTTATTTTACTTCTGTTTGAGGTGAGGGTGCTGGTGGGAGGCAGTGGTCCATTCCAGCCTTTCATTAAGGCACTAAATGGGGACAAACATTTTCACTCTGACCTCATCCCATACCAATGTTTGGTCATGGACTTTTCACATCAACATATGACCTGCAAGGTATGCTGGGTGAGTTTGGTGTTGGTGTTCTGGGACGCCATGTCAACTTCAGTCTGTTACATACATTGTGTGTTCACCAAATACACGTCTGTTTTCACAGGAAATGTATAGTTTGCATACAGTCTCTTTCAAAATATAAAAACACTAAGTGGGTACAACGTTGTCCTCATCTAGTTAGGTTTATGCAACAAAAGCATGTGGGGCTTAGAAAAAAAGGACAAGGTATGGCTGTACAGTCATGTGGGAAGCAAACATTGGCCTCCTGGGTGAAAGTCGGTGGTTGTTGGAACCATCCCTCTTTGCACTTTTGGCCCCTCAACTTAACTTGTTATTCCACCACCTCTCCCCCAGGCACCAGGCCACCAGGCGCTGTAACACAATAATGATGACAGGCTGCATACCATGCAGAAGTGAAAGGACACCTTTTTTGTCTGTGTCTGATGTTGGAAGTCACTGCCCAAGCGCCGGTATTTAGCAACTTTGGAACGAGACCGGATTGGGACAAACAATGTCACACCCACTGGTAGATCTCAGAGAGCTAGCACAGCACCCTCATGAGACCTCATAATACAGGAACGCCTGACTGTTGGGTACTGGTAATCACTAGTGGAATACTAAAATCCTTAATTTAAGTTTGGAGGGTAAAAGTCTACTAACAACTAAGGACATCTGAGACATGAGTAGAAACCAGACACTGCTTTTTTGCAAGAGGACAGGGGCTAAATAACTGGGAACCACTGGTTTAATCTTAAAAAATGTGCACTGGGTTTTATAAATAAAATTGAAATTGAAATTAAATCAGCATCATGTTCTAGTATTTGAATGTATCACTTAATGATCTGCTGGTACCGACCGCCCACCGCCTAATTTACCTGCTAACAGTTGAATAAGGGGAGTACCGGCACTTATTTTTTTCCACTTAAAGCATTGTGTCTCCCTGTACAGGTCACACATTGCGGACAGCGCAGTGGGTTCAGTTGGCATAGCGGGCTCCTTTGTCCGTGCCTCTCCCTCCGTCTCTCGCCGGAATTCCACTGGATGCGGGTCTGTTGCGGAACGGCTGCGCTAGTTATCCGCTGCGTGCACAGGCACAACAACACGCATCTGGTGGAATTTGGGGGTCTGTGTCCCTCTCTGGCCCGGCTTGTGCGCAAGCCATTTCTGCCTGAACAGGATTCGCCGTGATATACAACGTTATTAATAGTATAATTTATTAATGATATTCGAATTATCAAATGTTGGTTCAATCTTATAAAAAATATATATATATTCAAATATATTTCGAACTTCGAATTTTTTTTTGACAGCCCTAATTCTCATGAAGGTAATAGCTCAAGGAGGCCGTAAAGGGATAGTGCACCCAAAAGTGAAAATTCAGCCATTATCTCCTCCTCACTCATGCTGAGGAATGTTCTGGTGAAGTTTTAGAGTCCTCACATCTCTTATGTAGGTTATCTTATGTATGTTTTTAGCCTCACTGTAGCTCTGACTTCTTCTTGCGCGAGACCTGCAAAGCAAAGCATGAGCTTTGCTTACCCGTGTTTACATCACGTGGCACATGCACCGCAGGGGGAGACAACGGTAACCACAGTAGCTAAAAGATAATTTGCACTACGGCCTTTTAAGAAAGGACAGCCCAACATGTCTGAAGACTTTGAAATTGAGGAGGAACAGCATTTCTTTGTTGAGCCGTATTTGTTTGAGTATACGGACATGGAACTCAGGCTACTGGACGAAGCAGCCGTCGCAGCTCATGAGCCTAACCCTCAGCCAGCCGCAGGATACCGGAGTCGAGCACTGGAAACCTGGTGGTGGAGTTGTTTCAAATGCAAAGCAATGCCAATGGATGAGGAAAATCTTTGCTGCTCAGACTGGGAATTGGCAATGCCTGCACTTGAGAATATGGACATCGGTACTGACGAGACTGCTGCTCTTCAGAGACTGTGCATTACTGATCACCCTAACCGCGCACACGTGAGCACGGAGCACAGAGAGGCAGTCAGAGCTACAGGCTACAGTGCGGCTACAAACAGAGTTCACATGATGTTTTTCGAAACAACTTTTTATGTTGCGGCTTCACCAGGGCCTTTGGTCAGCATATGGGTGAGTAGATAATGGCTGAATTTTCATTTTTGGGTGCATCATCCCTTTAAGGGGAGTGTCCTCAAATTTCGCACAAACATCCTCTTGGACTCAAAAATGAACTGATTAGAATTTGGTGGTCAAAGGTCAGTGAGACCTCACAAATCATAGTTTGGCCATAACTCAGGAATTCATATGCTAATTATAACAAAATTTTACACATATGTCTAATGGGATAAAATGATATAGTGATGACATTTTATATCCCAAAGGTCAACGGTCAGCTGCACTGTGACATCATAATGTTCTGCAAAAACACTTTTCTGGCCATTATCCAATGTGAAAATTCAGGAACAGAAGGGGAGACATTTTGTCAGATTCTGCATTAGTGACACTAATCTTGGTATTGACCTTGAAGCGGTTCTGCTTGCATAGATCGTTTGTGCTGCTGGGGGGAGGATGTGTGTGAAGCATCCACGTTCACAGACAAGAATGTGAAGTGTTACTGCAAAGTGATGGGCTTGTGTAGGCACATAATATAAGAGGCAGTAATTCAACTGTTTTTAAAAAGAGTCTTTCAGGGGATACATTCAACCCAATTACTAGAAAAACAAACAAACGTTTGTTTGTTATTATGGAGCAAATTAGCTGAAACTTTATGTTTCAACAACACTGTGGTTAATGTGTGATACGTTTAGGCATAAAATGCACTTGGTTATGGTTAGGAAAAGACTAATCCAAGTTGCAAAGTGGCTGATGTCTCAAAAATTTGTTAGCTGGTCTCAAATACTGGCCTGTGGCTTGGCAGGCATCTCGCCTAGGTGCCACACGCTTCACCATTCCCTCCACCTCCCAATGACAGAGTTACATTCATGGATTGCAGAAATACACAATGCCAACATTTTCTTCTGGCAACTGGGCTGCTATATTTTATCTAAAGTGTTCATTTTTTAAGACTGTGAACAGTTCAAATTCAAAGTGGGTCGATACCTTAAAATAAATACATTTAAAGACTAAACCTGACCAACTTTTACTTGAAACTGCACATAACAATGCCCCGAATTGATCCACTACTATCACACAGAGCAAATAAATCCTTCTCCCCACAAGCTGAGAAACAGTTTTACTTCAAGTCAAGCAATGAAACTGCTGTATTGATATATCTCGCTTGCTGTCACTTTTTGTTGTTATTGACGTGCTGTAGCGCAGGCATGTGTGGGAAGGTTGATGCAACACTTCCATGTCAGTCACATCTGCTTCAGTTATTTAGCGAATGAGACGTCTAAGTCACTGCAGAGCCAAGGCCACCTCGCACAGCGTCATCTCCTCTGTTGAAGGTGTCTCTTTCAGCTTATCAGCTCCCCGATGGAGCAGCCGTCTCCATGGTTTCCAAACCCAATTAAATAGGTTGTTCCAATTAGAGAGTAGAGAGAGTGCTGGGTGTGATAGGTAAGAGCATGAAGACCCTGGCCTCAGCCAGTAGGCTAGCAACCACCTCCAGTCCCTTAACTGTCAGAGCACTGTTCTTCTGTCATCACAGTCTAGACAGTTATTTAAACAGCACAGACTGCTGTATGGGCTTAACAGTGTTTCATTGTGCCCACATGTTGCAGTTGCGTCCAAATTTATATGACGGAGATACAGACTGTGTCAATATATGTGACACATTGTTGTAGGGTGTAGGTGTTTTATTGTGGTGGGGAGGGTGTGATAATGCACATGGATTCATTAACTAACACCCGAGCTGAAATCCATCGGCAATCAATATAATAACAGTAACAAATCCGCACAGAAGCTCCCTTCAACATGTGTGACCTAATGAAAGCGGAGCAGTGTGTTCCACCTCTCTCCTTACACAGCATTATGTATTGAGCCAGACTGCTGCTAGTGTTTGCCTTCCTAAGGCCAAAGCTGCGACAGAGAACAAACACAGATAACACATCCTTTGTGTTCCATCAAAACCTCCCCTCTAACAGTTTACTTTATCCCTGCCAATCCACACATGCTATTGAAGGAAAAAAGGGCTGTCGTAGATCACAAGATTGTTTGTGTGATGACATGAAGTGTTCTGCAGGGTGAGGAAGATAAAGACAGTGTCAGGCTGCTAACTGCTTCACATTATTACTGGGTGTTACCATTAGCTAGTTTGCTTTGGAGCAGCAGTGGTGTCATGATTTGTAATCACTGGGAAACATATTGATGTGCTCTGGCATCTCAAAGACATTAAGCACTGACATAACATTAGCTGCATATTTGGTAAAAACAGCAATGAATGATTGCACTGATGTGATTCCAGAATTTGAGTTAGCTTCAATAAGGGAGCCTAACATGGATGCAATGTAGCAATTTCCCTTTTCCCTGCAATGTCCTAATTAAATGTAAGTGACTTTTAACAGTAGATAAAATAGATTACAAAAAAGTCCTCCTCTTTGTACCTGTCCACCAGCTGGAGGCCAGATCTAGCTCCCATATACCTAGAAATGGCCCCGGCCTTGGACAGGTGGCCCGAGCACTTGAGGGTTCGATTTCTTGCTTGGGGGCACCTTTGCAGTACCCAGGAGGCAAACTGGCACTTCTCCAGCTACCAGTTCATGTACTATATTTGTTCCCGACGGGGCCTTGACTGGCGACCCTACGGTTCCAAACCCAAGTCCCTATGGACTGAACTACTGCTGCCCTAATAGCTGGCAAGCTATGCTAGTTCTAATGTTAATGTTGGTTGCAAGCTAATGTTAGCACTTGCATCATTTTTCATGATACCAAATTTTTACAGACAGCTCAAAAATAGGCTCAAAAATAGGGATGCACCGAAGCCGAAGCCGAATATTAAATGCTGGGCCGAATACCGAATATCGTTGTTTAGTTTTTCATTAGTTTTTGCAGATGAACCCCCTCCAGATTAGTGTTGTCACGGTACCAAAATTGGGACCTACTGTACGATACCAATGAAAATATCAAGGTTCTGAGTAGTATCAGGATACCACAGTGAAAATGAGACAGATGCGCCTTTTGTCATTTATAAAAAGATAAATCACTTTTTCATAATACATCACTGATATTTCAATGGAATAAATTACTTATTGACTTATTCAAACTTCAAAAACAGCATCAATAAGTGATTAACATAAGGGGGATCAAATAAAAAAATTAATAAATTAAGAATCAACCAGCCACCCTCCTCCCCTGACAAGTAAAGAACAGTCCCTTCATAAGTAAAGAACAGTCCCTTCATAAGTAAAGAGGAGTCCCTGAAGTGTGGTGAGGTTTGTGGACTGTTACCTGCCACAGAGACAAAAATGTGAACGGCTCGTTTCTCCTCTGACACGCCAGCATACTTGTGTTCAGCTGGCTCGGCTGTTCAGGTACTACTGGGCAGTCATGACGCCAACAAGAGGATATTATTGGAGCCAACTTCTCCGTCGCCGCCGTATTTGACAGGAATACATTACTGTCTGTGTCTGTGACCCCCGTTCAACCAGTGGGATTCACCTATCGTTTCTGCTGGTGGTTGAAATCTGTACTCACACAAATGCTGAATGATTTAAGCCTGTTTTGCTCGCTCAAAACTAATTTTAGTCGCAAATGCGAGTGCGGTGACGGACGGATCGCCACACTGCCGACATTTTACTCTGCCCATCACGGCACACTGTTTGACTGTGTTATCAAAACACGCCGCTATTATTCGGCCTTGCTTTTAACTTATTCCACCGAATACCAAATGTGTGTTTTTTTGCAATATTCGGCCGAATATATTAGGTTACCGTATATTCGGTGCATCCCTACTCAAAAACATGTATAACTAAGTGGCACATTGTTGTTCCCAGCTGCCATGTCAGCAGTTGTTTGCTATGTCACAAAGATGGGGAATGTTGAGCCTAAGAGGTGTTCATCATTCCACACTCAACTTTTGGACTGTACACTGCATTTTCCCATACTGTGCAGTGTGAATGCACTTAGCGCACTTGTGCACTCAAAGTATCAATGGTTTAGTACAGAAGAATGCATTTTGAGAAACTGATTTTCAAGAGAAATATATCACAATACATATAGTTCAGTCAGAGTTTTGAAGTTGTGCTTGCTTTAGTTGTTTGTCATCAGTTTCTTAATTCATGCCTCACAATAATTGGCTAATTCATCAGCCAATTGGCTTCCAGCTGAATAGCAGCATCAAATCATAACAATTTAGGTGTGCAGGTTAATAAATTGTGAGTCTGTATGTATTTTTTACCAAAAATAAATTGGTTCACAATCAGACAGGTTGGTTATTCGCTGGAACTAAAAAATAGCAGGTTTTTCTTGAACTAAAGCTTGGAGAGAGATGATGGAGAAGGCAATGCTTGCCATACTTGTTTTTTGTTCAAAAACAAAACAGTCTGTAACAACAGAACAAAAGTTTGCAGATAAACAAAGTAATCCGAGAATCTGCCACTACTGTTTGCTTCCATTGTGAGCTGTCCACCACTGTCCATTGATTACACATCCTTGATTACAATTGTTCCACTCAAAACTGATGGAAATGCAGGCTTGTTCACCAGATAGCACCAGGGTTCCAAGAATCCTGAACAAAACCGGATCAAAAAGAGTTCATTTGGTGGAAAGGGGGTATGAGGGTATATTATTGTCAAAGCCTTTTGCTGCTGAGGTGTGCTCCACCACCTTACATTATACGGGACAGATGATAGAGATGGGCAAGATCCCTGTGTTGACTTGTGTTTGCTTACATCATCAAGAATGGTTGTTTGGTTACAGAATTGGTTGTGTCAGAATTAAAATACTGTGCGAATATAACATAAACTACTAACTAGTGATTTTGGCTAAGGTTAGGTGTCAATGTTTGTTTGTTTCCCAGCAAGTGCCATTCAGACACATCAGAGCTTTCTAAAAAATTTGGGTTTTCCATTTACAAGTAACTTGTACGAGTCGGACGCTCTGGGCGGTGGCAGCACGGAAGCCAAACATGTTTATCTGTGCACACACTGCAATGACACAATACTGGTTGAAAATTGGCTTATTTTCCCTTTAGCAAACATATTTAGCTCAGCATCAGCTCTCTAACATTAGCTTGCTAGCTATGGCTAAAGGAGGTTTACTTTCTTAGATTGGTGCTCGCTGAAAATGTTTAAAAGATGAGTGAGTGTTTGTTTATTTGCCACACCTCTTCTTATACAGTGCTGACTTTGCTATGACAAAAAAATAGTTGGGTAAATTAATCATCCTCATTCCGCTGCCACTATCTGCTGGCTAATGCCAATTTCAAGAGGAAGACCACATTTATTATTAACACTAGCTACAGGGAAGTTACAGATTAATTGTTTACCAAGTAACATTACAGACTAGGGGTGCAACAATACACGTATTCGTATTGAACCGTTCGATACAATGGTCTCGGTTCAGTAGGCACTATGAAACGAACAATACGCAATTTTATTTATTTATTTTATCAACTTCTGACGATGCGCTCTATGCTGAAAGCTCAGTGGATCTGCGCTCAACTTTGCCGCCTTAGGCTGCATAGTCGAGCGCAGATCCACTAAGCTGCGACTCCTACATTCATTCAGACCAAAACAAGCTGCTAAGACAGAAGCTACATGCGAAGCTAGGTTTTCGTGTTAAGTATGACCCTGATGGCAAGCGTGTCGTGGACAAAAATACAACGGTAACTTATGTCGCAAGTGTCACACAACGATAAACTACAACAGTGGAAATACAATAAACATGACAACACATTTACGCCGACATCACCCCGATGCGAAAATAGGTGGAACCAAACAAAAACAAGGAGCGACAACAACACACAGGCTACAAACTTTACCCGGGGCATTTAGAGAGCCATTAGCACATGATTCAAAGAGGGCAAAAGAAATCGACCGGGCGATTGCTACTTTTATTGCTGTTGACATGCGACCCTTTTCTGTTGTGGAAAACGCCGGGTTTCAGGACATGCTGCGGACACTTGAGCCCCGTTACAAGATTCCTTCACGAACCTATTCCACCGGTACCATAGTTCCTGCTTTGTACAACAAGACAAAAGCCCAAAATATTAATGATTATGTTTCAAAATATATTTATAGGGAGCTATTTCTTTGTAATATATACTCTGCTGCTAAGAATGCACCACAGAAGATGGGTGATTTATCAGATGCATTTATTTTATTATTATTATTTTTTACAAGGTGCTATTTTTGTTTTATATGGTGCTAAGTATGCACAGCAGAAAATGGGGCAGGTATAACTGCACCAGATACATTTAATTTCATTTAAAAACTCTACTTTTGAGTTGAAACAAAAATGTTGATCAATTTAATAAACTACAATTAAAAAAAGGCATGGAAATTTCTCTTTTTTTGTATTGAAAAAATATCGAACCGTGACACTAAAATATTGAACCGAACCGAACCGTGAATTTTGTGTATTGTTGCACCCCTATTACAGACTTATTAGGTTAGCATTACACTGGGTTTGTGAGGGTTGTGAAAATTTACAAAAGACATCAGTTGGAGAACTACAGTAATTATACAATACAGTTGTAATCTAAATGTCACTGCAATAGGTAACAGCTATAATTGCATGCCTAATGATGTTAGCAATATTTCCCTGTTACCCCAAATAACTAAGGGTGCTTTCACATCTACCTCGTTTGGTCCGGACATTAGGACTTTTCCGTTTGATCCGGACCAAATTTACAGGTGTGAAAGCTCACCCAGACCACGGTCCAGACCAAAGACCCGAAATTTGGTCCGACCAAAATAGGTGGTCTCGGTCCGGACCAAATGAAATCATGGTTTGGACTTTTGTGGTGCAAAAGCTTTTTTTTCAATAGTTCGGACTTTAAAACCTTTAACCCTATGGGCCCGAATGACGCAAAGTGCATCCAAATTCACACTTGCTCTTCCCTGTGGATATTCTCCCCAACTCTGTGCCATAGCAAGAAGCCATGCATATCATGTGAAACAGCGGAACAGTAGCTTTCCAACAAGACCAAGCACTTATCGATAGTCAAATGTTTTCACGGCGAAAAAAAAAAAAAAAAAGATAAAATTACACTAAAATGATGTATAACAGAGCTTTCATACAGCTTTGCACACATATTACTCTTGGATGGATTATGCATGCAGGCTCGCAATGCCACGCCTATCACATGAAAGCGCAGGATTTGAGCTTTCCAATGATACCACACACATCATTGTGCTGTCATCCCATCACGCTATAAATACAGACCAACTGTCTACAAAATAAAAACCTGATGAATTTCTTTACAATCCATTATACAGATCTTCTTATCAGTCACTTTATATAGTGAGGAATATCGTATCCAGGGTATATGCACGAATCCTGAGGAAATTTCAATACCTTTTTGAGACTTTTTAAAAGACCTTCCAAAAAAACTTTAAGACCTCATCGCCACTTCAAGCTGTCGTTAGCAGCAACGCATCTTTAACTTACGAAACAGTTGTAGTTTGCAATTAAATCTATGGTGCACAAACATACAACAGAACTCAAATAAGATGAGAAGGAATAAAGCTTGAAAGAATAAATTAAGCCAAAGGCAGGTTTATTAAAATACACCTTAGGTCATGACAAGTAACACAGCTCTACTGCTCAACATCAGCTATTTAAGGCCAACTTGCTGAAAACAACAACCTTATGGCTGTGGGATTTAGGGCTGACCTAAAAAATTTGAAGCTTTGATTGATGGCACAGGATTCGAATGTGACATTTTTAAAAAAAAAAATACTCTGCCTTTTTTTTCTCCCATTTTTGGGGGGGACCTTGAACGCAACACTAATCATGCCGTCCATTCACAGTTGTTTTTTTCCCCTTCAGTCAATTGTGGGAGGAGTAGCTGCGCCAGTGCGCATGGTGTGCCAAACTTGCAAAATCCGCCTGGCCACACCCAGTTTCCGAAGCACAGGTGCGCTGCACCTCCCCCTTGCCCGGTCTGCGAAACTAGAGACCACGTAGTTAATGTCAATATGTCATTTGGTCCAGTCGCCTTAATGCAGTGTGAAAACAAACCAACCGGACCTTGGTCCAGCCTTTCAGGTGTGAAAGCACCCTTCGTATTCACGGTATGAGATCGCTGCTTGTTCTTGCGATATTTCGGCCGCGCTTTGGAAAGCAGAGCTAAATGGTAAACAAACATGGCACCACACCGGTAAGGTAAGACAACACGTTTACATGTCATTTTCTATATGTTCTCTGACATTTATTCTAACGATATGAGGCTGTCTTTGTGGAAAAAAAGTTTGTTTAGTGGACTAACTTTGCACTTGAAGTATGCCCGTTCACTTACGTTTTAACAGGTCTGACGCTACTATGCGCCCCGGCTGTATCTAGGCTAATGGCTAACATGCTAACTATTATTTTTATGTCACTAGTCACTTGAAACAAATCTAGGACGATAAGAGACAGGTTGAAATAAACCGAAATTTGCTTTTAGATTTCTTCTCCTTCTTTTTCGCTGTTTTTACTGAGGGGGTCCAGTCCCATCAGAAAATAGGACACCAGAATTATTTTGCACATTTTGCACAATAGGTAGTGCTTGAAGCTCGGCTCGGTCAACCTAATGGATAATTGCGCTCCCAGTTGCTAACTGGACAACTGACCCTATCAACAGATTAGAACAATAAAAAATTCTGCAAAACCCTGAATTACGTCCAGTGTCACTGTTTTCAAGATTGACTTCTCTAATACCTGGTCTTGGCAGTTAGGGTATAGTTAAGTTTATGGTTGTGACAAATGAAAAATGGTTGAGGTGTGGATAGGGTTAGGCAGCCAAACCACTTGGTTAAGTAAAGTTTGTGGTCATGAACATTCATATCAAGTCTATGATGGGACGTTACACACTACACACCCATCCACCACCATGACCTCTTCAACCTAAAATCAGATTACAAAAGCCTCAGCTACAATAATTTGACAAAATGTGTGCAGCATTTAGAATAATACCGCAGAGTAAAAAAGAGCAACCAAATATGCTGTAAATACAGAAAACACTACAAAATACAGAGAACACAACCAAATGCTGGAACAATGCGAGTAGACCATAACACTCTGTCAACAGCAACAAGCTGCAGTAATATCTGAATCAATCCATTAGAAAGTCAAACTAAACTAACATTGTTTGCTCATTTTCCAACACCACCAATTGGGTAGTCGACTTCAGTAACATTATGAGCCACAAACCATGGCAACAGATAGTGTGTCCCAGGTGTGCGGAGGCGGGATCATCATTTTTCAGAGTTTCATGGAAAGTCGTTTTGCTTAGTTACTCATTTTTGTTCTTCTGTACGACTTGCAGCATATTTGTACCCACCCCCCTGCACATTCCTGTAATCTGTAAAACATCATTCAGACAGTGATTCCCACTGTAATGGCTCAGAGGAACAGCAAACTTGAACCCAGCTGCACAAATCACACAGGTTAAGGTCACGTTTAATGTTCATGTTTACTTGAATCTAAAGGCAGGCATCAAAATCAGTCAGGCAGCTAATCCAGAGAGGGGTTAGGCACAGAATCATCACTCCATGGACCAGGCAAACGACAGGCAGGTAGAAACGAAGGCTGGAAAGCTAGAGCGGATGCAACCTAAACAATCAGACAGGGAATTAGAGGAGATCTGCTGGTGTATAGAAGCCTTTCTCAAACTGGAGCCTCCTCACTCCCACTCCAGACTGTAACTCTACTTGTTACCTTCACAGCTGAATGAAGCGCCCTTCATTAAGGTGTAGGGTATAAATACAGTGGCATGCTTCAGGATGAACATCCCTCTCTCTGGCGGGAAGAGGAAGTGTCGTAACTTTTTGTAACCATGGAGAAAGATAAAACTAAATGCCATTTTACTTTTATTTGATCTGTATAAGAGATGTCAGTTTTGCTTAAGTTTGCTTTCAACAGCCTGACGCCCATTAACCGATAGCTATCCCTTTAATTTTTAAGAAAAAAGAAGGAAAAAAAAAAGACACAGAAATTACGTGACATACATGAAAAGCCAGGGCTCTACATTAATGCTTCCCTAGGTAAAGTAAGCTATGCATTTGGATGATATCCTATCCTTTCAGGAGCTTTGTATTTTAGCCTTGAATGGCAGAGTCTTTTTGGAGACTAACTCTTTTAATGATAAAGCTGTCACTGAATATCGTTTGTGATAATTCATCCATTTTCCTGTGTTGAAAACAGTTATTGTTGTTATAGTTATTGTTGGTCATCCCTCTCAGAATTTGCATCGTGGCACTGTCAACACTGCGGCAGCTGGTCTCTCTAATGATACACACTACACTACATTTCTGTCCATTCTGATAGTCACTATGTTACATTATGCGACTGTGGAGTCATGAAATCGTGCCGTGACTTGGCCAACAGACATGACATACTACACAATGTTATTCTTGTCCTATTTTTATTACTTTTACTATTTTTTGAGTCGCTGTGTCTGTTCATGTGCCAGCCGAAATGTTGTTGTAGTAATGTAAAAAAGCGCCAACAGGTGGCAGGAGCTACATTTGAAGTACTGCACACATACACACTGCACGTGTGTATGTGTGTGCAAATTAATATCTACACGTACTGGACACTTTAATAGGTGCACCTTTTCAACTGCTTGTTAATGCAAATAGCTTACCAGCCAATCATGTGCCAGCAGCTCAATGCATTTGCATCAATGCATGGTCAAGACAACCTGCTGAAGTTCAAATTGAGCTTCAGAATGTGGGAGAAAGGTGATTTAAGTGACTTTGAACATGGCATGGTTGTTGGTGCCAGACAGGCTGGTCTGAGTATTTCAGAAACTGCTGATCTACAGAGCTTTTCACGCACAACCATCTCTAGGGTTTACAGAGGATGGTCCAAAAAAGAGAAAATATCCAGTGAGCTGCAGTTCTCTGGGTCTCTGAGATTTGAATCATGGATGCGCAGCCAACAAATCTGCAGCAACTGTGTGATACTATCATGTCCATAAGGACCAAAATCTCTGAAGAATGTTCCATCAACTTGTTGAAAATATGCCACAAAGAATTAAGGTCTGCAGGCAAAAGACGTTCCAACCCAGTACCGGCAAGGTGCACTTATAAAGTGGCCAGTGAGTGTACATCAACATGCGTAGACGCATAAAAATATTATTGCCGGTTAATTGACTAAATGTTAAAAATTAACATTCCTATTCCCTAATTAGGTGGTATTTTTTATTTTTTTATTTTTTTGTAAACATCTTCATGTTTTTCACTCCAATGTTTATAGACTGCTTGGTTTTTGCAGCAGTTCGTGTAAAAATACAGCACTCTACAATCAAATCAATATGTCTACCAATTTCTAGACTACAGAAGCATATATTTCATCCTGAATACAATGCAATATTTAAGATGTTAATGTCTGTATGTCAATGTCAAATGTCTATATTAGTTTGAGCAGTTTATGTTTAGAAGGGTAGTCACACAGATCATACATTTGCACTTTCCCTTTTCCATGTCGAACATAATACAGCAGTGCATGTGGTCAGTAAGTCAGCATCGTTGCAGATTGGTTGTTGGTGGGTTTTATAACTAATTGGCTTACACTTGTGTATGACGGACCCTCTGCATGAATGCAGAAACTGAGTGGAAGTGGGTAAGGAGGGGCTGTGAGGGGTGGTTTGGGAAAGGTCCTATACTAGGCTGATTATGGAAATGAAAAGCAAGAGTTCATGGGTAGGTGATGGTACAAAGTGGTATAGGGGTACTGCAGGGCAGGAGGGAGTGGCTGGATCTGCGAGGACGGGGAGAGTCAGTGCATGGCAGAGGACACTGGCTGGCTGGAGTTGTGACTGCTGCTGCATATTTTACTGCCTTGTTTTAAACAGTCAGTGTTTTAGCTTTTGGCCTAACCTGTTCAAAGAAAAATTTTAGTGTAGATCACACTGCCAAAGCAAACCAACCAGAGGCAGTATTGAATCCTCCTGGCAGACAGAGCTTCAGTCTGGAGAGTACACGTGATAGCTCAGCCTGGATGGCAGGTGCCACAGGAAGGCAGAGTTTAGTTATGGAATAGAATGGGGTGATTTATCTCAATAATGACTCCTTTTTGTGTGACAAGGCAATTTCACTGCCCAGAGGTGTTTTTTTCTCTCCTCCTCGGGCTGAAGGTTGTTTTCAAAGGGAAGCGGTGCTGATGGAATGGCCTGAGATCAGACTGGGGACGGGGGAGGAGGCTTTAGTAAACACACATGAGCAATCCTTAAGTTTGGCTGTGTCAGCTGAAGAGGTGACAATAAAGAGAGGGGATGAGGCAGAGCCACTCTCCCACTGGAGAGAAAGACATTGGTTTTGAGTTCATCTTTCTTTTCTTTTCTGAAGAGGTTACTGTCGAGGGTTGAGCCTCAAAACACACTGCCTTTTGATTTTCATCCTTCCCTTTGATCCTGTCATACAAATCTGCCATGTGGCTCATCTGTATCTCTGAGTATGCACATCAAAAAGCCTGCAATCAAAACAGCAATAACTTGGTTCTCTTTGTGGTACAGGAAAAACATCCTCTCACTTTAATCTCAAATTACAAGCAGGCCTGTGGTTTATATGTAGCTATCAGACTTTGGAATCAATGTCACAGAAAGCTGCACTCAGGGGATTTTTAGGCAGACACATTCATAATGAAACTGGCATTGTTGTTTGTATGTACCACATGCTTCTTTGGAGAGAACACCATTACTTTTGATTTTGGACTGAAAAATATACAATGAGCAATCAAAGGAGGGGGTAAAATTCTGGGACAATTTGACAAAGAAAGTAAATAATCAGCATTGTGTAGCTGAATCACAGCAGTAGACACTAGCAAACAGAACAAAGCATGAAGTTAAATTTTAGAATAACGAATTGTAGTGAATAAGCCTTGAGGGGATCATCTGTTTGGTTGTGCGTATTTGTGTGTGTGAGTGTGTGTGTCTGTCTCTCCACAGCTAATCTGGCAAACTAATGGACCAATCAGCCTAATATTTTGTGTGCTTATTTGTGACTGCATGCCCAAGGATTTCTTGTGATTTTCATGATTTTTAATTTTTGAAAAACCCTTATTTATTGACTGTTTTATACCATCATTGACTACTTAGCTCACAAGTTTTACAGGGACTGGCTTGGCTAAAAACAGTAACCCTTGTTGTCTGTTGCAGGCCATGTTTTGGCCTTCCTTATGGCTCAATAACTGACATCTATTGAAAAATGTGAACTGCAGCATCTGCAGATTAATTCCATACCCAATGTTATGATCCACTAAAGTAGGTGTGATCCACTTCTGACAGGGTACACAGAGTAGTTAAATAGTTAGGACCAGTGTCGATTTGTAAGAGGGATTTAAAGAGAGAATGACAGACACAATAAGTAGCTGGAGCCAGATGATGTATTAAATGTAAAATTATGCTATAGGCACTTTGGAAAAATAACAAAATAAAATATTTGTTTAAACCAACACTCTAGCTTCACTCAACCAGTTGAGACTCTTAAGTGCATTCAATGCAACAAATCAACAATATTTCACCCTTTTCAACAGGTAAGGCAAATCACATAAAATTGTACAGTTCACTCTAAACAACAGAAAATGTCCCTTTAATAAAAAAAAAATAATATTTCAATGTTCCTTTGTTCCGTTCCTTTAAGTTCCGTTCAGCTAGTATCAGTCAGTCAACTTCAGTCAAGCGCTTTTTATATCAGTCAAGTCAGATAGTGAGGTGTGACCTTTTGTCCTACCACAGAGGTGAAAGGGGAAAAGATGGGTAGGGGGGTTTCCTCCTTGGGGCGAGGGTGGTTTCAGTTTCACAGTTGGCTCACCATCTCCTTCATCAAGGAGAATCTGAATCCACATCCAAATCTAGGAGTTCTCTCCAGGGAATCTGAAAAACCTGGCCTGTGCAGAAACAAGGCTATTACTCTCTGGGTTATGTCTGGGTTGCTGTCTCTTATGGCCATAATAAAATCACAGCAAAAGTCTTCTGTAACACAATAGGGATTTAACTTCATGAATTGCTGTTCAGCATTTCTCATGAAATATTTCATCCCTTTAAACATAACATATATTTTTAATCATGATTATTTAACATTTTACACATTAAATTATTATTATTTGACATTTTATCCATAAAATAGACATGTATGTATCTTTTTTTAAATCATGAGCTGAATGACAGCACATCAGCACTGATGTTACACATCACACAGTGGCTGTTCTGGTGGTGGTGCATAACAGGACAGCTATGCTGCAAGTGTACCCAGCATAACATAACAAGAATACAAAAATAATTAATCCACCATCAACAGAAAATAACTGACTTATTACTCATGTGGTCATTTTTTTTTATCAGGTTACCAGTGCAAAAATCTATGCTGCTTTAACAGTCTTCATATCATAGCAGTGTGTAGAAGGTCAAGTTTACACATTAGCAGGGAAACAAACTTTCTGCAGGACCTCATGACGACACATTGAACTTGGCAGCAGACCTGCTACCATTGTTAGCTGCAGTTAGCCACATTAGCTTAGCTCGGCTCAACTCACCAAGACGCTGCCAAAAGTTGTTAAAATCCTGGCGCACAGGTCCGTGGATCCGGTCTGTCAGTTCACACTCAGACTTCTGCTTAAATTTATACAACCAATAGTTTTAGTTTTGCTAGTTATCAACTCATTTAGCAATATGTCTGCTTCGTCATCTCGGAGCTTCTGACTGAAGGCCTGCTACGTGAAGAGGGTGGGACTTGACTCTCCTCTCCAATCACAAGTCTGCAATGACTAATTAAACCAATAAGAATCAAGTATAGGTAGGATACCTGTGATTGACACCTCAAGTAGCAAACGGAAAATAAAATGTGCTGGAATTAAATAAATAATACATACAATAACACTGAGAGTAAAATTACTTTACAGAACTCAGTTACATAGGCGCTATACAAGATGAATAAATCACCATGTTAGCTGTGCTGCCATATTGACTAAGGGAGATGGGAGGGACAGTTGCAGCAGGTGAAGCTGCACCATTTTGCATGTTACCTGTTGTCATGGCTGTAACCAGCCAAACTGGGAGAATTTCAGAAGCAGAGCACTTTTACTGGTCAATTTTGTTGACTTGTAGATTTTGTGGTTTTTCTTTTTTTCTTCTTCTTCTTCTTTTTTATATTAAAGGTGGTGCAGTGGTTAGCATTGTCTCACACCAAGAAGGCTCCTGGTTCAAACCCCTATTGGGGGGTGGAACCCAGTCACTGTGGGTTTTCTCTGGGTACTCTGGTTTCCTCCCACAGTCCAAAGACATCAGGTTAAGTTAACTGGTGGCTCTAAATTGTGAATGTGAGTGTGAACAGTCGTCTGTCTCTACGTGTCAGCCCTGTGATATATTACATCTACCTACAGTGTCTGTTAGCAGTAAAACTCAATCTGCTCCGTGCAATTCGCTGTGGTTCTGTCAAAAATTGACAAGGTGCGTATTTCTAATAGCTTCTGGGACACTTCTGAAACACAAAGTGCTACATCTGCTAAAAATCCAAAAATTGTCCAGAGTAACTGTGATCAGCTCAGGCAGCCACCTAGTGAAAATCTGCACTCAATACAGTGCACTTTTCCATATTCAATCCTGAATTTACCAGAGAACAACAGGAATTAAGGTTAGGCACATTATCAGAGTTTTCATGCACCTGCTATTATGCACATGCTCAATATGCACATAAAAAGATCTGAGTGGCAATACAAAAAATTTCCAAGTATAACAAAAATACATAAATAAATAAATAAATAAATAGATAGATAATAAAATTGCTTGGCTGAGAAGGAAAATTTATTTCATTGACAAAAGCAAAATGCAACGAAATGCAGTGGATACAGACTAAGCAAATTTAGTTTATAACATATGAATGTTAGAAGTTCAGTATGAAGGTCAACCAGAAATGAATTACTCTGTTTACTTTGATTTATAAATTGAATCAAAATCATAAAATATAAGTTAAAAGTAACTAATGTCTCCTATCAAAGACAGCTTGAAGCCAACATTCTTTGTAAAGGGTTCACAGTGTGAAATGAATGGCTTTATTAATGGTCAATAAATAATTTGTGAACATCCCTTTATTTAGTGTTTGTCCTTTCGATTTGTTAATAATTAAATCATAAATGTTGCAAATGCTCACATTTTTCTCACTTTCTAATAAGCTACAAAGTCTGCAGTTATAAATGATAGTAATACAATAAAGAATCATGATCTTGTGACTTTCTAATAAGCCATCTTGTCTACATTTATAGCCTAAATGTGAGAAAGGTCATTGATAAAGGGTTGTGCAATATCTGTCAAGTCTGCAGTTGTAAATGTTCAAAAGGTGTTAATGGATTTTGGTCTACATTCTCTGCAGTTGTCAAGTAGATAAGTGACCTAATGGTCCACTGGTTTACCTGATTGGTGAAAGCAGCTAGCTAAAGTGATTATAATGCTGAAGGAAGATAAACACGGGGCAAAAGGATTGTTAGTTAATGTGATTCAAATTCCTCCTGAGTATGGCATCAATGTCCAACCCACATTTCATGACAATCAATCTAAAAACCAAGACATTTCATTCTGAACTAAAGTGTAAGCCTCACGACGGCCCAAAGTCATTATGATTCATTGTCTTGGGACTATGACTGCCTGTACAAAATGTTGTGCCAACCCATCTCATAAATTTTGAAATATTACACAGGATAAGTATAAACTCTGGCACATTGATGGCAAAGAAAAATTAGTTGTCAGTGTCGGTCTGTGCACCACTTTAGTCCAGAGTGAAATGTCTCAGGAGATAGTGGATGGCTTACTATAATGTAAGGTCACAGTGCCCAGACATAGACTCTGACTGTCTTTGATAATCCCTTAACTTTCATCTGGCATCCCACCCATTCAACAGAATAAATGTTAGCATTGTACATTTATGCAAACCACTGATACATTTGTATGGTTTATGTAGTGATTACATTGAAACTTTACATTTCTTTATGTTTCAACAACTCTGTGGTTAACATGTGGTTAGACTAAGGTCCAAAAACACTTGATTATGGTTATGAGAAGATCATGTATTGGCTTAAAATACCAATTTTTTCATAGCGCAATTCATAGTGGAAAAACAGCAAAGGGACACAAAAAAGCACCAATGTTTGGTGCCCATAAATCAGCAACAACAAAAAAACAGCGATGGTTACGTTGTTTGTTGGTCTCCAACAGAGGTCTGCGTTGGTCTGCAGCTTCACAGGCTTCTCCAACATTCAACCATCCACAGTCCCCTCCACCTCCCAATGACAAAGTCAGCTCATGTACTATGTCATGTTAAGGCCCAGAAACACCTAATCAAACTCAGAGAGCTGGTGGGCTGTTGCGTCACCTCATTTCACCTGTGTCTCGGCCAAAAAGTTGCACACCAACACACTACAAAGACTACAGCCGATGGCCAAGCTGCATGTACGATCTGCACCTTATGTTACAAGTTTGTCTGGATCTTACTCTCTCTTGACTTAAGCTGTTTGTTTACTTACTTCTGTTTCTCATCTTGTGCGCTGAGCTAAACTGCCAATCAGAGTGATTTCATTCACTGGCAGGCCCTGCTGGCGCTGATTCCACATGCTGAATTGGTCACAAAAAAAACAACTGGGGTCGACTGGGGCAGATGAGGGCCAATGGTGTAGGACACACAGCGTTGACTAGGGCGACAGAGACTCACTGATGGCCGACCGTTGACTTGGTGTGGCAGAGCCTTCAGAAACATTTATTTGATACACACGTACAACTTAAACATATTTGTGCTGCTAAGCACACTTATTAATGCTTTATAACTAATGTAATAGCATTAATAATTGTATTAACCATTTATAAAGCCAATAGTTTAGACTTAGCGAGCCCTTTATAAAGCTTCAGGTTTCAGACTGATATTTTCTGTTCAATTCTTTTTCTGACTATATTTAGTGTTTTACAACTGCATTCAGACAACTGCATGGATATAAAAAAGTAACAAGGGGTTGTAAGGAGACGCCCTGTTAACTGTCCAGAGTTATGTAAGTGTATCATGTTTTTGTGGCAGCGATGCTTCTTTCTGATTGACAGTTTCTGCTATCTTGACACAAGCTGTTAACTTCTTGGCTATTTCTGCCTCTCCACACCCCTATTACAGAGTTGTCCGATCTGCCCGAGGCTACAGATAAACATTAGGGTTAAATGAGAGCCATTACAGCCCACTGTGGAATATGGAATAATTCCAACAGACATTTCTGGCTTGGTAAATGAATCATATCTAACACATTTATATATCCATTAACCTGATAGAGTCACTCAATTGAATTGTGCGCACAAGATAATTAGGCAGGGAGCTTCCATCAGAGTTGGGAATCAGGACGTCTTGGATATCAGAATGAGCAGATTGGTCAGAGGGAGCCTGGCTGATTAGGGTCAGTCCTGTCTTAAAGAAACAGTGCCACAGTGGTAACGGTCAGCACGTCTCACTGACTTGATTCCAGACCACTGACAATAATGTGGCTACAGTAAAATGGGCCTCGGGTCATTCTTTTGTTTTAAATTTTCATTCCATTGTGAACTGAGTGCCTTTTGAATAAGCACACAAAGTCTTGAGCTTTTGGTGTGTGTTGAAACCCACTGATGTATATATTACACACACAGTAGGGATGCACTGATATATGGGTCTGCCGTGGCCTTTTATTAAATATCACATATTGACCAGTGAGAGTCCACTCTCATTTAAAGGCAGCAGTATATCCCAGAGTTCCCCCTGCTAAGGAACATGCATTGTGCTTCAGTCTGCTTCATTTAAAGGACCGGAGTGGCAGTGTGCATGCTCAGATTGATTTTCTACCCTCCAAGAAGAAATTAGTTTCAGTTCCTATCAATATGTTTTGTAATACAGCTGGGCAATAAACAAGAAATTCACCAAAATTAACATTATGAATCTTTAACCAACCTTATTTGAATCATGTGTCGTGTTTGTCAGATCACAGACAGGCTGTAATTTGTAGCCCTTAGATGCACCGGAACACAGAATATATATAAGCCAAAGAAACAACCAATCACTGCCAGCCAGTGTGTGCTCGAGTCTTTTATTTGTATTTTATTACTACAGAAACCGAGTCAACACTGGATAGAGAATACCACTCAAATGCTGAATGAGAATCTGCAGCGAGGGCCATAGGCAGGTCACACCTCAGATTCAGTCAACATACGCCTCAAAAACGGCTAAATGTAACTTCCGCTAGAAAATAGTTGCGGCTTTGAGAGGACACACATGCAGTGTGTTCCAGCACCTGAAAGCGTGAAGCATAACCGGTCCTGCTGTAGAAATTGCACTGAATTTGCAAACAGCAAGTATGATGGTCTGAGAGAAATATAATACATCGGCATTTACAGTTTTTATCAGCATAAATGACAAAACTTTTTAATGAATGTATCTGTAAATGTTTATACTGAATGCATGTAAAACAACACCGAGTGGGAACATTTTTTATTTGTTCTCTGACGATATTTACTTGTACCAACTGAAGCATTATGAAGGTGTTTTTTTGGGTTCTGTTTAGACATTCAGGGCACCTGGTTAAGGTTAGGGAAAGATGCAGGTAAACTACGGAAAAAGTAAAATGCTAACTTGATGAGTATGTATACTTGTTTGGTATTTAACTAAAACCACAACCTTTCTTTATCAGTCTTTTTTAGCATATTAGTAGCTTAACCATGTGAAGCACAGTCTGTGGTGTAGAAGACCTCAGTCTAGTTCTTCAAAGTCGATTAACTAATCCAGGCTAACATGCTGTTATCAGGCTATAAATAATCCTGTTTTTCTCATGCAGCTAATTTGTGTCTTTAAAGGCAGTTTTTATGTGAAGACCAGTGTACACTGCGATTTGGGGCTGTCACAGAAGAAATATGACCAATGTGAAAGAAACATGGTGATATCTTTGGTTGGGGCTCTAAAACGGCAAAGAGGAAAACCTTTTTGAGGTGTGGCAGCAGGAGCCTTGCTTGAATGATGCGTCCTCCAGCTCTTACCATGATCATGTGAAGAAAGACGAAGCATGGAAGGAAATAGTGGCAGAGTTGCAGCTGCCAGGTGCAACCTAGCAGCTAGTAAACACACACACACACACACACACACACACACACACACACACACACACACACACACGGCAGTATATAGTGCCCACAAAACTTCAGGTAATTTAATAATGTGACCCTCTATGCTGTGCTTCACAGTAGGCAGTCGGATGTGCAGCATCCTTGTACACTCAGTGTGGAAAGCCGTTGCATTGTATGTCTTAGCCTGTGATTCACTACACACAGCGTACACTCTGCATACATCAAACTTGAGGTTGTACCCACATTTATTAGATCCATGTTGCACAGTATAGCTGCACTAAACTTATACAATTGCTAAAATCTCAGCTGGGAACCCTCCTGGGGCAACAGATTCATTCGCAAGTCATTTATATGTGTTCTTGCATTGCTATAGTGCCATTCCATTTTTTCAACACTCACACTGCTTTGCACACAGTCTATAAACCCTGACTACCCACTTCTGTGCAGAAGAAGACAAAAGAAAAAAATGTTTTCTTCATACCTTTACTCAATGTGTAAATATAAATTCTAGGAGGCAGGGTTGCATACAACATCATGAGTAAAGACATTAAAAATTCCATTTGTAGCTGTTGCATATTTCAGATGCAGCAGTCTGTCACATAAGCATTTGTTGATGTCACTACACATATTTTTAAACGTCTAAAATGTCCCACAGATGACATTATATCATGCACTCTTCAGATCTATTATATTTATCTCAATCTGCTGCTGCTTGATAACAGCTACTAAACAAACCTTGTGGTATGATTGTTTTCTCAACTGCTGTTTCCTGTGTGAAGACAGAACACTTGGATATTTGTAATTTACTTACATCAGTAATTGCAAGAGATCTGAAACAGAGCTTATTTGGTTTTACACAGTTCAGACATCCAGTGCAAAAATGGAAAATCTTATTTAGTGGCGTATTGAACGGTTCTGTGTGCAACAATCAGAGCATTAATACAGAAGCAAACCTCTATTTGCTCTGTAAATGTATAATAGAGTAAAGAGCAGAGAATAAGGTCACGCTCCCTCTATGTGTGTTGTAATCCAGCTTCTCTGTGGTTTGTTGTAGAAAGCTGATTTGGCCACATGTGCAAGTTAGTGCATGTGTCTATCAAACTGGCTAGCTCATTGCCACTACTTTGTTATGCACTCATATGATGGCAAATATGCTCTGTAAGAAAAGATGACGCATTACAAGCTGTGCAAAAGGTATGAGTGGACGTGGTCGCCTCTCCCCGGAATCCCCTCCACCTCCCCTCCACAGTGGTGCAGTGGTTAGCATTGTTGCCTCACAGCAAGAGGGTTCCTGGCTCAAACTCTGAGGTGGGGGAGCCCCTCTGTGTGTCAGTGTGGCTTTTCTTTGGGTACTCTGGTTTCCTCCCACAGTCCAAAGACATGCAGGTTAATTGGTGATTCTAAATAGGCCATAGGTGTGAATGTGATTGGTTGTCTGTCTCTGTGTGTGTCAGCCCTGTGATAGTCTGGTGACCTGGGACAGGCTCCAGCCATCCCGCGACCCTCAAGAGGATAAGCGGTTACGAAAATGTATGGAATGTGTAGTAAAAACTGAATGGTTGCTCTTAATTTTGCTGCTCGTCTTTATCTGCTAGCTTAATATCTGATATCAACCCAGTACAAGATCTCATCAGTTGTTGTCAGATCTTGCAGGTGTGTGTTGTAAAGACAGACAGTTCTCAAACAAAGTTACGGCTTGTGAAAAATGGGTCCAATATTCACTTAAGTGACTATAGGGTGAAAGAATCCATCATAATCTGTGCTCATGTTCTCTACTCCCATTAGAATAAATAGCCTCAGGACTGTTGTTAGTCTCCTACAGGACCAGGGCAGTGGTGAAACCCATGTGACACAGACACAGGAAATGTCTCGAGCGTGAGCTGTCTCAGTTTTTTTGGTCTCTGACATCGCTTACCACTGATATTGGGACGTTGTCAGTTGAACTATGGTTAACACCATTATCTCTGTCAGCATTGTTGCTGTTGTTTTGCGCTCTTTATGAGTTAGCACTGTTAGCTGCTCGCTGTCAGCTCAGCCATTTTGAGAACCATGTCCAGACAACTCAGATCCTTTAAATTTTGCGCAGAACCCCTTTAAATTCATCAAATTTTATTTCTCATCACTGAGGTTTATGTGACAGTTGTGTCATAGAATTAATGGTGCTGTTGACCTTGACTCTTTTTTCTGAGATACATTCATAGCTGGAAGCATGATCCATGATGATGAAGATCATAAAAAATAGAAGTGTAAAAATAGAAAAATGCATGGCAAAAATAGCATATTGTCAGTATTTTAGAAACCCCCCCAAAATGACACAAATCATGTATTCAGGGGAGCTCATGTCATCATAAGAGGAGCCAGTCTCCCTCTGGCTCCCCTGAAGTTGGCACCCTGCCTTCACTTTTCATATGATTTTTGGTAAATTTAAGCTAACAGGAGATTTTCTGGTTCATCTAATTGTGCACTCTTCATGAAAAAAATGGTGAAAGGTTTCTAAGAAACAATACATCGGATTATATAAAAGATGGAGGAGGTCAGGTTGGTGAAGTACATAGGAAGCAGTTAATTCCTAAAATATTTCACACGGGAGAACAGAAAAGTAATTGGATAAACCTGACACAACATGACCCCGTCCATTTTCTATTTAAGTATACTTTCAAGGCTTTCTTTTAAAGTGAAATAAATCTGGGCTACTTATCAACTGTGCCAACTGTTCTTTTGTCACTGTAATTAGAACATGATTTCTCAGTCCTCTGCAGGAAACCTAAATAAACTAAATGTTCTCGAGGCATTTCCTTTTTTGGGAAATTATTAGGAAACTTGTGCACCTGCAAGTTGATTTTATAGCTATAGCAACAGCTGGCAGAAAGGATACTAATTATCTCTTACTTTGGAGCAAATGGAATTTCTAGGACAAAGACTAAACAACAAACACAAGAAAAGAAATACACCCAAAGACTATATACATATATATATATATATATATATATATATATATATATATGTATATATATGTATGTATGTATGTATCACTCACCTGTAGTGTACCTTAAAACTGTTGCAACCTTAGTTTAGGGGAGAATTCCAAATATCAATTATATATTGCGTATCGCGACATAGCCCTAAAAATATCACAATATTTTTATAAGCCATATTGTTCAGCCCTGCTAAATCACATAGGTATTCAGGGGATTTTTAGGCTTCTGGTGAGCACACAGTTGATAAAATAAGTGTATTATATATTATGTCAAATTATGATAATATCATGGTATGGCAATGCACTGTGATTTTGAGAAAGCTTATTCAGATCAGATTAGTTATTTCTGGGTAATTCAAAATAAGTGAGTGTCTGGGCTGACTTAAAATTTTAAGTGGACTGAATTTAAGAGGATGGGCTGCTCATTCGAAACAAATAAACTTTTTTAGTCAAATAAACTTGGTCTTAATTCAGTTGTATTTAAATCCTTTAGGTACGCTAACTGATTGAAAAACACTGAAGAATATGCACAGCAGCTCTTGAATTACCATACCCCCTTAAGCAGTGAAGAAAGTTCCAATTCAATTTGACTTTAAAGATGTTTTTGAGGCTTTCTCTGATAATGGAGACTAACAGAAACACCAGTATTTGGATTTACTTTGACTAGAATATGGTTGATTGTAAAAGTATTGTTAAAGAGCAACATTTACGGTCATTTCCATCTAAAAATATTGATATCGGCCTTCAAAAACTACATATCAGTCTGACTCTCCCCCACACACACACACATACACACATGCTCACACACAGTCCCGCCACAGGTTGGCCCTTGCTTGTTTGTGATAAATGCAGCATTTGTGTCCAGGGTGTAGGCTTATTTCTGCTCAGTTGCCTGCTCTGGCTAAGCTAAGCCTTGTGTTGCTGATAATGACAGCTGTGAAAGGAGTGGGGGACTGAATGAAAACCAGTGGGGGTGGGGAGTAGCTGTGGATCCAGTCACTCTGCCCTGCCAGGCCTGTATTCACTCTCCTCCTGTGTCCTGCAGTGTCACACAGGGGTGCACACTGCTTTACCTCACTTCTACTCTGTTTACCAGCGTATAGGCCTCTTTTTTTTTCTCTCTATAATCGAGGACTGTCTCCATCAAATAGTGGCATTTCATGTGCTAGAAAAATCTTTCACTACTCAGACATTTTGTACATTTTTTGCGTGCTGTAAAATTGCTTTAACAGACATATATTCACTTTAAGAAAATACATGTTTTCCGCTGGATTCTTACATTTTCCACTTGCTGTCAAAACACAAGAAATAAGCAAAATATATCAATATCACTGCATTAACATGAAGCCTAATTATGCCCCTGTTAATAACATAACAGCTTACAGTAGCTGGTTGTCATAGTAGCGCAACACTTTTTGTGGCTCATGAGTTTTCCAGGTGCGCAGCAGTCAGAAACAATGGCTGTCAAAGAGAGCAATGTAAATAGAGCACAAAGACATGCTGATACAGTCTGAGACGAGCCAAGCAGCAGGCAGAAAGAGCTGAAATCACACTGCACAGTGAAGTTGTTTGGCCTGCAGCTTTACACACAGGATTTAGCTGATTTATGGAAACATGGGGTAGCACATTCAGCATGGTATTGCTATTAGCAACATCACATTTGTATGAGCTGTTTTTCGCATTCTTGATGATAAACAGGACAAGCACTCACCTGTGAGTGAAGCCAAACCTTTTTGTTTGTTTTGTACATATATTACATGGAAGCTAATTTTAGTCTTTGAAGAAAATGAAAGAAATGCTGCTGGCGTCATCAATTTGTTGTTTGTTTTGTTTGTTTTTTCCTAAATCCAATGTTCAAATACACTGATGCTTTCTTTCACTTAGAGTGACTGACAGATTGCCATTGTCATTTACTTAAAGTTACAAAAACAGAATATAGTGAATTGTGGGCCTTTTTCTTCTCATCACTAGCTGATTGGGTGAGTTGAGTCGACCTGTTTTCCAAAACTTTATATATGACATTCAACGGGACATCCATTTCATCAGTACAAAGAAATAAAGTGTGCATTTGTTGAAGTACAAAAAACATCATAGAAAAGGAAATAAACAATGAACTTCACAACAACACACAGGTCAAAAATATATGATTAAAAATACAAACAACAAGGTCAATAGAGAAATTATTGTATTGTCTTAATATTGGCCTATTAAAAGACCATCTCTAGTGGTCTTTATTTGTAGTGCACCTGTCATACAGGTTAGTGTAATTCTGTATCATTCTCCTTCCTGAGTGATAATGGACAGTACAAACAGAAACAGTAAAACACTTCAAAATGAATGCTGATGAGAAATAGAAAACATAAATTAAACAATAATTAGATAAATAATTAAACAAATAAAATATATATTACAGTATGTAACTGTCTGCATTTAAACGTATAAAAACAACTAGACCAATGTCTAGATTTTGTTGAGTTATCATTATCCCAAACATTTTCAACCACCCAAAGAAATTTCACTGTGTCAGTGGCATCATATCCCCTCTGCACATGTGTCAAGGTTGTGTTTGTCTGTCAGAAGCTGTTATGAATTGACTTTTTATCCAGTTTTAAGTCATATTTTTACAATACTTTTTTTTTTTTTTTGATGAAAAAGGTGATGAAAAAGGTGAGCAAAGGTGAGTAGCAGGTGCTGGGCCCCTCTGCGATGAGCCGAACATCATCAGAGAAATATGCATTGTTTTTAATTTAATTGAATTTGATTTAATTCAATTTAATTTATTTTTTTATTTGTTTTGAAGAGGATGAGACCACTGCAGATAATTCAGCTTCTAATACAAACCTCCTGAACTATGAACACTGAGGGAATCCTAACCAGGAGAAACTGATGGCTATGACGACATTGCTCCGTCTTTCATCATTGTTTCCACTTAGAGACCCCTAGCTGCAGAGAATTACATTTTAGAAAAAAGGCAATAAAACATTTAAAAATGCAAACACAATAAAATAAATAATTAAACAAAAATGTATAAAAGTGGTAGGCACCTTTTAGGATAGTAACACTTCTAGCTGCTCTGAGAAATGTGACAATAAATTGCATGAAAGTCAGCTTTTGGCCAGACAAAACCAGATGAAATGGGTGCTTGAGCGGCAGTCTAGAACAGCTCAAGCTGCTGCATAAACATGTAAATATATTGACAGAATATATGCACATTTTATATGTGTGAAAGAATCGGATTAGTCAAATACTGCTCATCTATCATGGGATTATAAAAACATATTTACAAAACATCAATACAGTTGGCAGAAGATCAGTTTCCCCCGTACAAAAGAACTAGTGCTGAAAGTTTGCTTTGCTTTCAGTGAAAGGCACATAGGTCATTTTTGTCCGTGCATACTGATTTTGAAAGAGCATTTAAATAATTATATATAAATGAAAGAACAACATTCAAAAAGTAACTACTTAAAAAATATATTTATTTTGGGTGTAGCAAATAAAAGCAAGTAAAGGTATTTTTTTGAAAAAATCCAGTGCAATCTGTCACCTGAAGAATGAAACAAGTAGAAGCCAACACACAGGCCTGGAGGATAACTGTGCTACGTTCAAGTTCACTAACCTTACATGTTGAGGGTTGATGAACAGTAACATTCATTTAACCACTATAAAAACAGGGCTTAGGCTATGTACTGGCACTGCCCCAAACACACCTGGAGAACCATCTATTACAACTGTGGGGATGATTCCTTGACAGACGGTTGGAATTCAGAGGACAGGGCAAGCTCTGATGACATCACCAGGGATGATGTCAGCATGCGCATTAGTAATGGCATGGTAATATACCTATTTTTAATGTTTTTTAAATCTTCCATCCGCCCTAATGACCTCGATTTTCACTTGTATGAGCATCTAAGCGAACAAGCAGGGGAATTTTTAATTTTAGTGGTAAAGGGTAAGGTTATCCAAGTGTGTACATCTGTGTGTGTGTGTGTGTGTGTGTCTGTATGTGTGCATCCATGGGTGTGCATCTTGTGTGCAGATAGAGGCAGTGCGTCTCCACACTTCAGAGGGATGTGAGGCGCAGTCACTGGGCTTGAAGTTGAGCAGAGTGAAGATTGTTTATGGACTGCCAAAAGTAATTAATCTCCCTTCTCTATAAAAATTAATCGGATTAAACGTTCTCGTGGCCCACTGAATCTGTCTCCCTGTAATGGGCGGACGCTGAATCTCTGGCTGCTCCTCTGTCCCGCTTCGTACCCATAATGCCAGTCCTATAGGCCGGATTCACTGGCTTCACCACAACAATGGGCTGCACAATGACTCTGGAGTGTAATCACATTCTCCTGCTTGTCTGAATGCTTGTCTTTCACGGTGGGGAAAGAGCATTGGCTGCTTGACCAGTATCATATTCTGACCTTTGATAGAGATGCTGAAGCGCTGAGAGGGGTTTGTTGATTAGAGTTTCATCTGTGTGTCTCTGGCCGCGGGTGAAACACATGTTCACATGATGATTTGACCTTTGCAGCAGTATTCAGATGAGTATTCGGAACGCTTCTTGCCTCTCCTCATGTAAGTGGGTTATGGGTTAACATCCTAAAGAGGCTTACTCCAAAATATTCTCTGGTTACTCCTGCTCCTGCATGCCTGATGCCTCCAAAGGTTCCAGTTCCTTTCTTCTACTGACACCCACACACAGAGAGTACATAACAGTGCCCTCACAGAGATACAAATATATGTTAGATTGTAAGACCTTGATATTATTCCTGATGTATTCGTCATGTCTGTTTCAGACCTAGTAGAGCTCAAGCCTTTAAAATTACTAAACGTGTAGGACTCTGTAGCAGCCCTTACACCATCCACACAGGATGCGTGGTATGAGCAGCCTGATAGTAGAGCAACAGCAGCAGCTTCAGACCTCCATCTGTCTGCACAGAATGCAATCAGCCACATGGTTTGAACTCTCCACTCATTTTGCTTTGATTTCAAAAAAAGAGTGCATTGTCACCCAAGATATCTTCATTTGTGATGAACAAATCAATCCTCAAACTGCTTTCAAAGAGCCACTTTACCTTGGAATAAACAGGCAGCGGCACAGCCAATGGGTGGCCACAGCCAACATGTTCTCATCCCAGATCGACACATATTACCATGTTGTCAGTGGCCTTTCACGTCTACATAATACACACTAGGTATGCTCTTGCGTCTGCTGTTAGTGTTCCAGAACGCTGCATCCGAACAAAACAACGTGGTTAGGTTTAGAGAAAAACATCATGGTTCTGCTCTACATTCATACAGGGAGCAAACACCAGGCTCCCGCATAAAAGTCCAGGGTTTATTGGGTCTATCCCAACTACCCAACAGGGACCTCTCACATGCGGATACCTTAGCAGAAATCTTAACTCTCAGGTCAACACAGTTATCAACTAGCCTATGCAGTAAAATACAACAGTATAATAGAATTACTGAAATTTAGTCATGCCTTTTGGTTTTGGTGTGCCATCCCAATATTTTCAGCGGCTCCATCTGGTCACCCCAGTGAAACATTTCCTGGGTGCCACCGTAAACAGGATTATTTTAACTGGGTAACAGCATGTTGGCCTGAATTAGTTCAGCCACATTTAAATAACAGATACACCACCAATATATCCACCACTTATAATAGGCCCTGCACACCCATGTTACACCCACACATGTGATTTCACTCCTTTTGGCAGATTAGACTTGTTCTCCGGGCTGTGTGGGTGTGTAGAGACTGGGCTGGTTTGACCTTTCCCCTCACTCCGCTGTTAGTTTGTTGCACTTGTTAAGACAAATTACAATGTATTACTTTTACTGGTAAATGGAGTCAAGTGAAGTCCCACAACCCCCAGTATAACTTTACCTACCTTCAGCCTAAGCAAAGGTCTACTCAGACAGAATGATTGAAAACACCAGCGAAGGTGTGCAGGACCTTTAAAGCCAATGTGTTAGCAAGCAATTACTTATTTGCACACCCAGCAGACACTGAGCGACACTGGGAGCAACATTTGGAGTTGTGTTTGTTTCCACTTGATAAATGTAAGCTGAGTATTCACTCCTATTTAGCTCTAATATGCTCTCCACTGACTCCGGAGAACAACACCTCTTTAGCTGCTAAACTAGGTTCACCAGCTAGTGGCTAACTTTGTCTGTGTGTTCTTCAGTGCTGGGCACATAGAGTACCTTGGATTAATTACAGCTTTTTTGCAGGAACCTTATGAACTGCACAGCAAATGTGCAGTTAAACCAAAGCGCCCAGAAGATCTCTGAGCAACACTTTCATAGTACACACAGTCTATGATTTAATATTTATATCTAAAATGTTGATACATGCAGGTTTGAAAATATTGCATTTTTCACCTTTGATGCAGAACTAATGACAGCCAGTAGATGCTAGCTCAGAAAACCTTGGATTTGATTGAAGTCTTCTGAAATAGATACCAAATTATCTCTCAAAATACAAGCCTACAATTATTATACAGAAGAAGATACAGTCTCACTGGCTGTTGCCAGTTTATGCAATACATCTCTTGGTGGCTGTTTTTACAGTCAGTGTTTTAGAGGCTTAAAGAGAAATACTGTATTCTTTAGGGCGTGTTTACTAAGGTAGGGGTTCAAGCCCGAAGGGCTAAAACCCTTTTGTTTTTGTACTGTTTTACTATTATCATTATTCCTCAGAAATATTTTCCCAAATTCCCGCGAGATGGTACATTTTAGAGACATTGAAAATTTCACCAATGATTGGAAGTTGTGTGCAAATGGTGCTCATAACATTGCCAATAGGCCAGATGGGGGCGCTATAATTAAAGTCAAGGAAAATTTGGATTTGAAAGGCCACCACCCTTGCACCGTGCGTCAGATTGACATGAAACTCGACACACATGGTCTGGTGAAGAGGCTCTATGAAACCTACAAAATCATAAAGCTCCGCTCACTAGA
The DNA here is from genome assembly GCA_026686955.1 of Epinephelus cyanopodus. Lineage (NCBI taxonomy): Eukaryota > Metazoa > Chordata > Actinopteri > Perciformes > Serranidae > Epinephelus > Epinephelus cyanopodus. The sequence continues at coordinate 8,060,456 of CM048919.1, forward strand.
ATGTCCACCATATTGAATTTTGTAAAAAAACAAAACAAAACAAAAAAAAACAAACACCTTTTTGACATCGCCTCCTAAGGCGTGCATCAAACCTTCTGCGAACCATCATGGGAGCAAGCTTTGTATAAGTTATCAGACTTTTTGATATGTCATTGCGTTTGGTGACATTAACAAATGAACTTTAGAGGGGGCATGGCTCAGCACATAAATGGACTTTACTCCTTAACTGTTGAGTCAATTGTGGCAAAACTTGTAGACAATATCGACAAAAGTATCTTCATCGTATTGTGAAAGTTTGATTCAAATCAACCAATAGGGGGCGCGACACATGCAAAAAGTTGATATATCATAATCAGCCAGAGATATTTGTACGAAACATGATTTGCATCATTTAGGGTCATGTCTCAGTCGATGCTCGAAATTTGAAAATGATTGCTTAAAGGGGGCATGGCTTATTACATTAAAACTAAATTTCAAGACATTTCATATTTCATTCAAAAAATCATAATAAATCACAGGTGTGTCCTACACAGCTGATATTTTTTATCACATCCACTGAATGGAGACAAAACTTTGTCTTGCTGTGACCTATAGTCAATTCAGAAGTCTGTCACTCTATGTTTTTAAGAATATGCAAAATCAATTAACATCTATATCTATATATAAGTCTATATAAATCTTCATCAAAATGCAACCACCACTGCCACAAATATTCTTTTACCATTTTCCAAATGGTGTTCATATCGGTTTAATATTTAGCTCACAGTGATATTCATTATCTTGTTGTTATTTGTACTCTATGTGCAGCATTTTCTATTTCATATAATTTTCAACTAAATGTCACTATGCCTGAAATTAGTAGAATGATGTGAGATTATTTACAGATTTTTATCACCAGTGCTTTAACTGTTCTTGATATCTAATTGCTTTTTGAAAGTATTCCCCAATTAACTTTAACGAAATACAAAAAAATTGGCATGCAATAACACAAATCTGGCTAAAAATCAAAAAAATGATTGTCCAATCATTACAAAACTTGCAGGTTATGTTAAATAATAATTATGAAACACGTGTATTATTCTAAAATCGGTCAATAGGGGGCACCACAAGTTCTAAAGTATAATGGCCTTTCACAAAAATTGGCCATAAATGAATGTGGGTTTTTTCAAACATCACCAAACTTGGTGGACTTTTTTAATTAAGCCATTAAAGCATGTCCCCAAAATGCAATGTTTTGCAGTTGACCAGTACAAAGCAACAGTGCTTCCAAAGAAGAGCGTGGCCCAATAGTGATTTGGACGAATGAGCATCTGTCTGATTGTCATAAAACCTGTTGGTAATCTTTAATACAGGCGTCCTGAACTGTCAAAGTTCTTTATTCTACTTAGCTCTAAAGTTTTAAATTTCCATGCTGGCTTGAACCCCAGTATTGGCGCTTGCGGCTATATTTGATAGTTGTTTCTCTGAATGAAAGTCATGGTGGTTGCTTCTAAAAAATATTCATAATTTGTCACCTTAAACCAAATTTGGATTATCTGGCTTTGGGAATTCATTGAGTTGGTTCCTAGAATTTTAAGCTTAACCTATAGCCCAGTGGCCAGAAGAAAAAGCTGGCATTGTATGTTTCTGCAAACCACAAATATGTTACATTTTCACCTTTTATGCATAACATATTAGTGTTTCTAAAGTGATGTGATATAAGCTGACTTTGTCATCTGGGGGTGGAGTGGATGGTGGATGGCATGTTACCAACTGTCAAGCTACAGACCACTTTTCGAGACCAACAAACAACACAACTGGGTGTCCTTTGGCAACCCTTCGTGGCGTTTTCACCAGTGTTTGAGCCACTAAAACTCGTTGTTTTTGACCAACAAATTGGACATTTCCCAGTGGCCCTTGACCCATGGATCTGAGGTATTTGTTACTGACACGTCACAGCATTTCCCAGTGGTGTTTGAGAAACCAAACCTGGGTTTTTTTTCAAGGACACGGTGGCTGCATTTTCTAGCAGCATTTGTTTCTACGAATCTAGGTGCTTTCCATGGACACATGCGGGCGGTCCGTAGTGCTGTTTGAGCCACTAAATCTGGTTGTTTTTCACAAACACATAGGACATTTACCAGGGCCATTAGAGCTATAGAAACTGGGTTTTTCTTCACCGACACATGGTACTTCCCACCAGTGTTTGAGTTACCAAACTTTGATGTATTCCTGTGATCTGTTATTTTCTGCCTAAACCTAACCACGCCTTCACCACAGCGTTGTTGAGTTTAAAGGTATCTGCTATAAAATAATGTACGAATGTAACATGGCTTCCATGGTTTGCAGAAACATTCAATGTGAACATTTATTCTGGCTATTGGGTTGTCAGTCAAATTTCAGATTCAGAATGTGGATAATGTTATAAGTTTTTACACATTTTTTGCATGCTGTAATTTGTACATAGGGAGTGGATTATTTGCTTGGTAGGAGCCCTGTTAAAACCTCCATTACCAGCCCTCCTCCAGTATTGCAATCTGTACAGGGTTTATGTCTACAAAGACATTTAAAAAAAAAAAATCAGACACTTTCTTCACTTACTGTCAGTGCTGTGAGTGCATTCATTTTGAGACTGGCAGAGCAAAGTGGAAATAAATTGTGTTTTGTTGCTGGATTCTTGTTATTGTTCCCTCCCCAGGCGCCTGCAGCTGACACGCCACCAACGATCAGACACAATGTCATACGGGTCCATTGATGGAGGCTCCTTTGGCAGTCGCAACCCATTTGGAGGTCCTACGAGGCAGGGCTACCAGCCAGTAGGTATGTAAGGACAAAAATTGATTTCTTCATGATTTCATGAAAATGTAATTTTATGCTGCCCTTTGAAAAGTCCCATGTGCAGCATTTTACAACATCAAAAGGTTATCGTGAATGACTGGGCAGTATCTTTCTGTGTCAAAAAACAGAACAAATACATTTAGTTTCTTTGACAAATTCATTGTGGGTCTTCTGAAAATATGCCAAGAATTGACAGGTAAAAAAAAAACTTCCTGTCAGTAACTATCATTACTGTTGGTACCTTCCTTGTGCCTGTATAAACAGGGTTTGACTACATGCATTAGACTGAACCACAAACATTGCAATGGGAAAGTCCTCTTGAGCTCAGTTCAGATCTGAGAAATAATTGAGACAAGTAAGTCATATCTCCAGGCAACTTTAAGTCCCAAGATCATCCGTGCAAACAATTGTTTGCCAATACAAAGTACTGGGAACAGTGGTTTCTGCCAAGGTTGCCAAGTTGACAGTTGTACAGCCTGAGGCAATCTGAGCACATTTTTGTTAGGTTTTGTTTATCACAGACATTTGCCTTCAGTGCTTTGTATTTGGAATGGCAGTTTGTCATCCTTGCTCAGTCTACCGAGTCCACATCTTATTTAGTATGTTATTACAGCAATCAGATGAAGGTGAATGACAGGAAAGAGTTTTTTTTCCCTCACATACAAACAAGTTTTAGTGGCTGTGTAAACAATACCATTATGATTCTATCTCTAACACACTGCTTGTTTGTGAAACTAAACATCCTCTGTCACCTCTCCAAGATTGGGTCAATTCAATACTTATTTTAGCTTTTGTTAAGAAGCATAAAAACAAAAAAAACAAAACAAATTATAATGATTGTTACTAGAGCTCGGACCATTGCTAAACTGATGTGCACAAAAATAAATAAGGAAAGAAAGAAAAGAAAAGAAAACTGTCACAGAATTTAAAAGTAATTTTTTCCAGCAGCTTTTTAGCCCCCAAATGTTGGTGTCTTTTAGCAATTTTTAACTGAAATAACTAAGTAACTGCCATGGTAAATGTTTTTTAACTGAGACATCACTGCCTTTTTAAGTGGGCTTGTGCCCCCAAAACTGGGTATTTTTAAGCATAAACACGTTCTTCTTCTAACAGCAACCAAGTGTTTTTTGTAGTTAAAACTAACCATGTTAACCACAGCACTATTAAAACACAGACTTTTAAAATATCCACACATAATAATGTGCAAATGTAAAGTATCTGTGGTTTACTAAAGCCACAATACCAACATTTTTTCTGGCGACTGGGTAAAGGTAGGACATGTTAGAAAGTCATTAGATAAATACAAAAGTAAATGTAAGAAGGAAGAACCTCTGTATTGAACTTGTGCAAAAGCTTCATATCATCAGTGTTCCCCAAGAGTGGATGACAGCAACACTCAAATGTTATTAATATAGCATCAGTTGCATGTCAGCACTGCGGCTTCTTGAAAGCTTGCACGAATTTTAGTAGGCACCCACTTACCTACTTACAAGCAGGGAATCAGAGTCAGGTGTTCAAGTCATCACAACACATTTATTATTCATAAAGAAATGAATAATTCAAGCAATCAACACTACATGTACATGAGTAAAAAAGCCATATACAAATACAACAATTACATGGGGAAAAGCACAAATAAGTGCTGCACAAGCCACAGGGGCAATTTTCTGTTTGTTCATATGTATAGTATAGTGTGCACTCTCTGTTTCACACCATTGTGTATAATTACCTACAGTGTGTGTGTGTGTGTGTGTGTGTGTATGTGTGAGCGTGTGTGTGTGCGTGTGTGTGTGTGTGTGTGTGTGTGTGTGGGTGCTGGTGGCAGAGGTCACAGGTTTTTTTTTATAAGGGTTAAGCAATGTGAAAAGCAGCTTCATTGGATGTGATCCTCTCACTGCTTTCATTAGCCTAGTAATGGGGTAGGAGCAAGACAGAGCCCCTGAGGCAAAACCTGTTCCAAGCCAAACTGAATGTGTGTGTGTGTGTGTGTGTGTGTGTGTGTGTGTGTGTGTGTGTGTGTGTCTGTGTGTGTGTGTGTGTGTGTGTGTGTTTGACAGAGAAAGATTGACAGATGGAGAGAGACTCACTGAGTTTGAGATGAATGGATGGAAAGGACAATAAACTAATGTTTTATGAAGAAGAATAAAATACATGAATGAACATGTGCATTAATGAGAAACTGGGAAATTTTGTCGTGTTCTTGTATTAAAAATCTTATGAAATCATTGGCTGAAATGACACACATGGGTCACTTCACCTTAAAATACAAAAAGGAATTCACCAAATGCTTTCCAAACCATTTCAAAGGGTATCTGCTGATGATATAATAGAATACTTCATCCCTTTTAGAGCCAATTCTTTCAGGCAAAAAAATGGGAACCACATTTTCCACTGCCCCTACATCATACCTGTCAAGTTTTGGATTTGAAAGTAAGGGAAATTTTTCAACGCCCACCGTTTTTTTGGACGAGCGCCCTCACATAGATTGCGCTCTGGGCGGTCGCCCACATTGCCCATGGAAAAACCCATCTCTTGGTGTACAGGAAATCTAAAATAACCACTTGTCAACCAGACCCGCTGTCGACACTAACCTCACAACAACTGCCACCCAGGCTACTGCAGGTGGCAATTCTCACAAGGCTAGTGACAGAGTTCAGTTTGGAGAGGCAGAGGAATGTTTTTTGCTTGTTTGGGGTTTTTTTTAAATTATATTATAATACGGGAGATTTACGGGAAAACACTAATACGGGAGGACGGCGGGAAAGAGGGGTAAAATACTGTAGTTTCCCAGTCAAAACAGGAGACTTGACAGGTATGCCCTACATACACAGGTCTATGCAAGACGCCATATGAAAGTGAGGCCTATATAAAAATAATATGCTTTTCATATAGACTTTGCTGTCTGTTATCAAATATCAGAAAGATATGTCATTGTGTCACTTGAGCACACAAATAATAATTTAGAGATCTTGACAGATGTTTGAGACTGATGTGATATTTGAGATCTAGAGTGTAGAAAGGCTCCAAAACAAACTCACCCTCAATACCTTAACATACCATGGACGCAAGTTAACATGGTAAATGTGACAGCAAACAGCTGCGACCAGCGGATTTTATTATCTCATTGGAGTTACATTTTGACCACTTAACAGAGGTAAATCTAATATTCACTTGCACGTGCTGTAGCCCTGGTTGGTCTCTACTAGGGTATTAACAGAAAGGTCGATTTGTCGACATGTCGACGTCAGTGGCACAAGTCGATGCCCCCCCCAGGAGGAGTCGACAAGTCGTGTGTTTTTTCCTTCTCTCTCTCTCTCTCTCTCTCTCTCTCTCTCTCTCTCTCTCTCTCTCTCTCCCTGTGTGCTCACGCTGATACTTTATCCTTAGTGAACATACTCGGGCGTACTATAAGCAGAGCAGACTCCACGAGGAATGTCCGCAGTCATTCGGACTTTCACAGTCGAGCGCACTTCCGCGTCGTAGTTTCCTGTAAAAATGAAAATGAAAAGTGAAAAATCCCTGATGTGAAAGATACATGCCAGGCAGTCACTGGTGTGCGGAGCGGAGTCTGTGCGGTTGTAAAATCTGAGCTTTGCGTGCACAGGGCTTGCAGGCGTCCGCTTTGAGTCTGTGCAAACCTCCACAGAGTCCGTTCCACATACGTTCCGCCCGAGTATGTTCTGGCCTTCACAGACACACATCACATGTGTGGAGATAGCTACTTCACTTTCCTGCACTGTGTCAATGTGATGACGTCATCAAATGACATGTCAACTTGACTTCGACTTTATTGACAGATAAGTCAACCTGAAAAAAATCAAAGTCGTTAATGCCCTAGTCTCTGCTAAGTCAAGGGAAAAATATTTGGCTCTTTATACCTTGTTCATTTTGTCTTTACCTCATCCCTGTGTTGTTGGTAAAAGGCATGACATCTACTGACAGTTGACTATTGTTGAAACATCACGTTAACACATGGTTTGGTTTTGGCACAAAGATCATTTGGTTATAGTTAGGAAAAGAACATGTTGTGGCTTGAAATATCTGCTTCATGTGGCACTATTCCGGCAGGAAATGCACTATCCCCAGTTGAAAAACAGTAACAGGTCACTTAAAAAACACCTATGCTTGGTGGCTACAAAGCCACTGGAAAAACAGCAATGAGTTGCTAAAAACAACCATGTTTGGTGCCTGAGAAACTGCTGGAAAAATAGCAACAGGTCATTAAAAAAACCACCCATGTTTGGTGCCTGAAACGCTGCTGGAAAAACAGTGATAGGTTGCTAAAAAACACCCTTGTTTGGTGCCTAGAAAGCTGTTGGGAAAAAAAGTAAAGGGTCCCTCGAAATACCCACACTTGGTGCCCAAACAGTGGCTGGGAAAAACAGGGACAGGTCACTAAAAATACCCACATTGGTGCCTAAAAATCCCCTGGAAAAACAGTGATGGGCCGCTAGAAGACATCCACATTTGGTGCCTAAAAATCGGCTGAAAAAAACAAAACAAAACAGCAACAGATCACTAAAAAATGCCCATGTTTGGGGCCTAAAAAGGTGCTGGAAAAACAACCATGGGTCTCTAAAAGACACCTACGTTTGGGGCCTAAGAAGCTGCTGGAAAAACAGTGATGGGTCATTTAAAAACACCCACATGCATAAAAAAGCCACTGGAAAAACACTGTAGGTCACTGCAAAATACCCACACTTGATGTCTTAACAGTGGCTAGAAAAACAGCAACAAGTTGCTAAAAAACACCCTTGTTTGGTGCCTAAAGAGCTGCTGGAAAAACAGTGACAGGTCACTCAAAAACCCAAGCTTGCTGCCCAAAAAACATTGTGAAAAGAGCTAAAGTTTACTAAAAAACACCTACCTTTAGTGTCTTAAATGCTGCTGGGAAAACAGAAACAGGTTGCTAAAAAACACAATTGTCCGGGGCCTACAAAGCTGCTGGAAAAACAGCCATGGGTTGTTATTAAACACCCCAGTTTGATGCCTAAAAAGCTGCTTGAAAAAAAAAAAGTAAAGTCACTAAAAACACCCAGGCTTGGTGCCTACATACCCCCCCCCCCCTGGAAAAACAATGATGAGTCGGTAAAAGACACCCATATTTGGTGTCTAAAAAGCTGCTGGAAAAACAGCAGGGGTTCTCTAAAAAAAAAAAACAGGTTTCGCTGTCTCAAACGTTGATCTGCACCAGCCTGCTGCTTGACAGGTCTGTCACCTAGGGGTCACGCCATCCACCATTTCCCTCCACCCCCCAGTGAAAAAGTCACCCCTAATACTAACGTCACTTTAGAAACATTGATATGATACGTATGAAACATACAAATATAACAAAACCATGGTCTGCATGTTCTTGTGGTGACTGGGCTGCTGCTAGCATAGCTGTAGATGTTTAAATATGTTAAAACATAATGTCCTGGCTAGTATTTCATCTTTATGTAAAGGATATGATGATCTCTGACTAATTTTTCTTACAATAACTATGCCATCAGAAATAACAAAAGGTAAGAACTAAACATAAGTGATTTAATGCAGGTTTAATGAAGTAATTCATTTGGTTATTGTTATAGGGTTTTTTATTATGCAAAGCATGATTGTTTCCATGTTATTTTAAAGGTAAGCATGCCCTCCCTTCATGAGGTACTAACACATAATCAGTATACATAAAACTTAATTAACATGTTGATTTTTATTGTTAGCCACTGAAGTAGTTGCTCACAGTATGTATGCATCAGTGTGTTTCAGGCAATCACAGCCTCAGTCAATTCATGCAAAAGCTCAGAATACAGAGCAGAATAAGGCCTCAGGTCTTTTTTTCTGTCCTGTGTTCCCTTTTTGGCCAGTCAGTGCCAAATAAATATGTCCTTATCTGTCTGCTTTGTTCTGTGCATTCAAAGCAGTGTATACACAAAGTATGTTCATACCAATCATGTCTGACACTGGAGGGGAGTTGCTGGCACAAGTCATTATGCTACAATTCAGTTACACAGAGAAGGAGGAAGAGAGGAAGTGTCAGAGAAAAAATAAACATCACATATGCTTTTTGTCTCTGGACTCCAGCATACTGTACTCATATGTGTGCCCTGAAATACTCCCTTTCACTCAGTCTGACAGTCAGCTCCTCTCTCCCAGTCTTCTCTATTGTGGGCCAACAGATGGGAGCCTCAGTCACCAGAAAGGGGGTCTTTGATCACAGTGAAGCCTGGGTACATTATGAGGGATACGGGTGGCGGTGGAGGGGGGAGGTGGGGGGTTGAGAGAGAGAGAGGGGAGGGGGGGGAGCAGGAGCCTGTCAGATTTGCCGTCTGTTGCTCAGGCTGATCTGAAGGGGAGCTCAGGAAATGATCAAAGCCCAGGTTAAGTCTCTAATAGAGCTGTCTTTTAGGCTAATCTCTCTCCTCCCTCTCCTGGCAAAAGCTCTCAACCCTCCACCCTCCACTCTGAGAGAGGCGGCGTGTCACTTCCTGCACAGCCAAGTGTCTCATTCAGGATGATAGGACAACATGGCTTTAATATCAACGCATATTGATATGCCATATGTTGTTTTTAATAAATGTAGTATTGAAAATGAAAGGGTGCAAACCTCACTGTTTCATGCTTGACTGTTCACACCAGTGGCCATAGTTGTCATAGTATGATAGTATTGCCATATGCGTATAAAGTTATATTATGAGGTATATGGAAAGGAGAGATCAAGCTAAGAATGATCTTTCACATTAGTGGTTCCCGAATGGTGGATCGCGGTCCAGATTTTGGATTGTGCTCTGTTATGTTCACAATATGCAGATGCCTTTGAAGCATGTTAATTAAACTAGAAATATAACACATCTTGCTTAATTAGTTGGCAT